>CM073760.1:37109187-38309187 GCA_037127475.1 Arma custos
TGTACAGTTCGGAATATCTAGTGCAATACCTCAAAAATATTCAGCCCAAATATTGTTTTCTTTGGAAATGTAAAGAGATATAACTTGAATACACATACACATTTCTAATTTAATAGTTTACCGTTATAATTCATTAGAATTACTTTCATTTATTTATCTCCTTCAAGGGAATGTAAACGATTCAAAATATAAATATACATAAACTTCAACCTCATGAAATTTTTAATGCTTCCTGACCGGTTAGGCGAAACGAAGCAATCCATCATTTCGAAATGGATTGTAAAGATACCAAAGGAAGCCGTTCGTTATTGATGTTTGAGATTTAAGGGATCAGATAATTTAATAAAAGGTTTTTAAAATTTTCTTACTAAACTCCTGATAAAAGTCTCAATAAGCGTTCGAGATAAATATTTATTTGAAGGCAATAAGTTAAGAGCACACATCTCTTCAATATCTCCCCCCCCCCTCTCATCTTCTAATCTTTGATTTCCTCGGCTTCGGGAAGTAATAAAGTATAATTAACTTTTTTATTGATATGTATTGAATACATATTTTCACCAAATATTTAAAAATTAAAAGAACCAACATTAATTTAAACTCATCTCAATTTTTCAATAATTATATTATTCAATAATTACTACGTATGTATAAGTTAAACAATGATGAAGTTAAATATTTATTGATCGATTGAATTGGTCAAAGGGTGCACTCAAAGCTAACACAAAATAAGTGAAACTTATTTTTTAATTGTGCCAACGTTTCTTCAAGGCGAACAGTGGGTGCCTGGTCCTTGGTGACTCGTCAAACTAACAAGAAGAGTTTAAATTATAACAAAATGCCGTTTGCATTAGACAAGTCCGTTGTTAACGTTAGGGGTCATATGATGTGTGATGGTTCCCTACAGCATACCTTATATAACCAAGATCGCGGGTTCAGGCTGGTGGCCTAAGGATTAAATAACGAAAATTAAAAAAATCTTGGTTATGTCGTCCTTCGGAAAGGCTTAACCAACGTAAGTAACGGCTCCCGAGCCTTTACAGTGACAGGTACTCATTAAAGATCCCTATCCTAACTATACCTGCAGTGGCAAAGTTTAGGGCTACCACTGAAGCATCGTTTACCGATTAGCCTTATTGCACAGAGTGAACTTTATGTGAATAAGTAAACAACAGCAATGTCGTCATTAAAATATATGTCTAATGCTACCTATCTACTTTAAATCAGATAAAGCAAAAAAACATTACTTTAAAATAGTAAATTATAAGGAATATTCACCTTGCGAACATTATGCCTTCAAGTCGGAGCTTGTTAATCGACTAAGTGGGGAAGGGGGTAAGGAGCTAGCGATGACCGGACACTAACAACAGGAGTGCTACAGAGCGCCCATCCATCCTGCAAATTAGAACGGAAGGCCAGCGCCCTAGGCACTTACCCCCGACAGCTGACTAATGCTGCTCCTGATGAAGCGGATTCCCGAGGTTTCGGCGAGGTATCCTCACCATCCTAAGATCAATCCGCAATAGCGCCCTCTGGAGTATCGGTATTAATTATTCGCCATTTTTTAATTTCCCCACCTCCCCTCAATGATCCATCCCTGTCACGGTCAATCACGAGCGGTCATCAATCACATGACTATCTCGGCCCCGATAGCAACCCTGCCAGCAGTCCACAGGTCGACCTCTGAGCTCACTATCAGGGCTTCTGTCTTGAAGGTCCTATAAATATTTTGGAAGTTCAAGTTAGGCCATCCTGTAAAAACAAAAGAACAACTTTTCATTATGTTTAATCGTAATAAAAAAATTATATTCACACTTCAGAGGATCTATTCTGAAGTAAGAGTTCGAACCTATGAAGTTCATTAAACTTTTCTAGTTCTACGTGAAGTGTGAAGACGATATCATTACCTTGTTGGAATAAAACTCCTTTTCGACTGATCGAAGCAGAGTAACGCTCTCACAAAGTCGCTAACAATATTTCCAGTTGTCAGCAGTACAGTTCAAAATTCATCATCAGATCATACATCAGAATCAATTTCGTGAAGAATAAAACCTTGAAAATTCCATAAAACGCCAAGCTTAGATTTTTTTTCCAAACATCTTAACCTCTTAGTTGATTGCTGAGGAGTAAGTTCGTGAGGGACCAGTCTACAGCACTTTTTCAGCTCCCCAATAGAGCGTAGATGGCGACTAACAGTATCTTTCGACACACCGAACTCCCTAACAAGTTCGCGAGTACTTATGGTTGGATTTGACTTAACAGCTTCCAGCAGAACCTCATCAGTTTCCATTAATGGTCATCCGGAGCTCTATTACCTTTACAAAATCGTATCACCACAGCTAAATTTTTCAAACCAACGACGCCAAGTGCGCTGGTCAAAGACACCTTCTCATTCATATTTGCTTTGCTTAGATTAAGTTGCTTTGCTTCAACGAATGTGAATTTTTTTTCCAGTAACGAGATTAAACAAGCTTAGATAATGCTCTAAAGGAATTATCAAGTGTTGGTATGTATTAAGAATAAAATATTTACAGTCCTTTAAAATTTTGAATTTGAAAAAATGGTCATTTTGTTTTTAAACACTCTATTAAAATGGTTGTAGGATATCTGAATTTAATTTTCGATAATAATTTATAATGATCTCCAAATAAAATTCCATATCCGGTTATCTTGAACTGATCAACAGGAAAGAACTAGATGCTACAGATCTCCGTAATAGATTTTTCACGCCTGAAATGCTTCTTTTTTTCAATCCAGACTACATATTTATCAAGTCACTATGGCCATTTTCATATTGTGTAAAATAAACATTTCAGCGAAAATAGTTTTATTCCATTTACTTATTTTACCATGACAAAGGGAGAAAAATAGCATGAAAAATATTTAATAACCTTTGTTGTTGGAATCGTAGAAGGACATTTATAATAATAAAATTGGTTGTAATGAGTCCATTTCCTCCTCAGTTTTAATTTATCTGAGTAACACCTGTGCAGGCCGGTTGTAAATGTTCATATAAATCATAAAACGAAATAAATATCCAAGTAATGTATCAAATTAATTACGAGCCTTAAGTAATGCCAGAGCTCGGAATGAGTGAATCATTGAAGACTAAGGGGCCATGAAATAATACCCAACTTAAAGACCGTCATACATCTTCAAGACTAATTGGGAAGCAGTCAAGATTAAAATGTCTCCCCAGCTAATGTTTGTGAATTTAATTTAAGGAATGATGGGAGCTCTTGCTAAGAAGGGTGATAGTCAAAATAAACAAAACATTCCCTCAAATAAAAATTAATATTATTTAATTTAAAAAAAATAATTGACAAAAATTGACGATTTTTTTAAATTATTGTTTGGTTTTATAAATCATATAAACTGTGTGCAATTAATGTACAAACATCTCACAAATCTTTATTCGATGAAGAACTAATTAAAACCCGTGATAAAAATATTTATAACCTCCAAAGTCTAATCTCTCGATTATTAAATAGAAAGAGCATTTACGACGTTTAATAAATGTATGAGGCATTATTGTGCGGGTAGTGTATTACAAAGTCCCGTCCAAGAAAAGAAATATATTCTGATAAGGTTAAAGGTATAGACCAAATTATTGGTTAGTAAGTGCTCAATAAATAATTTTTAAAAAACCTTACAACAATAAAATGTGAAGGGCCTGGGGTTCAGTACATGGTAGAGACTGTACTGTTTCTTGGACAACGGTTGTGCAGGGAGGTGATTTGTCCTCACGCTAAACTATCAGATTTATTTCGCTTACCCACTTTATAGAGGCTAGTTGAGCCCCAGAATGGTCCTTGATCCCATAGGATCCATCTCCGGCCGCTAACAGATAAAATAAAAGTCTACCAGCGAGCGGGATTTGAACCCAGGACCTTTGGCACTGCAACCCAGCATTTTATTTATATATATAAAATTATTTAAAGCTATGTTAAAAAATAATGTACAGAATTGTACAGTAAATACTACAAAATAGACTATGACTCACACCAAGAACAGATAATATATATGTATATTATATGTTTTGGTTCATGAGTTTCAGTCTTGATTTTTGACTTGATATTTGACTTTTTTAGGCGACATTTCGAGACTAGGTTAGTCTCATACTCATGCCCTAACAGTGAATATTAAGTATACCCTATCCAATTACATCTTACACGTGCCATTTTATATTTATTTTAGTTTGCTATTTAATGTTTTTACTAAAAGCTCATTTTTTGACTGTCAGGCCATGAGTATGAGACTAACCTAGTCGCCTAAAGAAGTTTAAGAAAGGACTGAAACTCAAGAACTCAATAATTTTCATAACAGTCAAGATAAGTAGAAACCAATATATATATATATATATATACACACACACACAGAGAGATCAAATAACAATTATAAAACAAAAGGAATTCCGCTGGTTTGAACAACATAAAATTAGAACAACAGGAGTTGGTCCGCCGTTAGGTGTTAGGTAGACAAGAGGTACCCCCCCCCCCACCTAATGACGAATTAAAATGACTTTTCATCGTGAATTAAGGATAAAACCATAAACATAGATAAATAATTAGAACATTGAACAGACATTGTTTATTGTATATGCACCTGTGTTGTACGAGTATGTGTCTGGGTTGTGGGTATGTGTGTGGGACAAAGACTTCCATGACTCCATCAACCGCAACTGATATACCATTACAGTCTGTCCAAGAATCAAGTTACCACGAGCAGAATATAATACCAAAAGCCTTTTTAGGATAAAAGACATTTTCTTGTGCTTTGAATAGAGCTTATAAACTACTTGGGCTTAAAAAATTAAAAAAAAAAATTGGTGTGCCTCAAGGCGAAATTAGTTAATGCTTATAAACTAATCATTATATAACATCAGCTGTAACATAACTCATGGAATGCCTTAAAATGCAATAAAATGCAGTACAAGGCAAAACAATAGAAATAACACAATAGAACTTCAGAACTATTTATTTATATGGGTTTTAGAAAAAAAAACTTGGACTTAAAAATACGTCAACAAATAAGGAATTGACAAAAACTACTATTAACGAATAAAGGAACTAAAAAAGTTCAAACTAACGTTAATTTATATATGTGAAAATACAAATCAATATTCAAATTAGCTAGTTTAATTAGTTACTATGTAGTAAGAATTAAGCAGAGAAATGTTGAAATAAGTTATCATTAAATAAACAGTTCTGTAATAATAGTTAACTAATCTAATTAGTGAGGATGACAATAGCACGACAACACATTTACTTCAAAATTTAAAAAATAATTAAATAAAATATCTTTGTTTTATTTTTTTCTTTGATCTTATTTTTCTATGGTTGAGAATACTAATTCTCTTTTCATTAAATCTTCACAGACACACCTCACTGAAAAAGGATTTGATGAAAAATGATGAAAAATAATTTAATTAAAACAAGGGAAAAAGCCATGTGACTCTTGATGGTTTTCATTTGCTTCACAGGACGCTATTGATTAGACTGAATATTTCCCATCAAATATAAATCTGAAGGACAGGGCTTGTCAATATTGATGTATGCTTAATAAAATACAGTTAATTACATAAAAATAAGTAATTTTAGATCATTGATCATGTTTCTGCTCTCAATTAATAAATTAAACATTCAACCAGCCTTCTAGACATTAATTATTAATTCATGAAAGAAATCTTTTAATATCCAACAAGAAACTCCAATCAAAAGATGCTTTATTGTTTTTCCATATTTATTCCAATTATTGTTTCCTTCTAACGATAAATGCATTCAAAAATACCTATAGTTACTTTATCGAGAAAAATAATATCACATTCGGCATTATACTAGCGTTGTGGAGAATAAAAATATTAACAATAAGAATATTTTATAAAGGCTTAGAATTGAAACTTTCAAAATCAATCCAAACTCAATTGGTATTTTGAGTCATTTTCAGACCTAGTAAATCAAGTGATTTACATCTTCAGAAATCACATAAAAATAAAATGAAGATAACATAACTCAGGCTTTAGTTTACCTTTATAAAAAAAATATTGGTTAAAATAAATAATTTAATATTTGCTAAATTTGTTACATGTTCTGTGACACTGTATGAAACTACTGATCTCTAAGTTGCAGATAATATACAGATAGAGTCCGTACTAATGTAGGACGGAAAATTAGTATTTAGATATAATACATTTATTAAGAATAATAAGAATGAAAAAATGATTCAAAATTGATAACTCTTAAAAAATAACAAATAATAGCCCTCATTTAATTATGACTTAAACGGCCCAATAATTTCAGGATTTACCGATGAATACTTTTGATGTATATTTTTTTTTGTTGAAAGCACACGTATCCAAGCTCCATCTTTAAGAAACATCGGTGCAGCACATACTTCCATATGGTTCTGAGTTCTGATTAACTTCAAGAGCTACTGAAAAAGAACTACTGATTTTTTATAGAAAGATTCTCGGTCGTATTTAAGGAGGTGTAAAGATCGGTGATGAGTGGAAGCGACGCTCGAGCCAACAACTGTACCGTAGGTAGAAAGATTCTGACTTAGTAAGAATAATGAAATTGAGGCGCTTAAGATATGTAGGACAAATTGCCAGGATGGAAGATGAAGAAATACTAAAAGTAGTCCTGACTATCCCGATTCATGATAATGACACGTATTCTCCAGTTTTCTAACCTCACATGTTGCTTATGCTACAGGAATTATTAGCAACAGATTTGCACAAAAGTGAATGTTGTCTAAGTATTTGTTTCCTTCAATGGGATTCGAAGATACGAAATAAAGTCATAAGTAGCATTTTATTAAGTTGTTAAAATTACAAACGATATCCTGTATTTATTGTACGTATGTTTACAGCATGAAGATACCTGGAAAACACGGCAGCTTGTTTTGTTCTTATTTCAAAAAGGCGGTTAAGGCCTAGGCACATGAAGGGTCACCTTGATTCCTCCAGTCACAGTTCTAAAAGCGGCTGTCAGCCGGGCCCCGGGACGGAATGCGAGACGATGAGGCGGGAAGAGGGGTTGGAGAGAGAAGTGAAGAAAGCGGAGACGGACAGGGAGGGAGATAGTGAGGCGGATCTATGGCCCCATTGTCCAGTCTGCGCTTAGACGAGATTTAGACTCTAATTATTCCCCGAGAGAACAATGGCCAGGTTAGTGAGCACTTGTAAATTCAGATCCCAAGGTTACTTGCTCTTTTTATATTCGGCAGCTTCTTAGGCGGAGCAGGGTGCACCTTTAGGGTTCATGTTAGGACCTCCGGTATCACCTCAATACTTTCCTTACCCATCAGTATACTCTTGCATTTCAAAGTGCTTCGATTACAGCTTGTAATAGTCATTCAAAAATTGTGAAGAAATCACAATAAGACACATTTTAATGTGTACTACACTTCACGACAAGCTAATAGTAACAGAAGATAAATAAAATAATTCTTGTGTTGCTACCTCTAATACAAATATTAGCTCCAACAATAAGGAGTTTTATCCAGGTAACCGGGGTAGCTGAGTATAAAGAGCGCTGAGCTACTAAGCATTAGATCTCAAGTCGAAACCGTCTGTGGCAGATAAATAATTAATTAAGTTAGTAGCCGTGGGTGGAACTTGTGAATAAATCCATTCCATACCATATCGAGCCAACAAATACATGAAATATTTTAATCGGTGCTTCGGTTCACGACAAGCCTTCAGTGTCAGAAAATAAAAATAAAACTTATCGAAACGGAAGGCTCGATGCCGATACCACTAATCTCTGCTTACAATTCTCTGTCCACGGATCATTATCCAAACCCAAATCCTTCGGATCACTCTTAACTCAATCTCCTAATCTAAGGCTCGGTCTACTCCTCAGACCCTCAAATTGGCACAGCGATTATTAACATCTTAGAAATTAGTTCGTTACTAGATAGATATAGATTTGTCCAAGTAATGAACTATCTTAAAAGTAATCATCATGCTCATAATCAAAGCTTATAACATAAATATTAAGCACGACGACGGTTTCAACAGCTCATGTTTTCAATTTTGGTCTTATTACATCCTCATCTCATTCAGATTTCATTACATTTTAACGAAAATGTACTTAACAATTGTTCACGGACAGAACCCATAAAGAGAGTAAAACGACCTGTGAAAATGGAACTGGAGCAGACAAACGCCCAGGTCCTTGTTTACAAGGATCCCGACCTGCTACCCACAGCCGACACTAAAAGAGGCGGATAGGGCTGCAATACCAAATAAGTCAGTTGATAGGGGATTCATGAGAGGCTGAGGACCGGAGGAAAGAGACAGAAGTGGGAGGACACCTCGGGAGGGTATAAAACAGGAGTAGGGCGTTCGATAAAGGAAGGGGCCCTCATCTGCATGAGTCCTCCTGCAGAGCAGTTTACGGCCCCACTCTCCCTCCTTTGAGGAGCCTGATTAAACCCAAATCACGGCCAGTGGGCTATCTCTTGATTTTACTGCCTTCCTATTGACTAAACATGAGCGCTCAAAGTAAATAGACCTTTGTTTTGAATCGTGTTTTCTAACCACCTCATATTATTAGCGTATTTATTAAGAAAAGTAAAAAAAAAAATCTCTGAACAAATTTATTTTATTCTTGTTAGAGAGCTTTGTAGATCAGTGGTAGAGTGCTGAGTTGCCATGCCGATTGAACAGGGTTCAAAACCGGATGTGACAGATAATTTATTTATTCTGTTAATAATTTTTCGGGAATGGCCTCTGTGGTATCTGAAGGTTCTCCTATAAAGAGTTTGTTTATTTTATTTAACGTCACTTTACGCTGCTATGGCTAATCGAACGATGCTACAGGGGGCGCTCTAAATTTTGCCTATCCAGGTTTAATTAACGACTAACTGGCATTGTACAGGCTTGGTACTGCCGTTTAACGTCTTTTCCGAAGGACGGTAAAACCAAGGATTTTTTACTACCTTTGAAAAATCATAGTGACACCTGCCTGATTGCGAACCCGCGATCTTGGGCTCAGTAGGTTGCTATGCTAACCACTAGACAATAGGTCACTCCTCTCTTTAAATTAGACACTATTAATGAGGGAAAGATCTGGCGGGTATACGTGATCTCGGACAAATCACTCCGCACAGCAGTAGAGTCTCTAACAAATATTAAATCTAACACATTCATGGGTTGTAGTTGTAGAGGTTTTTTTTTCAATTTATATTTTACCAACTTCGAGAAAAAAAACCTGCTTCCAGTCAATTATTTTATTCTTTATAAACAAAACGTTTCAACACTATGGTGTCATTCTCAATCATTTCCTTTTCTGCATTTTTTAAACTGGAAAGTCAATACTTTTAAATAATTCTTAAGGAGATCTATAGTCCTCCATGGTCAAAAATTATATTGCATTACTTGCATTAAGATAATGCAATATAATTTTTGACCATGGAGGACTATAGATCTCCTTAAGAATTATTTAAAAGTATTGACTTTCCAGTTTAAAAAATGCATAAAAGGAAATGATTGAGAATGACACCATAGTGTTGAAACGTTTTTTTTATAAAGAATAAAATAATTGACTGGAGGCAGGTTTTTTTTCTCGAAGATGAAATTTACAATAAATCCAGTTTAAAAAAAGAAAAAAAATATAAGAATGAATTTTACCAACTTAATTTATAATTACCTGTAGATTTTATTTACTTATTCATTGCTTACAGAAATGGAACAGTAAATAATTTAATCTAGAGAAAAAAAAAATAGTTTAAAAAGAAAAAAAAGGCCCTTCTTTGGGCATAACCCTCTCCCAATTTACCCCAGCTACGTCAGTTCCAAGCAGAACGGTGCCATAATACTCCTATGAAGTTTTGTATGTCGTCCCGCCATCTCGTAGCTGGTCTCCCTCTTCTCCTAGTGCGGTGTATTGGATACCAATCCGTTGTTGCCTTAGCCAATGTGTTGATGCCATTCTTGCAATGTGTCCAGCCCACTGCCATTTAAGATCAGATACTGTCTTGAGAATATCGCGCGTACCAGTCAGCTTCCGTAGTTCTGTCTTCTTTATTTTCTCCCTTCTACTTTTCCTTAACATACTTCGCTCCATTGCACGCTGAGTGATTACTAGGGATTTAGATATATCATTATTTAGGCTCCAAGTTTTGCATCCATAAGTTAAAGAGGGAATGACTCAAGCATCAAAAACTTTTCTCTTGTGATGTATGGCCATGTTGCTTTTAAAAATATTTTTGTGTGGCCAAAATTTGGACCATCCTATTTTAATCCTTCTATTCACCTCTTTCTTGGATTTATCTGCAAATGATATGAGTTGCCCTAGATAGATTGTTTCTCTAACCCATTGGAGTTTGCTGGTACCGAGAAATATTTCTTCTTCTTCGGCATTTGTCATCAAGACTGATTTGTTAAAATTTATCTCCAGCCCAGCCTAATTTCCTACTAGGACTAGCTCTTCTAGCATTTTCTTCAGTTCAGATGGTGAGTGTGAAATGAGAAGTACATCATCGGCGAATCTCAGATTTGGCAGTTTGTTACCATTAATGTCTATCCCAAAATTCTCCCAGTGAAGGTTACTGAAAACATCTTCCAAGACCGCGTTGAATAGATCAGGTGATAAAGGATCGCCCTGACGAATCCCTCTTTCGATTGGAAAATCCTCTCCATTTAAGTCCAGAACTACTCTCGCTTGGTTGTTGGTATACCAACATTGAAGAATATCCAAAATCTGTTTATTAATGCCTTGGCGTTTTAGACTGTTGATAAGAAATGAGTGCTTGACTGTATCAAAAGCTTTACTGAAGTCAATAAATGCAAAATATATTGAGATTTGGTATTCATTCGATTTCTCAATGATTTGGTTAACGGAATGGAGATTATCTATTGTAGAAAGCACAATAAGGAAAATCTAAAAAAAAAAAGAATCTTTTGAACGCGATCACTGTATAGTTTATTATATATCACGAACCAATTCCTTAAATCATAAATATTATGAAATACCACTCCAAAAGTTTTAAGTAGCTTACGTTTGGGTAGTAAGTGGCATTTGCCTTATTGCCGTTGTTTCCATCAAGGGTTCTGTTTATTTCCCAACTCTGCAGCTCCGTTAGCTTGTTATCATTTTTCGGAAATTCAAATATATTAATAATGACTCATTTGAACAATGAATGAATATTTAATAAATCTTTACGCAGCTAAATCATTGCTACTATAATATAAAACATAACAATACAATAACATTTTTTAATAACCCGAAAGTTGATTACAGAAAGTTCGTTTCACTTGACACCGCACAACTTTAGAAGTCAAGAAAGGATTTAACTAGAGCATAGGGTGGAAATTAATAGCCACACCAAGCAAGTGGTGAGAATAGTTGAAGATAAGGCAGCTGTAAGAGGTAGAATTGGAAGGAAAGGCAACACTTTCTGATTAGGACGGTATCTACATCTGACAACTGATTGTAGAGATAAAGGTCGGAGTCGGCACGTCCAGGGCGGGACAGTTGAATGGAGGAGGCAAAGTTACTATTAATAAATAATAGTAATACTATAGTATATGCGCGCATAAGCATACTATGTATACACTCACGTATACACATCTACCAAATCTGGCATAAGTACGGTTCTACCGATACCCAAAAATATCGATACCAGGCCTTTGCGATATATCGGAACAAAGTAACGATACAGGGAAAATATCGATATCACTCAGTATCGAAAGATTTTTAGTCGTTTAAAAGCACGGTTCGTCAAATGGCTACAAACATTCCATTGCCAGGAAAACGTCACACATTGGATAATCAATCAAATAGTGAAAAGATGAATGAAAAGACCTTTTATTTTTATTTTTTATTAGAATAATATGGTTCTCATTCGATATTCTCAAAGTATCGAAAGATCTTTCCGATATTTCAAAGATGGTTGATATCTAAATGTTTTATTATGTTATGAACCTTATCTTGTCAACTATACTAAAACTAAGAATATGTGCACAGATAGGAGCGAAGCAGACGACCCAACTATTGGGAGCTTGGACAGAGTGGAGCAGTTTTGCTATTTGGGATCCATACTGGAAAGCGGAGGGACCACAAATGTGGAAGTAGAAAAAAGAATAACGAATGGTAGGAAAGCAGTTGGCATGTTAAACTCTCTCCTATGGAGTAATAATATACTGGGAAGGACGAAGAAACTGATATATAGTGCTGTGGTCCAAAGTATAATGATCTACGGCTCTGAAACCTGGGCCCTCAATAGAGTTCAGGAAAGAAGGTTGTTATCAGTAGAGATGGACTTCTGGAGAAGATCTGCCAGAATATCAAGAGTGGAACATGTCAAAAATAGCGACATCAGGGAAAGAATGGAAGTTAACAAGAACATACTAGAGGTCATCGAAGAAAGAAGATTGAAATGGTTTGGTCATGTGAAACGGATGGACAGTAAGCGGATCCCGAAATTGGTCATGGAGTGGGAGGCCGAGGGAAGGAGGAAGAGAGGAAGGCCTCGAACCCAATGGAAAGCTAAAGTGGAAGAAAGCTTGGCTGGGCATGGAATGACGGAGGAGGATGCGCTTGACAGGGACGAATGGAAGAGAAGGCTGAAAGAAGAATTTGGATGAGGAAACCTTCATTTGTGAAGAAAATCCTTAAAAAAAAAAAAAAAAAAAAAAATGAACCTTATCTGTACATATCGGGGAAAGTAATTAAAAGGAAAAAAAAAACATATACATGCATAGGAAAGGACATTCTTTCGATACTAGAAGAATATGGTACTCATTCGATATTCTCAAAGTATCGAAAGATCTTTCCGATATTTCACAGTTGACTGATATCTAAATTTTTTATTATGTTTTTATTTTATATTTAGTATCGGAAAATATTTTTAGAATATCGAAAGAGTACCCTGTTCTTCTGGTATCGAAAGAATTTTTCTTTAGTATGGATATATATAATTTTTTTCTTTTAATTAATTTCCCGGATATGTACAAATATTGTTCATAACAAACTAATAAATTTAGATATTAGCCATCTGTGAAGTTTCGGAAAATATTTTTTGAATATCGTAAGAGTACTCTGTTCTTCTAGTATCTAAAGAACTTCCATTGCTATGCATATATATTATTTTTTTTCTTTTAATTAATTTCCCGGATATGTACAAATATTGTTCATAACAAAATAATAAATTTAGATATTAGCCATCTGTGAAGTATCGGGAAATATTTTTAGAATATCGAAAGAGTACTCTGTTCTTCTGGTATCGAAAGAATTTTTCTTTAGTATGTATATATATAATTTTTTTCTTTTAATTAATTCCCCGGATATGTACAAATATTGTTCATAACAAAATAATAAATTTAGATATTAGCCATCTGTGAAGTATCGGAAAATATTTTTTGAATATCGAAAGAGTACTCTGTTCTTCTGGTATCTAAAGAACTTCCATTGCTATGCATATATATTATTTTTTTTCTTTTAATTAATTTCCCGGATATGTACAAATATTGTTCATAACAAAATAATAAATTTAGATATTAGCCATCTGTGAAGTATCGGGAAATATTTTTAGAATATCGAAAGAGTACCCTGTTCTTATGGTATCGAAAGAATTTTTCTTTGCTATGCATATATATATATATATATATATATATATATATATATATATATATATTTTCTTTCAAATTATTTTCCGGATATGTACAGATAGGGTTAATAACATAATGAAAAATTTAGATATCAGCCATCTGTGAAGTATCGGAAAATATTTTTAGAATATCGAAAGAGTACCCTGTTTTTCTGTTATCGAAAGAATTTTTCGTTGCTATGCATATATATTATTTTTTTTCTATTAATTAATTTCCGTGATATGTACACATAGGGTTCATAATAATAAAATAATAGGGTTCATATAGGGAAAGGAAATATATCATTCTATTTTTATGAGAATATGGAAAGAATGTGCCGTAGGATATAAGTAGTACAAATAGGCGGGTTGAGCCGGAGCCGTGACCTTGAGGTCATTGTCTGCTGTAGCAGGGTCGTGGTCGTGACCTTGAGATGACCTTGAGGGTGGGAGGGGTGTAAGGCAGGGAGAGGGGGTGTTGACCTTGAGGTAGGTCCAGGTGTGCAAAGTAAGATTTGGCAACGTCGCAGATGAGATGTGGCAACAGCGCAGTAGAAACTAGGTCATGGTTTGTTCTGAATGGATGTTGGTCATTTTATGAATGGAATAGTTGAATGGGCGTGTGACGTCATCTTATGAATGGATGAACTGAATGGTAGTGTGACGTAATTTGTCTTTGTGAATGGGATAAGAGTTATGAATGAAGCACGTTGTTGCTTCCTTTATCAGTTAGTTTAGTATGGGTCGGCTAAGGAGCAAGAACCTGAGGTACGAAGAAGGAAGGTTGTCGACATTCGTCGGCTGGTCGTCACCGGTGAGTCCATTGAAACTAGCGGCTGCTGGGTTGTATTACTTGAAAGTGTCTGATAGGACAAGATGTCCATTTTGCGGAGTAATCTTGCATGAATGGAAGGAGTATGACGACCCTTTTGCCGACCATAAAAAATGGTCTAAAAACTGTTCGTTTATCGAGTATTGTGAACAATTGAATGAGCTGCAAATCATAGTGTCTGACGAGAATGATAGCGAAGAGACGGTATGTTGTTAAAAGGCTTCACAATTTTCTACATCGACTCAAAGATTTGCAATTATGCATTTCCTTGTATGAACTAAAAAGAAGGGAAATAAATGATGTGATAAAAAAACTAGAACAGCTGCAGCTTTCTCCCCTCCACTCCGTTATACCACACAGTCTTGTCGTTGATGATACGCGAGATGGATCGTCGAATGGACCTTGTGACCGAGTACCCCCTCACCAACAGTAAATGTTTTCGAATCGGTTTGTGTAACTTTGTGCCGACTATCGCCATTAGCGAAAAGAAGAAAACTGTCGTTTACATGAATGTTGAGGAATGGACATATATTACCACCCGAGCTCCGAAAATTTTGTTATTGCTGCAGAAACGAAAAAAATCCTATGAAAAAGACCGATCAAGATGTCAAAACGTGATTTGTGAACTTACTACAAGAGGACGCACTAGGGTGATGCGGATAGAGCAGGTAACGCAATGGTTTGCAATGTTTAATCATGAGACCCTTCCACCATCGTCTGCATCTGCATGTTTCAACAGGAACGAGACGGTCAAACTTTGCGCAAATATAGAAAAAATCAACGATTCACTAGCATTGATAACAAAGATGGTTGAACTTTATAATAAGAATGAAGCAAGTGTAGTTAGCGAACCAATTGATTTTAGCATAAATACAAATACACTGTTTTACAACTTAAATGAATTGAATTGTGATGATAATCAATAAAATAAGTTTCCTTTAATATGTTGTATTTTTTATTTGTCCCTTGAAAAATAAAATAGGAAGAAGGAAAAAAAAAAAAAAAACAAATACAAATTTACTGAAATCAAATATTTTTATTTTATGTAAATATAAAATTTAATTAAAAAAAAAAATTAATAAATCTGAATCAAATACTGATAAGGTAAATATAAAATTTTTAACAATTAACAATCTTGTAATGTTTCTGATAAACAGCTGATCTGTGGGTTGATTCCAGGATAGGACTCAGTATCTTGGAAATGTGTTGAATCCTGTTTTCGAATCTTACTCTGTCCCTCGCATATGTTTCCCATGGACTGATACGTGCTGCACGATGAGCATAATTCCATGTTACAAGAGTACGAGTTTCAACAAGGTCCACATCAGGCTTGAAAGATACCTAAATAAAAGATATTATTACTCGATATTTTGTATTTTCCGAATCGAGTTCTAATTCGTTTATATTTTTTTTTTTTGGTTGTACGTTCATTTTACATCTACTTTTAAAATAAAAAGAAATTAGTATACTCCTCTTCTAACAACCACAAAAAAAACAAACAGAGAGTCAGTACAATTTACGGACCAAACCCGTTCCCATTTCATATTCTATTATTTTATCATGTAAAATGAGACAGTAAGCTTTAGTATTGGCTGGAAAGTTTTCTTTCGCCTCTAATAGTACTCTGATATCGATAGTCGCACTTTTGATTGCTTCAGATTGCTTAGAACAATCTATAATCACTAGAGGCGCTAGTTTCTCGAAATCGGATCTTGAAAGCAGGGGCTGAGAATGTCTAACGCCATAATAACTCGTTTGAAATTCGTTATACATTTCATACAACAATGCTACTTTTCCTTGCTCAAAATCTAAATTTAAGTCATCGTACGGATATTGTTCACTATTCAAATAAAGTTTCAAATTTTTTAATTTGCAACTATCGAACAGACTGCTATCTTTGTTAGAGGTTCTATTTCGATCACTTTGAAATGCAAAAATGAGATAGCGCGGTTTTTCTAAATTTGTTGAAGTTTTGACCGACCAATTTTCCTGCTGCGTCGCAGGTACATTGGGATATTCGTAAAGATCCCATGATCTGAATGGAATAGAAACGACCTTGTTCTTGTCTACTAGTTTTAATAACCTCAGACGTTCATAATCTGAAACACGAACATGAGGCATTCTCCACACCAATTTGTCAAGTTTTATTTGTACATCATCGTCACCTAGCACGCAGTTTAGGTCAGTACTTGATCTGATCAAAACGAGCTCTTGCTTCAGATTGATTAAAATTTTACGATAGTCCTCGCAAATCCCAAAAAGAATATCAAGTGGTAGGCATACGCTAAAAACGCCGTTTTTATCCAAAGAAAGAGTTTTACCGGGCATTGTCCACCCCGCATTTTCTAATCCCATTACTCGATTAGGCGAAAATGATGCATGCCCTTTAAGAGTAGTAGTTATCCCCGGATTTCGTACTCGATCGACTTCTATACCGTTTAGTTCATATCTAATTTCGTCAAACAAAAACGCGAATGCGTTATTAGTCAACTTTGGAGTGGCACCGATAGTGCCATCACTTTTTAAGATCCTCCCTTCGAGATAAATAAAACTTTGAGAAGGAAAGGTATAAATATCTTGTTGATGAATAGGAATTCTAATCTCGTCGGATTTGTTAAAGGTATTTCCCGTATAAGGCTGGTGCGAGTGATATTCAAATTGTGTAAGAGAATCGACGAATTTTATATCCGTCGTAACGTCTAGTATGTCATTCATAATGTTTGTTTAACCGAAAACCACACTGTTTTAAAAATATAGCGTTCGCAGTTGTTAGCGCTCTTGTTGATTTAGGTTTACTGGTTTTAACCGTTGTTTGACATCTCCTTTTATAATAATCGATGCAACAACTATCTCTAGAAGAAAAATCAATCCCCATTCTTTTTTAAATGTAATCTCAATGTAACCGTTTCTCCTCTAAAGTCGATAAGCTCTCCGTTCTGATCTACTAATCGAACGATGATATTGTCTACAGTCCTCACGTTGGTTGGAAAGTAAATGACCGGATTCGTGATTTCTATTATTTTATATCCTGGGTCTACACGCGGAAAGAATTGATGAATATTATGATCCGGTTCTCCGTTCACATAAGACCCCGATGCGATGTTACATTGAATTGAAATAATGTTTACGCTGAGAATTTTAACAATGTCATTTGATTCAGTATAGGAGCGATTCGGAGGAATGACATGATCGGATCGTGTAAAACCCAAAAGAGGACCAATAGAGTGAGGCTTCTCGGAATAGTTAAAGTATACTGCATGAGTTGTTTTAATTTCCGTTTTTAGCGTGTTGGAATTTCCTCTTATTATCACTACAGCGGTAGGGTCAAGATGAGAAATTTTTTCACGTAAAAAGGAGGCTATAGCATCGATATCGTACGATCCTTCAGGTATTTGGATCGAAAAATCACCAAAATAAAACATATCATTAGCGCCCTTTTTTATATTCGGAATAGTATTATATGTCTCAAATGATAACAACCCAACAGTATATATTGACCCCAATTCTAACGGTGGTAAAAAGTTTGCGGAAAGTACGCTAGAGTTGCCCGTAAGCGTTACTGTATAGCTCATGATTAACAATGATCAAACGCTTTGAGAAGCATCGACTAAATACTGTAAGCAGAGATGTCCACAAACCGACGTATTCCACTCCTGATAACGCTCTCTATTATAAGTTATTTTTAGCCCCTTAAAGTATTCGAGCAACTGTGGTGGTGGTTTTAAGTTTCCAAAGGAATCAAAGTATTTCACAAAATTATTTTGTTTTACATAACAGACCCAATGTGAACCAAGTTCTGAGCTCGGCTCTAAATTTACAATAGCAGACTCGTGTTTGTTTGGATATCTAGGAAGTTTATCAATCATAAACACTCCTCGAAAATGTTGGATATTTAAAACTTTGGCCAAATAATTTAATTCTAAATCCGTCAATGGCTTATTCGGTAGTCAGATCTTTCCAGATTTGTTTTTTTGTCGAGTTATAAACAGGCCGTAGCCTTTCCGATATGGTTTCAAATAAAGTCCATTTCCGATTTTCTGACTTTCCATCGCTAAATTATGCCTCTTTTGCTCATCTAATTTATGTTTAGCTTCTTTCGCCTCGTAGATAGCTTTAGCCACACTCGACGCTCCTCCCGCTAAAGATCCCACTGCAGAAAGCCCCGCCATTAACGGCACAAGAAATGGAAGAAATCCTCCCTCTTTTGGCAAAGGAAGAACTCTGGGAGGCAAAGGTTTTGTCTTACCACGTAAATGCATTTTAGCCTTTTTGTATGCCATTTTTGACGCTTCGAGGATCGATGATACGTTAGCAACCTTTAGCGATTTAACTAATTTTTTGAAACTAATCTTTTTATTTTTCTTCTTCTTCTTAATACCGGCACCAATTTTACCTTTCGCTTTCATAGTATTTGTAACTAACCAAGCCGCAGCTTTTTCTCCCAATGATGAATCCGAAGCTTTAACTCGTTTCCAAGCGTTTTCAACCAAAATCTTGTCCGCTTTTCTACGACTTTGCATATCCTTATCTTTGCTATAAGCAATATCGTGTTCTTTACAAGCTTTATCAAGCTGGTTTATTCCACTATCTCCTCTATTTAGTCGTTTTTCAAGGTTTGTACCGGGGCCACAATACTGGTATCCTGGCAGGTGTAATTCAAACGGTAACTTATTTATGAGACTGTTTATCAAGCCTCTTCCTTTGCGAGTCTTACGAATCATACTGTAGTGAAAAATGACAATCGGCGATATATATATATATACAGGAAATGAATGATTTTGTCTGCATTCAAAATGAAATTAGTCCAACAAGAACAACGTTTTTCTACTTTGAAGTGTTTGCCTGACGAATCTACTGAGGTGAAACATAGCACATTATTACCAAACACCATACGAGCGTCGATATGCGGATCAAGCGGATGTGGAAAGACGAATATTATGATTGGACTTTTATTAAATCCAAATGGTTTAAAATTTAAAAATGTATATCTATTCGGAAAAACTTTACACCAGCTCAAATACCAGTATTTAAAAAATGTTTTAAATATGGTTCCTGAAATAGGATTTTACGATTTTGAAGATGCAAAAGATATGCCTCACCAAGTTGAATCTAATTCAGTCTGTATATTCGATGATGTTACGATGGAGGATCAAGATATAATTAAACGATATTTCAGTTATGGAAGACATATGAATCTAGATTGTTTTTACTTAACACAAAGTTATGTTTGCATTCCTAGACATCTGATCAGGTGTAATTTTAACTTTTTAATAATATTTCCTCAGGACGAATTGAGTTTAAAACATATTTACGATGAACATGTGAGCACTCCTGCTATCGGTTTCCAACTTTTTAAAGACATGTGTTCATTATGTTGGAAAGAGCCTTTCGGTTATCTGGTTATTGACAAAAGTAGGGATTTAAACAATGGTCGTTTTAGAAAAGGAATCGATACATTTATTGTAGATATATAAAGGGTTTCCAGTCGTTGACGGAGCTCAGTCATGGACCCTAAAGTCACCCGTGAGATTATAAAAACTAGCGAAATTTTAAAAAATAAATTTCGGACATTGAAACGCGGTCTTCAGGATGTAGATGAGGTTCGTCAAGCATTCTTTACACCTGTATCACAACCTTTAGAAGATATTAAAGAGTCGTTAAAGTTGCAAAAAGAAACCAAATCGGAGCCGTCAAGTAAAAAGATTAGAAACAAAAATGATGAGATTGAGTTTACAAAAGATATTTACAAAAGAGCAACATTGACACCAGAGTTAGCTCATTCGACTCATCCGACAACTCCAATAATTTCATCATCTAGATTGGCGTTTCCTGAAATTAAAGTAGAAAATGAACATCATGAAACTGAAGATTCACTAGTAGAAACAATTAAACAGTTTGGAAACCAACAAAGAAAATATTTGGAGAAATTGTTGAGAGGCGATAATAAAACCTTCGATTCACGTTATGGCATTAGAGTCATGCCCGATGGAGGATTCGCAATAGGTGACTCTACTGATATTCAACTACATACAAACAGCGATGACATAACAATTAACGGGGTAACTTATGAAGGCACAGAGGGATTGTTGCAGTTACTTTACTTGAAAAATCCCGAAAAGTATGAAAAAAAAGACTTGGAAATGTATAAAAACATTTTAATCTCGACCAATGCTCACAAAAAAGGCTATAGTGAAGAACGAGGGAGACAAGGAATCAGATCAGAAAAATATAGAAAAGTAATAGCGATGCTTTTCACACCTCGTCATACCACACCCCCTCCTAGTAAAATAGCCACACTTCGTTCGCACAAAGGCACTGGTCTCATGAGAGCCGATAAACCCATTTATGAGTATTGGGATGATCCTAATGAGCTAGTTGATCGGCTGAGGTTGCTAATATCTTCGGCGAATGCAGGTCACGAAGGACATGAAAACGAAATAGGATCGATAATTGAAGAGCTACGAGAAATAAATATATTATATTAAGTGAATATCTTTTCACTGTGTGTGTGTGTATCTCGGTGATGCTAATAACGCTCGGTTATCTTAAAAGATGAATGCATCGTTGTTGAAAAGTGCTGTCGTAAATGAATTGCACAAACCAGCTCGAAGAAAATATCCACGTCGGAAAACTGTTTTGAAAGGAATTAACGATTTATGGCAAATAGACCTTGTGGAAATGATACCTTATTCTGGAGAAAATAAAGGAAATAAATATTTGTTAACGGTCATAGACTGCTTTTCGAAATTTGCTTGGGCTGTGCCATTAAAACAGAAAACAGCGGACAACGTGAGCAAAGCAATGGAGAGTGTGTTTTTATCGAGTAAATCAACTCCAAAACATATTCAAAGTGATCAAGGAAAAGAATTTTACAATTCAAAGTTTAATTCTCTAATGAAACAATACAATGTTAATCATTATTCAACTTTTTCTAATATAAAAGCTTCCATTGTAGAGAGGTTCAATAGAACATTAAAAGAAAAAATTTGGAGAGCATTCAGCCTGCGAGGAAATTATAAATTTTTAGATATATTACCCCAAATTCTACAAGAGTATAATTCATCATTTCATAGGACTATAGGTATGAAACCAATCGATGCTCGGCATAAAAAGATGGAGAGATACTTGCTAAAAAATGTGTATTCTACAGTGACTAAATCGAAAGTACGAAAGCAGAAATTTATAGAAGACGATTTTGTAAGAATATCTAAACAAAAAACAAGTTTTTCAAAAGGCTATAAGCCTAATTGGTCAAGTGAAATTTTTAAGGTAGTCAAGATTCAGGAGACATATCCGTACACATATTTGCTAGAAGATCTAAAAGGGCAACCGATCAGTGGTGCATTTTATGAAGAAGAGCTACAACAGGCTAAATATCCAAATATATACCTGGTAGAAAAGGTTTTAAAAAGGAAAGGCAATCAATTATATGTCAAGTGGTTCGGTGTTAATGAACGCAGCTGGGTTAATAAAAAGGATATCGTATAATGTTGAAGAAGAAGAAAAAAAAAAAAACATATGCTCTTGCACTAGACATTTATTTTTATACATATATCATATGTCATTAAAATTTTTTGTTAATTATTGTTACTTTTCTTGAAAAAATAAAAATCTAATAATCTGTTCACTGGTCTAATTTTCTAACCTATTTATTAATTTAAGTAAGTGTGACGTATTTTATTTGTCCTTGAAAAAAAAGAGGAATAAGAAAAAAACAAATTAACTGAAAACATTTATTTTTCTTTATGAATGAAAAATTTAATTAAAAATCATCTACATCAATATGTAGCAATTATAAGAAAAACATATTACAAAATAAATCTAAATGAAATACTGATTTAGTAAATACAATATTTAACATATTTTAATTAAAAAGACTCCTCCTCAAACCATAAACAATGCGGGCTACACGCCCTATGGTAATTGAGAGGGTTTATTAACGAATCGGTGTCATACAACAGTCCACAGTATACACATTTAACACTATTTTTGACTCCACGTATAAATCCAGCAAATGACAGCATATGATGAGGAGAAGAAGAATTGTCTCTATACGTTCGTTTACGAACGTCTCTTTTAGTGAAATCTACAGCCTCGCTATTTTTATTTACCCATGCAGCCAGACGATGAGCTTGATTTAAAGAGCAAACGAATGAAGTGTCTAAATGATAATGACATGCTATCTTATCATATTCCAACTGTTTCAGATTGGGGCATCCAAAGTCGTGCAAATCATAAACAGGTTTATCAATAAGGTCTTCTATAAACTTACACTTTTCTATTCCTTTTCCCCATAATACGTCATAGTTTTCTGCAACGGATAGTAAAACATTTTTCAAAGATTCATAATTTACATCACCATAGTCCCATTCCAGACCATGAAGATGTTTTTTTACCCAGAGATTTGTCTTTAGCCGATCAGCATTTTCGGCTCCTTGAGGCGGTTTAAAAATCCAATGACTAGAGTGCTCGTAATTTAAGCTAACTACTGACAGTTCTTTCACTATCAGCTTGTTCGTTTCCAAACGATAAGCCTGTAAATCAAGAACTGCTGACGACATGTCTGGAATAACTCTACTGAAAGCGGGCCCAAATACCGACTGACCTGATCAGCATCTGACGCAGCACCTTAGCGTACTTATAAGCCCTCGCCTTTTCTATCTCCTGATCAGTCAGCCACTATGCTAGTATAAGTTCATAGTCTCAACGTCTTCAGTTTTCATTACAACTGCAGTAAAGTAAGTTTTTTTTTTTTTTTAATTTTACTCGAATATCTGTTTACTAACTAAGTATATGATTTTAATTTTTTTTTTTTTTAGATGTCACTCCTGAAAAAATTAAATGAAATTAAACCCGCATATAAAAATATTGGAGAATTAATTATAGGACGGACGTATCAAATTCTAAAACTTTCGAAGAAGGAGACGGAGTATGGCCCATCAATTGAAGCAATATTATTAGATGAAGGAGAAAAAGAAAAAATAAGAATCTTTCTACCTAAAAGATATGTCTACGCATTTACAGAAGAAGAAATATTCAACTATGAAGGTACATTCTTACATTTTAAACATATAAAGAAAAAAAGTTATATATTTTTTTTTTTTTTACTTAGCCAAGTGATTATTTTCTGTTTTAGGACAGCTAAAAATTCAATATATGGGAAAGAAGAAAAATGCTTATGACATAAAGTTTATGTAAACAAAAAAAAAAAAAAGGTTGAATCAGGTTAGGCTACAATTGTTTTTGTTTTTTTAATATTACTTTTAGGGGGTAGTGTATATATATTTTAGTATTTGTTTGACCAAGTATGTTTTTAGATTAAAAATGAATAATAAAAGTAACGGAAATAATTATTTATGTGCTCATTGTGGATTATTGCTTACAAACTGGCGACATAGATGTCAATCGTTGTTTTACTATTGTCGAGGCTGTAGGAAAGAATTTAGCAAAAAGTTTAACTTTGAACGGCATAAATTAACTTGTCAATTTGGGGTTAGTAGTAATAATACACCCGACGTGAACACAATGGAGATACCAATGAAAAAAAGAAAATATAGCGTTTTTAGTAGACAGATGCGAGGGAATACGGTAGCTCAAGAAAATGGGATTATTAAAGCTTCCTTAGGAAATGCGGTTGAAGATGTTTACATTCCTAACGATAATAAAAAATTATTAGCTTCAGAATTTTTTAATAAGAAAAAAGAGGTTTTAGTAAAGTTACTAAATAGTTATGTAGATGAATGGAAAAATCTAAAATTAAACATAATGTTAGAATGTACATATATTAAGAAAAACGAAAATACTATTAGTGAAAGAACAGATTTTAATTTTAAATCGAAAGTTAGTACGATAGATGTTTCTATAAACCTCGAAAATTACATTGAAACAATTTTTGATAAAATTTTAGAGGAACAGGATGAGTTTGAAAAAAAAGGTTCCGGTTGGATGTATACCTCTGCAAACTATATCTGCCTACATTTAACTAAATTTAAGCCTTTCGGAGGGTCTCAATATATTGAATTACCTAAAAAAATACGAGACAAACGTTGTGTTATAAATGTAAAAAATAATACTAACGATTGCTTTCGTTTAGCTTTACTTAGTGATAATATTAGATCAAATGACTTTAACGCGTACAAAAATATTCATACTCCATATTCTTTTGATTCTATATCGTTCCCGACTCCAATTAGCGATATTAATCGATTCGAAAATTTAAATAACCTGTCTATTAATGTTTATGGCTTAGATGATAAAAATAATGTTTATCCAATTAGAATCAGTAAAAAGGATAATTATGATAAAACGTTTGATCTGTTGTATTTACAAAATGGAGAAAATTTTCACTACTGTTTGATCACAAATCTTTCACGATTAGTAAGTTCTCAAATATCTTTGTCAAAACGCGCTTATTCAATCTGTCGTAGATGTCTGACCGTATTTCCAAGGACGTACGTAAACAAGTATGGGAAAAAAGGCGATGAGCGAAAAGACGAACACGAATTATTTTGCCGTGATCACAAACCAATTCGATCTGACTTTCCGAAAGAAGAAAAAATTGAATTTAAACATGTGGAATATACACAATCCATTCCAATCGTAGTTTATGCAGATATTGAATCTCTTTTGATACCAATTTCGGGGCCTATTCCTAATCCGTCAACATCTTGGAACAAAGCTGTTCATGAGCATCGTGCTTTTTCAGTTTCACTTCTGGTCAAGTCAAAAATGTTTGAATGTAAACCGTTTGTTTATACGGGAGAAAACTGTATGCTAGCGTTTTTAGAAAAACTCGAATCTATAGTTGTTGAAGCGGATAAAATATACGGTAATACTATGCGAATGGAAGAAATGAGCAAAGGGGAAAGTAAAATATTTTATTCTGCTAAAGATTGCATCTTATGTCAATACCCTTTAGACGAACACGATCGAGTACGACATCACTGTCACTTATCAGGAAAATTTGTTGGACCAGCACATAATGCTTGTAATTTAAGAGCAAAAAAGCCCGATTTTATACCTGTTTTTATGCACAACTTACAGGGTTACGATTCTCATTTTATAATCCCTTTCTTGGGCCGTTGTGAAAATATCAGCGTAATTCCTAGTAATTCTGAAAAATATATAAGTTTCAGCATAAAATTTAAAGGATGTAGTACAAAAATACGATTTGTTGACTCGTTTAAATTTCTATCATCAAGTTTGGAAACATTAGTGAACAATTTGCAAAATAAATCTAAATCAATTACTGATATATTTCCACATATGGCAAATATTATTAATGATGAAAACAAAATTAAATTATTGACAAGGAAAGGCATATTTCCGTACAATTATTTTAATTCTTTTGATCGTCTAAACGAAACTCGACTACCTTCCAAAAATTCATTTTTTAATGATTTAACAAAAACATCAATTAGCGACGTGGACTATGAGCACGCGAAAAGTGTCTGGAAAGTCTTCAACATCCAAACACTAAAAGATTATGCGGAATTGTATATACAAACAGATGTAATTTTGTTGTGCGAAGTTTTTGAAGCCTTTCGACTTCTCTGTCAACAAATTTATCGACTAGATCCTGCATGGTTTTTTACTTTGCCACAGTTATCTTGGAATGCAATGTTGAAATACACGAAAATAAAATTAGATGTAATAAAAGATATTGATATGGTTCAGTTTTTTGAAAAGGGAATAAGGGGAGGCATTTGCCAAGTTGTTTCTCGGTATGCGAAAGCTAACAATAAATATCTAAATGAATATGACTCGACTAAACCCAGTAATTATTTACTTTACGTAGATGTCAACAATCTTTACGGTTATGCCATGAACCTTCCCTTGCCGTATACAGATTTTGAGTGGGTTGATGAAAAATTAAATGTATTAGATGTTGAAAATGAATCAGAAACCGGTTATGTGCTAGACGTTGATGTTGAATACCCCAAAGAAATTCATGATAATCTTTCTCAATTACCTTTTTTACCCGAAAAAAATAATCCACCTAATACTAAAACAGTTAAACTATTGACGACTTTGATGCCCAAAACACGTTACATAGTACATTATGTGAATTTAAAACAAGCCCTACA
This sequence comes from Arma custos, assembly GCA_037127475.1. Lineage (NCBI taxonomy): Eukaryota > Metazoa > Arthropoda > Insecta > Hemiptera > Pentatomidae > Arma > Arma custos. Next base: position 37,135,699 of record CM073760.1, read on the forward strand.
ACTCGGGGTAAAGATTTCAAAAATTCATAGAGTGTTGAAGTTTAAACAAAAAAAATGGTTGGCTCCATACATAGAAATTAATTCAATGATGAGAGCATCAGCAAAAAATACATTCGAGTCAGATTTTTACAAATTGATGAATAACAGCTGCTTCGGCAAATTTATGGAAAACGTGCGCAACAGAATCGATTTAAAAATAGTAACAAATGAAAAATCATTATTTCGTCAAGTCAATAAACCAAATTTTAAAGGCAGGATTATATTTGCAGATAATGTTACAGCGGTTCAGCTGGAAAAAGAAAGCATTATTTTTGATAAACCCTTGTACGTGGGATTTGCAGTGTTGGACTTGAGCAAAGTTTTGATGTATCATTACCACTACAATGTGTTTTTGAAAAAATATGGTGTAGAAAATGTTACTTTATGTTATACCGACACCGATTCATTTTTATACAATATTAGGACTGAAGATATTTATTCCGATATTTCTGGAGAGTTAAATAAATATTTTGATACAAGCAATTTTCCCACTTCTCATTTCTGTTATTCTGAAAAAAATAAAAAAGTCGTAGGTTTGTTGAAAGATGAAACTTTTGGAGATCCTATAGTAGAGTTTGTCGGATTGAGGCCCAAAATGTATTCGTACATAACAAAGAATGATATAACGGTTAAAAAGTCAAAGGGAATAAAAAAATCGGCAGTTAACGATTTTACTTTTAGCGATTACCTAAACACATTTAAAGACAGCAAAAGTCTATATTCTTCATTTTATACAATTCAATCTAAAAAGCATAACGTTCAAACCACACTGATAAATAAAAAGTCATTATGCTCATTTGATAATAAAAGATATACATTACACGATGAAACCACTCTCCCTTATGGCCACTATAGCCTCAATGAAACAACGAATCTAACATTGTAAATGTATAAGAACCAATAAATGATTGTATACTAGTATTATTATTGTTTACTTAAATTTATATTTAGTTAGTAAAGACCTGTAATTAGAGTACTAGATTTATTTCAAGAATGTCTACTTGTAGTATTATTATTGTTTACTTAAATGAGAAAATTAGAGTACAAGAAAAGTAACAAAAAATATGTTTAAGAATATGATGTATAAAATAAATGTTTTGTACAACTGTATTTTTTTTTCTTTCACATATCCTTTTCCAGCTCCTTCAAAAAAATTTCCTATATATTACTAAAGTTCAGGAGGAACACATACGTCATCCAAGCTCATAAAAAGCTAAATAATCTAAATCAATGAAACGTCATCCAATAGCCTATCTCAAAAGCAAGCCTAATCCCATTCATAAAAGCAACTTCCGTCTCAGTCATAATCTCAAAAGCATCCCATTCATAACTCATTCATAAAGACAAATTACGTCACGCTCCCATTCAATTCATCCATTCATAAGATGACGTCACACGCCCATTCAACTATTCCATTCATAAAATGACCAACATCCATTCAGAACAAACCATGACCTAGTTTCTACTGCGCTGTTGCCACATCTCATCTGCGACGTTGCCAAATCTTACTTTGCACACCTGGACCTACCTCAAGGTCAACACCCCCTCTCCCTGCCTTACACCCCTCCCACCCTCAAGGTCATCTCAAGGTCACGACCACGACCCTGCTACAGCAGACAATGACCTCAAGGTCACGGCTCCGGCTCAACCCGCCTATTTGTACTACTGTGGTTCATTCATAACTCTTATCCCATTCACAAAGACAAATTACGTCACGCTCCCATTCAGTTCATCCATTCATAAGATGACGTCACACGCCCATTCAACTATTCCATTCATAATATAACGTCACATGCGTCATCCATTCAGAACAAACCATGACCTAGTTTCTACTGCGCTGTTGCCACATCTCATCTGCGACGTTGCCAAATCTTAATTTGCACACCTGGACCTACCTCAAGGTCAACACCCCCTCGCCCTGCCTTACACCCCTCCCACCCTCAAGGTCATCTCAAGGTCACGACCACGACCCTGCTACAGCAGACAATGACCTCAAGGTCACGGCTCCGGCTCAACCCGCCTATTTGTACTACTGATATATACAACTTTTTATTCAGGTTTCGTTTGGGTAAAAAAAAAAAAAAAAAAAAAAAAAAATTAGTTAATTGTTTCGATATTTAGTTTTCTATACCGATATCGATAAAATATCGGAAGAAAAGTATCGATACCAAAATAACGGTATCGAAAGGAAAAGTATCGATACTGTACCCATATCGGTAATATCGGTAGAACCCTAGGCATAAGCCGTTTAGGGCGATTCGGAATACGGTCGAAAGTTTTTGGAAAATTTAAATTTAAGTAGTCCTCATACAAGACTGAAAAGATAAGAAAATGCTCGACGTTTTCGCCTACTTCAACATTTACTGGACAAACGTTCAAAGCTCCCAATTAATTACAAAAAACTCATTTACATGACAGTTATCAGACCTATTTGAACATACGGAGTTGAGCTTTGGGGCTCTACTAAACCATCCAATTCATCTCATATCCAATCATTACAATCCAAAATCCTTCGTAAAATCCTCAATCCTCCTTATTATGTCACAAACAAACTCATGATCTTAATATCCCATGCGTTGCTGATTTGGCCCAAACTAGATACCTATCCTTCCATGAAAAGCTCCAGACACACTTGAATCCGCTCAACTTGCTTCCCATAATATTCCTGATAACCCTCCGAGGCGTCTGAAATGAAGATGGCCTCGAGACCTTCTACTATAGAACTTTATTGGAGTGCTATCAATGGGTAGTTTCTCCTCAAGTGTTTTTTTTTCATGTCCTTTGTTCATACAGGAGATTTACTTGATGTAATATAATTACAGTTGTAAATATCAATAAATTATTCTAAAAAAAAATAAAAAAATTAAGTAGTGTAAAAAGTAACGTTTGAAAATACCTTTAACCAATTGCTAATAGAAAAAAATCATGATATTTCTATCAATTGGATTAGGAACTTCAAAATAAAATAAAAAATCCTAAATAACATATTTTGTTTTGCAATTTTTTGAATAATATGGGACGGAGTTCAGAGCACATGAGTGAAAGAAATATTATATTGCTTTGAATTACTATTATTTTTTTTTTTTACAAAACCAATGGGGTGGCTCAATCTTATAAGTAATTATAAAAAATATCGTTTTTTTTATCAACTTAAACCAAAACATGAGTGTAAGTTCCCTTTCAAGTTCTCAATAAAATAAGGCAGAGCTATTAGAGAAATAGTGATATTGACGAGTCTCCATTTTTTAAGTGCCATCAGTACAGTGTCAGTTTTAAACGTATAAACCTAAGGATTTATTGTTATAATATTTAATAGTCTTTAGAATGCGTTGAGTATATAACAAAATAATAATACATGTAAAGCTTTGAACTATTGATATTTCAATAGACTAATTCTTAAAGGGATTGTATATTATTATCAGCAGTAAATAATATACAAAATAATCCGGAATATGAATCATAAACTTCCGAAAGGGGGAAAAACAAAAAAAAGAGGAAAAAACAACCCGTTTTACTTATAGACATTATCACACACTGGAGGGAGGGAGTAGAATATTAAGAAGAGCACAAGTTTTCATTGCCTAAGATGCCAGAAATCTTCCAGCCAAACCGAACATACTGATTTGTGATGCTAAACCAGTTTAAAGCCCACTGAAATCCATTATTGCTTTTTCAAATCGATTATCCTTTACTTATTTTATACACTTTATGTGAAGATCTATAATGATACTATTACAACCTTCCAATGTCATCCCATCGTTACAGGGAGTCATGGGATAACAAGTTAAAACAATTCCTCTGTAGCAGTGACCTCTGGACAATATATTCGGATCGTAATTGATCCTCAGATCTATATATCGAAGGATATAGATATAGGAGCATCCTGGAGATCTTCCCACGCGAGCGGCTATCACCGGGAGAGAGACTTATTGGGAGGCGGCAGGCCTATCAATAAGCTACGATGAGGAAGATAAGTTAATGGAGAAAGCGTGTTAAGTTGGGGGGAAAGGAGTCCTTCCAGGATTTTGGATCAGCTTGTCTCGAGTATCTGTCGATAAAGGGATACCTTAAAGTCTGTTGGGGAAGTGTCGAGGATGAGTAGGGAATAGGAAATAAGGGACTTTCTATGCAATAATAGGCTCCCTTATAATTAATGTTCCATGTTCTAACAAAAAAAAATTATCAGCTGACTACTTCTAGATACCTACCGAGCGGTAACAGTGAACAGTCATTAGAACCTTTTTGTTTTTAATTCTTAATATATTTTATAATCTAGTATCTGTTTACGGTCTGAATATTAATTAACTAACAATAAAACTGTAGCCTACCTCGAGGCGATTGGTAATAATCTTAAAATCAAATTTGCCGTTTTGGTACAAATCAATTCAATTTCATATATAAGTATTTGAAAAGAATAAAACTTCCGTTATGACTGACAAGAAACAGTTTATTTATCAAGTAAGGGGTGTAGATGCAAAACTCACATTCTGCACTTTTCATAGCTTTCAGTAAAACGATTTTGTTATAAATATATGAGATAAATGAGTCAGAATTTTTAAGAGAACATCAAAAACAGCCTCTTCTCTTAAAAATTCCGACTCATTTATCTCATATATTTATAACAGAATCGGTTAAAAATCGTTGTTACCGAAAGAGTGGATCGTTTATGAAAAGTGCAGAATGTGAGTTTTGCATCAACACCCCTCAAGTGATATTCAAACATAATTTATCTATAATAGTTCCATACTAGTTAGACAATTAGCACAAATTACTAGCTAAACACGCACATGTAATATATATTTTATTTCGATTGGCGATATAGAACTGGTTTGGCCCAAAAAAAGCATTTGGTCTTCTTTGAAACACATTAGCTTTTGAGCGCCTGGAGAGAACCACTTTAAAGGCTCCAAACCATGATGCAGCAGCAGGCTGCCAAAGTAGTCTTATGTATCTTATCTCTTTAGCTGATTCAGCAATGTCCTTCCGAAAGACCTACACTTAATTTCAAAGATAACGACAAATGATTAGTGATCCACGGATTATCGTTGTACGGTGTGTAGAATGCGCAGGAAGATCTATATTTAATTAAGGTTAAGTATTACTTCTCTGGTCCGAATCTCCGGGCGGGTATGGGATACCTGGGAGGAAAACCACGAATGGATTCCAGATAGATTGATGAACACGGGGTTAATAGTAGGGTTGTGCGATAGTCGATAGTCACTATCGATATATCGACAGGTCATTCCTATCGATGGCTACTATCGATAGTGTCGACTATCAATGGATCTTTTTTACCCTCAAGTTTTGAAACCTTCAGAATTATGCCGATCTTTCTCTGCCCAGTGTCGAGTTCTTTTGAAATTGAACTCGGAATACCTGGTTTTCTTCTGTATAACTTTGATGCCGCACCGGACGTGTCATTATTTAATTCTCCAAAATTACTAATTACATTATGTTGGGTATTAAACAAACAAATTTAAACAAACTTAATTCGCGATATTGAGCATTGGCTCTTTTAGGTTTTTATAACCTTAACTTCCTCTTTAATTAGGGCTCTTTTTTACAATTCTTAAATGTTCAACTATAAATGCTAGTTTTTCTTTCGGGAAATATGTGACTCAAGGAGCACACTTGACTCTTGAAATTAACTATTTCTTTATATTTCTTGTCTTGTGAAGATTTGATTTGTTCATTGTTATTATAAACATGTAAAATGTAAATACTTTTTAAAATTCTAATACATTAGGTTTTTTTTCTCATCTTTATGATGTGATCTTATAGTTTATAATCCTGCAAATTTCAAATAGTAGGTAGGTAATTGAATTTAATTAAATTAGTTGAAATTGTTTATTGAGTAGGTTTGAGAAAAAAGGAAGCAGCTATCGAAAAACTATCGATAGCATTCGATAGTTTTCATCCGGCCTATGATGGTGCTAACTATCGAGTATCGCCCAACCCTAGTTTTAACCCTTCGCTTCGACTCGGCCGTCCTTGCACCTGTTAAGTTTATATATGTATTTATATAAATACGTAACAACAAACACTTCAATTTATATTCATGATGTTTTATTTGAAAAATTATATCATATAAGAATAAAATAAATTATAAATATATTCATGATAATTTCTAATCTCAACTTTGCAAGGTAGAAGAGATAATAAAAGAAGAAGTTGATAATATCTATCAATTAACATTCCCAAAGGTATTTTCATAAATATAATTAAAAAATGGAACCAAAGTAAACTGAAAATTTGAAATAAATATAAATAACCTTGCTAACTAAAAGAACTTTTCGAGGTGATTTCTTGAGCTTTCGTATGCCTATTTCTTAAATAAATTTGTTCTAAAAAAACATAGATGACTTTTTTTTTTGCACCTTAACACTAGCCAAATGGATTTAGACTTCTCTTCTCCGCTGTCACAGAAAGCCCTACTTTGTCTATTATCAGTAAAAGAAGAAGTTCAACTTAAACGAAAAGTATCAGAATCAAATAAATGAAAAGAGAAAAATATTCTTTATCCCCTGACTTATCTAACTGATCACACTCATTATATGATCTGTACTTCTAAAAGATGTATCGACACATACAAATAAATGCATTACTAATATGTTATTATTCATCAATAATATTTGGTTTATGGAATTGCACATCAGACATCTTGAACAAGCCATCAAGCTCACTTAGCAGCCGGATGCATTATCGACATTGCACTATATTATGGATAACGTAAATCCCTTACAAATTGTAAATCCCCTCTCGGATCCTCCATTAATTGGAACGGGCCACATCGTTAATAATGTTTCGTAGAATTACTTAACCGTAGAGAGGGTAGTATAGGAGGATTAGATCACTAGATTTATCCCAACTAACGGGATTATTCCAATTACCTTTGAAGGCTCTTATTGATTCCAATCCACAAAGGTGGGGGTCCCTCATCCCGATAACACCATTAGTATGGTCGTCCTGGGCAGTAAAAAAAAAAATACATATTCCCGGTTTCGCCATCTGACCAATAATCCGATTTGTGGTCATCATCTGTGAACACTTTTGCTAATAGGGGCAACATTTGATCAAATGAAGGGGCATTCAAAAGAGGGGAAATTCCGGTATGAAACGTCGCTTTTACAGTCATAATTCTCTGTAATCATCTATCAGTTCGTATAGTCTTCTCACGTGGTCATTGATTTTAATTTTGGTATTAGATCTCCAGATTGTCGCTTCGAGTTGAATTAACAAGTTTTAACTGTTCATTCGTTTCCTATTTAACATTCTCCAAAAATACAAATTACCGTGAGCTTATGTATGGGATGTACTTATATAAGTAGGTGGGATAAGTATCCCATGTAACTATGGGAAATGTGTATGCACAACAACATTGACCAACATTTCGAAGAATGTATGGGAATATTTTGAAGTATTTCTTCATGAAATGATTTCCGAAAACTACACTCTTTTACCCACACTATAATTTGTATTTTGGGAGAATACCCAAATGAAACGAATGAAAAGTTAAAACGTTTTATGACTTAACTCGAAGCGACAACCTGCGGAATTGATACCTTAATTTTTTAACCATAAAAACCAACTAATCTCAAACAGCATATAATTCAGACACGTGGTTATAAAACAAAAGTATGGGGAACTGATACTGAGTTTCAGTAGTATTTACAGAGGGGAGTAACTGATTTAAAAATTAAAGTGGCCTATCTAATCCGTACTTAATGATTATGGCGAATTATCACTAATTAAGAACTTAGTGAAGTATTTTCTTACTAATGGAATAAAAAAATTAAAAAACCTATACCACAGTAACCACTGAGTTAAGTACAGAGAAAAAATTTCAATTCTATTCCACCAGAACAGAATGCAGATTTGACTTCAGTTTTTATCCCAAATTAACGTCACTCAGTCTATAAAGGATGGGCGAGCCTCATGGAATTAATAGATTTCTTAGACACAAAAGACAGGATAAACGATTCATTTGCAAGGTTTCTAATGAGGGGCCTTTAGCTAAGTAACTCAGCACATACACTTTGAGCTACGCTGTTTCCACTAATGGAATTAAGAACATAAAAATGCAATATATCACTTTGTTGCATATCGGTATGTCTACCAAGTATAGTGGTATATCTATTATTATATTAGCTAGCGTAATTAATATCCAAGTAATTTGAGCAAATTCAACATGAGAAGTCCTTTTAAACAATTGTCACATACACGCAAAAGGACAGGATGGAGTTTCCCCAATCGCACACTAATTGCGAAACATTCATCCAAAAGTGCCCAATATCTCTCAAAGGAATCCCTTTACCAATGAAATAAATTGAAAAAAGGTCTCGGATTAATCAACAATTTTAGATTAAAATGTATATCAGAATCATCCTTTGAAAGAAACATCCGATTGCAAATAGTAAAGCAATTTAAAGCTGTGCATAACATCCCTGAGAGTACCAATATCCCTCCCTTAAAGGGTGTTATCCGAAAGAGACATAATAAAGCCGAAAAGGACGACTCAGGTGTAGCTGAATTGAACATTCCATAGCAGCAACCACACCTGGCAATAAATGTATCTCCAAGGGAACGAAAGGCGCACGGCTCTATTCGAATAGGATTTAATTAAAAGGATGATTTAGTTCTTCGATCGGGTCTAAAGCGAATATCTCTAGTGTAACGAGACTTGTAAAAAAACCGATTGGTTCGAAGTTAGAAGTTAATTATTATCTGTCACTTGTATTACATTTGAATATATTACAAGATATATATTATATACTAGCCACAGGAGCGCTCACAGAGGTCACAGTTCAGGAAGGGAGAATCAAAATGATACAGCCATTAGAAACTCACAATCTTTTATACTTCAATGATTTGTTTATAACATAACAAATCATTAAAGTATAAAATTAATAAAATCATTAAGTAACAGAAATAAAAAATTTGAAATTATTTAAAACACAAAACTATCTTGTAAAAAACTTATAAAAATACACTGAATAATTACTACTTCCACATGGCCACTTCTAAATACAAAAACCTACTCACAAAATCACCTATCATGCAATGCTTCTTATTTTATATATCGCAACAAGAATAACGTCAATTGAATATTAAGGGGCATAAAAGAAGAACATCTTTTTTCAATAAAAAATGAGATTTTTTATTTAACTAAAAGAAGATAAAAATATGAAAAAATCATTTTTTGACAAACAGAAAAAAGTAATCTGTTCCTGAAAACATCTTTAAAAATTATTAGAGCAATTAGTCAGTCCAAAGAAATTTTAACTAATACATTAATTAAATAAAAAAATATCAATTGTGAGCGTGTTCAGTCAAAGATTAGACTTACGAAAAAATTAATGAGGAATTCTATTAAGTATAATCTTACTAATATTATAAATGTGAATGTTTGTCTCTCTTTCACGCAAAAACTACTGGACGGATTTGGATGAAACTTTACAGTAATATAGGTTATACATCAGAATAACACATAGGCTATAGCAAGCGCGGATTTATGGGGGGGGGTGCAATGGGGCACATCTCCCCTGCAGTATTTTAAGTACTGTGGAGAATCCATTATTGTACATAAATAAAGGCAAATCACATGATAATAGTTATTAAAATAACAGAAAGAACATGAGTGAAACTATTTGTTTTGATATCCTACTAATATTATAAATGTGAATGTTTGTATGTTTGTCTCTCTTTCACGCAAAAACTACTGGACGGATTTGGATGAAACTTTACAGTAATATAGGTTATATATCAGAATAACACATAGGCTATAGCAAGCGCGGATTTATGGGAGGGTGTATAGGGGCACGTGCCCCCCCCTGACAGTATTTTAGGTACTGTGGAGAATCTATTATTGTACATAAATAAAGGCAAATCACATGATAATAGTTGTTAAAATGACAGAAAGAACATGAGTGAAACTATTTGTTTTGATACCCCATCCATGATCTATGTGGGGGCACGGGGGCATGTGCCCCTCCCGTTATAGTACATAATTAAAGGTAAATCAGGAACTTAGCATCTTGAAATTTGTAGTTAGGTTCTGTGTATAGCTTAAGAAAGAAATTTGGATAATTCCACTCCAAGGGTTTCCCCTTTAATATAATAGGAGTTCAAAGGTTGTATAGAATCCGTAAATTTTGAAGTTAGACATCTGGACATCTTCGGATGTTTGAGTAACTTATATTTTTAAAAAATAATTAAATTATTTATTTAAAATGATCTTTCACGAAACTTTACGTGGCAATTCCACAAATTCCACAAGCAAAATTCCACGCGTGCGAAGCCGCGGACATAAGCTAATACAAAATAAATTAAATTATGCAAAATGGTTATAACAATTTACAGTAGCGATAACGTTACATCGGTGGATTAAAAATATATTTTTTTGATTTTATTATTTTTGAACATACTTTGAATGTTGAATGAAAAACGGAACAAACGCAGAAAATGGTGAGATACCAATAAAAAAATCATAGAAGGCCTACCAACACAATAAAACGCCTGACAACTTTTTCCGATCAAGAAGTGCAAGAAATGCGAAAGCAGAAGTTGAAACAGCTAAAATGTTTCGGGAAAAATTCGGGAAAAGCAACTAGTTTCGAAGAAAACAAAGGGGAAAGTATTTAAAAAAATTGGCAGACTATGATGTACTTGAAGAGCAACAGGGTAAAGCCAAATATATATGAAGAATTCATTAGAAAAATAAAAATTAAACACGATACTTTATTTCAAGCATGAAGCATATCATACTACGAATGCAGATGTTATATTATGCTTTCGTAAAATACGGCGACCTCTAATTACATATGCATAACCATCAGTGACTAATTACCTGGGTCTTTGAAACGGTTTGCCCGCAATTAACTCACCCGCTCAAAGTTTTATGTCCAATTAGAAGCGGGATTACAGCAGTTTGGGTTCGGTACTAGCGTGGATAACCTAGTAACGGTTTTATGTAATAACATGAATATTGCACGCAATCATTAGGCTCAAATGTTTATGTTTACTTAGATTATTATAACACATGAATTTTGTTTTTTCAAGAATCGAACTTCCTAAAAGCATTTGTCATTGCGTTTACAGGGACTACCGAATTTATATAAATAATAATCATGATTTCTGCTTCTTTTTCTTCTTTGGATCTATTAACTTTTGAGAAATGGATGGTACTTCCTACATATTAGAAACGATGCGATGAATGCCAAATATTTAACTTGTGCTGTAAAGCGACTGAATATTGATATAAGATTTGATGATTGTAGGTTATTTAATAAATTTCACTTCAATAAAATAGTGATAATGAAAACCAGTCATTTAAACATTTTTATTTGTACTTATGTTCCAGAGCCACAACTTCAAATTAAGCTTTCCACTATCGCAATCCTATATAAAAAGACCTCTTTAATCTTTAATATTTAAAAGTTGTATCTTTTTAGCATAGTGTGATAGTAGATAAATCGGAATAGTTGTGTTACAAAAATCTATAGATATATAATAAATAAATAAATAGATGAAAGAGTTTACAGTATGTTATAGAACAGTATAGTAAAGTTATAAGAAAATATACAACATAAGTATTATTCAACAACGGTAGATTGAGTGATTTGAATAACTATACAATTGAAACAAGATAACTTTATGGGTTGGTACTTATGTAGTTATTGTAAATATATCAAATTCAATTCCATTATTATTATTTACATTTTTTCTGTAATCGTAATTTACAAATAAAGCTTGTATTCGACCATTCAAAAGCCGAAGTGGAAGTCATATTTTCAACAATTTTGTCCAACAGTAAGAAATACAACCCAGAAGAACGAAACTTTAAAAAATAATAAGTGGTAGGAAAGTTCTTAATATGTGCTCATTTTTATTTTCAAAAATTTAAAATAAAGTTTTGTAGACTATTTAATTTCGCAATTTTCTGTAGTTAAACCTCATATTAGTTTTCAATCGGTTTTCCTAGAAATCTGGGTCTTTGTAGGCATTTATCGAAACAAAAAGGTAATAAATACTATTAATATCTCAAAAGAAGATTCATGAATTTACAAAATCATGGGTGACCTGTACTGAAAAGAAAAAAATCAGTGCATGGGACGGCAACAATGGATTTGGAAGACTAACGAAGAGCTAATAAATTAATTAAGTCTACTCCATAAAGACATTCATGACATGACTTCCTTCATTACAAATACAGGTGTTATAAACTTATGAAGAAGATCTGCAATGTGGGTCGAAACGTTGGCTTACCAATAAACAGTTCTCCCTAAAAAAGAGAATTTTCTTGAACTCCACCCGACCCATTTTTTTCCTCATAGTGATACATGATATCCTCAACTTCAGAAAAACAAAATACTCTTATAAAACTCTTACAGAAATACTCTTATTAATTATTAATCTTTTCCAGACTTCAAAGAGAGAGTTTTTGTGTAGATAAGGCTAATTTTAAATGAAAAGTTAGATGAGTTATTTTTTTTTTATTCATAAAATCATTGGGCGGGACTTGAAGGCTTGTTGCCAAGGAACGTTTTTTCTTGTATTTTTATTCTTTTTTTTTTAAGAGGTTGGGGATGATTACCATTAAAATGATTACCTACCTACCTCATTAGCTAATTAATGTCCCAGCCCCATCGTAAAAACGGATATTGAAATTACTTTAGTTAATTAAACGAAACAATATCTATTAATTTCATCGCTTCGCTAATGAGTAATCGTGTAGAAAGTTAATCGACCATTGACCCCAAGTTGGTTGTTAATATTGTGCAAATAATTAATTTAGCTTTGTTTAAATGAAAATTAACTAGAACATCATATGTAAATTTCATCATTAAAGCAGTATAATGGACTATTAGAGGTAAATAATTTTGAATAATATTAAAACTATAACTACGCTAGAACTATAAATATGTTTATTATAAACAAAACTGGATTAGAAAATTAATGAATAAGGTGTATTCTATTTTATTTACGTTCATCAGAACAAAATAATGAATTCGAATTCATATTTCATTTTTTTTCCGTTTTCTCTTTAAAGAAAAAATTAACACAGAATACACAGTCAAACCTACTCTGACGCTATTGTGTGTTAATATTGCACAAATAGATAAACTTAAAAAAATTGTGTAATTAATTTATCTATTTCAAATTAAACTTTACTAACCTGTTTTAATTTAAATGTAAACAATTATGATTTTCATTTTTGCAATGAAGAAACTTTTAGATTGCAATATTGTTCTAATATATTTATTCAAAAGTTAAGTCTATCTGTCAAATTTCGGAACCGAACAAATAAAAGAAACTCTTGTTAACAGGTCTGTAATTTCTGGCAATAAAATTGATGTTTTAAATTAAGAGATACGCTAATAATTTTGGAAATACTAGTTTATATTAGTGATAGGGTCAATAGCAAGTTATTCTTGTTTCTGAACTGTAAATAACTTAACTGATATATTTTTTTAATCAACTACCATACACCAAAAATGTTCTTAACGTAGTATTCTTCCTTATGCTTACGATTTACGCTCTGGCTTGTTTCAATATCTCTACAGTAACTGATTCATTTTCAATCTATCATCTATCATACTTCAACTTATTTTAGATTAAACACCAATACTATGCAATAAATCGAATTCATAAACTTCCAATTATCACAATAGGTATCAAATAATATTTCTATAGATCATTACTCTTTTGAATTTTAAAATTATGAATTCGATATGAAAAATTTTAATAATCTGAATAATATCTACTCATATGAAGAAAAATTAATGATTAACAGTCACATATGAATTTTTTTAAACAAATAGAGAGTACAAAGTTAGAAGTACCTCTTTAAGTTATAAATTAATAAATTATTAGATTGCCTGAATTTTTCATATATTTTTTGGAATAATAATAATATGTAATATATTCGCAACATTATTGACACATACAACTTAGGGAACATGAAAAACCTAGATATCATTGTTATAGAGGTTAAAGGATATAGAATTTTAATTAGAAAGTCAATTAAATAATAATCAATGAAAATAATTAAATAATCGTTGTAACTACATATTACCTTATATTTAGTTAAATGAAACCCATTTACTTTATTATTATTTTATTGTTTGATGTTTTAGATTATTAGAAAGAATAATCCTGACATATCGAATAGCGTACTTGATCAGTAACCAAATGCAATAACCAAAGCAGAGAGACTGGCGAGAGGATTGGAAAGGACACATGTGAATGGGAAAGGTGCAATCAGCCGTTTCGGCTCACTGGCTTCCATTTCCGTTAAAGGGCCTTTGGATTTCACTTTGAATAGAGTGAGCTTGGCAGCAAGGAGATGTTGGAATAGCTGTTGTTATATCTGCGTGTTTGAACAAAATCTGAATTAGTTTCTAATGCAAAGACGACCCAAAAACAATTGAACAGCAGGTAAAACTACATTCGATCCAAAACGAACAAGATGGATGTAGAACGAGTAAAAGAAACCAGGATATTAGGTTCAACCCTCACTCTTGTATGAACTAAATTTTAACAAAGATTGAACAAGAAAAAATTGTGTTTTATCAAGTATCAATTTAAGAACAATACATCTATGATTTCCGCATTGATCGGGTTAAATAATTTTAAAGTAATGTTTAATAAAACTCCTACGAGATTATTTCAGATTCAGTTGTATATTCATGAGCAAATTTAAAAAAAACATTACATTGCAAGCATCAATAGTAGTTATAAATAGCTATGTAAAACAATTATAGTAAAACAATTATAGTTGATAAATACTCGAAAAAGTGCAGCCGTGAACAGAATAGAATAGAAAAATCATTTTACAAGTATTCTGGGACCTGGTCTCTTTAAAAGAACAAACATGAACTGAAAAAAAGATTGTAAATCTATCCACACACAACAAAAATCATAAAGTGTTTACAAAAGTGCCAGGAAATTAAATAACAATAACAATTAAATACACTGAATAATTAAACAGAACAATAAAAAACAGCAAATAATTATTGTTAAACGAACTCTGAAATTTATTTGATTCCGGTGCTGAAGCATCAGAATTATTGCAGCGCTACAGATCTCAGGCAGTCGTCTGGAATTGGAAGAAAAATAGTAATTTCAGTAATTATTACGAAGCGATGATTATAAGTAAATTACATCTGCCCTAAAATCAATGTATTTCTTTTTTGTTCCTGTTCAGTCACATAATTATTGTTATTCGTTGTACTTCTTGGCCTACCAGCAAAGTACAGTTAGGGAGAATAAGTCGGACATGGAATCTGAAGTTTAGGGCCGACTTCCTCCCTAACCCCTGAAGCATCTAGCGGTGCCCATAACTTGGTCATATAAATATGGCTGTATAAATGAGAATGACCGTTAAATGACTGCATAATTTTGTTTACCTATTAACTTAGGGTCATGTCCTCCCCGGCGTATTATCCAGCAAGATATCTGATAAAGTGTCCAAACATACGCAGTTTCCGTTATGTAAAATAGCAGGAAGGCGGCCATCATCGAGAACAGTAATTGCTACGTTCGTGTCGTCCGTTCTGATAAGATTTTATAAAAGCGATTTAACCAAGAGATAATGCCTGCTCGGGTTAAAATTTTCATTTTATTTTTTTTCTACAACGGCTCCAGGTTATGTTAAGAGACAGACTAGATCAATATCGATAGACAAATTTTTAATTTTAACATGATCGCTGTTATAAATAATAAATTATTGCACATGTAGCTACCTTAATTATATTATATTAATCATTTAATTAACTATGGGGGATGGGTCCACTTAACTACAGAGCAACCCCCATTTTACAAATTATACAACAGTTCATTTTACTACTTAACGTTATAGTAGAGGCATCCAGATATTATTTTAGAATTTGATATCCAGTATAGTAATTATTTTGTACCCCTCAAGTAAGCCTATAAAACACGAGTAGCAAATAAATATTGTTTTGAGATATTGAGTATTTTGAAGAATAACACAACAATTTTTTATTTATTTTGGGTTTGTTTTTATCTATACGTATTATAAAACAATGTCCTCAGCCGCGTCTGTTCGCGGTGAACTCAATAATCACTGCACGCATTTTCATGCAGTTTTCACCAATAGATAGAGGGGTTCACAGGAAGGTTTAGGTATAAAATTAGTCGAGGTTTTGTGTAAATGGGTTGGAATGTAACGATAATTGTCAAAAATAGTATAGCCTCCGGGGAGGTTTCATCGAAGAAGCTGCCTAATGCCTTTGTCTTATAACGAAACAATACATGGTGGAATATTCCTCTTTAATAGATCTACAAAAAGTCAGTGATCATATATGTATTTCTATCGTTTAAGAAAAGCTTACTATACCCATTTTATCATCTAAAAAATTGATCACGTACAATGCGATATTTGGAAAGCTATTCAGATGAGTACAGTATTAATCCTTATCAACTTATATACTTTAGTTACATTAAGCATTTCATGCGCATTATTGGAATATTTTATACCGTATAATTTAAATGAGTATCTCATGGGTTATCACAAAAACTTAAGGCGCAAGAAAATAAATTCCTATATAAAGAAATACTTTGTTTTGTTTTTATGTTTAAAATATCTACATAATAAAATACATTAGACAGACAATACACGTGGCACAATATGCCTTACTACCCGTTCAGAGCCCGAGCGGGTCGCTAGTAGATAATAAAGATAAATTATAGTTTAAAAGAAAACGCGTCTTAATCTTATTTCACTACATCCTCAATATTAAAAGTAATAGTCCTAAAGTCGGTAAATAGTAATAAGATCAAATTTTTAAATCGATTCATTCCATTTTTTAATTAAAGGTTTAAAATAGTGCTATATTTAATATAACATCTTAATAATGCCAGGAACAGTGACTTAATGATTCGCCAATTTTAAAAATATTTATAATTCAACTGATAAAATGACAAAATAAAATATTAAACCAATAGTACTTCATCGATTCGTTGCTAGGAAACGCTGATAAAATATCACGTTATATAAACTTTGTTATGTATTTATTAGAGAGGTGATAATTTAAAAAAGTTTTCTTTTAATCAAAGTTAATATATTCAAGTAGCAACACGAAATTTCTGTCTATCGTACCTACTTAGAAACAGAACATGGAATAAAACGAACGAGAGAAGAGTAAAGATTTTAAATAATATGTGGGACCGGTGGTGAAGAGAATGGATTTGCCTGACCGGGGTACGAGCCAGACTAGCTCAGGTGGAAGAGCACCACGAAGGATACGTGGGAGACCCGGGTTCGAATCCCGGCCCTGGACAAATCTCTTCAAAATAAAAACTATAACAATTAATAAAAAAATAAAATAAAATTTTAAATAGTAATAGGAACTTTGAATGTATCTGGGATCAATTCTATTAATTGTTGCCAAATTTCAGAAGCGAAATTTTAAGGATTACCTAGAAGTTTCTTTGATGGAAGAACAAGAAAGGATCTCTCGGCGATAAATTCATTCACTATTTAAGTTGATGGTACATGAAATATAAACTATAGGAAACATCATATGTTATATTCTTTTCATTAAAAATAAAAAGCTATAACTAGGTTTAAACAAGTGTCATCCTGTCTTTTAGCTCTCAATTTATACCATGACTTGTTTAGGTTCATATTTTCGAGGTACACATACAGAGACACAAACACACACACACACACAAGGCATAGCAGAAATGGCTGAGAAATTAATCATGAGTCAATGATGACCAAGCAACAAGACCAAATAGGCTAGAGAAAGTTGAATATTTATCTTTGACCATTTGTCTACAGTCACTCAAGCTGAATTTGCTTGCTGGATGATAATTTTAATTTGGATACAAGATTCATTACTCAAAGCCTCTATTTATCTGACGACATGTATTGACTATAAAGCTATTATATACAATAAAATACGGAATAGTTGAGAGTAACAAACGATAGAAAAAATAAGAAGTAATTGGGCCATGGAAGACAGATTTTACACAATTTCATCCCATTAACACATTAGTACATACAATGCAAATATTAAGCAAACACCATTAATAAATGCATTAAATTGAAAATAAAGCATCTAAATAATCACTAATGACATCATTAATGTATTCAGCTTAACCAATGCATAAATAAACAACTATTCCATTGTTAATGATTAACTCTATTATTATTATATAGAAAGAACCCTTACTCACATCGAACTTCCATCAAGCAAGAGATTGCAAATGAGTAACAAATGAATCTTACCTGCAACAAAAATATAAGAGTTTTTTTAAAATTGAGAGCATAGTAAATATAATATATAAGTTTTATAAAAGTAAACTTTAAATTTACTGTTTCTAAATATTGATTTTTTTTTAACCCTTACAGTGTAAAAGTTATATAATGTGTTGATTTGAAGACATTTTTTTTTCAAAGTATATATATGTACATCATCCATTATATAATTATGATGGTACAGCATAACAAACATATGTAATAACATAAAAAATTGTTTGCATTGCCTCTTTTTTGAAATTTTACGAACTCAAATATCTCCCACCATTAGAAAGTAAAATGATCAATTCTTTGCTCATAGAAGTATAGAACTCTTAGCTAATAAAATGTATCTTTATTTTCATTTATGTATTTGTTTGTTTATATTCAGAGCAAAAGAGGATACAGAAATACTCAGGTTGCAGAAGCAATAAACAGCAAGAGTATAATCAGAAAGAGAGCGGAGGAGCTGAGTGTGTGTAGTGTGCTGGGCACCTATGCAGGTTCCGAGGACTAATCCGGCTCTGGCAGATAATTTAATCTGTCAATAGCCGTGTGATAAACCCTATGTAATCCACAGATCGCCCTGGATCTCACCGAGCCTCTATAAATGTGGTACCTAATATTGAGTTACATCAACACCTAGCAGTCAATAGTGATTATGGAAAAATCACCTCCCATTGGCCTAGAAACAGAATAGTCCCTGCCATGTACGAAATCCACGAGTCTTATGAGTTGTAGTTGTACGCCTATTTCAATTTTTATTTTATCATATTGTTACGGGCTACTGGGTTTAAAATAAATTAAACTATTTCTTAATTAAAGATACTAATATTTATTAACAAAGGACAAAAAGAATACAATTAAATTATTAACAATGTAAATTATTAAACTGATATAAATTTACAATAACAATATTTTAAGTATTTATTATCTAGGCCTAACTCCTATTTAATTATATATTACAATAATATAAAATATTACTAATTCTTAATAGTTAATAGCTTAACTATTTACATAAATTTGTGCGAATACCATAAAATTACAACTACTACTTAACTAATTAACTACTACTAATTTTCACTTAGAGTTCACTGATTAAAGTCCACCGACCGTAAGATTCTCCAATTATAACAAACTGAAACACAATAACACTCACAAACTGTCACAGTTCTTGATACACTTATTACTGATTCAAATGTTCATCACACCGCTTGGTTTAATACACTGACACACTCGCGCCGAGAGGGTATTTAAATAGGCAAGGCTGACACGGAGTGGGAAGATCTGGAACATCCCAGAACGATATCTTTGATCTCTACCGACAAAGGGACCCTTCCAGGAACGTTAATCCCTTGCGCCCGTCTTTCTCTCTGTGGCCGTAACAATATAACACTAAAACATTGGACATATAATTAACTAAACATATCCCTATGTTAAGGCAAGTAAAAAAGAAAATTATTTTTCTTTCTATACTTTTTCCATTTAACAATCATTCAGTGACTTTGAAAATCATTCGATGGAAAAACAAATCCCAAGAAACTCGCCCATTTTTTAAAACGAAAGAACTCCCAGTGTAGAAGACATTCTCAGTCGGAGCAATTTCCTCCAAGTGGTCCTCCATTGCCCCAAATATCATCCGTTTCCCATCGAATTCCCAGCAAAGGTTTTTTCAATTTATTGTTGAGATAATATTTTCTTAGCGCTAATAGTAGGATGAAGAGAAACATCAGTTATCATTGAGCAACATACTTCCTACAGAAGCGGAGGCATTTTATAGTTGCTATATATTTAAGAATTAAACCTAACCCATACCAATAAGCATTACAT
Source organism: Arma custos (assembly GCA_037127475.1). NCBI lineage: Eukaryota > Metazoa > Arthropoda > Insecta > Hemiptera > Pentatomidae > Arma > Arma custos. The sequence goes on from CM073760.1 coordinate 37,155,833, forward strand.
ATATGAATGCTAAATAACTAATTATTACCTAACAAATACGCTAGTCAGCAAGTTGGTATTCAACGATACATCTTCCAAAATAACTCCTTTCCAAAAAAATAGTGTAATATAGCCTGGATACATCACAAGTCGATGGGTTATTGATACCCTGTTACATAAAATATTTTTCTGACTCCGATACATTTTATGAGCGCTATTTTTGAATTTTGATGGCGGGTGGGCTTTTTGTTATGTAAATGTGGGGATAGGAACCAGGCAAGCCCCGGGCTAGAGGCACAACCTGTATTAATATATTTCACTCTAAAACCTCAATATCATATCGCCGGAATATCCGCCTCATTCGGTCGAATTTACAAATTATTTTTAATATACTATAAAGGGACTTAGTCCCAGAATAAAGTTACTTTTCTATTCCATTCCATACTGGATCATGTTGGCCAAACGTAAAATATATGGGTACAACCAGGGAAAGAACAATTTTCAAAAAACGATGTCTTGGAAAAATTATGCTGACAAGTTCTTCAAGAACTATGATAAGGGAAGCAATGCTTATTAGGATAAAAATAACGTATATATTTTTTTAAAAACCACCCCTAATACCCTTGAACGTTCTAGGGCCCATAACATGGTGATAATCAATTGTTTCTTGGACATAGTGGAAGTAGGTGATTTGTATGAGATCAGGCTCAACGTTAGGTATTTTCAACAATAAAAAGTACGCACATAAGCTGAGTGAGCCCCAGAAGGGTCTGCAATCACCACAGGTCCAACCACAGGTGTTACCAGATTAAACACTTTATCTACCACACTGGAATTACCTCGCGCGGATCTCATTACCGCGTAGAGGGCGGCGGATGTGGGGACGGTCGGTGGAAATTCCCTAGAAGTCCGATGGACATGGGTGTGATTTAGATTAGTAGGCCCTGCTCACATTATTTTTAGTTCAAAAAATACCTAACTGTCATAAACATAAACTGCATGGATCTTTCTGAGGAAAAACGCCCATTTTCCGGTAGTAAACCATAGCGAAGATTAAGATGGGCTTGTAAAGTTGTTGGACTGATTAACAAACGAATTCCTAAAAAGTTAATAAGCGCTGTCCCGACTGGTAAACATCTGAGAGGTAAACCGAGAGACGTATGTGAGAGGATTGCGTTAAGATATCTGAAGGATTTGGGTTTGGATAGGGCTCCTTAGTCAAAGGTTTGTAAGCAGAGATTGGTGGTATTAGCATCGATCCTTCGACTTCGCTAATCCTTTTATTATTATTACTGTCCATGAAAATGACCAAATCCTATTTTCGAATTAACTAAAAGGACTAATTAATTCTAAGAAGGGTAGCAGAAAAGGCAGAATTAACAATGATCAGTATTCAAACCCTAATTAGCGGAGAGGCCAATAAAAATGGTAAAGCGAACGGATGATGAAAGATGGGCAAAGGGCCTGAGGGAGAACCCTCGAAGGACTTATTATTTCTGCCACTCTTTTGGAAAAAGCCCTTTCAACTCCATAATGAATTGGCTAATTCCTTCTTTATATGCAGTAACAAGGCTGACCGTTAATAAGTCCCTTTTGTGCTTGTGATTCCTGTAGGGCATCTCCCAAAGTGGATTTGGTAAAGGGATCGCCAATCATGGCCGCTAAGTCCATGAATAGCGAATGCAGCCCTCTACAGGTCCTGCTCTGGCCCTTTTTGGTACTGCCTTTGTTTTCTCGCTACAACGAGATATCCACTGTCCGAGCTTTTTATTTTGGCCACTTTCATCTTATCAGTTCGATGGGAATCGTATTCATCTCAAGTTCTCTCATGATGTGATGGAATATTAGAATCTGTGTTAAAGGGATACAATGCCTGTCAATTAAGGACTTAATGAAGAGATGGATTGATAGAGTTTTTATTGAAATGACTAAAGAGGTGCTTGGCAAGCTGTATTTATTTATCTACAGTAAAAAACTTATACTAGTTAAGGATAATTTATTAATTAACTTTAAATAAAATAAGAAATAATGATAATCAAAGTAGTAATTTAGATACTATTTATAGACATTTTGATGGAGTGGAGTGGCCATGTAGTAGAGCGCTTAGTTGCCATGCCGATGGTCCCTGGTTCAAATCCGGCTGTGGCAACAAGTAAATCTGCTATAAGAACAAATGACATGAAAAAAAACACTTGTGGAGAAACTACCCATAGGTAGCACGCCAATAAATTTCTATAATAGAAGGTCCCGAGGCCATCTTCTTTTCAGACGCCTCGCAGGGTTATCAGGAATAGTATGGGAAGCAAGTTGAGAGACTAGCAGATTCAAGTGTGTATGGAGCTTGTCATGGAAGGATAGGTATCTAGTTGGGCCAAATCAGCAACATATGGGATATTAAGATCATGATGGATGAGTTTGTGACATAATAAGGAGCATTGAGTATTTTACGAAGGATTTTGGATTGTAACGATTAGATAAGAGATGAATTGGATGGTTGCAGTTTTGTAATGATATACGGATGATCCTCATACAAGACTGAAAATACAAGAAACTGCTCGACGTTTTCGCCTATTTCAACATATGGTAGAGCCCCAAACCTCAACTCCGTATGTCCAAATAGGTCTGATAACTGTCATATAAATAAGTCTTTTGTAATTAATTGGGAGCTTAGAGCGTTTGTCCAGTAAATGTTGAAATAGGCAAAAACATTGAGCAGTTTCTTGTCTTTTCAGTCTTGTATGAGACTGATAATCATCTTTATATCATTATAAAACTGCAACCTCCTATATGCCAACATTGTAACGCCAACCTTACAGTTAGACACATTTTTGAGGAATTTATATATAACCGGCCAACAATAAATAAATTAGGACTAATCCCAGATTTAGCGAAGGCTCTTGGTGACAACGAGGCTGCTTTCTCGTTGGTGTTTCAGTTTTTGAAAACACACTGACTACTGTCCGCAATATAACAAAATCAAGAATTGTATTTGATTTTTTCATCATCCAATTTGATTGATATTATGGAAAAACCACAGGCGTTGACGACCTAAGGGTTTTACGCCTTTAAACAACTTAAACAACAAACAACAACAACATCTATAGTTGTTAAATTATAATTGGCAAGGTTTTGTTTCATTCAAATATTTCCCTCAACTGAAAAATTCCATCCGATGGTGAGATAGTGATCATCAGATAGGGCTTGAAAATAATTGGAGGAAGTCCGCATTGACAGGAACTTTTCCATTTCTGTATTTATTTCTATTCTTTTATTTTTATATCAAGTTTAGAAGAATGTTTAGAGTAAATAATGAATAGGTCCCAGTTATTTTTATCTCTTTCGTTTATCAAGAATAATATATATATTTTTCTTTTCTAACTCGTTAAAACATTATTTTCAAATTCAGTGCCAGCATCAGATAAGAGGGGAAAGGGATGATTAGGTGTGAGAACTTAGGGCCATGTTTAATCAATGTCACTCTTTTGAAAGTATAATTAAAATGTATGAAATTCAGAAAACATTAAAATAATCAAGTTTTTTTCAGACGGAACGTGTATACCAGTCCCTATTGAAGTAATAGCGGCACTGGGTTGAAGTTGAAAAGGTCTCCTCAAGTTCGTATTAGAATATATTAACTATGTGAAATATTTATGTAAATTAATATATATAAATATTCGTACAGTAGGAATACTTTTGTTCATCTATTTTTAACACAGGCTACTATTCCACTGTTCGATAAATAATTTTATTTAAAGTATTAAGCCAAGGTAGTATCCTTGTCCCAATCCCTTATACAGTTTATACAGCTGACATCCCAATTCATCCTAATACTATCCTTACCACGTATGCTGATGATACGTGTGTATTATCAGTCAAAACCAATCCAATTATTGTATCCCAAAGCCTCCAATCCCATAGCACTGATCTTGAAGAATGGGGTCAAAACTGGAGAATTAAAATAAATTCTCAAAAATCGCATTGAATCACTTTTACCTCACATCGTAAACCAATGACTTCCTGCCCTTCAGTATCCTTTAATAATATCCCACTGGTGCTTGTAGAACAGATCCGACACTTAGGGTTGCATCTCGACAAACGATTAACCTGGAATTCTCATACAAGACTGAAAAGACGAGAAACCGCTCGACGTTTCAGGCTACTTCAGCACTTACTACAAACGCTCTAAGGTCCTAATTAATTACAAAAGACTCATCTACATGGCCATCATACGACCTAGTAGCTTCTCTACTAGTCATTATCTCATGTTATTATGTATCATTTAGCCTATTTACTTGTTGTATTATTGTAATATAATAAATAAAAAATAATAATAAAAGGAAAGTATTAAGGTATAAACTATAGAGAATAACTATCAAAGAGAATTAATCAGTTATATAACGGAGGTATGAACGAGTTATGTGACAACAAAGCGTATTTGATTAATTACCAAATACCTCCTTCAATTTCAAGTAATTTGATTTTATTAAAAATAGTAGCAGTGAACAAAGGAAGTATGCGATGCGAAATTCCGCGCGATTATTTTATTTCAGTGGAAAAGGGAGGTACATTGTATTTAACTGTATTGAAGAAATTTGTACCTATTCAATTAATCAACATTGTATCTAATTTCCTTTTCTGTTAAATAAATTCCATATAAATTTCTTGATTAAAATAAGTAAGCAATTAAGTAAGAATGAACATAAAAAAAATTAATTAAACAGTATCAAAATGTTCACGTAGGCTTCCACGGTCTTTGGTATTGTCCGTATGTTCTTTTTTCCGGAATGGACAAAAATGTGTGGTGTTGGTTTTGTCTGCCAAGCTGAGCGAAAGCTTGGTAAAACAAAACCAACACCACACGGTCCATCCCGGAAAAAGAACATACGGACAGTATCAAAATGTTAATTATTAGGCCAATTCAAAATCGCACAGAAAAACTATATATGTCAAATGTTTATGGATATTATATCTAAAGGCCACGTGAATAAGTGAATAAGTCGGATATTATCCAGAGAGAGTTAACTGCTTTCAGATAACCGGAATCGAATCGTTTTCGTAGTTTTTGGCTTGAAATCGAGTTGTAATATAAACAATAACTCTTTTTCACGCCAATGCCTTACTTAACCCCTTATTCACTACGAAAATAACGAAAATAATTCCGCTTAGGTAATTACAAGAAACTCATTTTGAAGATATTGAAGATATATCTATACACCAGGACTGTAGATATAATGATTGTTAAATTTATTTCGATCAAAGCTATTAACAATACAAGTTATAGGCACCTTCATTACAAGTTGAGAGAGCGTTATAATCCCAGTAAACTTGCGGTTTACTTAATAATTACCTCAGAGCTTAATATTACTAAAGTCGTAAAATCTAAAACAATATGCTTAATGTAACCTTTACTCTTTGAGACGAGTGTTGCCGTCAAAGACTGGTGAAGGCTTTTACCAATCGACAACTACGATAGTTTTCTATCCCCTTTTTCTATCACGAGCAGCGACAATTTTACATGGTAGTCATATATGAGCCGTTTATTTTGAAAGCGGCCTATCTCCATTTATCTTCAAATGGAGATATTTAAGAGTTTGCGTTTCAATGAATTTAAAAATATACATATAGGATACTAATGAGTCATACTGCTTAAGTGTATCTAAGGGTGTTAAATTTATAGTTGCTATTAAAATTGTAACAATTATTAAGTTAATAATGTGCGTTTTCTTGTCAAGAATGGAGTTAGGCCACTTTCAAAATTAACAACCAGATTCATTATAAAATTTGAAGGTACCCAAGTCCATTCAACATAATTTAAGATTGAAAATTGAAAAAACAATACTCAATTTATTTGACATATTATTAAAACACTTCGGAAACACAATTTATGCGATTCAAAACATTTTTTAATTAAAGAACATATAAAATTACAAACATAAATTTATAACAAATCAATTTACTATTCATCTACATTTTGCTCGTGTGAAAGGGATTTGAAGAAATCATGATGTTCCGGTGGTATATATCACAAAAGGTCAATCATGTCCTTGAATTTTGTTGTTTTAATTTGTCTGATATTTTTATAGAGTGGTGTCAATACAATGTTTTCGAATTTTCTTGGTCTACCCCGACGTGGTAATAAATTCAGGACTTTAAAATTTTCATTCTCATTCATTGATGTCTTATAGAAAATTTTATATGGTTCATTTCTAACAAAACGCATATTTGTAACCAGCTTACTGATTCTCCATCAGAATTCTTTACCCTTTTAAAAATTGCGTCTTCTAATAATTTTGTTGATACAAAAACTTTTTGTCTCATTTCATTTACAATAAAATTATTACCTTTCCGACCCTTCACCACTGCTTTCAGACATTATCAATAGTAAATATCTTGATATAAGTATAAAATAAATGGAGTTAGGCCACTTTCAAACTACACGGTTCAGTTATTGAACTAATTCTGAAAACTTATGTGTCAAAAACTTATCGTATTTGTTCGGAATATCAGCAACCTGAAATGCTTCACTGATATATAATGTGAAGTTGTACATGTATCCATGGTAACTGGCAAAAAATTGAAAAACGGAGTTAGGCCACTTTCAAAATATACGGCTCATATATCATAATAGTGCATTGGGTTCCGAAAGAACTTAAGGACCTATATGGAGAATGTGACGTAGTCTCTTCTATTAAAAGAGTAACATTAAGATGGTTGGGAAAAAAAGGCGGGTAAAAAACACTGTTTTTTATTGAGTTATTTAATATATGTTAAAATACCGAAAGTTATATTCCAGTGTTATCAATCTGTTTGAACTATTTCAAAATATTTTTAAACAGGAATAAAAGGCCAAAGGCTGGAAACGTAAGACAAGATCAGATTAGGCATTGCCATGACAAACAAGTATCGAGTTCTTTTTTCTAATTTGAATATATCGATGTATCGTTGGGGCTAATTTGAAGATCGGAAGTTGATTGGGCCGTTCCGTAACGACCAGTTACGAAGAAAATTGAATCCTACATACAAGATGGCTCCCATTCCATAACTTATTCCATCGGAGATCTAATAAAGATTAGTCAGGCTACATCGGTCTCTAGCGGAGCAGAAAATTCGCTGAAGAAATTCCATTTATAAGACAAGGGATAAAAAAATTATAACGATTTTATCTATGTTACAACAACAAAATTTAAAAAACATCCTCTTACACAATCGAGACTGTGGCCTGATGATCACTAATTATGAATCATACACAGTTGATTCTCGATTTCAGCGTTCTCTCAAGATTTTTACAAAAAGTTTGGTAGAGTGCCCTCCGGCTAAGAGACGATAACCAGATTAATAATGAAATAATTAAGTATTTACCCATTATTTTATGATTATACTTCTTCTAAATAAATAAATGAACATTGGAAATCAGCAAAAAAAATTAGATAAACACAAGTAAAGGGTGTGCACAGAATTTATTAAAAAAGTTTTCCCTTCATTACCATTTTATTTTAATTAAAGGCTGCATTATCATATATATGATTATTATTCTTCCAATGAATTCATGTATTGGAATTTAATCAGAACATAGGGAACATCAAGTTGAAAATATGAATATGATATAAAAATCAACGCCTGTAAGTGGAAAGAAGCGGATCTGTTGGAAAGGAAAACAGACCTTTTGCTTTGTTGGGCACAACTCAAGAGGAGTTTATTAAGCCAGCTTTAAAACTAAAGCTTATTTATTTAATTAATAATTTGTTATTATTTATAAATATGTCTCGAAATAATTCAGAATATTAATCACGAAAATTTTCAAATTGAAATTTATTATTTTTTTTATCTATATATCCATTAATCTGTTGTTTAAATGATTAAACTTAAAAGAAAAAAAAATGGATTAAATGATTTTATAAAAACGTTCATTTTTTACAAAACGGTTTTTAATTAACCAAAGGTATGTTTTACCTTGGAAAAGATTAAGATGTTAGTTTCACATACAGGCATTGGTCTTCTATCATGTTTTCATTTTCGACCATATATTATCTAGATCCTGATTAAATTCCAATTCCTATAGTCATTCCACGAATCAGGCCCATAAAATAATCGGAATAAAAGAGAATGAAACACTTAATTGTCACTATTTCGAAAAAAAACTGTGGATGTAGAATTCCGAATGTTATCCTGACTTATTTAAAAAATTCAGAGCAGAAAATAGGCACTGTAGACTTGCAGAGAAACCTCGTATATTAGGTGGATTTCTGTTCTATTCAGTTTTTAATTGTATTTTTCTTAAAATCCAAAATCTCAAATTTATTTGTTTTAAACGTTTATTGAATTATGTTCCTTCAGTTATCCATCAATGACATAAAATACTCAATGTGGTCAGCAATTTAAGCTTTCTTGTCCACCCCTCTTCTCTTACATGTATGTATGCTAGCTCTAAGATTAGGATAGTAGAAAGGTAAGTAGGAAAGGAGGGAGCAGAGAGAAGGTGTTACTATGTAATGTGTAAGAGAGTAGTCTCTAAGTTAGATGTGGTCCATAGGCAATATGGACAACTCAACAGCAATAAGTCACCTACTTAGCTCATAAGAAATATCTCTTCTATATCCAAATGTTTAATAACTCAATAAATCCATATATTTCTAACTAGAGGCCCACCATTCGTTAACTCTTCGTCATTACAAACCGATGTAAGCGCAAGTAAAAATTTGAAAACCGTTTCATCATTCTTACCTCATCGACCCAAAAGCTTTTTTCACATGATAGGCTATAAAAAGTAGGGATATAATTTACTCAGATACCGGAGGCTTCCATATCGTGACCTGTTATCCTCTGCAATCCACTTAGCCAGGATGAAAGAAGCTCGGAATTGAATGTTATAGAATTATGATTTGTAAGGAATGAGAGTAGGGAAGAAAAAAATAAACAAGGAGATAAGCGCGAGCATGAACGGGGCCAAGAATGATGATTTCATCATGGCTACTTGTATTCAACACGCATCAGACGTCAGTTTTATAATTAATGCAATTACCAACATAGTTAATAACCACAATGATTCCCATTTAATGTGTCAAATTCTATAATAAAACCCATTCATAACCATTAAAAACCATTTAGGCTTCATAATTAAATCGTAACTATTCGCTTAAAAAATAAAAAATAAATAAATGTCACTTCAAGACGAAGGGTATTTTAAACCAAGTATATACTACTGTATTATAATTTTCACTTTGAGACTTTCATCAAACTTTTTGTTATTGACAACGAAATGCTGGGAGTAAAACCCACTACAATAAATATCTGCCAAAATTGCTTATCTGTAAATTGCCCTTTATTAGGTTCATGTTGTATTTTAACGCGTAGTTATTTATTCCCTTCGTAATACAAAAAATAATTATCTCAATGTGTTATGCAAATGATTAAGAACAAGATCAATAAGATAAGATAATAAAAATAACAAGACAAATTTAATTAAATTTAACCTAAACCCAAGGTCCTAACTTATACCAAATTTCACTACAAGCGGTGTACCACTGCCAGTAACTCACTCCCACCTAATATCCACTATTCTTCTATTTATTATTTTCTCATTGAAACCCTGTCTTTTCCGGCATCTCAGCAATTCCCAAACATATGTTCTATAATAATAAGTTACAGTTATTGGATTAAATAGATCAGAAGTAAATAATGATATCATTCTGTTCCTTTTAGGAGTAATTTAATTAATTTAAAAAAAAAAATATTTGTCTTTGGATTTTATCCTATGTTTTTTTTTTAATAATACAAGATTTAATAATTAATGTAAACTGGACTATTAATCTTTTTATTTTTATATATTGGGAATTAATTAATTGCCATTATTTTATGATGGTATTTTCTGACTCTGAATTTTATTAAGTAGCCTTTGGCTCATGAATATTTTTTTTTTCGTGAGTGAGAGAGGGTTACGCTTTTGTTATTCAAAAGGGACCTGACACCAGAATAAAATTATTTTATTTTTTATTCTTGATTAGAGCATACATGTAATAATCTTCTGGCTCTTATATTTATTATTCAGCCATTTGCCCAGAAGTATTTTTCGTTTTATTATTTTTTTTTTACCCATTTGTTATGATAACGGACCTATCCTCAAAATGAAATTATTTTTGTTACCTTATGTTTTTTTCTTGATATGAACTTTGTTGTAATTAATTGGTACGGATTTCTAAAAAATAGCCCTTTGCCTATCCTATTGTTCTATTTATCTATTAATACATGTATATAGAAATGCATATAACATTTTCAAATTTAATATTTATTTATAAATAAGTTCTGAAATTATTATTTAAATAATTATATCGGCCACGCTGACAGATCGGTCGACTTATCCCTTAGTTCCGTGGCATTCTAGAAAGTTGGCGGAGTGTCGACTTTCTACAATGCCCGGGCTGGCGGTCACATATGGTCATCGGAATCCTGTTCACTAATGTCTCCTAACAGCCTGTCTCTTAATAGCTGAGCGGATTGTTGCAAACTATGTAGCCATCTTTAGTTTATAGCTTTATTGTTTAAAATTACAAATTAAGTAGCGGGTAGCAAGTGCAATAAGCATGGACAACAGTCGACAAGTCATTCTAACAAACAACCATGGAAGGGATGGTCGCCGGCAGCACTCAAACATATAGATCAAAAGTAATATATTTTTTGTTTTTTTACAAAATTTGCAATATAATATAATATAATAGAAAAATAATTGTATTCTAGTAGTTAGGCCTATTAACGCATAGGTCTGGAAAAATTGCTACTTAATAAAAATTAGTGACAGAAAACTACATCATAAAGAACCATAAGTTAACAAAAATAAACGAATTAAAACAGAAAATAAAACAATCTAACCCTTGTGAATAACAAAGATTAATTAAATAATATTGATGTCGTATGATGAAGATGACCACATAAAAATCCTCACTCCTAAATAAAATCTGTTTTTAAAAAATTCTTCTCAGCACCTTTATCCGCACATATAATTAATTTTATAATATAATAAATTAACAATTAAAAATTGACTAATAGTCTTAAATATATTTTAAATATTCTAATTAATTTTGGGATGCCAGAGTAATCTAAGATAATTAGTTAAATTATTATTTCTAACTTTAATCTTAATTGGATTATTTTCCAGAGGTCTGTTGTGCGATTACAAATTTACTAATTATTTAAACCATCAATACATTATTCATAAGTATATAGTTCATCTGAGTTAAGTGAGCACCAAAAGAATTATAATTAATTGACTTTTTTTTCGTATTGGCGTACTAAGGACTACGTTATTTTACTTGTCTTTTTTCTTTTTGACATTGGCCCAGACCTCCATCATTCGTCGCTGGCGCTGCTCCCTTCTTTCTTCTGTCCATGTCTTTCCCGTCCTCAGCTTGGGCTTTTCTTGAAAACCATTGGATATCTAGTTTCATCCTGAGACGGTTGCTTTCCAATATATCCTCGCAGGTAATTCCCATCTCCTGTAAAGCTCTTTCCACCTCTTCGAACCAGGCAGGTTTGGTCTTGTTTTCTTTTAAAAATGCAAACATACGGTTCGCCATACATAGATTAGACTTTATTAATACAATTTGAAATCGGATTAATGATTTAATATATACATTGAGAAGAACACTTAATGATTCAAATGTAATAGAAGATTGCCATAAAATACTTAAATTACGACTTTTCAGTGAAACAGAGGTAGATAACGTCTATAGGTCTCCGGCCTAGCCGCCTCCGGATACTCCTGCGCCTCCATCGTTCGTCGGCCTCTTTCTTCCGTCTCGTCGCTCCTTCCTCGGGATCTTTTCGGAGAGTGTCTTCAAAGGTGAAGTCTTAGACCCTCCCTTTGGTATTTCCTCACCCACCTTGACCTTGTGGTAAAACAATTCTATCTGAGCGACCTATTTCTTGCAAACGGTCATTTGCTCATTGTACAAATATATATTTATTTTTATTATAACACCCGGTACGATACATAGCAAAATATTAAAACAATATTATTTGCGGTCACCTATGGTCTAGTGGTTAGCATAACAACCTAAAGTACCAATGACCACGCAGATGGCAGTTGGACTTGTTTAAAGAGCGTAAAAATTCCTTAGCAATATGTCCTATAGAAGGGACTTATATTGGAGGTCCCGAGCCTCTGCGGTTGCCTTGATCCTAGTTATACCTGGATAGGGAATATTTAGGACTCCCACTGTTCGATTAACCATACCAGCATAAAGTTAAATGAATAAACGTTAATAATGTTATTTTATTTTTTAATCAAATAAGAACTTAATAATAATGCTTATTTAACAACTTATCATATTATATCATATCATATTATTATTACACTTGTTAATTCTTAATTTATAACTATCCTAATATTACTTAATAATAAAAAAGCATATGAAGTGACAATCAAAAGAGCAAAGTATGCATATTAACAATTTATAATTGTCAGTAGAAATTTTATAATTAACTTTTCTTTAACTCGTTACATATACATCGATAAAAAAGTCATGTTTTTCCCTAAACATTATTTATTTAGCGAATTAATAATAAATACCAATAAATAATTCAATTGCGGGTGTTTAAATTAATAAATATAACCAATAGCAGCACAAAATAGCAACAATCAATCGAGCTTATTACGCCAAAATAAATGCTAATCCTTAAAATTAATTAACCAAAATGAAATCAGGGGAAATCCCTTCTGTAATTTATTTTTTTATTCAAAATATAATATTTGAAACGTTCAGCGCTCTTATAATAATTTAATTGAAAGTACTTCAATGGCTTTCCTCATGACGTAATCAATAATTAATTAAGTGGTTTTCGGTTAAAAGATTCCCATTTATTTTTTTTTATTTACCTTTTAAAAATATTTTCTTTTCCGCAAAGGTAAAGTTCATTAAATGGAATAAAATACATAATGATTTTTACCTATTATTATAACTAACCTAATTAATTAATTATATTATTTGCCTACGCACGAGACACTTTATTAAGAATTATGTTAAATATAGACAATGTTAAATTTGATGGCACATATCAAATATAATAAATAGTTAGTGAAAATATAAGTCAATGACAACACAAGTCTTCGAGCACCATTTTTAAGTTTTTGATATTAGGATGAACTTCCTTATTAATCAATTGTATATAGTTTTATTTCTTAACTTCAATTATTGTAATATAATGTAAAGCATCTCTACTATATTCAGCAGAATTTTTTTTTATAAATAATCGTTATTAGATGAGGATTGAAGTCATGACAGCGGGCCAAGAGGTCACACGAACTGTCCCTCCATTCCTTCAAATTTCTTCCATGACTTTTATCGCGACAGAAAAGTCGGAAAAGTGGTTTCCCGAGCACGAAGGGTAATATTCACGTCCGTTGGAAATTATGGAAAGAGGGCGCGTGGATCGGACATGGCTATAATTTGAATGGCCACGGGCAGACCGCAGGGAACCTTTCGTGGGGAAGGCCTTGCGCCATTGGCTGAATACTGAAATGAAAGCTGCCTAAATATGCATGAGCCTTACAATAATCTTCTATTTCGGGCTTAAATTCGTAATGAACTCTAATGAAGCCCCAACCCTCAGGCGTCCTAAATAATTAATACCCAAGTTTCATTCCTCCGTCTCATTCCGAAGAAAGAAGGCTCAACGTCGCGCCCAGTTCTTTAAAGCTAAAAAATATATAAGCAGAATGTTTCGCGAAATAGTGTTCCCAATATGTAGATAGTGGCGTGAATAGAGCCTTATGTTTAATTATAAAAATATCTATTTTTAACTTTTAAAACTTCCCTAAGGGATACACGTGGAAGCGTGTATGGAGTAAGCTCTCATTGCTTGTAAACAAGCAGAAATATCTGTTTGGCTATAATCAAAACAATACGACGGGCATAAACCTTTAATCCTTTTTTCACAAATTTCATGACTTTTATCAAATTCTATCAAATAAATTTGCTGATTCCTGCACCGACCTATCTTATATAACCTCAAAGGTTATATTTTCAATACTGTAAATTTTATTGTCAAATGAAATACCGTGATCATAAGGAATATGTAATTATGGATGGGATGAAAAACAATAAGCTACTTATATATATATATATATATTCGCTTTTTGTAAAATGATACAAGACGGATCAGGCCACCACGGCTGATTTATCTGTTTTGCAAATCGGCAGCCGATGAAAACAGGAAGGTCCGGTTCTGAAAACAATCCCTACTAATCTTTTCAGCTGGTTTAAAAAGGAAGATAAGAAAAAGACAGACAAAAACCAACTTAAAGATGCAATAGAAGAAAATTAGTACAAACATATGACAGAGGAAGTACAAGATGTAGATAGATGGCGACAAGAGATTTGTACAGGCAGCGAGAGAGAGAAATAGACCAGGTGGAGCTTTCACTAATTTGAATATTGGCGCCGTGCTGTTGACCTCACTCACGGTTTTAGCTCCTCCCCACTTCAATATAATCTCTTCGCCTAAGTTGAAGGAAACATTGTCAAAGGTAAGTAACCTTTTCTTTTTTTAATTTTTTAAACATATTTTATTTGAAAAGAAAAAAATATGGACATGACCGGGACTCGAACCCGAGTATTTCACCTCTACGTGGTTACTTCTTTTCGTTTGTAGAAACTTTAAATTTGAACTACTTTCATTAAATTTTTCCTAGTCAACTCTAAGCATTGTTTAGAATTTATCACCCCAACTATTCGAAAACCATTCGATATAAAATCTTCAAATGCTCTTTCCTTCCTTTTTTTTTTTTTATTATTTTTCCTTTTGACTGAATCATGGTGTGGAAAATATAACTCTGTTCATCTTCTATAAACCTGGAAAATCCTATATTGTTATCCTACACAGTTAATGTCTCCACCTCCAAAACAAATTTTACTTAAGCTTAAACTTTACTTTGAAGAGCTGTTTTAGCTCATGAGCTGAGTAATTCATTCAATATTTCAGTTAATAAAATTTGATTAAATAGATTCCATTTCAAGCTAATTTGGAATCTAAAACGATGGAATCGATAAAAATTATTTAGGCCATGTTTTCCTTACATAGAAATGTCCTTTGTATTAAATTGTCCTGAAAGAGCTGATCCCAGTATATTAAAGCTGTACATTTATAGAGAATATATAAATTATCTAGTTTCAACGGGATATGACAATAAGAGAGTGAGACAGATGGGTTTTTAAGACAGCTGTGCATCCTTTTCATCTAAAGTGCTATTACTTTCAGAAGAACTTGACTTTAGTTTTAATATTATGGCATGGTAAGAAACTATTGTAAAACAAAAGACCTTATCTCAGTAACAGATGTTAAGACGCACTTAGGTAAATGAGTCTATTCAACAAGCCTAAGTTTGAAAAGGCTGGAATGATGACATCCTATAACAGATTGTACCAACACCTTAACGACTAAGTCCTTCTTCCTGTTACTTATCTCAAACCCCTGGCAAACATCCTTTACAAAAATACTTCCAATTGTTAACACTTATTGCCGGCCCGAGACCAGTGTTGGCACTCAAACGCTAAACGGATATATTTCCTTATTTAGGAGACAGAGATGGGTGGTATTGGTGTAAGGACCTGTTGGGAACAGTCCTGCGTGGGCGGCTCTGAGCATCGAGAAACATGGCTCTTGCGGCTTGTCGTTTTGTCCGCAGTTCTTAAAGACACGCTTTAGTGATTTAAAAAAAAAAAAAAGCTATGAGAAATTGACGACTTTAAATACAATGTCTTACCAGGAATTCAACTTTATCAAAAAGTAAAATTTTATAATTGCCATCTTCGATTAATTAATACAACATTTTTAGCATCTTATAACACATTAAGACTTCATTAGAAAAGACTCATATACTTTTTTTTTTTTTAAAACACTTTATTCAGACATTACAATCTGCCACTTGTGGGCAATAAATAATGGTGCTATGTAGATACAACCATTCCATAACAAAACAAAAAAGTATAAACAAACTAAAACAAGTGAATGTAATAAAATATATAATAATAATAATAATAAATTCTTTATTTATTCTGGGACAAGTCCCTTTAGAATAAATGTACATTATTGTGGGCTTAGAGTACAAACAAAAAAACAAGTAGAAAAGTCAATCTATAAAGCTGATTAAATAATAATAAATAAAAAATAGCTTCTTGTGATAATGAAAAAATGAAGATTTCACATTACTTCACACTAAATATATATATACTAGCTTATGACCGCGGCTTCGCTCGAGTGGAATTTGGTCTCCCACATAAAGTTTCGTTGAAGTTCATTTTAAATAAATAATTTAATAATTTTTTTTTAAATATAAGTTACTCGTTCATCCAAAATTTCAGATGTTTAACTTCAAAACTGACGGATTCTATTATATAAAAGGGGAAACCCTTGGGGTGGAATTATCCAAATTTCTTTCTTAAACTATACCAAGAACCTATGTACAAATTTCAAGATGCTAAGTTCCTGATTCGCCTTTAATTATGTACTATAATGAATTCTCCACAGTACCTAAAAAACTGTCGGGAGGGGGGCACGTGCCCCCGTGCGCCACCCCCTAAATCCGCGCTTGCTGTAGCCTATGTGTTATTCTGATGTATAACCTATATTACTGTAAAGTTTCATCCAAATCCATTCAGTAGTTTTTACATGAAAGAGAGACAAACATACAAACTTCCACATTTAAAATATTAGTAAGATATATAAATAGGCTAGCCTCTCCCAGGGTAGAGCTCTCAGTTGCCGCGCCGAATTGGGTTCAAATCCGTCTGTGGCAGATTTTATTTGATCTGATAACAGTCGGAGATGGAACCCGTGGGTTCTGGGGCTCACCTAGTCACTATAAAGTGTGTACCCTTAATAGAGGAAAACCTAGTATATATGCACGGCCGTTTTTATTGTGAGGAAAAGTACAGTCTTGTTCCTATTTATCCCCAGATCTGCCACCAATGGGCCATACTGCTGAAAATTCCTGACATTTTCTTTCAAAATTTGTTAAGCGATTAACGATGAAATAAAGATTATTCTGTTGCTATGATACTTGAGTATATTTAGGTAGAAGAAATACCGAATTTTTTTTCTCATTTGTTAACTGGTTTTCTGATGAAATAGTCAATTTAAAATAAGAAAATTAATATAAGTGAATTTTGGGAAATATTAAAGAATCCTTAGCGCGAATGGTTGAAGAGTCTTTTTGAGTTTAAGCATTGCAGAAAGAAGTTACAACTCCATCACGAAGCTAATTCACGTAAGTAAAAAATTATTTTTTTTATGTATGAATATTTAAGCTAACTGGCTAATTATTTGTGAAAAGTGAGGTTTTATCGCCTCTAAAATAATGTTCATGATTTTGTATAAAACGTTTTCAGTGCTATTACTTTCGGTGTTAGTTTCTTGATTATTCTTTTGGTCAGGCATTAGGACGGAAGAACATTTGAAATTTGGTGTAGTTCTCCTGGCTGGATTTAATTTTTTCCATTGAATAAGTGTGATATTCAATTTTTTCATCATAGTACTTAGTTATTCTCTATAAACCTTCGATAGATGAAAGCATAATTTGAGTGCCTTTGCCGGCTAATTTTCTAGTTAAAGGGTTTAAAGATTTAGGTCATTTAACAATGCTTGATAATTATTTGCATTGTGTAAATAAATTGGCGGTATTATCACTGTCGTATACCTTTGCAAATTTTTATTTTTACTTTTCTGTTCCCTAATTTATATTCGGGGTCGGATCTTGAGTACATTTCTTCCAACATCTTGCATATTTTTGGACTGATGGTCCTCTTCTTCAACATATTAATAATGCTTTTTCATAATCTAGACAAATTATAATCATTCGCTTGTTTAATAAGTTTCTGATCACAAAAATATGGTCTACAGTAGTAAATAGTTCTTCCTAAAGCCTGCTTGGTGTTTTTCGAGTTCTACATCTAGTTTGTCTTCTATTCTTCTAAGTATAATTTTAGAGAATATTTTGCACACAACTGAGAGCAAACTTAATGGGCGATAATTGTTTAGATCTCTCTTGTATCCTTTCTTTTTTGTCGGATTTCCTATTTGCTTTTTTTGGATATGTAAATACGTTTACAAAATATATTGAGGTAATAATAAAAAGAACAGATACTTTAATAAATTTTCACGGAAAAATGAGTGAGGGCCTGCGCTAGAACTGTCCTCCAGCTTTTATAAGTGCCATTAACAGACCGTCAACACCTCCTGCTGTTTTTTCCTTGCAGCTATCAATTACACTCATTCTTACACTTCTTCGATCATAATTTCTTTTTTGGGTCCCAGCATTCCATATTCCACTCCCCTTTTTTATCACTTCTTCTGTCGTAATATAGTTTTTCATAATATTCTTATATTCTATTAATTGTCTCCAAGTTATCATTTAATTCTTGTCCTTTTTCATTTAAAATAACAGTAATTTTTGTTTTAGCAGTTCCTCCCTCTTTTAATTTTTCTCCCGCCTTTAAAGCTCTCTCGATTTTTTTAACCTTATTTTCTCCTAACCAGTTCTTAATTTCTTTCCTAATTAATTTGTTGATTAATTATAACGTTTACAAAAATTATGGAATATGGAAATAAAACGACGGAAGAAAAATTACACACAACGGAAAAATGATTATATTAATTACAGTGATACAAACTACAGTGACGGGAGTGAAATAATATAGTTTTTTTTATATATTCTTTATTTCCAGATCGGCTATTCCTAGCGTTATATGTTTTTTTTTTTAATAATGAATTTTAAATTTTAGCATGAGGTAAAAATGTGGGTTTCGTCCCATGCAACTCGTCATCTGGTTTAGAAGCATCGGTCTGAGAAAAGGATGTCGAACACCTTCCTCATCGTCCTTCATCATTAATTATGATTCGTTAAACATATATAAGTGAAAAATAACCAAAAGACAGTTATGAAGAGTTAGTAAAATGTACTTAAATCTTGACTTCACAGTATAACCGCACTCTATCAAAGTCAGAAGCAAACTGAAATAAATTTAGTGAAGGTTATTAACAGCCGGGTGACCAATGAGGATTTGTGTGAAATGGATTTGCCACAGCCTCAACGATTCAATTTATTTTATTAATAAATTAAATTAACACCAGGTAATGCCGGAAGTCCGCGTCATGGACTTTTAAAAAAATCTGTCTCATAGCAAAAATCAGGTCTTGTGTGCTCGCATTTTCACGAAAGCCGTATAGTTCCTCTTAGAGCAATCCATCGACTCGTCTTCTGATTCTCTTTTCCAAGATTTTGAATATATCTCAGAAAGTCTTAAAAGAAAACTTATTTATCTCATCTTAATTTGACGTACCTAGGTGATAGAATAAACATTTGTTATTCAAAATTTGTTGAGCAGCCGTCTTGTGAACATAGAATTTATTCCATTATTTTAAGAAAATATTAAAAGAAAACTTATTTTGGAGTCAAGAGGGAATCCTTTTAAACGTATATTTTAAATTTTATCATTTTTCAGCATTTACAAGATAACAGAATTTATCTCATCATAATTTGACGTATCTATTATATAGAATCATTTTTCCACAAGTCCAGTGGTTTCATAGGGCTACACTGATTGCATTAGCAGGTAGCCATTCCTGCTACTGGATTCAGTGCGGCGAACCATCCACTATAAAAAATGGGTAACGAAACCACAGGCACAGCCTCAAGGGTGGTTTAGGAAAGGTGCCTATTTATGTATTTTCTTCTTATTTTATTTCCTCCTCCCTTCCTGCTTCGATTTGTTCTACCCCAGGATCTTCATTTTTCTCTGTCCTTCTCTCCCACGGGTACGTATCCCGCCCTTCCTCCCTGGAGGTGCATCAGCCCAAGCGTACTTCCGAGGAGGTAGGGGACTTTGGTTCCCGGGCCAGTGACCATTCTAGGCCTCAGGGGCTATGCCCCAAAATGGTACTACGGGAGGGTGGTGGCCGGTTTAGCCGGTCGCAGACGTAGTGGCGTGGTTAGAAGGTCGGAAGAGCAGTAATCCAGGAAACTGGTGACGGCTTGACGGCTGGAAGCTGGATGGTGGGTAGTCCTATCTCCGTGGATTTGCGTCCGTATGCTGGCGAGATGTGCATGAGCGAATGAATGTGTCAAGAACTCTGGAGAAGAGAGAGTTCAGGAGTGTGCGAATCGTGGGTTACGGGGAAAGACCCGAAGCCCCGAAATGAAATAATCGCATTCGCGGTTGTGAGATGCTATGGACACATCTTTGCTAGCATGCGGCCGCAAATACAAAACATGATATGAGAAGTTGGTTTGCCTTGGTGTGGGAGAGGTAAGGCCGAGAGGCTAAGTATCTCTTGCATCAATAGCTGTCAGCTTAGCATCTCATATATACAACGTCCCTCCCTCCCCATCTTTGTCGTCCCCTGGAGTCTTCTCATTAACCAATCGATACACTTGCTGTTCTTCTCTTACATACTTATTTTTTTATATTCATGAATATGATGAAGATCAGAGGGCTCTAGTATCCTTTGCCCATCGACAAGTATGCTTTCACTTTTAAAAATCTCTTACTTAAAAAAGCTATTAAATACGGATAAAAATGAAAAGGAGTTATTGTTTATATTACAACTCCATTTCAAGCCAAAAACTACAAGAATGATACGATTCCGGTTATCTGAAAGCAGTTAACCCTCTTTCGACATAATACGACTTATTCACCGGGGCTCTAGATTTAATCTGTTAACATAGATGTGCTTTATAAGATCTGCACATTACTCTGAGACTCACTCAGGCACTATTAACCTGTTAATAGGACGAAATATTTCTATTTAACTATTTATATATCAAAAACCTGCAACACTTAACATCAACAACCTGTGAACGAAAAAGATCTGGGGTTCAGTACAACCGTCTGATATCCCCCCTTATTTTGGGTACCCACTTTATAAAGGCTGGGTGAAACCCCGGAGAGTTCTAGATCCCTTATGATCCATCTCCGGCTACTAACATCCTGGATAAAAGTATTTCCAGTAGCGGGATTAGAACCAGGATTTTCGGAATGACTATTGTCGGATTTTCGGAACTATTGTTTTGATATCCTACTAATCTTACTAATATTATAAATGTGAAAGTTAGTATGTTTGTCTCTCTTCGCAAAAACTACTGGACAGATTTGAATGAAACTTTACAATATTATAGGTTATACATCAGAATAACACATAGGCTATAGCAAGCGCGAATTCAGGGGGGGCGCACGTGGGCACGTGCCTCTCGAAAGTTTTTTAGGTGCTGTGGAGAATCCATTATAGTACATAATTAAAGGCAAATCACATGATTATAGTTGTTAAAATAACAGAAAGAACATGAGTGAAACTATTTGTTTTGATATCCTACTAATCCTACTATTATAAATGCGAAATTTTGTATGTTTGTCTCTCTTTCACGCGAAAACTACTGAACGGATTTGGATTAAACTTTACAGTAATATAGGTTATACATCAGAATAACACTTAGGCTATAGCAAGCGCGGATGTATCGGGAGGGAGGTGCACGATTGCAATATGCCCCCCTACTGTTTTTTAGTTACTGTGGAGAATCCATGAAAAAAACATGGGTGAAACTGTTTTTTTTTTTGTTTTTTTCCTTAGCCCCAATAAGTTTGAAGATTTCTAATCTGGATTAGGATTAGGTTGGAGAGGGATTTCTTTTACTGTACTGCGCACATTTTAAGAGGAGGATGAGAAAATGGAAGGCTCTAATTTATTTCTTTATTTATTAACTTTAGATTTTTCCGGTGATGGGGCACACCGTGTCCTTTTCCTTTTATTTGTTTATTTTATTTATTTCTCAGTTCAGGCTGAGACTTTGTACGTGATCTTGCCAAGATTGTGGCCGTCCTGCTGGGGTGAGTGTCCTAAAAAGAGGTTAGTACTGCATTTCAGACTGTCAAAAAATTTAACGTGTCTGCGTTTTATGAAGTCTGTAACTGTCGGTAAGTTGAGAGTAGTGTGTAGGAGGTCCATTTTTGTTTTGTTTAATGTTGTGTGTCTCACTATGCGCTGCAGTACGCCATTTTGAAACTGTTGGAGCTTTTTTGCTGTTGCCGGTGTGATGGTACTTAATAGTGGTGCTCCGTGGAGGAGCGCCGGTCTTAAGATGCTCTTGTAGATGGTCAGCTTAAGGCGGAGGGATAAGTTAGGAGATGTAAGCAGGTTGTTAAGTCTGTAAGACTTGGTCCTAACCGACCTGAGCTTCTTTCTGCAGTGGTAGGCTAGTTTCAGGTGTCGGTCAAGTGTGAAACCTAAGTAAACTGTGCTGCTCGCTGGTCTGTTCTCGCTACCCTATAGACCTTAGGGAGAGGGCGGGGCTTTTTTCCCTGAAATGAGGAAATTATGCAGTCCGTCTTTTTAGGATTCACTGTTATGTTGAGTCCTTCTAGCTTCTGTGTGATGCTCGCACAGACCTCCTCCGCCTGCCGAAGAGCTCTCTCTGCGCTGATCGAGCTGCTGTAGATCGCTATGTCATCAGCATAGGCTGCTACAGCAGCTTTTTTGTAGTTGGTTCCAACAGTTTCAGCTGTGTGTATCGAGAAAATTACTGGAGATAGCACAGACCCCTGAGGTACTCCGCGGGTGAATGCGATGGCTTCCGATGATGTTTCACGACGGAGAATCGCCTTCAGCTGCTTCGGAGATACAAACATATAGTTGTTTCCTTTCTCTTCAGTAGGTAAATCAGTTTGTGCAGGATTAGTTCTTTTTGAGATGATTTCACCATAGTGATCTGAAAACTTGGTAACCTGTTCTTCTACTGTCAACAGCTTGTCCCCGTCGTGGAGTAGTGTTGAACTTCTCTTCTTCGTGCTGGTTTTTTAACAGCTTCCAGAATTTTCTGTAGTCACCGTGCGTGGACCTCAGTTTTTCGTGCCACTGTGCAGTCCTCCATTGTTTTATCAGACTGCGAATCTGCGCGGTAAGGGAATTTACCATCGATTTTGCCTCATAATCCCTAGTCCTATACCATTTATTCTTCCACTTATTGCGGGGGGCGATAAGGTTCAGGATGTGATCTGGCATAGGACGTAGAGCTGGTGGAAGTGGCCTGAATTTTGGAATGGTTACGTCTGCGGCTCTTTTGATTGTTTCAGTGAAGAAGTCCACGTAGGCGTCCACGTCACTTCTCGTCCGGAGTGTGGGAATTGTTGACAGTACGTTATGGACCTGTGCCCTGTATGTGCCCCAGTCTGCTTCCACATATTTATACTCGTCGCCGCTGGAACTGGTATTTCCTCGTCTATGATATAGAGCACAGGTCTGTGGTCGGAGGTGATAAAGTCCATCGTTGAACAATCCACGAATCGATGTGGCTGCCTCGTGAGTAGAAGATCGATGGTACATGTGAACGATATATTCGCTCGATGTCTGAAAGTGTGGGTGTTCGGATTTACTACAGTGAAAGGAGTCTTGATGAGTTTATTTCCGGCTTTGCTGCTCCTGATGTTGTTCCAGATTGGGTTCCGAGCATTTAGGTCACCCACTACCCAATGGTTGGTCTGTTTGGCGCACTCCGCTAATATCATCGAGAAGATGTCTATAGAAGACCTGGGTCTTCTATATAAACCTGTGATGATAGTGGGTTTGTCGAGTTGCATTTGTACAGTTTTGTGGTGAATTTTCGGGTCACTAGTTGCCACTGGTGAGGGGAGTCCTCTCCACCGAAATCCGTGGCGTATGGCTATGATCACCCCTCCTTCTTCGTCTCCTGTGAGGTCGTATCCTGGGATGCGAATGTGACGGAAGATAAATCTTTTGTCTGTGAGGATCACTATGGTGGGTTGGGTCTATGCTATCAACGCGTAGATTTCCGTAATTTTGGGCATAAGCCCGTCAGTGTTGAAACTGTCCTGTTCATTTTGTCAGAGAGTCAGTAATAAGTGTTATGCGTGTATGAGCTTTTTCAGTAGTCGTAGGTAGGGTCTGTCTAGGTGGGGGTTGTGTTCGTGCGCTGGTTGGTCCAGGTTCTTCAGGTAATGGTGGAGCCTGCTGCTCGGTCTTCTTCTGTTGGTTGAGCACTGTGGTGTTCTTCAGAGTGAAACTATTGTTTTACTATTTTCATCCAAATCCGTTCAGTAGTTTTTGCGATAAAGAGACACAAACTTTCACATTTATAATATTAGTAGGATTAGTAGGATATCAAAACAAATAGTTTCACTCAGGTTCTTTCCGTTATTTTAACAACTATGATCGTGAAATTTGCCTTTAATTAGGTGCTATAATTGATTCTCCACAGTACCTACAAAACTGTAGGGGGCACGTGTCCCCTTGTGCCCCCCTAAATCCGCGCTTGCTATAGCCTATGTGTTATTCTGATGTATAAACTATATTACTATAAAGTTTCATCCATATCAGTTTAGTAGTTTTTGCGTGGAAGAGAGACAATATACAAACTTTCACATTTATAATATTAGTAAGATTAGCAGGATATCAAAACAAATTGTTTCACTAATGTTCTTTCTGTTATTTTAACAACTATGATCATGTGATTTGCCTTTAATAATGAACTATAATGGATTCTCCACTGTACCTATAAAACTGTAGGGGGCACGTGTCCCCTTGTGCCCCCCCCCTAAATCAACGCTTGCTATAGCCTATGTGTTATTCTGATGTATAAACAAGATTACTGTAAAGTTTCATCCAAATCCGTCCAGTAGTTTTTTTGTGAAAGAGAGACAAACATACAAACTCTCACATTTATAATATTAGTAATATATATATACTAGCTTTTGCACGCGGCTTTGCTTACATAGAATATGGACAACCGCATAAAGTTTCTTGACAGTACTTTTTAACGATAATTTAAAATAGTAAATAATTTAATTTTTTTCACTATAGGTTACTCGTACAAAATTTCAGATGTCTAACTTCAAAACTGACGGATTCCATACAACCTTTGAACCCTTATTATAATAAGGGTGGAATTATCCAAACTTCTTTCTTAAATAATACAAAGGACCAATCTACAAATTTCAAGATGCTAAATTCCTGATTTGCCTTTAATTATGTACTATAATGGATTCTCCACAGTACCTCTAAAACTGTCGGGGGTGGGAAGGGGCACGTGCCCCCGTGCGCCACCCTAAATCCGCGCTTGCTATAGCCCATGTGTTATTTACTGTAAAGTTTCATCCAAATCCGTTCAGTAGTTTTTTCTGAAAGAGAGACAAACATACAAACTTTCACATTTATAATATTAGTAAGATTAGTAAGATTAGTAGTATATCAAAACAAATAGTTTCACTCTTGTTCTTTCTGATATTTTAACAACTATGATCATGTTATTTTACTTTAATTATGTACTATAGTGGATTCTCCACAGTTCCTATAAAACTGTCGAAGGAGAGTTGGGGGGGGGCACCGGCCCCTGTGCACCCCCCCCCCTCCTAAATCTGCGCTTGATATAGCCATGTGTTATTCTGATGTATAACCTATATTACTGTTAAGTTTCATCCAAATACGTTCAGTAGTTTTTGCGTGAAAGAGAGACAAACATACAAACTTTCACATTTATAATATTAGTAAGATATATATACGTGTATATGTATATATATATATATATATATATATATATATATATATATATATATATATATATAGTGTGAAGTAACCTTATATATATATATATATATATATATATATATATATATATATATATATATGTATATACATAAGTCCATTCGCGCATGTATCTAGATATGTGAGGGTTTGCAATTGAATTAATTTAAAAATATGGGCAAATTATATGTTTTCAACACCTACCACATAGCAAAAATTGGTGTTTTAAACACTATACACCTTTTAAATTATCTTATGAAATAAAAATCATTATTTAAAAGAATAAACAATTTTTTTTTAGTCTTAAATGGACACTTATACCACTTTCAAAAAGAACAGCTCATACCTAAAAAAATAAATCTACATCTATTGCTATGTCCTCTTGTACTCCTGTTAAAATGGGCCCATGATGATTAATATTAAATGTATTCTATCTTTTTATATCCATTATTATTTTTCTCAGCGATTTCCAATCGCACCTTTTTCTTTGTTTCTTATTATGAATATTTATTCTACCCACATATTAATAAATCAGTCTCATAAATATAAATAAACATTTTCTATATTGTGAAATACTTCTAACAACTAGTGCTAAATCTGATTTATTTCTCCTTTATTGGTCGTTATGTTTTTTGACTGACCACGTAAGTGGTAAAATATACAACATATTAAAATATTTTGTATTAATTTAAATATTTAAGGATTCATTTTTTTTTCCGCGAAGAAATGTTAGTTTGTCTACTATACCACAGTTGATTTCCTCCTGCTTATCATATAATTCCTTAAAAATTATGATTTTTAGCTGTTTAACTGCTTAAAGTTTTTAAGTTCACTGCTTTCCTTTCACTTGAATTTAAAAAAAATAAATAAAAGGAACAACGGATGAAAAACAGATTCATGAAAAAAAAAATAAAATTAACGTTTCTTTAAATTAAAAATATCTATCATGGGAAACAATGTGATTCTCTTGAACATGAAAATAACTGCCTAACAGAGAATTGCTAATTTGGCTGTAATAAATTATTATTGAAATGAAAATCATTATATTTTTTAAATTTATTTATTTTTAAATTACTTAAAAATTTTAAAAAACAATCAAATATTTTTAGCCAAATGAAATATCTCTTGTAAAACCAATGTTTGCTCGTCAAAATACCGTAAAAAAATGCAATAAATAAACAAAAACCCACCAGAATCCTGATATATTCAAAATAATAGAGAGCCTTCTAAACTATTGGATGTTTTTTCCGTTAACGGTAGGCAGCGGAAAGAGAACATCAATAAAATGAACAAGAAAAAAAAATAAAGCAGATAATGTAGAAGAATCCTGTTTGACTTGATTGGAACTAGGGAATCAATTGGAGCCAATACCCACTCTCCAAAAACTTCCACCATTTTATGAAGTGCCGTTGCATCATCTAAAAATAAATAAACTGCCCTTTATTTCCTACCCCTTGAAAATATTCATTCATTTTAATATCTCAAACAAAAGTGAACATATTTATTTGAATATCCGCCCGGTTCGGAAATACCTTTTATATTTACGCACAAAGGTAATATTGATCAAACGTGGAATTTATCATTATAAAACCGTGTGTTTAATAAAATATTTCAAAGCGTGAAGACATTGGTAGGAAGGTGAAATGATTCCATGATGTGGTAAGTAGCTGAAGAACTCTCATCAAAGCAATGCGAACTGATAAGAACTGAAATATACCCAAGATGTAATAGAAGGAATAATAAACTATAAGTATTAGAAAGAAGAATTATTCGCAAAATTCTTGATCCACAAAAAATGCAGAATTCTGGAAATAATTGCTAGGAAATAATTGGAAGTAATTGGTTTGGTTTTAGACATTCATAAACAGCGGTTGACACCAGCTTAACCAAACAGATTTACAAATACCTTTGGAATAAGAAATCCACAACCTGGATTCATCAATTTGAGAAAGATTTGGAAAGAAAGAATATAAGAGAAA
Organism: Arma custos; assembly: GCA_037127475.1. NCBI lineage: Eukaryota > Metazoa > Arthropoda > Insecta > Hemiptera > Pentatomidae > Arma > Arma custos. The sequence continues at coordinate 37,183,366 of CM073760.1, forward strand.
AAGGTGCAATAAAGGAAGATATTTTTAGGGGCCATTGTTAGGAATGGAATATTCCAGGAAAGGAAAGAAAAGAAAAACTACTGAAAAGTGTCTGAAGAAAGGAAGAAGATACATAGTGTGAAGATCATAGGGGTATCGAGGAAGAAAAAGGAACTTCAAGAGAATGAACAATGAAATTGCCACGAGGTCCACTTGCCATGGACTTCAAGAAAATCCAAATCCGTTTGACCAATTTTGACGCATAGTTCAATCCTCCTACCAACGCTACAATCGACTTAGTGCCTATTAACCTTTCAGGAATTCGTTCATTGCTAAACCCTGCTGACTTGATCTTGCAAACCCATATGAACTTGCTATATATAAAAGCAATAATTTCATTTATATTAACCTGGTTCATGCTCTCAAACTCCATGTTGTGAACGAAATTCTATACTCCAAGTATAAAGAGAAATTGCCTCTTAAATATTAACAGTTATGAATGTAGATAATAACTTATGGATGCCAAACTTGGAGTCTAAATAACGATATATCTAAATCCCTAGCAACCACTCAGCGGGTAGATTACAAGGTAGGTGTGTTGAACTGTAAAAATGATTGTGATATTGTCATGTATAAGGTAGGCATATTTATTATGTTATTTATTAAATTAAAATATTACATAATTAAACGGAAGGATATAGATACCAAATAATTAAGAGTTCGAGTAGATCACTTATAATCTATTTATGTATTTCACGAACCAATGAGTTGTAATATAGAAAATAATTACCGGATCTCGAATTAAATAAATTTCTATACAATATTTATTTTCTCGAAAAAAAAAAATTAAAAGTACATCCTCAAGACACTAATTGGCGCATTAAATAGTCACAATATGCTGTAATAAGGGGAATTATAAAACCTCACTACCATCAGAGAGATTTTAAGAGATAAAAAAAAAAACTTGCCCAGTAGCCAATTATAAAATGGCAGCTACGAACTCGGAGAATTAGCAGGTTGTGTTGAAATATAAAGCCCTGCTCTTCGGGACCTGATTATAGTCGATTATAGCCTCGCATCATCTCCTCCTCTTAGGCATCAGCCTAAGCCAACACCGGCCGCTAATGACAAAGGGAATTTACTCATCAGCTAGGAGTAATATGGATTAGCAATGGGCATTTACGACCAATCTCTACGCCCGTTAAATTGGAGGTCCGGCAGATCAAAGGGATAATCAAATGGCATTTGGAAATTTTAAAAATCAATAACAGTAATACTGAAAATATTTCAACAAAAGAATCATTTCCAAATTGAATATTGGGGATTGGTCATTGTATGTATATGTACAAAGAAGTCTTTCCAACCACATTGACCACCTTGAGAGCCTAGATCAGGGAGTGACCAAGATTTTTTCGACCTTCACAATTCAGAGCACATTTAAAATTATACTTGTTGGAGTCATATTGATGTAATAAGAAATAGGCTCCAACGTAAATTAAAAAATGAAATTATTTCGCTTTATTAAAAATAAATAATAATAGCTTTTTATAAAATAATAATAAAAATAATGCACACAATGTAATTGAAAGTTGTTATTAAAAAGGTATCTCTTAGATCACTTGGTGATTATAAATTTGAATTGTACCGCTACATACCTATTTCATAATGGCCAAAGTAGCTAAAACCAAGAATTAAAGAAATATATTATTTTAGGCGTTCAGGATCAAAAGCGGATAACTCTAAATTTCTAAAATTGGTATTTTTCGCTTGGCATTACAATTATTACATTATATATGTAAGAATAATAGTAAACACAATAATAATAACTCATTATGCTTCAATTTTTCACTCCAACAAAATCTGTATTAGTAAATCGAAATGTAATAACAGTATATGCGGCCTGCGGAGTTATGATGGGTTTCCAAAGTAGCCTGCAAGATTTGGGTTGGCCTCCCCTGGCCTAAATAAATGTGAAACGACTTGCTCTCGATTGATGGAACGAAACTCAAAATATTTTCCAAAGAGCTATTAATATAACAGCTTAAACTAATTCTTAGACTACCGGTTCCTTATTTATATTAATTTTAAGTGGTAGTAAAAATTCAATTTTATTTCATATTATTATGTTTATCAAGTGAACTATCTATTTCTAACCATATAATCCTCATGAACAACAACTTCTCACTTGACTAAATTGACTAAAATAAGAACTGTGGTTTTGAATACAAGAGAATTAATTATACCAATTATATATTAAGAAGATTGCAGCAGAATTAATCCAATACATATAATTGAATATTAAGAGCTATTAGTAATATTAGCTCAAACCGGTTTTATCTCACGAAAATATCACAATAAAATAAAACTGGTTTAAGCCGGGGGGAAAAAAAGGAACAAAACGATTTTACCCCAAGGCTGGCTAGCAACTGGTGGTGGATGTTTTTGTTGAGCATAAGAAATAAAAATAAATCTATTGAATACTATGAATAATGATGTTTTTATTCATGCACAATTATAGGATTAATCCATGAAATATACATGTCAAATACCTGATTGTATGAGGCAATCACGTAAGGTACGTAATAAATAATTGTTTACTTACTTAATAAAATCAATTTTATGGCATTAAATAAGATTGAAACAGTTTGTTGTTAAAAGTGATAAGTTTGGATAATAACCCAACAAAATATTTCAGAAATCAAACCGAGAGCAAAAATTAGTGATATTGAGAGTTTAACCTTAATCCTGATATAAAATTCTATTTTATTCTATGATCCAGGAAAAAAAATATAAACAGAAATTCACAGGAGGCCTGTTTAAATTGGAATATCTTGGGAAAAACCTGGAAATACATAATCAACTGCAAGCTCAGTTCAGGTTAGAGGAATCGATTAGAATTATCGATTTTATTATTTATGATTTTTTTTTTGTTAAATGAAGATAGCGTTCAATGAAATAAATAAAACAGAATTGTTGTCGTAAAAATCAGTCCGGGTGTGGTCAAAAAAATTTAAGTACATGGTAGAAATAAATAAAACGTTTTGTTTTTCTTGTCTGTCGACGTTTCGGCCTAAGTTACATTACGGCATACATACTATACAATAACGTATAGCATACACACGTCGCTACTTATCGCCATTCTCGTGCAATACATACTTCATGATCATGTCGCTAAGGTTGGTGACACGAACCTATAATTTTTTCTCTACCGAAATTCACCATTACAGAATAATTGTCTTATTAAGAAAGTAACATCTTATTACTTATTTTTATTTATTATTATTTTACATTACATTGCCACCTGTACAATATCGCACCCAGCAAATTTTATCTCAATGCTTTTTTTATCTTCTCCATTTGCAGGGATGCGAAATTTAAAAATATGATCAGGATATTAGAAAAGTAGAAATGAAAGTCAAACTTATCCTTAATTATTCTTTAAAAAATGTTAGACAATTACATTAGTGCAACGTAAGGATGTCTTGCAATACGGAAACGTAACCAATGTCCAGCAACCTTACCTTTCACACGGAGAGGCAATATGTAAGACCTGTCTTAGGGAGGATACCACGGAAGGAATGCGAAAGAAGATTGGAGCTGGATGGAGATGCAGATGAGAGGAGAGATGGCGGAGAGAGATTGCTGTTGGTGACACCTAGCGTTCGAACAGGATTCCGGGCAAGGTCTGGCGCATGTCTCGCGTTCCTTCGTCCACTCTCGACGATTTATTGGCAGCGGCTACTGTTTTATCTTCTCTCGTTCCTATATACCCTGTCATACGTCGGAGATTGACGATGTTCCTGTCGGAATTGTGACGATTTCCCGGAGCGGTATATGGCGCTTTCGACAACTGTGACACAGGAAATAGAGCAAAAAATAGTAAAAGCTATGAAAGTATGAGGAAGCGATGTTACTGTGAGTGTAAAGCGTCCAGTAGCATACAATTTAAGTTTCGACAACGTCATAAATATCTTATGTTTATTACATTGTCTAATAGCTTTTTTTTATTGAAATTCACAACTGAATTATAACAATACAAGTAAATATAATGAATGATAACCAAAGGAATGGATTAAGGCAAGTAGAAAAACTACCCAGTAGTAGAGCTAAAATAACAAATCAACTTAGATCACAATGCCATCTTCTTTTCCGACGCCTCGGAGGATTATCGTGAATCGTGGGTTTGAGTGGGAATAAAGTTTGTCATGAAATGACTAATATCTGGCTCGGGCCAAATCAGCAACAAATAGGACATAATTTTCATAAGGAATTACTTTTTTCGTAACAAAGTAATAATGGAGTGTAATGATTGGATGTCGTAGCAATGTGATGGCTTAGTGAAGCTCTAAAGCACTATTCCGTAAGTTTAAGTAGGTCTTTTAATAGCCCTGTATATGAGTATTTTTTAAATCAGTGAGAGTTTAGAGCTTAGAGTAGTGTGAAACAACGAACAGATTCGTTTCAGTCTGATTGAGAATTCCAAGTTAAACGTTTGTCTTTATATAGTCTAAGTATCTGATAGGCTCTACAAGAGTCGGGGGGATTTTATTAAAGGATACTGGATGCTATTGGCTAACGACAAAGAAAAAATCCTTATTTTGACACCATTCTTCAAGATCGATAATAACTAAATAGTATTATGAAAGTAGCTTCTTTAGGTTTCGTACATCGAACGTCAGTTTTTATGATTTTTTTCCCCACGAATATAAATCGAACTGCAATAATACCTATTTAGGTATTGAATTATCTCTTGTTGGACCTGCAATTCGGCGGAAGATATCACCTTCCTGGTACCCCCGCAGATAGATAAGGCCTTCGGGTGCCCAAACCTCAAGAGCCCACTGAAAGCATCTATTAGCCCGAAGTGTAAATAGTGAAGCGGCACCTTTGATCGCGCTATCTTATCAAGCTCTATAATTCCAAAACGTCACTCCCACGAGCCGATACCTTTCTTCAACTGATAGTGTGTAATCCCCTATACTTTTTATTGCTCTTTATCGGTTTCTCAATAGTTATCGAACTTCTTGGAATCCACCCATTGAGGCAGATGTGTGCGGTTGCTTTTCGGATAATTATGTGTGGGCTTAAGGCTTTTCTAAGCACAAACTTATCTGATGTACCATTTCAGGTAGGTGTTGAATCTCTCAAATCCGTCTGAAGTAATGTATAATACGGGACGTAAAAAGACTATTTTGTAACGTAAATCGGCAGTTCTACGCCCGAAGCGATAAAAAAAAATGCTTTTGACCGAGTACCGTAAGTGTTACTACTACTGAAAATTCTTTTCAAAAAACTACTTTGTTATTGGGGAGCGCGATAGCTCAGTAGCAGAACGCTGAATTGTACGTAAAAATCACCTCCCAGAACTATCATTGTCCTTTACCTCGTTATGAACCCACGACACTTCATACCTTGTAGTGCTACAGTTTTTTTTGTTGTTTTTTCATTTGATTTTAATTTTAACTGCTCAATCCTTCATAAACGTTCAAATAGAAAAACACTTCACTCTTCTATTCAATATTTATCATCCATCCTTGTACTTCATATAGTATCTTATATTATATTATCACATAGCTTATTATATTACTACACAATGTAAATAATATTATTGCTTTATACAAAATATTTGATTTTGTATACCTTAAGTAAAACAGGAGCATTAAGATAACAAGTACTGTTTGCAATAACTATATAATGCTCTACACATTTTTTTTTATTAATGACTAAAAATAATTGAAATAATTATCGAAAAACGAATAACAATTATGAAGGTCATACAAAGTTTAAAGTATAATTACAAAGTTTTGAGGGGATTTTTTAAAAAAAAATCCATACATCTTCATCCCTTCTGAAATAACGTAATAACTTACCTCAGTTCTGATTGATTAATTACTTATTGTCTATCAACTAATTATATTTTTTACATTAATGGCCTTATGTGGTGAGCATTGAGAGGTGAGGAAACACGTTGTTCACCTACGCAACCGATTAAAGAAAGGTGTGAGACCATACCTACAGCATAGCTCTTGAGCCTTTCATGAATAAAAGAATAGTTTTTTAACTGTTCCCAAAATCTCTGTGTCATTTATAAAATTAAACGAGAAAACATTCTAAAATGTAATATTTTACTGCTTCTATCGATTAAAACCAATATATGGCTAAAAGAGACCCCGATATAAAATGTTTTTAAAAAGCAATACATAAGCTAAGTATACAATAAGCAATTATACATACACAATACAGATATAACAATTGCTTTAAGTTATTAATTAACTTTTGATAATACCCATTTAAAAGGTATCTCATTATATACGAATCGAATCATTATAAATTCATCATAATGTTTTTGTTTAAAAGGAATAATTAACTTGAGGGAGGAACTCTTTAAACAATAGAATTTAAATTAAAACCATTGATAACTTTTACCATTGTTATATTCATCATGTTAGTCCACACAACGGATGAGTTTGGGGCCAGAAATTTTGGAAGGGTGGAGGTAAAAAAAAAAAGAAGCCTACGGCATATTTTTATGATCAGTGAAGCATGAGCCTATCTCACATGCACGTGTACCCTTAAACCACTATGAAAAGAAACAAAAAAAAAAACCTTTTTGAAGTTCTATAGGCTTAAGATCGACTCCCTTCACCTACATTATTGTCTATAATAAACTAAAGAATATTAATAATTTTAAATTTATTTTATTTTTACCACATAATAAACAGGGGGGAAATTAATATAGCCAGCGAATCTCGCAAATATTCATATAAATGTATTTATGGAATTAAAATAGATACAGGTACAAATAAGATATTAAATATTTGAAATTTTATTATAAAATTGTAATTAAATGTTTATTTATAAGCCACGTTATAAGAACAATTTAATAGAAGTCCTTTTTTAATTCGACAAACAAATATCATTGGTTAAAGCTTTATAGGAAAAAAAAATTAAATATATATTACTGTGTTTATTAATATATTAAAAGTAAATTAATATATTTAAAAAAAAAACTACTTCGTCCGTGAGATTTGCTTCCTGATGTCTATACTGAAGTGATTAATATTTTTCAATTATTGCGATGCCTGAATTTGCGTAAAGTAGTCTGGTTATTTGTACATTGATATTGTTCAGGCCTCAGACTATTTTATTTTAATTTTTAAAAAATAAAATAATAAACTAAATATAATAAAATAAAATAATAACAGAAGTTATTGGTTTTTTTCCCTGTCCAAATAATTTACTTACGGACAATTATTAATGTATTCTAGTAACGAAATATATAGCATTCAGAAAATAAAATGTTTTATAATAGGCATTAACTTCTTTAAGCCCTTAGATAAATCACAATTACGATGTTTTAAATGTTTCACGTTTTTTTAATGTTAACGCTTATGCTAAAATTTAATAGCGACTAATATTTAACAAGGGCACTTAGGGACATGTATAACAACAATGCGGTAATATCTCATCGCATTTTTTCCCCATTCCTCATCATACATGTTTTGTCTGAACACACGGGAGGCATGAGAAGGTCTGCATATAGGAGGCAAAGTATCCCTTAGGACAAAGCTCTGTGACAAGGTCCAGGGAGGAATGCTCGAGGTATGCAGGTTATTAAATAATGGAGCTACCATGCATATTACTCCATGTCCCGTCATTTTTACACAACCGTCCTCCGGAGAACAAGACATCATCCTACATCAAAGTATTCCTAGACGAAACTGCGAATAACCGGCAAAATTAGCATTTTCACAATCTCAAAAAACTTTCTTTGACATCCTTTCATTATTTTTTATATCTAAAAGAATATTATTTTTTTTTAATGTACTTATATATAATTAAGATAGGAGAAAAAACTGCACCATTACCACCCATGAAGGATCTTGGTTTCAGTAGATAATAGGGACTGTACTGTTTCTAACCCAACGTTTGTGCATAGTGGTGATTAGGCAGAGGTCAGACTGAACGACTTGGTTTGCCCCCATATAAGAATGCCGACTAAACACAGGCTGGGTGAGCATCATAGGGCCCACCTATGAGTGTTAACAGGTTAAATAATTTATTTTCCAATAGCTTGATTTGAACCCGAGTTGAGAAGCAACTCAATCCATTTATTTCTTCTGATCATTGTTTCTCAACTCGGGTTATTATTTAATAGATGGACTCAGGGAAGAGGCCCTATTGAGGCTCACCCAGCCTCTGCATTCACTCTGGACTGGGGGAAAGCCAAGCCGCTGAGTGTAATCTCTATAAGCACACAGCTTTATAATTACAATATTTCACAATATTAGTAAGATTATTGATCTTTCATACTGCAGAGGTTACTGACATAAAACGAATTTTACACATATTAATACTTAAATAGAGACTATTACGTATAACATAATACGTATTTCCTGGCTTTCGCTCTGTCACTGAACATAACATGAAACAAAAAACAGTTAATTACTGAAGTTGTTCTATTTATCTCCATCTAATTAATGCTTCCATTGTATTCCAATTAGCCCATACCAATAAATTAATATGAACCAAAACTTTATTAAAAAATATCAAGTTATCATTCAAGGCTTTGAGGCTCTCCTGAGTACGTCACATTGATGTAAACCATGGATTTACAGCTGTCTCTCTCCAACAGCTCACAGGAAAGTGACTAAATATTGAATATTCCTGATAATACCTGGATTATCGAAATGCTGCTTGCCTAGTTATTTTTAAACTTTTCAATAGCGACTAAGCCGTTATTATAATTAATATCCATTCTCCAAGGACGTAGCGTGTCAAATTATGGGAGAGTGTAATAAATTTGCATTTTACAATATTATTAATGTGACAACGCCTGAAATTGACAAGTGACCTTTTAAATAATCGGACACTTTATTGTTAGCATGTAGGATATATCTCATCAGCTAGCTAACTGGCGCAAGTGCTCTGATCAGCCAAACATCCACAAGCAGCTGACTTGTGGCCTGTCAATTCCAATCGGCTCAAGTAGTTGTTAACCGCTCCCTCTTCCAATTAGTTTAGTGTTTTGGGGGCCCGTTATTGCAATATGTTGGGAAACATTTTCGTGCTTATATATCAAAATATGAGTAAAATATAAACAAATGTTATTCTATTTCCGCACTTTTCATTTTTTTACCTTAATTTTTGGCTTAAATCTATACTAGCAAATTATAAAAACAGAACCAACTTCAAACTATAATGGGTACGGAAGATTTTTTAGGACCAACTATGGTTTAGTGATTATTATAACCACCAACGTGACATTAGAAGTTCCAGTCAACTAATTGCTTCGTCAATATAATATGCCTAGTTCTGCTACTGGAACAAAATGAGTAATTGTTTTACTTCACAATTCGGGTTCAATTCCATCTGTGACAGATTAGTTATTTAATCTATTAACAGCCTTAGATGGACCCTATGGGATCCGCACCCCCATCCTCTGTAAAGTGGGAAGAAGGAAACAGGCAAAAGTGCGTATTTTATTTCCAAGTAAATCTTCACATTACCATGAAGTGTAAAACCCCCAGCAGACAACTAACAGAGTAAGGAGTAGGAACCCAGAAATTCGAAAACCAAGCATTCACAATAAGACTGAAAACCTATAGTATCACAAATGTCTCACAAAAAAAAACAATTGTACCACTACGCTAGGACTCTTGGGAGTTTAGTCTTGGGTTCAGTACGTAGTAGAAGGAATACTACTGTGTACTATTTCTAGGACAAGGTTGTGTAGAGAGCTGATTTGTCTAAGATAAAGTCCAACCGCTAGGTTCTCCTCATGTTTTGGATACCCAATTTATAGAGTCTGGGTGATCCACAGGAGGTTCTCTATCCCCGACTGTAAACAGATTATATAAACGTTCTGCTTCAGCTCAATATGAGATGGGGGTTTCAGCACGGCAATTGAGCGCTCTACCAATGAGCCACCCCGCTCCCAACCATCATGAAATACATACATTACATTAATAGAATGTTTTTTCTTTCATTACATCTAAACCAATGTTCAGTATGTTTCCTATTTCACTGCTCGTTCACTCATCATATATTTATATTATTAAACAGTCCAGTCTAGCAGATCTGGAATGCACCATATCACATAAAAACAGATAGTATATTTCCTATTTAAACAGGAAATTATGGATATGGAAATCATTTAAACATCACAAATTACTGGCTGGAAGAATACAATATACGTTTATCCACGGGAAGCTACCTAAGCCTCAGTGGAGATGTACACCAGTATTGACTGACAGGGTCATCTGTGATATTGGCTGGCTGTATGCGGAGCGATTGTATCAATACAGCCTCCATCCATCCATCCAACCCTCCAATCCCCAATCCTCCAACCCTTCATCCATTAGATGAGGAGCCTATCACTTTAATACATCAACTTCAAAGCCTCATTGGAATTTCCTTCTATTAGAAGTGTGTGTAAAGCACTATCGGTTTCGTGTAAAGTTGGATCAGTCAGGCTTCATCAAACAGACCAATTCAACAGAGTGTTTTTCAGAATTAAACTTATACACATTATTTTATTTTTTTAATAACTATCATTCCATATTTGATTTCAAAATTGATTTGGTTAATTTATTTATTTGTGTAAAGTCATGTTTTTTTCTTTTACAAAGTTTTTTATCGAACAGTTGTGTTGCCAACAAAATTAAAAATCGTCACTTTCAATATCGACCAATTTGTCATCTTCTTTTCACCATTAATAGAGCTTATTTCCAAACCACTAAAGTTGCTGAGTGAATTATATATCTGGAGCATAAATATCATGTGCGCTCAGATTGCTCCAAGCTGATTGGTGAGAAAAGCTTGAAGCGGTTAATAGTTACTATTCCACGGCTAATTCTAATTTTTCAAACAATGATTTACTGAATAATTTTCCTTCAAATTTGACCAGTCGTCATTTATGTTTTGGAATATATACAGCTATGAAATATTAGAAAGAGGCAATCGTACATCAAAGTTGAGGATAGGATGGCATTTTTTTAAATTAAAAAAGAAATCGCAAAAAAAGAGTCACATCAGTTACCGCAATATATGGATTATTTTTTAAATGAACCTAAAATACATTACACGTTACAATATTGTAAGCATTAAACAATTACGACATGCATTTTTTGAGATATTTAATATAAAAAAAATTTAAAAACCTGACCGACTAAAGAAAACGTAAAAGCCAGTTCTTAATTTTCAGTGTGGAATTGATCCATTGAAACCTTTTTATAGTTCTTGAAAGGCAAAATAATTCCACGAAGTTAATAATTCGAATAAAACAGTTCTTTAATTCCAACAGAAATAACTACGAACATTTTGATTTGTTAATTTCATTTCACTTCTAATTATTGTAGGTGTTATACTTAACATTTAATTTTTAAAATGTTCATACTTTCCGTTATCAATTAATCCTTCACCAAGTAAGTTGACGTTTTAAGAAATGATTAGGTATAACTGTTCCTTTTTTTCGATTAATGAGTGATCAGTATTTGCAATATTGATAAAATATTCTGCAATGTGGTTCGAAACTTAGTTTTCTAATAAATATTTTATCATTATGTAAGGAATTATATGTATCGTTAATGAAACTGGCGTACATGACCGTTTCAATACTATGAACCTACTATCCTCAAACCCCTTATTTTAATCAGGAACAGACACGTTAATATATTTTAATATCCCGCCCTTTGTAAAAGGGATTTCATTCGGATTCATCCAGGTCTGAAGAGTGCCAGCAGGATTCGTATCGAGGGACACTCGGATGTAATTCGTTTTATATAAAGGAGGGGAAGCGCCACTTAATCTCTCCTTTTGAAAAAGAAAAAAAATACCTGAAGCCCTCGACGAAGGCGGGAGAGGGCTCATGAAATGCTTATTTATGGAATGAGGATGTATAAAGGGATTTTATTGTTTGCCTTGAGGAAGGGTGTAATCCTACAGTGAGGACCTCCTCTGCTGAAATTAAAGTAATTCCTCTATTCAGCGTCCCTTTTATTTTCCTATAACAATGGCCTTTGTAATCTCGGACGAGCAATATTTCCTTCTCAACTAGCTATGAAAAGGTGCCGAGAGTTGAACAAGCAGTATTTAACAAACGGAGTTAGAAAACAATAAACAGAAAATTTGGGAATGCAGTTATTGCTTTCCTAGGCATCTTAGAACAGCAGGGCAATGTTACAACGTTGTGCTAAAACTTCAAAATCTTTGCCAATTTCAAAAATGATACCTTCAACAATTCCAAGGTATGGTATCTGAAAGTCAAATCATATGTCAAACGATATTTTAAAAAAAAATAGTTAATCATGAGCAGAAAAACATAAAATACCATTTCAACCTACTTTCTTCCTAATTCAGCAAGTAAAAAATATATATATTTTATGCCTTTATAAAACATATTGAATTAATATTTTCACAAAAAAAATGATAACACATTCCTTGAAAGGTTGAATTTTATCCGTCTTTCCTCAATGCAAGACTGTACTACAAGGCAGTGTTTCAAGCCCTTTTCTCTATCCCCTATGCATCACAGATATCCCTGAGCACCATTGCACCACCATCTATAGCTTCGCTGACGAAACAGCCTCAAGAAATTGGTTATTATAATAACTGATAGTAGTGACGATAAGTCATTTAGAGAACAGCGGTAATTGAAGTAAAAAAAAAATTGAACATCATAAACTATATTTTTATAGGCTAGCCTATTGTTCCAAAGGCGAGTGTAGGAAAAATTCGAAAACAAGAATTATTATAGAAGCACGACCTTTTCCATATTTTACATTAAAATCTACAATTATTTTTTTGATTACAGTGTAATAATAATGTGCAATGTTCACTGCAAATCAGTGTATAATTACTTATCTTTATATACAAATCTATCGGAAAGAAATATAAAAATGTGTATTGCAAAATTCATAATTATTCAGAAGTTAAACATTTTTAGTATTATTTATTAATCCTTGACTAATTCAGTGAATAAACCATTTTAAGTGCAATATTTTATTTTACATATATGATATAATTACAACGTAAAATAATGTTTATATGATAAATACTTATTTTTTCCTGCTTACACTATAAAGTAGGAAATATTATTTTATAAAGAAATAATACAATCTGAACTAAAGTATACATGTATACATATCTGTTGTACAACTTGAGCAGTCAATAGTACAATTAAATGATAAGTTGTATAGTTTGTATGATAGGGTTTGGTCAATTATTTTTAATATTTACTTATAAATTTAAATTTTATATTTGCTCATTAGTTTATTGTTTATTAGAAACACAAAAAGTGTAATTACTTATAAATTATTACAACAAAGTTAATTAAGTTAATGGTGTTATTCAACCCCATGTTTTATTTATCATTGTCCTTAATTTTTTCCCCTTTAAATACTTTTTTTGAACTTTTGATCCTCTATTTTTGGTCTGTTATCTTATTTATTTCTTAATTAGTACGCCATCTGATTCCCTCTTAATTATTTTTTTTTTATGGAGCCGCTTGCCTCTAAATGAAAAATCTTCTCAGAAAAAACAAACAGAGATCCATTTATGGGTCGGCAATCTCACCGTGCTAAAAAACTGTGATACCGTAAAAATGGAAAAGCTGATCATGCAATTAAGGCGGAATGCAATCAATTGAATTGTAACCTCGGTTCGCGTCATTTGGTCATATCATCAAAAAATTGTACCACATGTTTAAGGCTGATATTTTTTTTGGTATTTTTTAAAATGTAAAAAAAATTGATAATACCACCACATAAAATATAATAACATAATTTCGCAATACAATAACCAACTTTCGCAAGATATTATAAGCAGAAAGCTTCAAAGTATAGTGGCTGTTTTGCACTCATTATTAGCAATTTACAAATAATATTACAATCCACGTTCGACAAATATTTTAAAACATAATAAAATAATTTTATTTTTAAAAACTTAAAAAATCGACCAATAATTATAAAAAATAATGAAATAATATTTAAAAAGTAAATTAATAAATAATCTTACTAATATTATAAATGTGAATGTTTGTATGTTTGTCTCTCACGCAAAAACTATTCGACGGATTTGGATGAAACTTGACAGTAATATAGGTTATACATCAGAATAACACATAGGCTATAGCAAGCGCGGATTTAGGGGGGGGAGCGCACGGGGGCATGTGGCCTCCCCCCTCGACTGTTATCTAGGAACTGTGGAGAATCCATAATAGGACATAAATAAAGGCAAATCACATGATAATGGATGTTAAAGTAACAGAAAGAAGATGAGTGAAACTATTTAATCTTACTCACGTCCTACTAATCTTACTAATATTGTAAACTAGCTAATGCCCACGGCTTCGCTCGCGTGAAATTCGGCCTGCCACATAAAGTTTCGTGAAAGATCATTTTAAATAAATAATTTAATTATTTTTTTTAAATATAAGTTACTCGAACATCCGAAATTTCAGATGTCTAACTTCAAAACTGACGGATTCTATACAACCTTTGAGCCCCTATTATATTAAAGGGGAAACGCTTGGAGTGGAATTATCCGAATTTCTTTCTTAAACTATACACAGAACCTAACTACAAATTTCAAGATGCTAAGTTCCTGATTTACCTTTAATTATGTACTATAACGGGGGGGGGGCACATGCCGCCGTGCACCCACATAGATCATCATGTGATTTGCCTTTATTTATGTACAATAATGGATTCTCCACAGTACCTAAAATACTGTCGGGGGGGGGGGGCACGTGCCCCCTTTCACCCTCCCATAAATCCGCGCTTGCTATAGCCTATGTGTTATTCTGATGTATAACCTATATGTTACTGTAAAGTTTCATCCAAATCCGTCCAGTAGTTTTTGCGTGAAAGAGAGACAAACATTCACATTTATAATATTAGTAAGATGTGAATGTTTGTATGTTTACATAGGCTATTGCAAGCGCGGATTTAGGGGGGGCGCACGGGGGCACGTGCCCCCCTCGACATTTATTTAGGAACTGTTGAGAATCCATTATAGGACATAAATAAAGGCATGATAATAGATGTTAAAGTAACAGAAAGAAGATGAGTGAAACTATTTGTTTTGATGTCCTACTAATCTTACTAATATTATAAATGTGAAAGTTTGTATGTTTGTCTGTCTTTCACGTTTGTATGTAAGTAGCAAGTGCGGATTTATGAGAGGGGCACGGGGACACGTGCCCCCCCTGACAGTATTTTAGGTACTGTGGAGAATATATTATAATAGTACATAATTAAAGGCAAATCAGGAACTTACTATCTATAAATTTGTAGATAGGTTCTTTGTATAGTTTAAGAAAGAAATTTGGATAATTCCACCCCAAGGGTTTCCCCTTTAATATAATAGGAGTTCAAAGGTTGTATAGAATCCGTCAGTTTTGAAGTTAGATATCTGAAATTTTGGATGTGCGAGTAACTTATATTTTAAAAATATAAGTAAACTATTTATTTTAAATGATCTTTCCCGAAACTTTATTTGGCAGACCTAATTCATTGCGAGCGAAGCCGCGGGAAAAAGCTAGTTATTTATAAAATAACTTATTCTCTCAACTGTCTCTTCCAGCAATGGATGGTATGCTACAAGCCATTCTCTACCTTAGAAAAAGTATCTAACACAAGAAACATTTATAGATTACGGTTTTCAATTTTAAAAATACCTACAAATATTTTTAAGGGTGGTAGATTTATTGATCTGCTAGGGAAGTCAGACAGCATTTCATTTCAGCTACAGCGCATAAAATAAAATGAAAAACTCAGGAGGAGCACCTGCTCCTTCTATTTGTCCTGAAGATGATTAACAGTGTAGGTCGAAACGTCGGCACACAATAATAAATAAGTATTCACTTATTTGGTGTTTAATTTGACTGCACCCCAAACTATCTCCATCCTTATATTAATATTATTATATTGTTTTTATTGTTGGTTTACAAGCTTATAATATATTAGTCATTGATGATAAATCCATAATCAATTAATTCATGATATTAAATAAAGGAGAAATGCATTCCACACGATTGAGTCGAAAACATTTCTTTTCAAGCGCGAAAATACAGTCAAATACAGGAAATTGTCACTTTTTATCAGTGAAAATAAAATTTCGAAGTATTTACCAATAACAATGACAAATTTGCAAAAGATTAAATTAACTGCTTAGGTCGACTCTTCGAACTCTCACATTATTGTTATAGACTCTATGTTCTTCAAAAATGCTTTGATTAAATCACCTAATGGAGGATAAAACCTGGCGGTTGAGCATGGTCTCGGACAAATCACCTCCCTGCAAATCCGTTGTCTCAAAAAACAAGTGCCTACCAAGTACTGAAACCAAGTCCATTCATGGTTGAAGCTTTATTTTTTTAATAATGTATATTTATATAATATATGGGAAGCGGAGTGGCTCAGTGGTAGAGCACTGATCTGCCATGCCGGAAATCCTAGTTCAAATCCCGCTGCAGGCCATGATTTTTATTTAGTCTGTTTACAGCGGGAGATGGATCATATCGGATCTAGGACCCTCCTAGGGCCCACCCAGCCTTTATAAAATATTATAAAAACAGGGAAACCAAAATAAGGGGGAAAAATCTGGCGGATGAGAGTGACCTAGGACAAGTCACCTCCTTGCAGAACCGTTGTCCATGAAACAGTATAGTCTCTATCATGTACTGAACACCAGACCCTTCATGGTTTGTAGTGATACAGTTTTTTTTTTTTTTGTTTATATACATAATGGCGCGAGACTTCTCTTAATGGTTTAACTTTAATCTTTATATGCAATATGATTATGATAGTCCTGATGTCAGAACAACATCAGGATATTCCATATTGCATGATTTTAACCTAAGCGACCCCGGTTCCTGAGAACAACGGTAGCTGACAACCAGTGAACATAAATCACAGAAGGCTAAAAGACACCAGCGACCTTAATGTTTCCATCAGAGTCACATTTAGTATAATTATCTCTCCCGCGCATATATCATCCTCCCTGGCACCAAACATTACGCTTTCTCTCGTAAAAAAAAATTATAATGGTTGTGTCCCAGCTCATTAGCTATGGTCACACAGGAAATGCGCCTTTTTTCAGCTGAAACCTAAATTTTATTTAAGAAAAATGTGCTATAATTCACTTAGCTAAGCCTTGGATCCCAAATAAATGGTTTCAGTTGAAACTATGGGATTTAATTCTTATTTTTAATTGCAAAAGTTCTAAATATGGAATCTAAATGTTTTTCCGAGAGTATCTCCTATATTTCATTATGAATTTGGATGCAAAACTAGCTCCTCAATCATAATATATTTTTTTAATCTTCTTCATGATGTATTAGTGAGGTACGCTATGAATTAATAATATAAGATGTCAATAACTAATATTTAAATAAGTAATTCAAATAAAAAATATTTCGGAAATCATAGTGTCTTGATTTTTTTTTTAGATGGGAAATTTTTTTTATTAAGATAATTTTATATAATTGTTATTAAAGTATCATATTGATCATATGTTTCATAAAGATATAATATTAACATTACAAATTAATACTACAAGTGAATAAAAATAAGCCAACATATCAAGTTTAAAGTTAATACATAAACAGCTAGTAGTTTCTATTATTTCAATTCTTCAAAAAGAAACAACCAAAAGAACAAAAATAAAACTCTGAAACAATTGTTTTCGTATTTAAAAAAAACAATTCTGGTAATAATCATCCTGCATTATGGACGCAGGATTAATTAATTTATTTCTTTTGAATTTAGTATTTATGAACTTTGTGGTATTGTCATATATAATTTTAACTATAATTTAGCTCTATCAATATTACTATTATTTATCTAGATAGCATACAAAGACCAAACTTAGTAAAAAAAAAATAATAACGTCAGTTGTTACAATATTCAAGCGAGTCTCTATATTGATTATTGGATAAGTACACAGAGACCATAGCAGAACTTATCTTGGTAAAACATATTAATTAATTACCCAAAATATTTTAAATTGTCTGTTTAAGTTAAAACAGCCTAAACAACGTAAATTTAATGCGAGAAACTTTTGCAATGCAAATAAAAATTGTAAATGCCTATCATTTTTTCATTCTCAGTTATTTATATAGAAGTTATAAATAGAAGATATAAATAGTATAAACATATTTATACTAGTAAGTTTTACAAACTAAACACAAATTATCAATCTTAGGAATATAGATTAGCTAGGGAAAACTTATCGCTCCTAATAACCAAACAGAAAAAAAAAATAACAAAAGCCTAATCTCGTTCCGGCTAAAATATCACAAGGTTTGAAAAATTGAGAGAGGAAAGGCATTTAATAAAAAAATCTAAAGTTAATGGCTACGATAAATATAATTCTAACGTAGCCCTAGGAAGCGGACTTAATCTCACTAATGTGATCCTTTGCGGAAGGGGCCAGTGTCATTTTTCAAGATTACGGGCTCCCTGAAATTCCATTATGATACCATTATAATTAGCTTTAATTATTTCGGAAATTAATAATTATATTTCGAAATTTAATACAGGCTGAGGCTTCATCAGTAAATGTCAGAAGAAGCGATAAATTAGAAAAGAATCCGGTAGCTGTTGGACCAGGCCGGCACCTTTCCTTGCCGAACCGTTATCAATACAGCCAATGTATATTGAACCATCAGTTTGAGGCTAACCTATTAATATTTTTTTTTATTTACACAAAATAACTTAGAATATTGTCGTATTTGGATTGATACGAGCAATTCAATAGGCATCGTATAATTTGACTTGTTAAACCCCAATAAATATTAACCAACACGATTTAAATTAACCAGGCGGAACCAGACATTTTTTTCCCTATTATAAATAAAATATTTAAATATACATTAAAGAAGATGGCCACGTGACCTTCTTAGCTGAACTTGTGTTTTAAGTACAACCAGTGGGTAGTTTATCTACTTGTCATTCTCAAGTCATTATGTATCACTTAACCTATTTACTTGTTGTATTATTATAATACAGTTGTAAATATCAATAAATAAATTTTTTTTAAATAAAAAATTCCAACGAAAAGCCCTGAAGTCTCCAAACTAATACAGAAAATGAAATTATCTGTCCGATATTTCGCTTATTCAGGCATCTTCAGGGTGGAAAAAGAATAACAACAAAACAAAAAATGAATAATGCACCCAAGAAACATCCCACGACCTCGAGTTGCATTTGAGCTTTGGAGGTGGTGGGATGTTTCTTGGCTGCATTATTCATTTTTTGTTTTGTTGTTATTCTTTTTCCACCCTGAAGATGCCTGAATAAGCGAAATATCGGACAGATAATTTCATTTTCTGTTTTAGTTTGGAGACTTAAGGGCTTTTCATTGGAATTTTTCCACGGTCTTAACATTTATGTGAGGTCTCTTTTTACTTTTCAATATTAAAACAAGATATAAATACATTACTAAAGATCTTTACAATGCAAGGTTGAAGATATTATATAATAATAATAAGACATCAATAAAAATAAGCAAATATACTATATCTTGTAGCCCTGATGAATAAGTTGTTAAGTCGTAAGTTAATTACAATTAACTTACATAAAGGGAAGCGGAATCGTGCCATTCTTGTAGCTTTTGGCTTGAAATAAAGTTGTATTGTAATATAAGCAATAATTACATGCAAGCTGATGCCTGTTATAGCCATTTTTTCACGACAATAATACGATTTTGCTTTCTTACAAGACTCTCATTTTGGAGAATATTTGACTTAACCATAACCATAGAATATTTACCGGTGCTGAATCTTTAATATAATTTGTAATTCAGTTTGTCTCAATGTAATTATTTATTTATTAAGCGAAACGTTGACTGGTTAGTTGTTATTTAAGTATTTTAGAGACTGAAGGGTTTGCCTTGGAATTTTTCCAATCGCATATAAATATTGTACAAAGTTATTTGTCGGTAGCTTAAATGTTTCAATTACGTATAAACTTCTTCATGCGTAATTATCGAACCAATCACCTTTAATAAATATCAAATAAATCATTCGTAGCACTTTGGCCCCAGTGGAAACACGTTTTAACTGCTTTTTATGCCTCTCTTGTCATTCTGTTGTAATATTCAGAATCAGGTTATTGCTGAATTTCATTTGAAAGGCGTGTTTACAAATATAAAGAGGAAAATAACATCCATTATACAAATGATTTAAAATAAAATATAGAAAATGTGGAAAGTATGATAACACCCTGTATCATATAAACACCTGCTGCTGGAGGAAATTTGAAAAAATAAACAAAACAACATTACCGAAATCGATAAAAGAAATACAGTTAGCTAAGCAAAAACAAGTCTAGACAATGTTTTAACTAATGTTTTAAACTCTAACGTAGTATGATTGATACATGTGATATAGCTTTTTTTCAGTGAATTTCATAATTACAAATAATGTTTCGCTGGGACAGTTTCTCTTTTATTTCCTGTAAGGTGTAGGCTGCGTTTTCTTCAATTACTTCCTCAATCGCAGCAAGGGTTTAGGGTGCCAAACGTATACGATAGGTACCACCTCTTTTTTTGGCTTTATATGATTACCTGACAACAACACCGCGGCATCATACAAATTATGAAATCGGTAGAAAAAATTATGAATTTGATTAGTAAAATTATGAAATTGGTTGAAAAAATTATGAAATTGGTTGAAAAAAATTATGAAATGCCTTATAAAAGGTATATTACATACCTACAGCTCCAGTGAAAGAGTTAAGTCGTCCAGAGAGTAAACTTTATTTTTTTTGGCTGAGCTTTGGTGCTGGGTTATGTTATTTTAGATTAATCTCAACGAGGAAAGATGAGTTGGTCATGTAGATGAAGTAGAATACAACTTGGTTTCGTTTGTTTGTTTGTTCATTTAACGTCATTTTATGCTGCTATGGCTAACACAAGGGAACAAATTTTTATTAATTTTTTGTTGCATGGAGTTTTAGGCCTGTTGTTTACTAATTAGAGGTTGGTGATTACAAATCTAGCCTCAGTTTTTCTCCAGCACCTTTTGTTTTTGGCAAACAGCTGATAGACATATATTTGTACTAGTCACATTCAAACTTCAATTCAACTGAGTTGTTTAGTGAAAAAGTTTGTGCTCTTGTGTTAAATAACAATGTCCAAGTTAAGAAATATCTGTAGAAACGATCCAAACTATTTCTGTAACATTTGTGGTGAATATACATTCAAAAATTGTAGGCTAAGTGTGTCAGAGTTTATAACACACGTATATTTTGATTACTTTGGATTCGCTTTGGACATCCGTGACAAGTACTGGATCCCTCATATGGTATGTAAAACATGTGTTGAGTCTTTGAGATTATGGGCAAATAAGAAAAGACCCCATTTTAAATATCAAACACCAATGATTTGGCGGGAACCTAATAATCATCAAGATGATTGTTATTTTTGTGTGATTGATATTAATGGAATTAATAAAAATAACCGGTCGAAATGGTCTTATCCAAACTTGTTATCTGTTACTCGACCAGTCTTGTTCTCTGGCGATGCACCAGTACCCCAAGCTTCTTCATCTGTACAAAATGATCATGATATAGAAAAACAAAACTATTCTTCAAGTGATGAAAGTCGGACAAGTGATTCTTACCCTGATTTTACTTCTGAGCCCCAGCTCTTTAATCAGGAAGACCTCAATGCATTAATCAGAGATCTTGGTCTTTCTAAAAAGACATCGGAGATTCTAGCTTCTCGATTAAAGCAAAGAAATCTTTTAACCCCAGAAACAAGAATTTCATACTATCGCAACCGAGAGGCAGAATTGCTGTCATTCTTTTCTAAAGATGACGACTTTGCTTTTTGTTCAGATGTTCCTGGTTTATTGAAAGCAATGGGAGTACAGAAGTATGATCCAAATGAATGGCGTTTATTTATTGACTCCTCTAAACGTAGCCTGAAATGTGTACTTATGCATAACGGCAATAAGCTGGGTTCGATACCGATTGCACATTCAACTACAGTCAAAGAAGAATATGCTACTGTAGCTTCTGTAATGGATAGAATCAAATACAACGAACAAAAGTGGTTGATAAGTGTTGATCTAAAAATGGTGAATTTTCTTCTTGGACAACAAGGTGGATATACAAAATATCCATGTTTTATTTGTTTATGGGACAGCAGAGCTAGGTCTGAGCACTGGATTAGAAAAGATTGGCCTTCCAGGCAATCTATGGTTCCGGGACAACTGAATGTCATACATGAGCCCCTTGTGCCCACGGATCGAATAATACTGCCACCTTTGCATATCAAACTAGGGCTCATGAAACAATTTGTCAAAGCTTTGAACAAGGGTGGTGATTGCTATAAATACATCTCTAAGAAGTTCTTTAATTTGAGCCAAGAAAAAATTAAAAATGGAATTTTTGATGGTCCCCAAATAAGAAGGTTGATAAAGGATGAAAACTTTATTAGTTACATGACTGATATTGAAAAAAATGCCTGGAATGAATTCGTTTGGACTGCTCAAAATTTTCTGGGAAACAAAAAGGAAGAAAGCTATGCGGAGCATATTGAACTAATGTTGTTACACTTCCAGCAGCTTGGTTGTAATATGAGCATCAAAGTACACTTCCTCCACAGCCATTTGGACCGTTTCCCTGAAAATCTTGGTGATCTGAGTGAAGAACAAGGGGAACGGTTCCATCAGGACATTCCAACTATGGAGGAACGTTACCAAGGTCACTGGAATGCTCACATGATGGCGGACTATTGTTGGAGCATTAAAAACAGCCTCCGTGAACCGAATCAAGCCAGAAAATCTTACAAAAGAAAATTTTTTGATATGTAGTGGTAATTTTTTTAATAGTTTTCTTAATAAAAAATATTTTCATCTTAAAAAACAGTTTATAATTATAACCCCAAAAGTAAAGCTGATACAAACAAACTGACTTCAGATCTTAAATCAGCACCTCGAGGAAGTAGAATATTAGTCAAAATATTTCATGCAACAAAAATGTTGTTCCCTTGTGTAATCGGACGATGCTACAATGGGAGCTCTAAATTTTGCCTATCCAGGTTTAATTTGGATAGGGATTTTTAACGAGTACCTGACATCGTACAGGCTCGGGACCCCCGTTTAACGTCCCTTCCGAAGGACGGCGTAACTAAGGATTTTTTACTCCCTTAAAAAAATCCTAGGGCCACCTGCCGAGCAACGAACCCGCGATCTTGGGACAACTTGGTTTCTTTCAACTTTTGTTGTTGTTTTTTATTGCTTCATTTGGAGCTTTGGACCTAAATCTTACAAATCTGGTCGCATTAGAGTTTTGTTCGTCTTCGTAAGCGTTATTTAATGATTGAAATAATTTAAATATTTTTCTTGACTAGATCCCAGAACTTATTAACGAAATGTTTTTTTATACTGCTATATAAAATACTATAAACATATTATTCCATAATACAGTAACTTATTTTATAGTAACTACATCGCAAGAAATAAGAAACGAATTGGCAATAGGGACCAACGTGGTATTAAGGAATGGAGTAAGACGAAGCAAAGACCTTTCAATCTCCAATAGAGCGAGGGAGTGGCCCTTGAGGATGTCCTGAAAGGGCAAAAATGGATTTCCATTTAGAGTTGGGGGGTGCATTTTGAAAATCGCTTTCCTAAGTTGCCCCGAAAGTTTTAATGGGGACGGAGGTTGCGCTGCTTGTTAATGAGACAGATCCCCGCCGTTTTCTCACTGTCCATCCGGCCAGTTCAAATCAATCCCTCCGGCTAAATGTCCTCAATCTATTCCGGCAGTTGCCGACCACGAAACCGGAGAGCGCGCTTAGTTAAATAGCCTCTATAATTTAACTGTGTTGTTACTAACGACTATTTATCAGTTGTAAACTAAACATAGATTCTAATATAGGAAAAAAATAAACAATATCAATTTTTGCAATAATATCCCTTATACCACAACAGAAAGCATAATCTAAGCAACGCACGAATTATTTTATTACCTCACAACATCATACATCAAGTAAATATAATGAAAATAAACTACCCAGTGATAGTACTCAAATAAAAAGTTCAACTTAAATGGTCACGAGGCCATCTTCTTTTCAGACACCTTGCAGGATTACCAGGAATTGAAGAGGTTGCTAGGTTTGAAACTAGTGGGTTTGAGTGGGAATGAAGTTTGTCATGAAAATATTAATATCGGATTCGGGCCAAATCAGCAACAAATGGGACATTAAGGTCATTACAGATTACTTTGTTCGTAACAAAGTAAGGAGCATTGAGGATTTTACGAAGGATTCTGGAGTGTAAGGATTGAATATGAGAGGAATTCGACGGCTTAGTGGAGCCCCTAAGCTCTACTCCATAAGTCCACATGGGTCTATTGATTGTCATGTAATGAATCTTTTGTATTTAATTGGGACCTTAGGGATTAATATTGAAATGAGAAGTAAGACTAACTTAACCAAGGGTGATTTTAATATATAATTTCATAAAATCCTCTAATATAAATTTATTAATTACAGTCAATACAGAGACAACTAGTTTTCTGGCAGGTTTCAGGCTTATTTCTTCTTATATTAGAATCAAATTGGTGAAACAATTGTTCCCCTACACTACAGCATGAGATTTTCTTCTTATTTTTACCCAATTTCCAATATTAATATTCATTAAGTAAAAGAGTTAATCGATTGCTAAAACGAGACACAACTTTAATATGTAAAGAAGAAATAGTTGGGGGTGCAGTCAATTAAAACACCATAATAAGTGCATACTTATTTATTGTGTGCCGACGTTAAATTATTATGCACTTATTATGGTGTTTTAATTGACTGCACCCCCACCTATTTCTTCCTTACATTAGAAGTTCCAGTCAACTATTTCTTCTCTAACACAACTTTATTAGGTTTAACGACACATATTATCAAGTACTAAATATAAAGTAAAGCAAACCTAAAAACAAAACAATTGATTGACAGTTCTATTGTAAACTTGAATATTTTATATTATAATTTTTTTTCAGAATCTCCTTGGTTTTAATGAACTTTAATGTATTTTTTTTCCATCCTTGTCAAGGGGGAGTGCTAAACTTAAACTTTATTGTAATTATAAATTATTAAGCATTTAATAGAAAAAGATGGGATCGGCATGAGTGGGAAGGAAATAAAAAAAAACTGTCTAGATCCATTTCATGAAAATCAGTTATCTGAAGATAAATGTGAGATTGGAAGAAAAAGTTCTTACCGCTTAATCATTCCATTACTCGGTCATTCATAGCCCCTTTCTCAAATTATAAGCAATTAAAGAAAATAAAGTTTCAGAAACTTATTAAGGTCCTTAATAAAAAGGGGGCGATAAAATAAAGGAAACTTCCTCAGAAATGGCATAAAATTCACAAGAATGAGCTGCCATTGAAGAGCCCTATAATAATGAAAATCTTATCCTCCTGTTTAATTTGTTTTGTCCTTCTTCTTTTTTTTATTCATCATAGCCCTTCCGAATTAAAAGGGACGATTAGGGCTATTAAGAGAGGGAACAAAACCGCTATAAATCTCACGAATTATAAATATTTCTATTAAGGGAGGAGAAGCCATTAGAGACAACAGTAGAAAGTCGCAGAGCTAATTAAGATAGATGGTAGGATAATAAGGAGGCGAAATTAATAAACTACGGGCTCGTCGGTTCCTCCTCCCCAGTCCTCGAGGGGGGGGGGCAAAGCTGCATTCATTCCAGGAGGATCTGCACAAGTGCCAGTCACGGGGTGGTACCATTTCGTTGGGTCCTAAGGGAGGACTCTAATCAGAAAAGGGTAACAAAGAACCCAAAGCTTCGTACCTACCAGCGTACAGTTTTAATGGTCTAGGTAATATAAAAAAGTAAAGTAAAAACTGATTAATATTTTTTTTAAATAATATAAGTTAGTTATAACGTAACTAAGAGTTCTTGGATTGAGACTATAACTGCAAAAATAAGCTTTTATGTATTTTTTCTTTTACCGTTTTTGTTCTTATTATTAATTTCGGTAATTGTCGAACAATTACTTAATTCAAAATTAATACATACTATCGTTATTGTGATGCGCACAGCTGTCAACTAGCCTTTATTTTACTAATCTATTCTAGAGAAGGAAAAAAAAACCTATGCAACAGAAAATCACTCACTAAAACCTTAGGGACTATCGATAAAAATGAGCAAAAACTAAAAAAGAAAGAGAGAGAAAAACTATAAATTAGAATGCAATGGGAAAAATCCAAACGAGAAAAGCCTTTAATCTCTAAATTGAGGACAAAACAACCAGTTAACGTTACGCCAAATCAGGTATCACCTGGCGATCGTATGTTGAACTTTTGAACAGAGAAGAAAAGAATGCAGTGCTCTTTGCCTTCTAGGATATGACTTTTCATTTGTTTTGTATCCTCAGCCTGAATTGGCGAAACTTAGAAAGATTGTTTTTTCCAGTATTGCAGAAACTTAAGGCTTTCCTTTTTGTGATATTTCCTACGGCTTTATTAGGGGTTACATTCTGGATTTAGTAGTCCATGTCATCTTACTATTAATTGTTGGCATGAATAGAATTCAAGAAATACTTTACCAATATAAAAAGTAAAGTGAGAACTAATCCAAGTAATCTTAAATCGTCAAAAGAATTTCGTTATTTCAGAAATATGCCATTATTTCACTAAAATATTAATTTAAAGATAATAATATACAGAGAACATCAGACCACTTAACTATTTATACAACAATTAAAAGATAATTTAAAACCATCAGAAGAAAATAATGTTGTTGTTTTGTTTTTTTGTTGTTCTTATTCCTTTTTTTTCTTTATAGAAAGTTTTTCTCTCACTATATTAAATCAATCAGGATTTATAGTTTATCTTAGATAAGATTAGAATAAATAATATTAATAAAAATTAAAAAATCGTTATGGTATCGGTTTTGTAAGAGGTTCACTGGTCTTTGATGCTTATTTAATGTGATAAACAATTTTAGAAAGCACTTAAAGAAATTGCTTTAAAATTAATACAGGTTATACGTAAATATTCCAATATAAATTATTTATAGAGCCGATAATGATAATATCTTATCAATTTTTCAATAATAAAAAATATGTACAAATTACATAAGTGATCAGTTATTGTAAAAAAAAGTATCGATATGTGTCATGGTAATTATATAGCGTTATTTTTATATTCTATAGAAGTTCGAAATTAATAATAAATAATAATAAATAGAAGTGTCTATTTTACAGATTTTTTAGAACCTAAGGTTTTAATTGCATATATCAATGTAATGCAAACAAAAATGATCAACAGTAAGAAAGAGTCTTGGATAATAACAAATGGCTAATAAATTATAAAGGAAGAAAATAAAATCTTAATTCATTTTTATTTAAAGTTTAAAATTCACTTTCATATCTGAGTTTTCCTCATTATAATAAAATTGTATGACTATTTATTTAAAGTCAATTATGGTACCATAGCTGATAAGACCATGCTATAGTAGGACTCGTTCATTTTGCCTATCCACGTTTAATTATGATTTTCTTTAACTGGCACGGGAGCTCATTTTGCGTCCCTTCGGTGACGAACAGAATAACGAAGAATTTTTTACTCTCTGAGAGTGAAATCGGACTGCGAATCCGCTAACATCAGCATAGAAGTTTGAGACGCTAACCACCTCAACACACCTCAAGTATTTCCTTACTAAAATATTTTCCTCAAATATAGAACAATTAATTTCAATCGCATATAAGACTATGATGGGCAAGATGTATAGAGTATTTTTAGGAACATGTATAAACTTTTTTATTTTATATTTTGCTAATAATAATAGACAAATTGCGGGGAGTAATCATTTTTCTAAGCCAAAAATATTACAATTATTATTCGTTTTCCTTTCCTTTGATTTCTATTTACCCCTTTTCCAGCTAAATTCCCCATAGAATTAAACTATTGATATGGAAACTGTATAACATTTGTAATAACTTAAAATTTAAATTAAATATTTGACTATTCTCATACAAGCCTGAAAAGACAAGAAACTGCTTGACGTTTTCGCCTACTTCAACATTTACTGGACAAACGTTCAAAGCTCCCAATTAATTACAAAAGACTCATTTACATGACAGTTATCAGACCTATTTGGTCATACGGAGTTACAATCCTTACAATCCTTACAATCCAAAATCCTTCGGAAAATCCTCAATGCTCCTTATTATGTCACAAACAAACTCATCCATCATGATCTTAATATCCCATATGTTGCTGATTTGGCCCAAAATAGATACCTATCCTTCCCTGAAAACCTCCATACACATTTGAATCCACTAGTATTTCAAGTTGCTTCCCAAAATATTCCTGATAACCCTCCGATGCGTCTGAAAAGAAGATGGCCTCGAGACCTTCTACTATAGAACTTTATTGGAGTGCTATCAATGGGTAGTTTCTCCACAAGTGTTTTTTTTCTTGTCCTTTGTTCATACAGCAGATTTACTTGATGCAATATAATTACAGTTGTAAATATCAATCAATTATTCTAAAAAAAAAATATTTGGCTATTACTAAAATCCACTTGCTCTTTCTCTTTCCTACTCCCTTTTACCTGGGCTAGGAGAAGATGAAAAAGACAATCACCAAGAGGAATGTTAAAGAATTATTGATAATTTCCTGAACTTGATGTTCCTGCAAATCAAAAGAGAAAAAACAAACGCATAGATTTGCTGGATACGAAAATGCGCAAGAAAAAAAATATTTGGCTTAAATATGAACAAAAAATAATAAATAGCAAATTTAAAAACACATTAACTGTCATATAAAATAAAGTGGAATAAAAATTACAGTCACAATAATTCATTCAACGTCTTTTCACTTGAAGATTCTCACCAATTCAGATAAGACAGTCCCTCGTTTTAAAAAAACAAAGCTGTCGACATCTTGAAAAGAAATAAAGAGAATGAGCCGAGAAAGGAACCAAGATAACCTGGAACAGGATGAAAGCCTTCCAATACGGAACGGCTTCCCATTTGCGTAATTAAAATGGAAGTAGGATTATATCCAACGCTTTTTCTTTTATATTACAATTTTACTTTCCCGTTTAATATTCAAAATCGCTAAAGGAAATTGAACGCTGAATAGCCATATTGAATCCAATGCCGATGAAACGAAGGTCTTCTTCCAGCCGGTATAATAAAACTTATATTCACTGATTAAATTCAGCATCGCTGTGATTTTTTATCTAGTTTATAAATTATGAAATAGATGGTAATTATTTTTCCAATTAGTTTTTGATCATATGAAACCAATAATTAATTAATATACGGAATATCATGATGTAAGTATTCTTCATTATAAAACCATACTAAACTAACTAACAAATGCTTGAAAGCATCTTATCTTCTTAACTATTAGAAACTAATATTACACCACCCAAGTAGCCGAACAAATTAATTATAACTAATTAGACGAAACATAAATTAATAAAAACAAAATTTGATAAACAAGGAATTGTAGGATTTAATTATTTTGTGTTTACCATAAACGAGCATTAATTAAATTTATTAATATAATACGCTAATAAATATATTAATATAATAAACTACAGCATTATTTTTGGCTAAATATACTAATATATAGAGAAAACTACACTAATATCATAAACTAGAATTAATTAAGCTCTTTACTTGAATAGTTAATGCTTGATAAAATATAAGGTACAGTCTGACAATTTAGCCTCGGGGTCCTAGTATCTTATTTTATATTAAATGTTGGAAAAAATAACGCTTTTATGTTATTTTAAAATATAAAAAAATTAATTACACTTATATACATATATATATATATATATATATATATATATATATATATATAGTTGAAAGTTCGTCTAACTGCATATTCCGCAAGGTGGCCAACGACCATATAACAAAGCAGCAATTTGTCACAAATCAGTAAGCTGGATAATTTTTTGATTAGGCCGGGATCATGTCCTGGAAAATTCAAAATGATCCGGGATGGACAAATCATTTCTCTTCAAAATAAAATATTTAAAAATTATCACCATCAAATAATACAGTTTTTCTATTAGATAAGAAGAAAATGAATGCTATATACTTCATCTGGTTTTATTTAACGGTGGTCTTAAGAATGCGCGTGACTGTCTGACTTGAGAACTGTGAAATAGCCAGCACCCGAAACTAATCTAAAATCAAATAAATTAACCCTTCCCGTGATGTTGATCTTGAACAAGGAGCGATAACTGTCACGCTTCGCTAAGAGGCACATAAAAATTCGTTGACTGGCAACTTGAAGCGTACTCCTACGTCGCCGTAGGTCATGTACCGTTCCCTTCCTAGAGGTGTCACTCCTAAATGACGATGGCTATGAGTAGTGTCACTGAGACATAGACGCAGGTGTGAAGCCCTAGGCTAAGATGTTATGATCAGTTCTGTCCCTTGTCCGAGTTGCAGCGACTATGATTCATGGATGGCTAAGACATAAGGTATTTCCATGCCCATATGCCTTCCCTGCTCTTCATAAATGTCGGTCAACAATAATTTCTTGACGCCCACGTTGTTTTTTAATAACTACTCACCTCAATACAATTACAGCAGTCTGACTGTTGCCTTTTGTTCTTAAGCTTGTTTCTTAGCGAACATCTTCTAGGCCTTCTAACGACGTTATGATACAATGTTGAATTGTTACTTACAACTAAAGTTACACAATCTTAACACAAGGACCACTCTGTTGAAAGTTCCCATTCTAACTCTCGTTAAAACCAGACATTTATGTAACTTGGAGACTAAGTTTAGGCTTCTTAACAGTCTGTTACTCACAATCCTAACTGAGATAGTATTTAGGATTAATTTTAAGTGACTGTTAACAACGTCTCATTCCCCCTTACTAACACATAATTGCTTAAGATATTTCAAAACGAATATTATATCGTCATAAATGTTTAATAAGTCATTATTAAAGAAGAAGGTAGTTGGAGGGTGGAGGAAAGAAGAAAAACTAGGCTATTAGTAACTACAAAAATCTCTCAATGAACATTTTAAGACAGTATCTAAATAAATTTCGTATACTTTTGTATTTTTTTATATATATTTAAAAGAGTTTTTTCATATTTTTTATAATTTTTAGGTGCCCTTACACACTACAATTATATCAAAATTATGTCCCTAAAGTAAAAATGAATGCCTACACAAATTAACTAAAATACCCTATATCTGAATAAATAATTTCTAGTCTCCTTGAAAAGGAGTTATTGTTTATATCACAACTCCATTTCAAGCCAAAAACTACGAGAATGATACGATTCCGTATCCCCCAATACAGTTAACTCTCTCTGGACAAAATCCCCCAATCCAGTGTTCTGAAACAACCTGGATAATAAGAAATTTTTGCGATGCTGGAATCGGAATCCAAAAACCTATACTGGAAAATAAATAACCCGTTTCGCCAATTCAAGCATCATCTGAAAATAAATTTGTAGAAACATTACATCCAAGATGATCGAATGCAGTACAATAGTTCTAAAAGATACATCCATTTGAGACACCCCACTAATTAAAAAATTTTCAAACAAATACTTTTAATAATTATTTTATTCCTCTTTTTAAGCTTTTGTTCATTTTTATAGATTATAAAATACACTTTAATGCTAAGTGCATTGGGACATTAAACCGCATATGAAGACCTAATGCCCTTAGGATATGCATAACTTTTTTTATTACATAGATACTGAATCAAGCAAAGATTCTTGGACTACTAATGGATAACGTTTTATGCGTTTTCCTTATCTATATAAATGCAGTACTGAAGGTAGTAATATGAACTTAAAAATGGATCAAAATGTTCCCAAGAAAAATCAAATATAATCTCATCCACATATCCATACAACGTTTGTTTATAGAGACTAAAAACATGTATGATCAACTTTTACACACACATAATATTATGAGTCAATTAGTTCTTTTTTTATTCCTTTCTTGTCCATATGCGACACATTTTTTATTTCCCGAACATCACATTAATATTAAAAGTTTCCTAATCGTTATTTTTGTTTATTTATTCACTTCACCTGCATAATACGACAGAAAAATCGAGTCCTCGGCGGAGGGAACGTCACCATGGCAACCTTCATTACCTCCTAACCTATTACTTTATCAATATCTTTCCCGCCCTGGGCTCCCCTCGATACCTGAGTGGTAGAACAGGTCCATATTCTTATCGAAGAAAGTATACTCACTTTTTTCCTTATATGTAAGCATCTGCTGCAGAACAGTTTGGGATCATTGAATAAGCTGGATAAGAAGGGGAATACAAGGTTCCCAGCAGGTATCCTTGTAAGACTCCTAATATTTTCAAAGATTAATCCATGTCCTTTTTCATTTTACCAAGGATATTGGTGCAAAACTCCGTTAATTATGATCATGTCTTGTATTCAAATTATAATTACATCTTTCTATTGCTTTCTTGCTTGAATACGCAAAATTACATAAGAGGTCGAATACCGTAGTAAACAAAGTTATATCTACTGTATAGTAAGAATAACTTAGCCTACTAAGGCTAAGTTCGCGGGTTCGCAACCCGGAAGGTTGCCTTAAGATTTTTTAAATAGAATAAAACCCCGTAGTTATGCCGTCCTACGGATAGAACATAAAATAGAGGTCCTAATCAAACCTAGATATTCAAAATTTAGGATTCCCACTGTAGCATCATCCGGTCAGCCACAGCTGCATACAATAGCGTTAAATGAACCAAACAATACCATTTTTCGCATTTACAAAACAAAGTAGAAAGCTGTTCCTTTTGTATTTTTTTTTTTATTCAATTCATGCTTTAATTTTTTTAAACAAATTATTCGACATTATTACATAAAAGATAATAAGAGAATTGTAAAAATATTTTCCTTCAAACAACATATTTAAATTTATTTTGGAATAGTTTAAAAATAATTTCTTTCTAAAATAAAATATACTCCCTAAAGATCCCTAACCCGTAATACACCTGGATTGCAAAAATTAGAAACTCTCACTGCAGCATCGTCCGATTAGCCAAAGGAGCGTTAAATGACGTTAAACGAAAAAAAAAAAAACAGAATATTTTTAGAAAAAGTAAATATCGTTATTTATCCATACCAAATAGCAGTAAATAAAATGTATTGAGTAAAATGTTTATTAGAAGTATATAATCGATGTTTTTTCAATACTATTATATGTTTGCACGAGAATTATTTTTATTTTTTATTAAAAGTGAATGAAAAAATTAATTTTTATTTTTCAATAGAATTTTAGTGCCAGGCATGTCTTCTATTTTATTTGTGCATCATCCATCATCTTTATTTTAAAGGATCCTTATTCCACTGTAATCTTCGCCTTCTAAAAAAAATTTTGTTATTAAGGCATCATAAAGTGAGGAAAAGATAAGATGACATAAATTCAGGCCAAATAACTATTTTTTATCCTATTTATATTAATGCATGATTACCTGATTCAATGCAATCATTGCGAGCTATCCTTAAAATAATAATAATAATACCTTGATTAAAAGTAACAAAAAATTTCCTAAATTAGTTTTAAGTGAGGATCAATGTACATTAAAAAACAAAAAGGAAGCTATTCTCTCTATACAAGCGAACAAGATGAACAAATAACTCTGTTTGATCTTTAGAAAAATATGCTTAGCTCCATTCATAAAGGCTCTTCAGTGGACGGACAAACAATGTTAACTAGCAAACAGAACTGAGTGAAACCCAGTAGCTTAAACAAACACTTGGCTTATTAGGATTGCTTTCTTGTTGCCCGTAGCATGACGGTGTTAGATCTTAAATAAAACATTTCACAAAGCTAATAAGTAGGTACTAAACAAGAATATCTTGTAGTTGAATAACCTCTCGTTTAAAAGCGTTACAAATGATTTAATGCGTGAGACATTAAGAAAGCCGAAAATAATAATGGTGTATAAAAAAAAATACAATAATCACAATATCGATAAAATTCGAATACAAACACATTAATAAGCATTATTAAAATACTACACTTATTTACCAATATTACAAGTATACACATAATATAAATTATATATATATATATATATATATATATATATATATATATATATATAATATTTTCTCTATAAAAATATGGCGTTCGCACATGCCCTCCAGTAACCATTGCCGAGACTTTATACCAGTCATGGTGGAAGCTAATTTATTGCACTTTATTCTTTTAACTTTATTATGACGTTTACTAATAATTTCTACTTTTTCTCAAATGATTACACTGTTATTGTATTTAACTATGCGCAGCTATTCATGGAAGCACTCTTCCCCATTTTCGTTTCTAAAATGAAGTGGAACAAGTAAAGAAATACATATTGTTATCAGCGATTAAATAGGTTCCTGGTACGAATCTCTTAATTAATTACAAAATGATTAATAACAATGCTCTTGTATTGGTCTGAATTTTATGCATGAAAAAATGATTGTTAGAAATAAATAAATGCGGTGACGTTTGCTTCATGTTGATTGACAACTCTGGTATGTGGGAGTTACACGATGAATTAAAACATAATTAATGGCCGTAAAGTCAGAATGCTACCATCAAATCGTATTTATTTAATTTATTTTAAAATATTCATTGATAATTCGAGTCTAAGTTTATAATTTTTATTAATTGATAAAAGTTATATAAAGAATAACAATTTAAATACAATAATATTAAACATTACGTTACAGAGATTGTTTACAAAAATAGACGGAAAAACATTATCTAAATTAATATGTATGATTGATTAATAGACAGAACAATACTATTGAAACAAGACAGAATTTTGGCAGCTATTAGGACATTAAGAGGTTTTTAGAGATTCTGTCTGCTCTTCACTAAAATGGAAAGGGGCTGAAAATGTGTATTCAATTCAGATTTTATCGAAGAAGTGCCTCTAGTGGTCTTAAATTTGTATCCTCACTACCACAAATTTGTTTTTTAATTTTGTATTGTAAGTATAAGTAAGGTTGTCTGTAGCTCAAGATTTTCGAAAACACAAAGGCTGTGACTGCAAAGTAAAAAGATTTTGATGACACGAATCTATCAAAATCATAACTGCAAACATAGGGTTAATAAAGAAACATCCCTGCACATTAATCGTTTTACATACTTCTAGAACATTTTTTCCAAATGTGAAAACAAATCGAACAATGTCATAATAGCTTCTTCGATAAAATCTGAATTGAATACACATTTTCAGCCCCTTTCCATTTTAGTGAAGAGCAGACAGAATCTCTAAAAACCTCTTAATGTCCTAATAGCTGCCAAAATTCTGTCTTGTTTCAATAGTATTGTTCTGTCTATTAATCAATCATACATATTAATTTAGATAATGTTTTTCCGTCTATTTTTGTAAACAATCTCTGTAACGTAATGTTTAATATTATTGTCTTTAAATTGTTATTGTTTACATAACTTTAAAAAGAAAAATCCCTGCACATTAATCGTTTTACATACTTCTAGAACATTTTTTCCAAATGTGAAAACAAATCGAACAATGTCATAATAGCAAATTAAATCTTATCGATGATAAGAATTCGTTAGCCATCTTAGAGAGGAATAATAAAAACCATTCATGTACATGTTTGTCCAACTACAACCATTATTTCTGCAAATAATTTTAATAAAATAGATTATGTCTTTGCCCATTCGTTTTGTTTAGGCTCCTATGCTTAATCTGATGATGCTGCAGAGGGAGTCCTAAATTTTGCCTATCCAGGGTAGGGATCTTTAACGGTCCTGACATCGCACAGGTTCGAGACCTCCATTTTATGTTCTATCCAAAAGACAACATAATCACAGATTTTTTACCCTTGCCTAATCTAACCTAACCAACCGAGTTCCAAATCTGTCATCTTGCACATAATGGGCTGTTATCCTAATTTCGTTTGCTCGTTATTTGTATAAAATATTTATAGTAGTTACGAATCAAGTTTTATTGATCTCGTTTAATAACAAATTTGTTATTCTAAATAACTCTTCCAAATCGATTTCTGAAATTCAAAATAAAAAATATAATTTTAAGAAGGTGGTCTGTATGTAGTAGTATGTTGTAGAACTTCAAATAATAAGCATAAAAACTATTCTTGTAGGCTAGAATGTTCGATCTAGATAGATCTTACTAAAAAAATTGACTTAGTATTAATAAGTTAACTTCTTGCATGCCGGTTCCTCAACTAAATAATTTAAAGTTTCCAAACCATCCACTTTAAAATTTAGAAGCATAGCGAAATTCATAAAGTTAAAACCCTTTGATTTACAACGATACGAAGAGATCGTACGAAGTAATATTTAACTCTAAAGCTTTGTGATCTGTAGAGGACGAACTCTATGGCGGAACGCTGTAGCCAATAACTTACACAACAATCCGTTAAGTCTCAATGACCACAGCGGCCATATGCAACTGGGCCTCGGCATTTCCTGTTGATTTATTGCACGTCCACGGCCAACATGATAGCTGAGTTCTGAACAGGAAGGGAAGCGGTCAGTCCGAAGCTGAAGGCTAGAAGGGTCGTTCGCTAGGCACCAATATGGCGCCATAATTTAATTATCAATCTAATAATCATTTACGATTAAAAATCAATACTACACAATATAAATACTTAGAATATGGATGGCCCATACAAATTCTGGCTACAGTCCGGTATACATACAAGAATTTTAGATGCCATAGGAATTCTAGAAATAAGTATAAATATGATTAAGGACATAAAAAAGATCAGTGAAGACAACAAGGTATGATAACTGGGCACGCAAAAAGTAAAGCGACAAAAAAAAAATGTAATAGTCATGAGGACTTTCGACAAAAATGAAAACAAAAATTCGTCAGTGTCGCGGAAGAAAAAATTGCTCGACGCGGCTACAGAAGTTCCCACTTCAAAAACCAAGAATATAAACAAAGAAAATAATAACTTCAGGTAACACTACTCCCTCAGCAACATCTGAAGTCGTACATCCAATTAAAATGAAACTTAATTGTTAATTGTTCTTAAAAATACTGAGAGAGTCAACTAATGGCAGAGGACTAAATGTGGAATATAAAAGAAGGTCGTTCGGACCAAGAGAGCTAGAAGTAAGCTATATTCATAAGCTCATAACATATTTAGAAAAAGCGATAACATATGTAAGAGAATACTACTTCCGTGTTTGGTGTAATATTTAGGTGTAATAACATGTCTGTACGCTACCTTTGCCAAAGCCCATATTACTGAAACCCAAAGTGTATAAAATAAAAAGGGCTGGTAACAAAATATTTACATTTACAATATCAGTTGTTTCAATATATCTAGCATTTAACTTAGAAGTTATTTCCCCATCGTCAATATCTTGTATTTCAGACCTACTACATTTTGTATACTTGTATATATAATATTGTATATTATTCCTTTATTTTATCCTTCTATATTGATCATTTTATTTTCTATGGTTTTCGTACTTATATATTGTTTTAATATAAATATGACCCACTCTGTATTTATCAAGAATAGTAAAACAAAATCAATAAAGAAAATTAAAAAAATGTATTTCACTTTGTTATTTATGTATGTATATGTGTATATATGTACAAAAAAAAGAGAACACAAATATACAGATATTTCTGTTTTAAGATTCCTGGTCATATATGCTTGACGAAATACCAACAAATTTGTTTTGATACAACACTCTATAACCTCTAGACTCTGGCCTAGGACTACTCCCTTAACAATTATAAGTAACCCGTTTCAACGTTGACTTTGATGATCTGAAATGCCACAGAATAATGAGAAACACTGATAGAAAGTAATTTTAAAAAAATATGTGTGTAAATAATGAAAGTCAATGGTAAAGTTATTTCAATATAAATTCTTATGGTCTGAGTGATATTTGTATAAAATTACTTACACACGCCCGATAAACACCCAAACCGAACAGTCCCGTTGCATAGAAATATTTGTACTTTTTACAAAAAAATGCTGTGTTGATATTAGGCAGGTTGACGTTGGGTTCGGTGAGGTTGACTCCGTTAATAATAATGGTCTCCTGAAATCTCATTGTACTAACTCTTTTGTCCCTTTTTTATAAGGTTTTCTTTTTCTGGTAAACTCTAAACATTATTGTGTGGAAACCAACAATATAATGTTCATTAACTGTTCCATAAAATAAATAAATAACTAAGGTTACCTCAATATTGTCGACTAGGGGTAAAATATATCTTCTAGCAGATGCTTATATTATGCTATATTTTATGACTAGTTTGGGGCTTTTGCTCTCTACACTGTTATATTTAACTTATTTTTTCAAATTCACTAAAACTATCTCCCTATTAAACAAAGACGATTTTATTTTTAAACTTACAAAAGTATTATAATTAAAGAAATAATAAAAAAAATACTTCTTCTTTATCTTCCTCTTGTGCCTTTCAGCGTCGAGGTACCGCATCCACCCAGGATCTTCATCTGTTTCTATCTCTCGCCATAATCCTCAGATCCTGCATGTTCTTCCCTCTTGCTTGTCCCAACTTGGAAATGTAGTTGCAGTACATCTGCCTCGGTCTCCCTCTAGGTCTAGCGCCCACGGGTTTGGCTTCCATCAACTTTTTTGGATCCCTGACTTGGCTCATTCTGTGGGTATGCCCAAACCATTTGAGCTGACGCTTCTCCAAGGTTTCTTTCAGGGAGGCAATGAGTATCTCTTCTCTAATAATGTCATTCCAGATCCTATCTCTTCTTGTCTTGGAAGTTACTCGTCGGAGAAATTTCATTTCGGCACCTGTTAAACGATTCCAGTGTTTATCCAGGAGTATCCAACTCTCAGCCCCATGTAAGAGAGCTGGCAAATATGCGCTTATATAAAAAAAATCCATTACGTTTTAATTGAATAGGGCGAATGAATGTTTTTTTTTTAATATATAACTTACAACGTTTATTAATTTTAGAAAATGATACGAGTGTTGTTTTTTCATGTTCTTCATGTTTTTTCGAGAATCTACAATAAGTCGTTCCCTGACTCAAAATGATACAGCAAAGATTCATTAAAGAGCTCTGTGCTAAAAACAGGACCAATTTGGCTAATACGGGATTAATACGCGGTCGGGAGCAGCTGCGCCCTCTCCCGGTGGTTATTACTAAACTGGGGGCTTGGCGGGAAATCGATGTATCAAAGTCCAAACTGAAATCATCAAGCCTTCCTCCAACTAACTAACAAAAACCGAAGTTCGAAAACATATAACGGTTCAAGGAGAGGGATTATACTTAATAAATATGAACCCAACGGTAGTTAAGCAGAAAAATGCATTAATTATCATTATAACAAAAACTGCACTACACAAAGCACTAAATATTTAAATCATAAGATCCTTGTTGTTTGTTTATTCATTTAACGTCACTTTATGCTGCTATTGTTAATCGGACGATAATATAGTGGGAGTCCTAAATTTTGTCTATCCTAATTAGTATAAAGATCTTTAACGAGCACCTAAGATCGTATATGCTCGGGACCCGCATTTTACGTCCCTTCTGAAGGACGACACAACAAAGGATTTTTTAATCCCTTTAAAAAATCCTAGGATCACCTGGCAGGAACCCCGAAGGCCTTGGGCATGCCAACCACTAGAGCACAGGTTACCCCCCTTGTAAAATGTTATTTTATAATTTTATTTTTGTTATGGATACTCATTAAAATATTAAATTATATTATCCACATTGCTCAATCTGTATTAAGTTTAAAAGGATACAACAACGGTACAGTCTACACTCCATTCTTGTATGAAATATAATATTTTATTTAAATATTCAAGAAATTGTAAAACAAACATTTTAATAACTTTCGATTTTCATGAACAACGATCAATATGGACCCCATTTAATTATTTTTATGTGAAATACACTTTGTTTAAATGCTCGTCAAATATTGATCATCTCTCTCCCGTAGTTTTAAGTCTTTACTCGTTCCTTTAATAAATTCCAACCTTAGTATGGAAAAGGGAAAATGTAATGAGAATGTAAATATGGATAATGAGTAGATTTCGACAATCATTTCATCAAGAACTAAAGTTTCAACTAACTTTTCGAAGTATAACTGATATTTGTTTGTTGAAACGTTCATTTCTAGATGAAATTATTACCGCACTAAAGCTGATATTAGCATGATAACTTGTATTTTTCGAAATATTAACAGGGAGCCGAATGAAATCTAAAACTTGTCGTGTTAACTGAAAGCAACAACCTGCGGAATAATTACCCAAATATTTAAGTGAAAAATTCAAGAAACTGCTGTACAAAAGTATTAATAATTATTGAGTATTATGAAGAACGATACAGTCCCAAATGCATTAGAAATATTTTTGTATGAAAAATATATAATATTTCATGCTTAAGCGACCAATGTATATCCCATATTAACTCAAATAGTTTAAAATCGGCTGATGGAACTGTGAAGGACCTCTGGAGTGTTCAAAAGTAATTTATTCACAACCCAATATGGTGGGTGCAATTATAAATATGCTATTGCTATAATAGTTATTAGTGAACTCCTTGTGCTCAGATAAAAAAGTATTGTAATCATGAAAACTTTCTGCTTTCATAATTCAAAAAATATATAATCTTTGGCACATATTTTAAGTAACCTTAAAGAAAATAATAGGAATAAAAATAAAAATAAGATAGGAAATATGTTTAATGTTTTTTTTCGGTCTAAAAATCTATCAATAAACTATGTCACAGTGGAACCCCAAAATTGGCCTATCCAGGAATAATTAGGATATGGCTCTTTAACGAATACACCTGACTAGCAGGCCACGAGCCGGGCTGCAACTCTGTTAACTTGGACATACACGGTTGTAATGATAACCACTACACAACAGGTACCCCTCTTAAATCTACTTAGAGATAACTCAAACTGGATTCGATAGAAGAATAAGAGGAAAATTTACAAATTTCCTACTCTTCATGAAACAAAACAGGCAAAGCCGTTGAAATTTAATTTAATTATACGCTAAATTTCATTTATTAAGTTCATGTAATAAACGTTATAACTAACATGCTAAGAAATGAAAAAGCCTGAAGTTTGTTAACTAAAACAGGAAATAAAAGTGCCTTCTAATATGTCGCCTATTCAGGCTAAAGCATATCGTAACCTCAAAATTCAGCGAGTCACTAACCAGGGAAAACAGACCACCACCTCCAAGGACCAAATGCAACTTAGCTCTTCGATATTAAATATTAATAACATCAATTAATTTTATTTTATATCTCACCCCGACTTAAATCCACACTAACCAGGTCATCATCATCATTATCAGTGGCGCGTCAGTCAGGGTTAAATATTTTCAAGTAAACACAAGTAGTATCGTGACCTTGTTATAGGATACGATATTAAGTTACGATTAATTTATTAAATTATAAGGGATCATATTTTTTTTTAATCTTTGAGTAAAAGCAGATAAAGCTCATGCTAAGTCCACCGCTAAACTTTATTACACTGGACTTTTATGTACTTGGCCTAATGAGATGCGGGTCATATTTTGCTATATAACGACCGGTTTTACTGACCTGAAGAAAATTTAGAGCGATAGATGGGAAATATATAGAGAAGAAAGACAGAGGTAGGGAATGTGCTTAGAGTTTGCTGAGGGAACGTGTCATAAATCAAAGCTGATTAAATTAGGAGCTAGGGCTCTGCCACTTCTTGTTAGTCCGCACGCGATTCTACTCTCCTCGCTCAGGATATGGAACTTATATCATTTAACAGTCTCCGAGGGTCACAGCTATGTTGACCATATCTTCTCGAAACCACAGGAATAAATATATACGAATAATTTTTAATTACCTAATAGGGATCTGGAGATTAACAATTAGGCTCATTCATAAGAATTGGCCTGAAAATGCATCCCTTAAAATATAGTAGAGCTTGCACAGAAGTAAGGAATTTCAGTAGAGTTGATAAAGTAACAAAAGAAGAAGAAAGTAATAGTATTTGTAAAGTAAAATTATTAGCATTAGTATGGATTTCACATATATGTACTGACATTTCGAATAATAATTATATACTTATAATTTATTTTTATTATTATACTCCCCGGTCATTATTATTTTCTCTTCAAAATAAAAATAAAAATATTTAAATACATTTTCGAGTAGTTGGTTTATTAATCAAAGATGTATTTATTTTTATTCATCAAAAAATAAAACATAGAATGGGCTGCACAAGCTCAAAACAAAGCATCAATAATTTATTTGAAACAGTAACACAGGCCAACAAAGAAATTCTTTTTGAAAACTTTTTTAACTTTAATAGTTGACCTTTATAGATTTTTATGCGCTGAATCTAAATCTGGCATTGTTTTTTTGTTTTGCTTTTTGTATCACCCATAGTATTAAAAAAAACTTGGAAAATTGTAGCTCTCTCTTCCTGTACGCATAAATGCTGGTTCCAACCGCCAAGTTCTTTTCTTTTAGTCTAGAGCCAAGCAATTCGTCTTTTTCTTTCGGTAAGCCAAGATCCCTAACTAAGTCGTTAAGCTGGATTTGAGTAAACAATTTAGGCTCTACATTTTCTGTAAAACATTGGAATTCTTCATCACCTTGTTCATCTAACTCCGATTGTACATCAGAAAAGACCTCCGTTGGAATAGAATTTAAATCATCTGGTGGTTCAGGGGCCGGTAAATCTACACCGTGCCCGATTGGCCGGATGGCGGACGGAAGGTTAGGGTAGCTAATTACCTTATTGTTTTTTGAGTTATGACCAGTGATATCGACACTGCAAAAGTAGCAATCATCGGAATGATTTCTTGGCTCCCTCTGGATCATAGGAACTGCAAAGTTAAACGTTTTTTCTCCTTTTTAGACAGTTTTCTTAGATCTTCGACACATACATAACATACCTTATGCGGGGCCCAAGATTTATCCTGATCACCAAGTCTAGTTCCAAAGTATGATACGTATAGACCCTTTTTGACAACGTCTGTAACATTTCTTTGGTGTTTTTTAATCACAAACTCACCACAAATATAACAGAAACTGTCAGCAGAGTTTTAACAACCGTGATTAGACATTGTTCTGAGCACATGCACAGGAAACGTGAACGTGAGGTTAGGTTGACAGTAAACAAAACATCAGCTGTTAACAGAAAAAAAGAATCAACCTTTTTTTGCCAGAAAATGTTTTTCACCAGTGCTACCAACTTCATCCACACCACTAGACCTAGTTTCTAAGTTATTTATTTTAAATATTAATGCTGTTCAATTCTTTAAAAATCTCTTAATTTAATCAATTTAACTATGAAATGTGAAATTTTTTTTAATATCATATTTGGATTCAGCACCGTAAAAACTATAGGAATAAGGTATTTTCAGTACAAACGTTTATTCATCGTTGGTCTGTGTAATTAGCATATTTATATTTAGTTATGCCTTCTATCTGTATTTACATAGATTTTATTTTCATTTTCAGCAGTATCATCGTTAAGTTCAACAATGCATATATCATTTGTACTTTCAATCATTTCATAAAACATGACACTTAATTATTAATAATAAAATCTTTCAGGGGAAACGAAAAGTTGAACTAGTTATTGATGTTTAAAGTTATTACTATCAATTTCACAAATATTAAACGAATTTCTAGATAAATAAATTATTCCTATATCAATGGAATTCGTATTTTAAGCTTGAAGTTGATTAAAATAAATTGTTTAACTCATTAATGCACTGGTCGCTGTGTATCGTCTCCAGCATGTTGCTCACGCGAACCCCCTACCAAAAATTGCTAAACGCGGCTAAAGAAGTTTTTAATATAAAAAAAAAAGCTTGTACCACTTCAAACCAAGATAGATCTTGGTCCAATACGTGGTAGAGATTGTACTGTTTCTAGGACAATGGTTGTGTAGGGAGGTGATTTGTCCGAGATCGAGGCTGGGTAAGCCCGATCAGAGTCTCAAAATCACGTAGTGCACATCCCCGGCTGTTAACAGATTAAATAAATAATCTGCCACAGGCGGGTTTCAATCCTGGACCTTCGTCATGACAATTCAGCGCTCTACCACTAAGCTATCAAACTATATAAATTATATATTCCTAATTTTTTATATATA
Source organism: Arma custos (assembly GCA_037127475.1). Taxonomy (NCBI): domain Eukaryota; kingdom Metazoa; phylum Arthropoda; class Insecta; order Hemiptera; family Pentatomidae; genus Arma; species Arma custos. The sequence goes on from CM073760.1 coordinate 37,227,447, forward strand.
TATTTAAAATAAAAAAGCTATTTAAACAACGAAAAAGTCTCTCTGGTATGAATGATCTTGTATAGTTCTTTGTTGTAGTTGTATTCATCCCGTTGTACCTAGATTAATTATTGCTTCAAGCAAGCCATCAATAGCGATAGATCGAAATCTGCGTTAATGGGATTCCATGGAGTAGTGAATAGACATAATTGATACAGGCTTCTCAGTGGCATTCCACAGAATTATATAGCTATGCAAATAATGCCTCATGGCAATGAAATGTCTAACTTGGTCATTCATAAACATCAAATTGATATTACTATAGATTTTATCACAGAGATGCAAAAATAATAAAAATATTCTAACCCTCTAAAATGAAATCATCCCCTCAGTATCTAATTATTTCAATAAAATGGTCGTTGGATTATTAAAAATAGAAATTGTTTGGGAAGTTTTTCCATGGATCAGAACGCACTCCACTAGGGTAACTCCATTTTTAAGACTCAAGGCAACTAGATTATAATTATATATAATAGTTATAATAACAATTACGCTATTAACAATAGTTGTTACTTTATCATTAAAATATACATTTTTTAATTATTGTTTCATTCCTACTCTATTTACATATTTAATAACGTGCAGAGCCTGTATTACAGGATAATAAGCCGAGGGAGCTGGAAGATGCTCACGACTAATTAGTTCTTATGCAATTCAGGGAGAATTGAAATGATTAAATTAATTAATTTTTCCACTACGTTAATAGAACTCGAATTAAGAGAGTTAATATTCGTTAGGATATTTATTTTTGTTTATAAAATTATCTTTCTTATACTATTAAGAAACCAAAAAATGCGTTGTTGTCCGAGATTGTTTGAAGCAATTTTTTTATGTTTTCTACAATTCTGTCACCATCTTTTACCTAATCAACTTGAATATGTTATGTTTTAAGAAATTCAAAAGAGACAGTTTTCTTATTTCTTTTGTGAAGGCGAAAAAACGAGATACGGAAATACTATGCGGTATGGTATATCTAACGCGCATGCCAGCGAATACAGAAAACCGAATCGTTGTTTTTTCCATTTAACTATATGCTGCTATTGCTAATACTACAGTGGGAGTCTTGAATTCTGCACATCCAGGTACAATGAGGAAAGGGATTTTAGTTCCAGGCCTTTTAAGTCCCCTCCGAAGAACAAGGATTTGTTTACTCCCTTTAAAAAATCTTAGAGCCATCTGTTAGGAAGCAAACCCGCACCTTTAGGCATAGTAGGTTGGTATTCTAAACATTACACCACGGGTGACCTTCGTAAAAATGTTATTCTTGGTTCAGTAAGAGAATGAAATCTTGTAAAACAGCATAAAATAATAATATCAGCAATGCCGACCACAAATGAAAACAAATAATAATAACAAGGTATAGCGAAATCAAAGGATCGAGGCCGATAACACCAATATCTGCTTAAAACTTAACGTCCAAGGACCACTATCCTACCTCGAATTCGCCAGTTTCCACCTCCGGCTTGGTCAACTCCTCAGAAGTTTACCAGTCGGCACAGCGCTTATTAAGGATTTTGTTTGTTACCGAGCCCAACAACTTTGCAAGATATTAGATATACTGATTAAACATAAGTAGGTATTAAAACTAAAACCAAGAGCTCGATGAATCCTCTCATACCTAATACCGCGACCATACGAATACTTGAGGTGTTACACCGTAAAACTAATTGCTTACGTAACTGAAAGCGGAATTACTGTACGTGACTCGGATAGGGGAGGTGCACTTCTAGTTAGGGATGAGATTGGCGCAGTTTGTCGGAGCAGCTGAGAAATTACAGGCTGAAGAGGAAGCAAGACGTGAATTTACGAGCGGGTCCTTTAATGAATACGTGAGGGAGCTGTCACGTAGGGATCTCGCACCTAGCTGTCGTTAGGAGGGTACCCTAAAGTTCGGCGCACTTGAGGGGAGGGTGCAGCAACAATTGGCAAAGGGAGCTCTTCCAGGGTAGAGGTTCCTCAATACTGTCTGTCATGAGGGGTCGAAGGAACAATGAAATGATACAAGAAACACGTTTCATCTTTACCCAGTCAGGTAAACAATATGTAAAATATAATTCTGGCATAACTTTAAAGGTGCTAGGTTATTGCTGAAAGATAAAACTTATTATTACTAGGTCGCTATAACAAGAGTCAATAACAAGTTCAATTTCATTAGAATGAATATGAGATAAAAGAAATACTGTAATAACACCTTGCACTCAGCCAGAAACAAGACAACTGGGGATAGATTAGCAATGGAATTCCCACTGAAATATAAACATTATATCCATTTCAGTGAAATAAATGATATAGGAAGTGACGAATTCATTCCACACGACTACTTTGCTTCATTCACCGGTATTTACAGCCTTCACCTTATTCCCGTTGCTTAACTAAATTAAATATAATTCACAGTAACGATTATGTTTTGATTGAAAACGAAAATAAAAACGTAATACAACAATAGTGAAGGATCTTGAGTTCACAACGGGGTAAACACTCTATTGTATCTAAGACAACGGTTGTGCGGGGAGATGATTTATAGGAGATCCCGTTCAAACACCAAATTTTTCCCCAATTATGGATACCCACTTTGATGAGGTTAATTTTTCCTCAAGAGGTCCGCAGATCCCACAATGACCATCCGTAGTTAACAAATTAAATAACTATCAGCCGGATTTGAACATCGGACCTTCAGCATAGCAACTCGTCATTCTAAACGAAGCTCCCCCGCTCCATTTTCTTTTTCAATTTTAACCAAATTTATTATTTTTTTAAATGGAACGATATAAAATTTGTTATCAACTGACAGATCAAAAATAGGTAATGTACCATCATACAACTGCAAACATAAATAGTTTCTGAATAAAGGCAGATATGAAACATACAGAAGATTCAAATAACACAATCCAAAATTCTCAGAAAAATTCTTAATGCACCGTGGTATGTTTCGAATCACACTATACATAATGACATGAACATTCCTACTATAAAATCATATATTCATAACAAATACATAACATTCCACTTATCGACACAATATCACCAAAACCCACTCGTTCTCCCGCATTCCTACTCCCTGTTATCTGGACTTAATAAAAAAAGATTAAAAAGACATTGGCCAAGAGACCTACTGAAAAATTGATATTTCATTCCAAAACTCGATGTTCCTGTACAATAGCAAAGAGAAAAACATCTGGATCAAATTTGCTAGATGCGCAATTGCGCAGGTGCAAATGAAAATTAAATAATAATAATAAGATATGAAACAAAACAACAGATCGGGAAACAAAAGAGATTCGTACTGTGCCAGGCACATCAGAGAGGGGAACCTGTAGGCTTGAGGAAAAATGAAACTTGGTATAACCACCTATTTTCTTCTTCTGCAGTCGTCATTTTCAAGACAAATTTAAATAAATAGACGAAGACAAATTTCATAAATACTCTATTTTATAATCAATAAAATAAGGAGAATGATATTAAGAAAAACAATAGATTGATAGCCTAAATAATTCTGTGTAATCTACAATAGTTCAACATTACTGAAGATGAGTCCTTAATCTTGTGCAATCGCTTTAACAAAAGTTAATAGCCCTTGGAGTCATTCAGTTGATGCCAAAATGTTAACATTGCTCTGATATTGAAAATATTTCTATACTTAATATTCCTCCTAAAAGAGTTTAACAACAGCTCAAGTGTTTTCTATGCTATATTTTAATAGTAAGTTTCCGTCCACTTGGTAAAAATACAAAGCGATAAGCTAGAAGGTGAAAGTTCATTCCTAAAATATTTAAAGAATAGAAAATAAATAAATAACCATCTTATCATATCCACTATTCCTTTTTATATCCCATCACTTTTTATACAGTTCAACTCAGATTATCAAAAATGCATTAACCCTAAAATACATAAAATAGTCATGCAGCATAACACGAAACACTAAACCTTAGAAACTACATAAGCTCACCCTGCACTAAATGGAATAATCAACACCAAACATTTATGGGGCTGCTCAAACTCCTGTCATAAAGTAAGTCAGTAAACTTTAATCTCAATAAAAATATCATGGCTAGTTTAAACGTCTATACTGGATAGAACTTCTACACTAATAGTATTAAACTTTTGGTTAGGTGCAGAACGAAGTGTTTTTAATCAATTAAACATTGGCACGTATAGTAATCAAATTTATTTTCCTCTAACTATTTGATGAATGTTTTAAAAATGAACGTGTGCTTTTAACGTGAATGAGATAGAGATTTATGAACCCCTATTACGACTCTGTATCGCATAATTATTCAAAATTAGATCACAGAGCATAAATTATTTATATCAGAATAATTAGGAAATGGGAGAATCAAGCTGTCAATAAATTTCTATGTTGAAATACTAGTTTAATGTAATTAAATCGTTTATATTTTACATCATTTTCTAGTTTCAAAACAGAAGCATACTGGGTGCTGCGAATGCTGCAAAAACGTCAATTTATTTTTATTTAATTTATTTTTTTAATGCCTGCTTACACTGCGGGTTACTTTTAAAATATCTCAATGCTAATTGAAAATTGAATTCTAAGATCACGGACAGGTGAATTTGTATTTGAATGCACAAGATATATACAATTATCACAAAATTCTGTAAAAATAATTGAAACTCCTCTACTCAAAAATGTCTACGGGTAATATCACATGTATGTATATGTGATAAACAACATATCAGACAACAAGCTAAAAATACCACACCTCTAGAAAAAAAAATTCTCTAAATATATATTATTTCATAATGTAGGAAGAGCAACATCAAATACACTACACTACATATCTGCAAAAATTAAGAATAATTATTTGAAAATAATTCTGTCTACACCTTTCATTGTGTATTTTTGAAGAATATAGCTGCAGGATCATAATATTCAGAAAAAGAATATTAATAACAAAATATGTAATAGTATATTAGATTGAAATATTACTAAAGAAATATTCGGAGCGAGTTGCCATACCGAGGGTCTCGCTGGCAGACTTTTATTAATTCAGTCAGCGGCTGGAGATGGATCCTACAGGAGTTAGAACCCTCCAGGGGCTCAACTACAGTGGGTTTCCAAAATAGAGGGAAAAACTGGCGGTTGAGCGTGGTCTAGAACAAACATCTCACTGCACAATCGCTGTCCAAGAAACAGTAAAGTCTCTACCACGAACCAAGACCCTCAGTCGATTGCAACAGAACGTTTTTTTAAGAACACAGATTAAATCATATTATTACTGTTCAATCTAAAACGACCGCTCTTCTCATTTACCTCACCTTCCTCCTGTTACCTGAGGCAGAGCCCTCTATCACTTCCTGGTCCAACTGCTGGAGGGACAAAATGGCCAGATAGAGATACCTGTACACCAGTAGTGGAGCAGTACAGTAGACAAGAAGTGGAATCAGGATGAGCACTATAAGCATGGAGTAGTAGACCACTCAGAGGAGCAGAAGGACGAGGAGGAACAACCATCCGAGAAAATCCACATCACAGTAAACAAAGCATGTAAGTCTTGAATTCATAATCAATATAATATGCACAGTTACAATGTCTTTCATTCATATTCACCAATACTAATATTTCTTTATAACATACAGTCCACAACTCCAGAGGCACCATATCCCGTCTAGGAATACACCTTTTCCAAGCGTAAACAATTACAATAAATCATATTGGACTATTAAGTTGGAGTGTTTCAGGATTGAACGTCTTCGCCCCAGCCCATTCAACTGGCCTGACTCAACATAAGAAGGCATGGTAAGCTAAGGAAGGAGATACTACAATAGAAGGAGAAACTGTTTCAAAAACAAACGTTTTTTAATGCTACGGCCTAGAAATAGATAAACAAGAGAAAGGAATAGATAGATAGAAAGAGAGAGAAAAAAATATTATTTAAATATAGACTTCTATAAAAAATAAAATAGCTTTATTGCCTTTATGTTATCAAAATGGAAGTAGAACATATCTAATCGAAAACAACACTTCTTTCATTGTTTAAACAGTTACTTCCTAAATTTGTTGAAAATAGCTCCTTTAGACAAAATATCCTATTATTGAAAACCTTCCTAAAAAAACTACTATTTCGTCTCAACAAAAAACTTACTCCCTTCATCTACCGAAGTCTGCAAAAATTGAATGCAGGCACCGCAAACCCAATTTCAGCAACGACAAAGTCAATTTAAAAGTATGAAGATGAGACCACCTTCGACCAATTTATTCCTGAATAACCAATTTCGAACTCTCTTAGTCTATCATGGGCTCTATCATCAAACTTCCTTTAAGGCTCAGATTCCATTAGAGTAAGGCAAAGCAGGCTAAACCTCTTTAGTACACCGCAACCAGTTGATCGAAACCTGAGTCTTCCGCTTCCATCCCATCAGCCTCTTTGTAATTCAGGAAACTTCTCCGATAGTTTGTCTTCTCTAACTGCGTTAAACCTAACGTTCATAACGTGCCTGATAAATGGCATGATCCGGTATGAAAATGATAACTATACCAAGCTGGCTTCAACGATGGGTGTAAGGTACTACATTAAATGGATAGTTGGGTTGGGTTGGTGACCTTGATATATTGTGTGTACTTAAGGGCACCTTACTCGTAAGTTATGAAATATCTTCCATGTTGTTAGCGATGTAACTTCCTTGATCGAGTACAAGAAGAGGCGAGTTCTTGTACATGAATAAATACTAGCTCTAAATTTAAGAGGTGGAAGGAGGTAGGAGATTAGAGAGTAGGTATATAGTAGATGGGAGTTAGTTATTAAGAAAGTAGTCTTCAAGCTAGAGGAAGACCCTAGTCAATATGTTATGATGATAGTCAATAGGAATAAGTCACCTGGTTAGTTCAGAATACTTATTTTAGAGAAGAAAGTTGCTCTGTTTTTTTCTCTCTCATAGCCCTGAAGATGGCCTACATTGTAGGTCGAAACGTCGGCACACAATAAATAAGTATGCACTTATTATGGTGGTTTAATTGACTTCACCCCCAACTATTTCTTCCTTGCATACAGAATATTTATTGTGTATCCATATTCTGATTTTCCATAATAGAACAAATTTATATATTTCTCTTACAAGTCCACCGTTTGTCAACTGTAGAAGGAATATTCTAGTAGGGATAGAAATACCGAGATTTTTTTTTATGACTTGTTACGATATAGAAGGCATTACAACAGAGCTTTATCGATTGTGTAATAAAATACTGAAATCCATTTAAGTCCGCTAAGAAAGCTCAAGGAAAATATGTTAAATTTCTCGATCAGTGAGCATATTAGGAGGGTGCATTAAGCGTTGAACAAAAAATTATATGCACTTAACGCACAACACTTAATGCAGGGGTGCATTTGGAGTTGAATAAAAAATTATATGCACAAAAGCTATAGCTTAACAAATAAATAAAAATCACTTTCACCCACACCAAATATGGGTTACCTGTTGTCTATTGGTTAGCCAACAACCTTCTGCACCTAAAACTGCGGGTTCGCAGCCGTTAGAAGGTGGACTTAGTAAAAAATCCTTGGTTATTCCGTCCTTCGGAAGGGTCTTGATTATCGACATGTGACCTGTAAGCCTGTGCGGTGACAGATATTCTTGAAAGATCCCTTTCATAAAGTGGCGTTAAATGAATAAACGATAATAATAACTAAAGGGAAAAAATCTCCGAAAATGCTTTTTGTAGAGACATGATTGAATATATGAATGAAAAGAATGCTCTATACATGTGTAATGGGAAACGAGGTAATAGCCAACTGTAGCAGATAAATTATATATCTTTTAACAACCATTTATCCATCTGTGAACCTACTTGGTCTCACCCAGCCTCTATTAATTGGAGGAAAATTTGGCGGTCGGATTATATTACCTCCCTGCACAACAGTTGTATTAAAAACAGCGCAGTATATGTCATGTACCGGAACAAGGCCCATCATAGACTACAGTAATTCACGTCAGATCATATAAATGTGTACAGGTTATCTATCCCTGGTTAAACAAAAGTACGAAGATAAGTGTATCTTTAAAACCTATTTAAAACTGGCGAGAGCAAATGTTAAAATAATAAATCCTAAATGAAAAACCATTAAACGTTATTTAATATTTATTATTATTGCCTGTAAGTCCTAATAAGAAGAATATGAATTTATTATAAAATATAAATAAATAATATTAAGAACAGTAAGCATGAGTCAGATATTTTCAAGAGAGGCTCTGATACCGGTTTTGAGATGCACAGCTGTTCATTGTCCCCTCTCGTCGTGGAGGAATATTTAGTGCTAATATAATCTCCAGATGGCAGCACGAGAGATTTTGCATCTCTTTGCCAGCCTGTAATTAGAATATGATTTTCATAAGTGTAAAATGGTCTTGTTCCTAAGTTAAACTGCCCTGTTAGATTATACAAACAGGTTTATACAGTTTGTTTATTTGTTTCAGAGTCTCTTCCCCAAGAAATTTATAATATACACATAGATATAAATTTATTATAAACGACAGTGTGAGGTTATAGTATCTTTTGAAATAAAACAATATAAGCATTTCTGCTCTCAATGGTAGATTCTTCCTATTGGAGTGTGCCAATGGTATAATCAGCATAAACAATTATAATGTTAGACTATACACAAATATAAATGAATTGCCACTTTGTTTGTTTGTTTTCTTGGGTTTAGGGGCGTAAAACATCTAGGTCATCAACGCCCGTAGAATTGCCACTTTGGAATTGCAATGTAGAAGCCAATTAGGCACAATACTCTAAAGTAATATAAAATCCTATAAATGTTTCTATTCCTACGATTTTATTAAGAGTTACAACTTAATTATGCAATATATTTATATTTTTCTAAAAACTGTTTTATAGTTCAATATTGCAATGATATTTTATAGATATAATTTGTAGAAATGAAGTTGTAGAAATTAAGATATACTTAGTATTTAATATAGCATTTAACCAATATGGTAAACCTGCACCAGTAAATCTATGGAGGGTCTTGGGTTAAGTATAAACTATATGCTTTCTAAGCCAGCGGTCGTGCAAGGGGCTATTTGGCCGAGTTCACCCTTAACTTCCGGTTTTTCCACCAAATAAGGAAACCCAGTTTATAGAGCCAGGGTGAGCCCAAAGTGGGACGGCAGATCTTACTAGGAGTGGCTGGTTTGGAGCAAACTTATACCTGAACCGATCATTATTTAATTCCGGGTGGTATCCAGAAATGAATTATGACTCTTTTGAAACGGGGTGGCCCTAAGTTAGCCCTCAGAAATGGGCATAAAAGTCCATATTATATACACAAAGACTTCGTATTAATATTTACAATACCAGTTTAACTTTGTCAGTATGAATTTCAGACATTAGAGCTATTTAAAAAAAATATATTTATTGAAATTTACAACTGTATACAGGATACATCCAGTAAATATGATGAAAGATAAATCATGTCCCGACATAAAGGCAAGTAGAGAAACTAACCGGTGGTAGTACTCAAATAAAAGTTCAACTTAGGTCACGAGGCCATCTTCTTTGTAGACGCCTCGGAGGATTATCAGGAATTGAAGAGGTTGCGAGGTTTGAGGAATATTATGGGAAGTAAGTCGAGAGACTAGCCGATTCAAGTGTATATGGAGTTTTCATGGAAGGATAGTTATCTAGTTTGGGACAAATCAGCAACAAACGGAGACATTAAGGTCTTTATGGATTACTTTGTTTGCGACAAAGTAAGGAGCATTGAGGATTTTACGAAGGATTTTAGATTGTATACGGATTGAATACGACAGGAATTCGATGTCGCTTAGTGGAGCCCCAAAGCTCTATTCTGTACGTCCAGATGGGTCTAATGATTGTCATGGAATTAGTGGGATGTTATTAAACGATGCAGGAGGACAGGAAGTCGTTGGTTTACGACGGAGTTAGACCTATTATTATTAAAATGAAAGAACATTAGGTATAAAATCAAAAGGTCTGAGTCATGCTTCATGTTCTAAGATAAAATCTATAAAAGCAATCCTACAGCAAACATTTCGAAAATGCCCTTTCGGCTAAAATTATATAATTCAACAATGTTACGGTAGGTGATGAATTTAGGATAAAAAGAGAAATTATAAAAATTTACTTTTAGTTTAGTTAGTCAAACAATTTATACGATAATTCAAGCACACGACCCGACACTTATGTGTGCCGCCTAATTTCCCATGGCTTTAGTCCACTTCTGAACCTGATGTTTCGGAAGCACAAAATTCCCTAAGCTAGTGAAAAAGTCAATTTTTGAAATTTCTGACCTATACACTTTTGCTCCAACCCCTAGGAAACGAGGAATTGCTAGGAAGTTACATGAGCAAAAAGATTATTACAAGGTAATGATGAAACAAGAAATAGAAGTTTACTCTAAATAGAGGACTCAACTCAACTTCTAACTCACGATTTGATGATATTTACAGGCTGTGATGGAAAACAATAGGCAATATAAGAAGCGAGGAGACAAGGCGTGAGTCAGATATTTTAAAGAGCAGAGGAGGAGGCAGAGGTGCTCCTATGAGGTACCGGTTCCAGCCAAGACAGTTGCAAAATACCTTTGCCATCTAGGGGCAGGGCATTCAGCTGACGTCACGGGAGGCCTACGGGTCGCTGTGCTGTCCTGGTTAGCCCAATGCGATTTATTCCCGAATCGTGTGCCATTCTGTTAGGCGACTTCAATAGGAGCGGGGCATTGGGAGCGGCAAAGAGATAATATAGAGCGCTGATTCATCCGACATGCCCGCAGGAGAGAGCATAATGTAAAAATTGGCGAATCGACGGGGAACTGCCGTCAAGAAGGGAGATGGAGCATCCGGCATAAACGTCTGAAGGAGTTAAGGCTAGGCCATAACATAACATACCTCGTGCTGCCTCCGGAAATCGTCGTAGGGGTAGGCTATTATTAATTTCCGCTATGTATATTATGTTTTCAATGAATAATGTTACTATCGCATGGAATTTGTGCATTGTCAAAGTGATACAAATATTGTATTCCTGCATAGCTAATCATGAATATACTTAGATTTTTTATTTTTATTTATTTATTGATATTTACAACTGTATTACATTAATACAACAAGTAAATAGGCTAAGTGTTACATAATGACATGAGATAATGACAAGTAGAGAAACTAACCACTGGTAGTACTCAAATCACAAGTTCAACTAAAAAGGTTAGGTGGCCATCTTCTTTTCAGACGTCTCGGAGAATTATCGGGAATCGAAGATGAAGCTATGTTTGAAATTAGAGGGTTTGAGTGGGAATGAAGTTTGTTATGAAAGGATAGATTCCGGGTTCGGGCCAAATCGTCAACAAATGGGTCATTAAGGTCGTAATGGATGACTTTATTCTAAACAAAATGAGGAGCGTTGAGGATTTTACGAAGGATTTTGGATTGTATACAAGAGGAATGGAAAGGATGGCTTAGTGAAGCCCCAAAGCTCTACTACGTAAGTCCGAATAGGTCGTAGGATGGTCATGTAGATGAGTCTTTTGTAGTAAATTGGGAGCTTAGAGCGTTTGTGTAGCAAGTGTTGAAGTAGCCTGAAACGTCAAGCGGATTCTTGCCTTTTCAGTCTTGTATGAGGATTCCAGGTTAATCGTTTGTATAGATGCAAGTGATATGGGAGTGGGCTTTGGGATGCAATAACTGTATTGGTGTTGACTGATAATACACATGTATCATCAGGATAATTAGATATTTTTAAACTGAATATTATAGAAATTACGTATACCTATGGAATTAAATAGGACCCTGTTCAAATAGAATTATTAATTTAGGAATGAGCTGGATTTGTATAAACAGTCTTCCTTTTATTTTTATGATTGGTTGTCATAATGATAAAATGCAATTCCACCACTATGACAACCTACTTCATCACCAAATATATTTATAACATTATATTTTAGTTTTGGTTACATTATTAAAATGATCTAGAAAAAAACTAATGAAAGTGAATAAAGGTTCGCCTTTTTTAACTCACATATTAACCCTGAATAGGTCTTATTAGTTCTTGTTAGTTTTTAATCTAACAAGTTTGTTTGTTCATTTAACGTCACTTTATGCTGCTATGGCTCATCGGACGATGCTACAGTGGGAGCTCTAAATTTTGTCTATCCAGGTTTAATTACGATAGGGATTTTTAACGAGTACCTGACATCGTACAGGCTCGGGACCCCCGTTTAACGTCCCTTCCGAAGGACGGCGTAACTAAGGATTGTTTACTCCCTTAAAAAAATCCTAGGGCAACCTGCCGGGCTACGAACCCGCGATCTTGGGTTTAGTAGTTTGTTACGCTAACCACTAGACCACAGGTGACCTTAAATCTAACAAGTATTTTTACCCTCTGAGAAAAAATTATAAAGCCTCACAAAATGATCAGTTTCCATTTGAAAACTATGACCCAAAAAATAAAAGTTTGCGAAACAGAAGTATGCCTCTGAAGTTACATTAAGTTTTACACCAAAAAGGACGTACGATAATGCCATTTTATATCACCTTTATTTTGATTTTGATATTTAGAGCGTTAATATATGTTTAGAAATCTAAAGTTTAAAAAGAAAAAAGATAATTTCACTTAAGAAAATTAACAAAAGAAAAATTCAATAAAAGAAGATAAATATTAATGTGTAAATCTTCATATTTAATAATAAAAAAGTCAATCATTTAAAAATAATGTCAGTAAAATATAGTTTAATAATTATAAAAAAAAATTCTTTAAAATACGTTAAAATAAAACAACGCTATAGCCATGAACATAATTATGTTTCTGAATAATAAAGAAACAAACAATATCATCTCTCGAAAAGAAAAACAATTGGGAAGAAAAAAGCTGTGCCAACATCCATCCCAAGAGAGGATTAATAATTTACTAAAGAGACGGCCGAAGATATTGAGAAAATAAATTTTCTATTGGGAAAAGCCGGTTTCCTTTATTGCCAGATTTATTCGACATGGAGAGGGTGTGTTGTTCCCAAGGCTAGTTATTTGCAATTTGATAAACGACTCTGACCCATATCTGTTTTTAACCCGTAACTCATTATTTGTTCAAGTCCCTCTGTTATTCCACATCGCGGTCCCTGCTATAGGCAGCGTGTTAGCTTCGGTCTGATTGAACATCAATCACTATATCAAGGGCAGTGTATATGTTTTGAAATTGAGAGAAAAATTATCAAAATAAGGAGAAGGAAATCGTCCGGGCGGAGGTCAAATTATTTTTCTAAAATAGGAAGAACTGTTTATTGGAAAGCCAAAGTTTCGACTCACATTGCAGGTATTCTTCGAGGTTGGTTCCGCTAATTCCGCAAGAGGTGTATAGTTCAACTTTTAGAGCAATAATTTATCTTTAAAAATTAGTTTGAATTAGCGGAACCAGCCCTAAAGAAGACCAGCAATCTGCGTCCAGACGTTACCTTTCCAATAAACAGTTCTCCCAATTTAAAAGATTTTTTTTAATTCCCTTCCTCATATATATATATATATATATATATAAATGAACTCATAATAAGGTTATATTTTTAAATATATTAAAATTGCACATTTTTTTGTTACTAAATCTAAAATACACTGGGGAAAATTTCATCTCACATGCATCACTTTAGCCTGGATTGGACAGAGTTGAGCTTTGAGATTCCAATAAAACATCAAATTTCTTTTAAAGACAATCCTTACATAACGAAATTCCTAGTAATCCATATTGTAATTAAAAATTCATATTAACAATTATAATTAAACTTCTTATATTAAAGTTAAATTATGAATTCTTTAATATCACATTGGGGTAATTACTCTGAGAGTGCTTAGATGTAAAATGCCGTATTGTCAAAACGACTTCCCTAAAAGCAATGGTGGTTACAAATATTATAAATATAACTTATGAAGAAGGAAAAAATATAAATATATGTCCACGTTCAAACCCAATTTATAGAAATACAGGAAGTAACATAGATGTAGGATATACCATTGAATAGTTGATAATTTTAGAAAAACTAACAGACGAAGCCTTGGCCAACTATGCAATCAATAATCCGTGGATTGTGCAATTACATTGCTTGCACAAAATTACTCCACACACAGACAAGTGCTTGAACAGAATGATCGATCAAGTATACTTAACAAGCATGACCTTAACATACAAATCCAAGGCAGGGAATGGAGAATGACGAAAAGCGCATAAATTCAAGAGATTATTCTAGCTAATATTTTCTACGTTTCCAGTTTATAATCAAAACAATTCATACATCAATACAGTATTGGTAGAAACAAAAGCGAATATTTTAAACTGTGATGAAAAGAAAGAATGTGTGATGAACCTATGGCATTCGATTTTTTTGTTTTCATACTACAGAAATATAGGCTATGAAAATTCCTGAAGTAATCATTAATAAATATTCTGAAATAATTTGTTCAAAAATATTATTTTTTTCAATTTAATAATTTTTGGAAGGACCAGTAGTGTTTTTTTATAGATTCATTATTATGACCGTCTTTTTTTAATTATTAAATTAAGAAGATAATAAAATAAATATAGTCCGCTCAGTACGTCACAAATCATTAATATAATGAAGTAATAAATATTCTGAATAGCAAGATATTTCTTTTCAGGAGAAATGGCAGTGTTTAATCACGCCCGGATAGCGTCGATTCTAAAATTCAGATGAAGCTTAACATGATCCCCGAACCTACACTTTAATCTGCACTCTACTGCCCCGTCAGTTCTGAATTCGGAAACTGTTTAAACTCCTTGGTATTCTGCATTCATATTTATAAAAAACAAATATGAGGTATGAAAAATAAGAATAAGTATATAAAATATATTTCTTGAATTTAGTATATTTTTACATAGAAATGAAACTTCATAATAACAAATAAAAATTGTATGGAAAGTAATGAACCAGTAATCCCAGATATGAGTTGACTGAATCATACAAGTTTTTACAATCGAAATATTGAAAAAAAATTGCGTGGTCCTACTCATTATTCATTCATATGAGTTGCTCATTTCCAAATCGTCCTTTATCCAATTTTTTTCGAAATTGGGTTACTGTCACCATGACAATTTATATAGTTTTTCGTATCAAATTAACCAAATATTTAGTCACAAAACGTCCTTCAAACCATTTAAAATAAATCTCAAAGTTATGAGAAAATCGTGTTTGCTTACTAAACTTCCTTTATCCAATCTAATATGGCCACCTAACAGGAACTATTTTGTTTTCAAATCAAAATAATTGAATAATTATAATAATGTAATGAATTATATCGTAATATTCAATTTTGTTTACAAAATGTCTCTTTTGCCAAGTGTAGTTGAGTAATATTTTTCTCTGTAATACTAATTTATACCTCTTCGTCCAATATTTCAAAGCTGAACTTTGTTGTATTATACTTGCTGATCAGCTTGAAAAAAAATCTCGTTACGTTTGTCGAAAGGTAAAATAGATAGTTATTGTACTTTATTCCATACTATAGTCTTGTGTATTTTTAAGATTTTTCATTAGTGGCACTCTCTTTTTAAGCCCGGTATTTAGCTAATTACAATTTTAATAGGTAAAGTTGTGAATTTAATCAAGCAACAACAGTATTATACTCATTCATGATGGACATTCTAATCTATTCCCATTGATGGACATAAATGGGTTAGAACTTCAGAGTGTTGAAGAGAAGGCAATGGAAGGGCCAAGAGTGACTTCATGTGGTAAAAATAAAGCTAGGAAGAAGATTAGGGATTCAAATAAATGGAAAAAATATATTTAAAAAAAGGAAAATTGTGTCTCTCTTAGACTCTTTCTCGCTTACCTCAGAATCGTCATTCAGACCGTGCTTATAACCGCAATGAACTAACCATGCTAGAGATATCAGAAAGGTTCACAAAGGGATGTATGACAATAAAAATAAAGTTGATCAAGACAACTACTAACTTAAATCGTCTCTTATCCATATTTTGTTTCCGAAACGACCTTTATCCAAACATTTTTTTTAAACAACTAAATAACAATTTAAGATATCATTCTTGAATAAAAAACAAATAATTCCAGCATTTTTTTTAATTTAAGGAAACTTTTTCCAAATTGTTATGACCTAATTTAAATTCATAGGTTTTATTTGGCTGTTTGCCAAAATTTTCATCTTACGTTTAAAGAATGATTTGGAAATGAGCGACTCATCCCATTTTAATTTAGTGATTATAGTTATTTCAGGTAAGATTAGAACGTTAATAATTCTGGAATGCGTTGATTGCACGAAGAGAGCCAATGAACTATTCATTATATGCCAATTACCTGTAAAATATTTTTTAAAATTTTAACTAATCAATTATTTAGTATGTTTATTTATACTCAACAGTAATATATAATATGATTTTTTATGTATGCAGGAAGCAGAACCAAGAAGACGTGCCCAGCGACATTCCCGAAGTAAGAAACAGAACGTAAGAAAAATGATGTGGCGAGCTTCTTCTACCAAAATTAATTAAAAATAAGTAATCAAAATACATAGTAATAACAAATAATACAATAATTAATTACCTTGTACAAGCGCACAGAAAAGACCGAGCGATATGAGCAGAAGCGCCATCTTACTGCCGAGGCATCTTCATCCTGAAACATCATCAAAACATATTATATTTCATAATTAATTAATTCATAAATTATTTAATCAATAATACGAAAAGCTTTTCCGAAATTATTTTTTAGGATCTCACAACACATCCTTATTGACAACACAAATCATAATTGATATGAACAATCAACGTTTCCCTTTCCAGTATAGGGCATGCAAATATTAAACACAATTAGATAAAATAAAAAATTAATAAAAAGAATTTAACTTTTTTCAAATATATGGAAAATCTCACGCATATTCCAAAAACCTTAATGGCAAATCCTTTCCATTACTACCGGAAAAATTAAAAATATTCAGTAAATTTTAACCAACCGAGAAAAAAAAAATAAATCCGTTTATTAAATATTTCAGCAGAGAGATACTGAATACCGATCTTCCCAGAAAGCTCTGAAGCAGAAAAGAGTTTATTTTTCTCCTCTTTTTTATTCTGAATTTTTGCTTTAAAATACTCGCGCTTTGCGTGCAAATCCTCCATGTTAAAGGAAAAGAGGAGTTTTTTCCATTATATATTATTTTGCGTTCATCATCGCATGAAATCATCAATCAGTGATGCGTCGTTTATTTATTTAAAAAACTGAATCAACTTAATATTTTGAATCAGATTTTCGTATTTTATGATAAAAAAAAGTTAAGAATGCGGTAAATATTAATAAGTAAAGTTAGCATTAAATATAAATTATGAAAATACAACTCAATAAATCTTTAAAAGAGAATCATTCATTGGAAATAAATCGACTCTATCGAGCCAATTTGTTCAAATACGAAAAATTACTGTGTAATACTGAGCACCATTACTCGAGTATTTTGAATGTAAGATTAATGAATACGTAAAATTATTTAAAAATTGGCAAATAAAACTATCCTTATCAAATAACAACTTTGTTTTTATTAGAATAATATTCTCTGATCATAACATGAATTTTTATATATTTTTAATTTTTTTTACTGTTTATATCAATTAAAATAATATATCTTCTGCTGATCGTTATAGTGACACGAGATATAAGATGATAAATCGTATACATTTAATGTACTTAATAATTTTTAATTATATTTTATTGATGACAACAATTAGTAAGAACTACTTTTAAATTTACTACACTTAAATTTTTTTAATTATACATTTTAAATAGTTAATATTCCAAAAGGGTGTATTGGGATGCAGTGATGGAGATTTCGGATGGGGTAGACAAATTATTTAATCTGTTTAAAACAATGGATGAGCCCTGTGTGATCTGCAGACCATTCTGGAGCTCACCTAAAATATGTAATATGGGACCCTGACGGTTGAGTATCTCATTACACGACCGTTGCTTTGGTAACAGCCTGCCATGTATTGACCCCCTGATTTTTCCCAAAACGGTCTTGGAATGCATCCCAAATATAAGTTACATTCTAATTCAACCCTTAATATAGAGGTTTTGTGGCGTATATCATAAAATTGACTTGAAAAGACTAAAAACACCCAACTAGTATTCCTATTACTTAGTTATTCCTATGACTTAGTCTGATCATGATTTGTAATTTTTCGTCTCCGATTTACATCAGGCTAATTGTTTTTATGTTTTGTTACAACTGGTCCTTGAAGACACTAAGTTTCCTATGAAGCAATATAGAGCCTCCTTGGACGGCAGATGGGGAACATCGAACAAAGGCAGAGAGAGCGAACGGGCCAGAATTGTTGCAACGGTACAAAACGAACAGTGTGTTGAAGTTAGTTCTTGTTGGCAAATGCCATTGCGGTCGGCCGCTACGTCCAAGTTAAACTAACTCCCCGCCGCTCTGTGGTCCTTCACAATTGAATTTATCTCTAACTGTTGATAATCATTTCATTTTGCTATTTCAGAAGCAAGAAATCAAATATAAACTCATCGAGCTTGAATATAAGTATAATTAATATTTTCAGAATTATCAGACATAAGTTATAAATTTAGTTTATTGAAGTAATACAAAAAAAAAGTATAAATCTTAATTTCCAAAAAAGGATAAGACCACTGGGGAACATAGGCGATTGCATAACGCGGAATAGCGAAGAATCCTTCGAGTAAATATTATCCAAGATTATGATGGCCCTGTAAAGATGCTGGACTTAGTAACGAACGAATCCCTAAGATGTTAATAAGCGCTGTGCCGATTGGGAAGCCTCTGAGGGGTAGAACGAGGCGTGGGAGGCAGGATTGCGTTAAGAGTGATCTGGTGGATTTGGGTTTGGGTGATGGTCATTGGACAGAAGTTTGTAAGTAGAGATTGGTAGTACCGGGATCGAGCCATCGGGTTCGCTAAGCCTTATTAATATTATTATTTATTCTGTTATCTCGGCTTCTACCGGATTCTGCACCAACCTGGACATTAGTCAAGGGTTCAATTTGTTATGTTCATTATTTTTCAAGAACCCAGATCTCATGCAGTGCACTATCGATGGATCAATCTTTTAATATTTGTTTTGTTTTGCTCGACATTTAAATTAATAATGGAGCTTTTAATTTTTTTGGGGCAAATTGCATTTTTTAAGTTTCTACAAAAGGGATTTTATGTTCTTTTATAACGGAAACATTTATTTGTAAATTGCATGAGAATGTTTATGAAACCCATTAATCCTCAGGTAAGAAATATTTTTTATAATTTACAAAATATAAACCAATTAATATATACACTAATGAACAAAAAGCCTTATTAATTTTTACAACATAAAGAAAGTAGAATTCCTCAGCACCTACTTAACATCGAGAAATGAAAATTTATCCGACAGAAAATGAGCAATTTATGTTATTTTAACTTATTAGCTAATTAGCGAATAACTTAATATTATAATCCAAACAATACGAAGCGAATCTATTCTTCAAATTTATATCCAAAACTTATCAAAATTGAAAGTTAGTTTCACCAAAATAGTTATAAATCAAAAGTCCTTCATCCTAAGATTTAAAAGCTAAATCCATTTTCTTGTCGTTAACAAATGGAAATAAAAGTCTTGTATCCTTTTCTGGAGATTCTATCATCTACTGAGAATGAATGGGGTGTTCAAGAAACATATGCTTTCTAACGCATACGTCTGAAATATCTATCACTATCAATGAAAATCATTCCTCGATTCACTGGCACCATCACATCTGCTCGAGAGAACCAAAATCATCGAAACTGCTGATTCGTGACGCCTGAAATTTCGAAATATCCTCGCTTTATTGCGAAGCCGCTCTCGGATCATTTGTCTGAGAATTATCTTAAGAAAGCACGACAGCGTAAATAATTGGAGTCGGATTCGCTTACTCACTGTCAGAGGTGGAAGCCTACGCACTCCTGAGCTGACAACCTACCGGAGCGAGCGCGGCGCAACCACTTCGGTCAAGCACGATTATCGTTCGCTCCGATGACGTTTACTGCCCACGCCGGGGACTAACATATCAATCGCTTGGCGTCGAAATGAAATATAGTCTCAGATGTATCCTTGAAGGAAGACAAATATGTCAAAAATACGTGTGGTTTTCTGATTTAAATTGCCCTAGCCCTTGATAAAGATATAAAATAACAATTTCAGCTTGGATGATTCACCTTAGGAAGATTGCGAAACGGAGATCTAAAGCCGACTTTTATAATTGTTATTGAATTTTAATGAATATATATTTACTTGTTAATTATAATGTCAAATCATTATTATAATAGAGAACACTACAGGCCCAAAGGCGCCAATTTCGTTAAACATTGCAATTTACATAATACATAATAGAAAACAACACACGGTCGATACAAAACAGTATTAAAGACGAAAAAAGGCGTTCTATTATATTACTCAGTTCATAGAGCACTGTAACTATTCACAGTAACACACCACCGTACTCCGCGACCTCGCTTACTTGGAGGAGAGCTAATAATTTCAATAATGTTTGCTCTTGATTTCATTTCGAGTATGTTATTCTAGAATTCTATTCAAATACTAATCCAAAGGGATAAACTCTTTTATTAAAAGAGTCATTTTTTTGCTCCATGTAAACTTATACAATATATATGTTCTCAAGTAAAATCTAAGACCAAAAACAAAATAAACAACATAGGGGAAACAGATTAAAACTCCCGTCATTACAGAAAAAAAAAATCCGAGAGATGAATCCTAGATGTAGCTGATTTCCTATCGTTAGTGAATTTTAAATCATTAAATAACAAACGATAATACTAAGAATTGAGAAATTACAATCCACACTCTGAAAATGATAAATAAATATTTATCCTATATTTTTTTCATACACCAATAATAGCAATAGAATACACCACGAAATAGCAATTAATATTTTTTAAAAAAGGAACAGCATATCTAGGAAGGGATTTGATTTCAAGGATTGGGATTTATAGTATGAAACATTTATATGATAAAAAGTTTTTACTCTATTTTTGAAACGGAAATTTAAATTATCGTTAAATATTTAGCGAAACTAACTTGAACAGGTAGAATTAATTTACTAAGGCGGCGACTGTAGCTAATGCCGTTAGCAAACGCTGGAGATCAGATGACAAGCGAACCAAGGAAGCCGGCTTAATATCCGACTGGGGAGGTAAACAGTATTTACACTAGAGGCCCACAAATGGGAGTGTCACCCCACACAATTTATGTCCCACCTCCAGCGCGCACCAAGCTCACTCCTAGGAGTGCCTTCCCGGGCTTTACTACCAGCCAATTCCTATTTAAGGTACTGCCTTTCTGTCCTCCTTTTCCGTTGAGTAGTCATGAAAAGTGATAATATCTGGAATAATAATCGTTGAATTATCATACATAATAAATAATTACCGAGCCAATCGAAGAAACTAGCAATAATTATACCAAAATTAAATTATGGTAAAAAGTAAATTTCTTTAGGAAATAATATTTTTTTATTAGCCTTGCTGTTTCCTAGTTCATGGTTGGGCAAGATTATTGCTGATGGATTATATTTAGGAAAATCATGAAAATACTCCTATGTGATCACCTGTTTCTTCTATAACGAAATATAGAACAAAAGTGGGCTTGTAATTACAATCCGAAAAAAATGTAAAAGAATGTTGAAGAAGTTGTCTTTGCATTATGTAAAAAAAAAAAAAAACTCTAACAACAACTCGTGAAGGGGTTCAGTAGGTGGTAGTGATTGCAGTGTTTGCAGGGTGGTGATTTGCCCGAGATGGCGTTCAATCATCTATTCAAATTCGAAAAATAGCTGGATTTTTCCACTATTAAGAGTATTCGCTATATAGAGGCTAGGTGAGCCCGGATAGCTTATGCATACCAGAATAAGTAATTTATTTATTTATTCCATCTGCTTAAAAATATATATATTTTTAATATATCACATGTACAAATATTCAGTTTTACGAAAAGAATAAACATAATCGAACAAATTATATTTAATTTAGTTAACTATATCAGTTCTTTCATGGATAAGAATTTATATGTAGATTCTGAAAAAATAGTAACTTCTAGATATAAATTCACAACATTGCACATTTGTCCTCTAAGGATTTTAGATTAGAGACCTATAGTTGCAGTATGAACTGCGGACAATTTTATAATCGAAAAAATAACAGAACTTTCAGTGATTAAATAATAATAATTTAATATTTAAAATGACCAGCAGGAAGCTTTTGGATTATTTTTATAGAATAATATCCGAAATAAATACCAAATGTTCTAACTAACTCTTGTTTAAATTAATAAATGTTATCATCGATTTTTTTTAGTTATGGCGTGAGATAGATTGCATTGATGGTAAAATAAAGCCTATATCAAATAGATTAAAAGTACTCTTATCCCTTTTAATGATAATTTAAATTAATACAAAAAGTTTCACCAGTATCAAGAGATGATTTATTGATATGAAGTATTTTAGAATTCACTGAATAGTTTTATATGAAATGAGCGCGTGTATCCACTTTAAATCCTAAAAAATACTTAAGATAAAAATGCGGAAAAGAAAAAAGCAGCGATAGAAATGACAAGAGAATAATATAAAGGGGGGTCGTACATTCACTAGAAGAAAAATCTTTTATTTTATATCTCCCTCTATGATACAAAAAAAAAGAAAAAAATAAAGAAAGGCAAATTATTTTTTTTCCGTTTTCAAACTACAACAGAAAAACCTTTACCTAAAAATATATACCCGTACATAAAAACATATTTCTCCCTCAGTCAAAGTGAATATAACCAAGTAGAAGTTTTATTTATTTGAAAAAATATATAAAAAAGTGCGTAAAATATCAAACATTTAAGCAATGTCAAAAAAGGTTTTTTAAACTACAATATAATGTACAATATTTATTACATCGAATAATCGAAGTATTTTAGCATATATAATAATAATATGAAGGATATATAATAAATAAAGTAAGAGTGTGTGTATGTGCATTTAGAATAGAATAGAATAGAAAAAAAAATTTATTCTGGGGCCAGGTCCCCTTAAGAATAACAATATTGTACAGAAATTAATAGATATGTTACTGGCCAAACGGCTACATTATTGTAATACTACAATTAAATATCAACTAAAGCGTATGTTCTCATAGAGGAAAAAAAAAATATATATATATATCACACAAAAAAATAAAATAAAATAATAGAATAAAAAATTACAATAAACAGAGATTGGCTAATGGAAAAATAAAAAGAAGATAAGAAAATCTACTAATATGAATAATAGTATTATAATGAGTATGGCATATTTTCACACATACATACATAAAAAAATTCACATATTAATTATTTACATATTAGAAATTAAAAAAATATATATATAAATAGATAGAGAAATAAATAAAAAATATATATATTAATATATATATTAAACAAATAAAAAATTAAATAACCGTTCATTTACTGTATCCTTTGTTAAGAATTCACCATAGAATTAATCATATGAATAAATACAGAACATGAAATTCTGCGAATTTAAATTGTAATATTAATTACTGGTAATGGAGTTTCCTCAATGACTATTGAAACGAATTGTCTTTATAAAATATCCCAATTAAATCTCCAAATAAATGTGCACTAGCCCAATCTTCATAAATCACTGTATAAAATAATATAAAAAGCACATCATAGACAGGTGCCGGTTATGTCGTTATGTGCCTTAATTGGGGAAAACCTGTCGGTTGAGTATGATCCAGGCCAAAGTACTGCACTGTACAAAAGTTAGCTTAGAAATAGTATATACAATTTCTATTTTACATACTATATTACAGATTTTTTTTTTCAATATATTATTCGCGACACACATTCAATTCCCAACAGCCCCATATTAGGTTTTTATTGTAGTTGAAGTATGTTAAAATATGCACATTAGTGTAAATAAGTAAAAAAATATGTACCACTACAAGCTATGAAGGGTCTTGGGTTCAGTACATGGTACAGTTCGTACTGTTCAGTTCAGTACATGGTACAGTTCGTACTGTTCAGTTCAGTACATGGTACAGTTCGTACTGTTCAGTTCAATACATGCTACAGTTCAGTAAATGCTACAGTTCAGTACATGGTACAGTTCAGTACATAGTACAGTTCAGTACATGGTACAGTTCGTACTGTACAGTTCAGTACATGGTACAGTTCGTACTGTTCAGTTCAGTACATGGTACAGTTCGTACTGTACAGTTCAGTACATGGTACAGTTCGTGCTGTTCAGTTCAATACATGCTACAGTTCAGTACATGGTACAGTTCGTGCTGTTCAGTTCAATACATGCTACAGTTCAGTACATGGTACAGTTCAGTACATGGTACAGTTCAGTACATGGTACAGTTCGTACTGTTCAGTTCAGTACATGGTACAGTTCATACTGTTCAGTTCAGTACATGGTACAGTTCGTACTGTTCACAGAAGTAATTTGTCCCAGAATATCCTCAACCTCCAGGTTTTTCCTAGCAATTAATGGTATTCACTATTACACCATTATATAGACTGAGTGGCTTACTAGTGTTTAGATCCCAAAGGGCCCATCACTAGCTTTTAAAGATTAAGTATTTTATTTAATTAAATTTTAAAGAGGGCATAATACTGGATTTGAATCGGGGACATTCGACATGGCAAATCAGCGCTCTACCACTCAACCATTTCGCTTCATTTTAAGCTTATAGTGATTTTTAATTTTATATTATTATTAATTATTTTTCTGTCTCCAATATAAGAAGTTATCCTAATTATATTTATAAGTATACAAAATAAGGGAATTATGTGTTACCAAAATGACATTTAGGTAACAATAAAACATAATTACTATTTAATTGAATAGGTTTCTGGAGTAAGAGTGTAAGGGGGTATTGTAAGGAGATTAATATGAGAACGGGAGGGAATCACAAGGACCGGAGCACGGTTGTATGCGGTTAACTCATGCTCCACGAATTTCATTTATTAGGGGAAAACGGTTTTTATCCCACTATAGAACGGAGGGAAAAAAATGTGAACAAAAATACAAAAAGTCCTGGAGGCATAATGCTAAGTAGAAGGAAAACGGTGTAGTGAGCATGTACTGGCCAAAAAGGAAACCACTCGCCTAAGACAATTACCAAAGAACCCGGCGCACCTTTATCCTAATTGAGGGGATGTGAAAAATACGGTGACTACTCAGCACTAATTAGTCAGTTATCTGTGAACCCTCGCCAGGAGCGGGACAAATCACCGTAACCTTTTCAGGGGCCTACAAAGGTACTCCTCAACCGCCCTCCTGCCTGGGCTGGCCTTTTCGATTTCATTATCCCTTTAATTAAATATTGATTTTCACTCAGCCAGTTAGCTACAGCTAACATTTTTTTTTCTGTTTTTTTTTTTTCGCGAAGGGGAGTTGAGAATGAAGGAGAATTTTTAATTACCCCCACCCGCCCTTTCCTAGGACTTTAAGGAAAGTTTGTTGAGAATATTAGTAAAGTTATTTTTCGCAGCTAAGAAACCCCACGCTACGGGTTTGCGTTTAATCTTTAAATGATTTGAACTTTCGCCCTTTCCCTATTTATTTAGGAATTAAAACAGTTAAAAAATATACTTCTATACACATAGTATTATAAAACAAAGTCCTCGGCCGCGTTTGTTCGCGGTAAACTCAATAACTACTGCAGGGATTTGCATGCGGTTTTCACCAATAGATAGAGTGATTCACCAGGGAGGTTTAGGTATATAATTTGTCAAGGATTTGTGTAAATGGGTTGGAATATAAAGAGAAAGGATATTTTGCGGAAATTTAGGAAAAAGTACAGCCACATGGAAGTTTCATCGCAGACGTTTCCTAATATCTCTTGTCTATCTATCTATTCATATTATAAACAAAGTCCTTGGCCGTGTCTGTCTGTCCGTTCGCGATGATCTTGTTTGATTATAATAGCTACATAATAAAATACATTAGGCAGACAAGCACGTAGGCATAATATGTCACCCTACCCTTGCAAAGCAGGGGCGGGTCGCCAGTAAAAAATAAATTTATAACTCGTTATATTCCATCTGAACTAATTTTCAAGGCTCATTTTGTGTTTATTTACATTATTTTAATCCTGACTTTCAGGATCAGCTAGGGATAGCTTAGTTAGCGGTAGAGTTGTCGTGCCGAAAGTCCCGGGTTCGAAGCAAGGTGTTGCAAATAATGTATTTAATCTGTTAACAGTCACTTTATAATCAGGGACTCTCTAGGAACTCTAGGAACCCAGCCACTATAAAGTGGGTGGGTACCCTTTACTACCCGTTATTCTAGAAACAGTACAGTTTTTTTTCTTGTAATATATCAGGCTACAAGATTAAGAGGTACAGAACTAATATATTACTTTAAAACATATGCTATACTTAGTCGGTTTTATTAAATTATAAAAACAAAAATTCTAATTGTCTACTTAAAAGAAAAAAGGGATGTACAATATGAAAAATCATATTTATTTTATATAAACTGCTATAGGTGACAATAAGGAGCCTAGGCCAGGTAGAGTAAAATGATCCTTAGGGTTCATTACTTTACTTTGAAGGGAGGGGGCAGTCGTCGGAAGGTAGCAGTCGAGTCAAGACGTAAGGAGGAGGATCCAGAATGAAGCCCCATGTATCATAAGTCACCTATAGCTTCCCCTTTTCATTGTCAGTAGTGTATAAGTTTTATTAAGTCTGTGACCATGATGATATAATGTTATTCTATAATTATTCTTATTTAATAAACAATTCCTGGTCAGTCAACCACGTTAACCTTTGGAGAAGATTATATAATTCTCTTAGTTATTAATAACATAAAATGATTACATATTAAGTATAACGATCTCATGGTGGCATCCCATTTTATTATTTAAATATATTCAGATCAAAGGATCTGACTTTTCCCTGAGATCATAGCTTGGACAGTAAAGCCAATATAGCAAAACATTTAATATTGCTTTAATTATTTAATAAACAAATAAGTACATTTATTAAATTCAATTAATTAAATATTTGTTTTAAAAGCAAAATAGTATAAATATACAGGGAACTATTTCTGAACATGAACGTTGTTGAAAAACGAGTTTACATTGCTAAATTTTGTCCAACAGCCTTAGATTCCTAGTTTTTGGCTAAAACAGAAAGAATTTGTGGCCGATCTACTAGAACCCAATCTAATATTCTGGAGACATTGGTTGGATTTACAAGATAATTATTATAATTTTGATAAATACATTTTTAAAACACATCTCTTTTTCAGAACTTTATAATAAGGAAATGTTTAATGTAATCACAAAATCACAAAACAATGAATGATTCTTTTATGAGCACAGTTAAGGAGAAGTAAGAACTTTATCAAACGTACATGTTTCGCTTTATTTTTAATATCACCGGGACTTGAGAAACATAATATTTAATGTGCACCGATTATACATCACAAATGAGAAAAATAACTTAGTCTAAAATTACACCTCATATTGCAAAATTAATTATTTCATTACACGAATCACCCTGTTCTGACGGCGAAACATGAAAGGTTTTAATAGCCCCAGCTTTCTTAGTTAGTACTAATGAAAATGAAATTAAGATCCCAGTGGGCTCGGACAAGCAGGCAGGAACCGAAGACTACTAAATCGCCCGGGCATTGTTTTAAATATAGCGATGTTGGCAGGCCTGAAGAAGCTGATGACCCATCAGGACTATGATGGATGGCGGGTGGAACAGGGCCGCCCCGAACAATAAAAGCTTCCTCTTGTCCTGCATTTTATGACCTTATTTATTTCGTTTATTCCAAGTACGGGGGCGGTATAGGCCATGTTTCATCGTGGCTACAATATCCTAATTGACAGTAACGGTACAACTGAATATATTTAAATACATAAATGTATCTAAGATATATCCGAGTGTGAGAAATGCAGCCATAGATCATAGCTGTGATATCACCTCGCCGTCAAGAATATCTCAGTGAATACATTAGTAACCGATAACCGATTAGAAACGTACGGTCAGCTTTGATCCAGTTATTTCATGCAAGAACGGATATCTCTACAAATTTATAAACAGATATATTACAGATAAACTGTCCCGATCATTCATATGATGTCATATCTTCATCTGTACATTTCGTAATATCTAAAACACTTCTATAATAAATTCATGCGATAAATATATATTTTAGATTATCCTACTTTTATGGTGACCAGAATGAGGTCGGCATTCCTCGGATGTCACTATCAAGAAAGAATTGAGGCAATAGATAAAATACTGCTGTCTTTAAACAATGAAGTTGTTGGAGTTTAATAAATATTAGTACCTACATAAACTCCTAATTAATATTTAAGAAAAATATCTCCTGTAATTATCGTCATATAATTAATTAAAAAACTTGTAGCTCTATAACTCATGAAGGGTCTGGGGTCCAACACATGGTACAGAGGCTGCTGTATTACTTCTTGGAAAACTGTTGTGGAGGAGGAACATGTCCTAGACCATGCTCAACCACCAGATTTTCCCCCGTTATTTTGGATGCCAACTTTAAAGAGACTGAGTGAGCCCCTGGAGGATCCTAGATCCCGTAGGATTCATCTCCAGCCGATAACCGATTAAATAAAAGTCAGCCAACGAGCAGGATTTGAACCTGGACTTTCATTCAGCAATGCGACTCATTGAGCCTTTCCAATCATAATTGGAGGAAAATTATGTATGGGTTTCGATATAAAATACTATACAATTAAATCTATAACAATAACTCTCTGGTGGCTCCGGTGGCTCAAATGGTTAGAGCGCTGTCACGGAGAGACAGAGAATCCGGGTTCGAATCCCGGGCCGGGGGCATATCTTTTCTCTTTAAAAAAAAATTTAAATACATAACAAATGACAGCCAAAGGTATGAAAGGCGAAAATCAAAAGTTTATTTACTTTATCTAGACTATTGGACAGGAAATGTACGACCCATATAATAAAATTCATAAATGGTCTATAATTTTAAAGGTTTACTATCATTGAAGTTGTTTAGTGCTTATACTCTTAGATATTAATTAATCAAGTAAATCAGGAAAATAAAGAAATGAAAAAAAACAAATATGGTCAAAGCGGATAGCTCCGAAATTTGTTTCATGTTTGGTGAAGCACTTTTGTCCAACATCACGCTTATAAACACACACCTACACACCCACAATATATATATATATATATATATATATATATATATGAGTGTGTGTGTGTTTTCGGGAGTATCAATTTCCTTACTCAATCGCGCGATATACGTGAAAAAGTCAATTTATATAACTTGTTCTTCTCAATTTTTCGGCATTTCGTAATGCAATGTAACTTATGATAGCTTAATGTACATTAGAGTACATTTTATACTTTTATTAATTAATTCTGATATACATACTATGCAGCTGTGTGGAAATGTGCTAATAAAAATAAACGGTCCATTAAGTGGGTAATTTTACAAAGATTGTTTTTTGTTAAAACATATATACATAAATCTAACAAAGTATTCACAAATCTAAACAAGAAATAAAGCTTTGAACAATAAAAATAAATTGTTAATACTAATTATGAATTCGGTATAACCAATTAAAGTTGGGCAGAGGTTGGTACGTGCCTTGAGAACGTGCTGCGAACACACACACGCCCGGAGACTGCTTAGGATTCAGCTCAGGGCTAGAGAAAATACTGTTTAAGCCACCCCCAGCCCTCTTCGAGGAATACATTCTAATCGCCTCATTATTATAATTGTTCATTGGCAGCGTAGCTAAATCTCACAACCACCCATCTTTTTTTCCCGCCCCTTAAGCTACCGTCTGTTATACCGCTATTTTGTTTTTTACCAATGGAATTTTATTAGTTTTCGATTACCGTTGGCGATTTCGGGAACCGTGTAGCCATTATTTATCCGACCCGTTTCGAGGGAGGTCCTTGATAAATTCTCAACAGGTAGGAGCTGAGCCTGAATAGATTTAGCTGAGGTTTTACATTTCTTCTCCTCAAGCCGGCTTGTTTATTCCCACAGATAAAAGCTAGTTGGGTCAGGAACTGAGCTGATAAACACCAATTAAGGATAGATTAAGTTTAACTTATTAACCCTCTACGGCGGTCCTTTATCACTTTATCTAGAGTGATTTATTTATTTATAAAACACAGATGTTATTTTATGAAGGCATTTGCCTACTGTGTTATCCCATCCTCACCCACAAAACAATATTATCTTAAAAATCTATTTAGATTTATCATAGAAAAATAAAAAAAATTAAAAATATTGACGTAACATTGGAAATCCAGGAGTTTTACCTTACATACTTATGCCAAAGAATTTTCCCTAAGGTAGAAACCATTTTATATGGATTGAGTATAAAAAGAAAAAAAATCGTCGGAGAAATCATTCTTCCAGAAATAAATTAAATATAACATGAAACCGGGAAAACCCCGAAAGCCTTAAGTCTCTAAAGTGCTGCTAAAACCAACCAGTCAACGTTTCACCATTTAAAGCATTATCAGTACACACACCTAAAGAAAATCACACCAAAGAAGACAAAATACATCATCATATTTGCTTTGCTCATCAGCTTGAACCTTGCTCCAAGATGCCAAACAAATAACTAAGGCAAAGGAAAATAGTACATTTGAACAACTTGGTAGGTTATAAAAACAGCAGGGGAGGTAATAAATTAAATAAGAAATAAATGTACATAGAAAATTAATGTATACCTACGTGTTATTCTTTATTTTTGTTTTATTTTTAAGTTTGTTTAAAGATTATATTGCTCACAGAATATAATGGAGTTTTACATTTTGAGATAAAGACTATGAAATAGAATAACAAAATCCTTTTTTTAACTTAAAAAACTACTTAATCTCCTACGCATATACCCGGATTACATTTAACAAATAACCCATTGTTACTAGGGATTTCAAACCACGGGGCTAACCATTATTCAAAAAACGTTCACAGACAATAGCGCCACTGATTCAAATCTGGAAATGAAAAATCCCCCTTCGGCGTCATAAACCTCCCGGGGCGTTGACAGGGGCATAATAAAGTGATAAATAATGAAAGGCGTCAAAGGAAAGGCGGAAAAGGAAGCGAGGGGTGAGACGCGTGTATGCCGTTTCCTTGGAAACGCTTAACGAGTGTTTATGCTGCTTCGTCAAATTACTTGAAGACACGTTAAGCTGAGGGAAACGGGGGAAAAGCTTTCTCAGATCATTGAAACCTGAGGTGTACATATACAACAGTTCGGTTCACTTGAAATGACTGAGAACGCTCAACCGCAAATGGAAAAATTGTTGGAGCAAAATCCTAATAGTAAATTTCTGAATTATTAGAACAGCCAGCCCATCAAGCATTGGTCATCAATGGCTGGAGGTATAGAAATATGATGAAGGACGTTTGACTGCATTTTTAAGCTCTTGACATAATAATAATATAGATAATTTTCCCTTAATGAAAACAAACTGACAGTTTAGGCTACTTCAAAACTTACTAGACTAACGCTCTAAGCTCCCAATAAATTAAAAAGACTCATATACATGGTTATTACCTACATATTTGGACTTACGGAGTAGAGTTTTGTGGATCTCTCGTATCCAATCATTACAATCCAAAATCCTTCCGGAAATTCTCTATGTCCCTAACATTTTTATGAATGTTCCTTAATGAACTTCCATTTGCTGCAGCTTTAGTCCAAGTATGATATCAACCCTTTCTTGTCAAACTTTATTCCCACTCACGCCCACTAGGTTCAAACCTACCCCTTCGATTCTCGAAAATCATCCGAGACTTCTGAAAAGAAGGTCTGAGTTAATTAGTCGACTCCTATTAGTGGGTAGTTTCTCTATTTGATATTATCTCGTACCATTACGGATCATTCAGTATCTTTACTTTTTGCATTATTATAATACAGTTGTAAATTTCAATAAATACATTTTTAATGAAGAAGGTAGTTCGTAATTAAAGAATATTTAACGTATCGATAATACAAAATATTTATACATATATGCTTGTTATGCCAAGGGGACTTAGTCCCATAATAAAGTCCGTGGTGTTAAGAAACTGAAATGGCTACAGCTCAAGTTGGGACTTTCAGATACTCAATGAAAAGGAAAAGTATTAGAAAATAAATTATAACTAAACCTAATTACATTTAACTCAAACAAGCCTAGGGTTGAGTATATATGTATGTATATGAATATATATATATATATATATATATATATATAGAGAGAGAGAGAGAGAGAGAGAGAGAGAGAGAGAGAGAGAGAGAGAGAGATTATCAATGAATCAATAAATCTGTGACGTACACCTCTTCAGGCTGCCAATTACGAGGTGGATTTTTTTTTTTTTTAAGGATTGGTTGACTGTAACTTCTACTGTAAGGAAGAAATAGTTGGGGGTGCAGGGTCACCTGTGGTCTAGTGGTTAGCGTAACAAACTACTAAACCCAAGATCGCGGGTTCGTAGCCCGGCAGGTGGCCCTAGGATTTTTTAAAGGGAGTAAAAAATCCTTAGTTACGCCGTCCTTCGGAAGGGACGTAAAACGGGGGTCCCGAGCCTGTACGATGTCAGGTACTCGTTAAAAATCCCTATCCTAATAAAACCTGGATAGGCAAAATTTAGAGCTCCCAATGTAGCATCGTCCGATTAGCCATAGCAGCAAAAAGTGACGTTAAATGAACAAACAAACAAATAGTTGGGGGTGCAGTCAATAAAAACACCTTAATAAGTGTATACTTATTTATTGTGTGCCGACGTTTAATTATTTATTATTATAATTATTGAGGAAGATTTTAATTATTTCAGTTGACTAAAAAATATTTATTAATTATAATAAATTGTTATTGTTTGTGCCAGGAAAGAGAAATGTAGAAATTATATTAGACACCATATAATATAATATAATTAATATAAAAATATAAATATAAAATATATAATATTATACAATATTATAATACACAATTTTATAATAAACACAATATTATAATATACAATATTATAAATTGTTATTGTTCGTGCCAGGAAAGAGAAATTTAGAAATTATATTAGACAAAACAACAATATTAAACTTTTTGGCGTTACTTCTAACATACAGAAAGGTATGGAATAAAAAGAATAATAAATACAGAAACGATTGGCTGTATATAAATATAAAAAACAAGTATGTGTCCAGAGGTTCTTAATTTAAGATTATTCAAAATTTAATCTGAACAAAACGAAACAACACTCATACGACGAAAGCATTAATCATAATAAAGAATTACAAGAGATTATACGTAATCGACTCCATCCGAAGATGTAGACATTCAGATTTGAATATAAAAAAGCTAAGAATTCCAGCCATGTTAACCACAATCCGTAAAGTGGCATAAATCCCTCGTTAAAACGGCAATATATCTATGGCCGAAGCAAGCCGGTGACATGGCCAACTCGCATACATAATATTCTCTGAATATTCATTTATATTAACCAGGTGACTCTGGAAGATCTCCTCTGCCCACACAATAAACTGATTAGAATACTGTTGGAATTGAGATGAGTGTTGATCTCTCCCTGATGGATAACCTCATCAATTACTGGCAGGAACAATTAGCCATTGAAATTCATCATCGGTAGCTGGCTTAGAAAACAGGAGGCATTTTCTGCCCATGAATATTCCACAAAGTAGACTTATAATCTATTATGGTAAAGGTAAAGGCCTCATGTATTAATACTGAGGAAAAACTTGAAACTGAAGCTTGTGATTAAACTAGATTTCAATTTGCCAATTTAGATCTGCACAGCGAAGTCTCACAAACGACATATTGCTCGGGGTCACTGATCCACAACCGTATATTGCGGATATTGATGGGAAACAGTATGGTCAGTAATCTGTTCAAACCGCCTCATTTATCCCCTAATGATGTCGATGGTCCTTTTATCTAATCTTTGAGTAGAGAAAAAGCTTAAATCCACGGCTCTGAATCAAAAAAGCATATAACCTTTAATATATAAATAGTCTTTAATAAATAAGTGCAGTGGTAATTAACTATAATTTATATATAAAATAAATACAATTATATTTATATTATTTGCAGGATCATAAGATTCTCTTGTGGCTCTCACAGTCACTATAAAGTGGGTACCTTGGGGAAAAAACCAAGCGGTTGAGCGTGACCTCTGGACAAATCACCTTGTCTTAGAACCGGAACAGTCTCTACCATGCGATGTACCCAAGACCCATTGTAATGTGTTATAGTGGTATAGGTTTTTTATTTGCTTAATTATTTAGATTTTTTCAGTTCATTATCAAGATACGCTAAACCGCCTCACTGAAATAAAAGTACCATGGTATGTCAATAACAAACCTCTGTGTATTGACTTTAAAATACCAACAGCTGACGAAACACATACGAAGAAAAACTACACAGACAACCAAATCCATTAATTGAACAGTCATGGCTCGCATGCCTGATAGCACTAGGAGGAGACTAAAAAGAACGTGGATGAGGTATGATATCATAACACCATCAAGCTATCGGAGAGGTGCCTCTGGGTACTGTTCTTCTCACGCCTTTCATGTTATTTTGTTTTACATTTATGATAGCCAATCTGCTGATTGTCAATTGTTTTTTAATTGACAGGTGTGCATATGAATATAAAGGGAAAAAATAATGAGATGAAATTATTAATAATAATAAAATAAATTAATAATAATAATAAAAATAAATAAATTGTATTTGACAGTTATGATATGTTTAGTAATAACTAATAGATTTGGACTTAATTTTTAATAATTTAAGAGTGAAATATGGTAATTCCATTATGAGGGAATCAGGACAGAACACAGTTATGAAACTGAA
The DNA here is from genome assembly GCA_037127475.1 of Arma custos. Lineage (NCBI taxonomy): Eukaryota > Metazoa > Arthropoda > Insecta > Hemiptera > Pentatomidae > Arma > Arma custos. Next base: position 37,262,344 of record CM073760.1, read on the forward strand.
AATAAGCAAGAGGCTGGAAGAGGCAGGAAATAAATCCGTTGCCATGGGAACCCTAACAAGTGTTTACAGCCTCACCGGCCCTAATGAAGGCAAAAAGAGGGCTGGATTAAATATATAACGAGGCAGGAGTACCCCAGGGCAGTAGATAGCACGGCCAGTATCTCTTATCTAGGGCAGCATTAATGTAAGCAACGATTAGCGTAGTCCTAGGATGTACGGGTTATTTTTTAGGATTACGGCTGCAGAACACGTGTTGCATTAAATCCCGCCGGCCTCAGAACTATCGGCTCAACCCGCGGGCGTATAAGCAAGGTAAGGCGATAAAATGTCAAACTCGTAAAAAAAACAACTTTGAACAAAGAAAGTTTCTTGTACGGCCGTTCGAAAGGAACTTAAACATCTCGAACGCTTTAACTACCTCAGTATCGAGACTGCTTTTAGGAAAAGGCTATTATACCACACACTCCATTAATGTGCTGGAATAATAATAATAAAAATAAATCTCTACTTTAAACTACCACATAAAAAAGCCGTTCCTCCTTGAGAAGTAGTAGAGTTCCGTTACAAATATAAAGTTTTTTTTGCTCAACGAACAACAGCCTAGGGCGCCCTGATTACAAACAAAATTTATTTTAAAATATCTTAATGTCATTGTATTCATTAGGACGCACTAATGAGAAATAACTGATCTGAAAAAACTATTTTATTTTTGAATCATTGATTTAATTGTTATATGATATCATTTGTTTAAATATTTTATTTGAAAAGAAAAGATATGGCCAGGACCGGGACTCGAACCCGGAAATTTCACTACTCCGTGGTGACGCCTCAACCATCTCGGCCACCCTGGCACGTTTCTCGGCCAGCCTTATCAACTCTTTTCACCGATCCTACATCTCCGTGTTCTCGCAATTTGCGATGTATACACGGGGAGAATTTTAATTGAACATTAATTTATTTTTGAATCTTGTTGACTTTAAGTCATTAATATTATTATAATTTATTTAATTGTTAGATGATATAATTCTTTTTAAATATTTTATTTGAAAAGAAAAGATTTACATTCTACCCGTGTATACATCACAAATTGCGAGAACACGGAGATATAGGATCGGTGAAAAGACTTGAAGAGGCTGGCCGAGAAAAGTGCCAGGGTGGCCGAGATGGTTGAAGCGCACCACGGAGAGGTTAAATACCCGGGTTCGAGTTCCGGTCCTGGCCATATCTTTTCTTTTCAAATAAAATATTTAAAAAAATATTTTATTTTTGTTTAGATTGCTGTCGCTTGTATTTTCTAAGTAAACAACGTATTGATACTATTAGCATTTAAAATTTTTTAGAAATTAATAAATACTATTGAAAACTGTTAATCTTATCTCATTCCTCGGAACTTTTTCAGGATCTCATATAATTTTCTCCTCATGAAACCCTAGGCAGTTCTAATTTAAATCTGTAGAAAATATCAAACAAAAAGTACATCTGATAATAATAATTTTATATGTGATAGTAAAAATCGAAATTACGGAATATTACATTGTCTCTCTTTTTTTAAATAAGGTTAATAATTGTCGACACCCTGTAATACTAATAAATGTATCAACCAACGATAACTCGCACATGAACAAAACCACCTTCATTCTGTAAGATTAAGTGAACAAAAGTAATTTAACCAATCTTCAACAGTCTTCACCAACAAGACCTCAAAACGGGTGCATTGATAGTAGAACAATAAAATAGAGTTTTAAAATAAATCACATAGGTATAATATAACTCACGATTTAGGCTGAGAAAAACGATCACAGATTACATCCTTAAAAACTGCAAGATGGACTTTTAAATCTTGCAACAATTCAACAAATTACAGCAAATTCAGACTGACTAGAAAAGTAATGCCCAGGGAAGTAAAGAAATAATCCCCACTCCTTAATAGTATAAAATATCAAACCATCCTCATATATATATATATTTAAATATTTTTATTTTGAAGAGAAAAGATTCGTCCTGGCCGGGATCTTTTCGCTTCTTTTTTCTATTATTATTTTCGGACAAATCTTTTCTCTTTAAAATATAAATATTTAAAAATATTCACCAGCAAAAGAACAATAAATAAATAAAATATATTATATATAATAGTATATTTAATTTTTTATACCAGTATTAACTTTAAAATACTAGTATTTTATACAATGTATGACTATTAATATAAGAAAAAACTTCAAGACTTAAATCAGAACCTTAAATATCGTCCCTGCCATTTCCAACTATCGAATATGAAAATTGGTACTTTTGAGGAGAATTAAAAAAAAAACAGTTTCAAGGTTCAATAAAAATGAGTGCCATAATCAAACCAATGAAACTCGTTTTACATTGTTTTTGTGACTGATAGAAGTCGAAAATGAAAACTGTTTTTTTTTCAAATTTGATACTTTGCCATGGCATGGATAATATGGCTGCGTGGGCAAAAAATCATATCAACACTATGTCTTCGATTTTATATTTGACTAACAAACACTGCTCCCAACTTCTTTCCAAAATAAATTAAATAAAACATATTTATTAAAATTGTAAATATTTTGTAATAAACCTAATATTTTCGATATACTTTCAGAATTCTTAAGCAGTATGTTAAATACAGTGAAAAAAATGTATATCTAAGGTTTATGAGGTAACTTTGAACGATAATAGAAATTATGTCAGAATAACTAAATCAAAATAATGTCTGAGATATTATAATCGTCCAAATATTTAATAAATAAGAGCTTTTGAAGTATCAAAAATAGCGGAAAAGGCAATAACGAGTTCAAAATTTACTATATAAACAGCAGTTTATATTTTATTTCAGTTTGGTTTATAATCAGATGTTACGTGAAAAAGGTCGTAAGCTTAAAAAAAATACATACTCATTTTTTTTAACGAATCGTGGAAAATAAATATTGAAAACATTCAACGTTACCTCTTTTATATGAATAAAAGAAAGGTGTTTTCTGCACCATCCTCGATGACATCAGCTTTAGTCAAACATCAATCTAAGTTGCTCTGAATAGTCAGAGGGCCATACAATCTTTATTAGTAATGAATTAACATACATGCCAGGATGATTAATTACTCGGGGAGCGACTTAAATATTCAACAGGAAAAGGGTGTGGATTTTTAAATTGAAAACGTTAATTAACATATTAGAGATTTATTGACTAATTGGATAGATTGTATCAACGGTCCGCTAATATTGAAAAGGCTTTCTATCCAGCTTCTTTATTTTCCCAACAGTTAGAACATGGCTTTATTAAATAATACAAATTAAAAACTGTACTACATAGATATCACTGAAGAACAGGAAATGATTTACTCAATATTCCAAGGTTTTAGTAAAGCGATCATAGCTTATGGTAGATATACGATAGTGGAGAAAGATATCGGATAGTAATAATAAAGGAAAAGTTTGTATCGAAGTTTATAACGGAATTTCAATGTCTGTTAAGATAAAATCTGACATCCACAGAAAGGAACGTATACAAATAAATTATTTTTTATGATTGTATTATCTCATTAAGGCATCAAGAATAAATAGATTTATCTTTCAATTCATAGAATGGATAATTTCATATTAATACTATTTTGTTTATAATAAAATAAAATATTGTCCAAGCCATAATTCATTTCATTGCTTAAAAAAGCCTAACACACAACCCATACAAAATGGGTTGTACCACTACAACCCATTAAGGGGCTTGAGTTCACTACATGGTAGACAATATATTTTTTCTTGGATAACGGTTGTATAGGGAGGTGACTTGTCCTAGGTCACGATCATCCGCCAGACATTCCCTTTATTTTGGGTATCCATTTTATAGAGGCTGGATGAGCCCCAGAGGGTCCCAGATCCCACAGGATCCATCTCCAGCCCCTAACAGGTTAAATAAAGTCTGCCAGCAGCGGAATTTGAACCCAAGACCTTTGGGTCTACCTCTGGGCCACTCCGCTCCCTGATTTCATTGTTGCTTGAATCTTTTTTGTTAAACCCGAATGCATATCTCATTCAGATTTTCGAGTATTAATTCAATACACTGGTGCTAAATTGTATATTCAAGGCATCAAAAAAGAATTTTACCGGCAAAATAAGTCAATAAATCTCAGTTAAATATAGGTTAATTTACATAAACATAAAAACACACACAAAGTATCTGCATACACCTGGAAGGTAAAATGAGAACGAAAACTTATTAAACAGAACAAAAGCCAGTAGTATCAAGAGGGAGTTCAAGGAAAAATAAATATTTAGATTTTGTTACATCTGCGCTATTTTGATAAGAGAGTTTAATTCCATCTAATTTCTGTTATCCCTGCAAAGTGGAAATGAAAGAGAAAACACCCAAAACCAACATCCAAATATTATTAATGTTTGCGGGTGAAATAATCAGTTTAAATCTTACCGAACCTACTTTTTGTGGAATAAAAAAAATCAGTTCGCATTTTCACATTTCTAATATTTTTAAAAACGTTAATATACCCACAGTTTTAAATGCTTTACAAGCAAATTATAATTTGGACAGTAAGCAATAAGCAGATACCTTCAAATGTCCAGTTCGTTTTCTTTTTAGCAGTTACATGATTTTTAACTATTAACTAGTAACAGTTATCAACTATTCAAATCAATAAGTTTTCTTTTTCCAAGTGTGGCCTAAATATTAACGGGCTAATATAAATACGCCTTTCATTGTCAATAACCAGTTATTTGTCAACTATTTACTTAGAAGTCAAATAAATTGTTTATAAGTCTATTCTACATACTTCTAATAAACCGAATTAAATACAGATTTAATATCCTAATGAAAGATTATTTCAATTTATTTCTAACATTAAATTTCGTATTATGTAACATTATTCTATTTTTTTATTTTTTTTTGTATAAAATCTGGAATCCTCATACAAGACTGAAAAGACAAAAAACCGCACTACGTTTCAGGCTACTTCAACACTTACTAGACAAACGCTCTAAGCTCCCAATTAACTACAAAAGACTCATCTACATGACCATCATACGACCTATTTGGACTTACGGAGTAGAGCTTTGGGGCTCCACTAAGCCATCGAATTCCTCTCGTATCCAATCCTTACAGTCCAAAATCCTTCGTAAAATCTTCAATGCTCCTTATTTTGTTAAGAATAAACTCATCCGTAACGACCTTAATGTCCCTTTTGTTGCTGATTTGGCCCGAACCCGGTATCTATCCTTCCATAATAAACTTCATTACCACACATACCCTGTAGTTTGAACCCTAGTTTCAATTCCCGATAATCCTCCGAGGTGTCTGAAAAGAAGATGGCCAAGTGACCTTCTTAGTTGAACTTTGATTTGAGTACTACCAGTGGGTAGTTTTTCTACTTGTCATTATGTATCACTTATCCTATTTACTTTTTGTATTATTGTAATACAGTTATAAATATCTATAAATAAATTAAAAAAAAAAAAATTGTATTAATAACTATGGCTGTCGGATTATTTTACAAAATTACAGTAGTATATTCATAATCCTAAACTTCGAATTATACCAGATTATTCTAATTTGTTTTTGTGGGACCTATATCCAATTACTTTCCCATTTTTTCTCAATGAAAATGTTCTATGTATGCCAATTCATTTTCCAGGTAAGCGGATAATTTGTAACAAAAACACCGCTGATAAAAGAGGTTTTCATAAAAGGATGGTTTTGAAATTGCAATAAATTTAGGAGTGATTGGATGAACTAAAGCTGGCTGTTAAATAAATGAATAGAGAAGGTAAATGGCTATCTGAGAGCTTTAAATCAGTTTACGGGGAGCCGCCACCTGTTGGTCGCGTCGTCCTTCTGCCCAGCCCTCGGCCGACATTACTCAAACTTTTCAGTCAATACTCCTTTTAATGCCGCCATTATCTAGCTAATGCAATTATACCAATATCTCCTTAAATTATGTAGTGAAACTATAATCAAGCAGGAAAATTTACATTCGAGTCAGGCAGTAATCAATTGACTTTGAATAGATCTTGGTAATTCAATTTTGAAATAATGATAAAATTCATAATAACGAAGATAAAGACTTTTTACTTCCTAAAATGTTTTACTAAAAATTTAAGATTGTTACTTCGAAATTTCTTTACATAATTTTCTATTTTATTAGTTTCGTTGGTGCCAAAATGATGTAACCCAAAAATCCTTGTCCAAGATTTTTTTTTCTGAATAATTTTAGGAAGTGCGAAATCTCTTGAAGGTCCTGGGATCAAATCCGGCTGTGGCAGATAATTTATTTATTCTGTTGTGAGAACAGATCCGGTGATGAGGATAAGACCCTCCTGACGCTCACTCGGACTCTATGAAGAGGGTATCCTAAATTGGGAGAAAAACCTTGTGGTGGCACGTTATCTTGGGCAAATCACCTTTCCGCACAACCGTTGTCCAGGATACAGTACAATCTCGACCACGCGATCAGCCCAAGACCGTTCATGGGTTGTATTGCTACAGTTTTTTGGGGGGGAAACATAAAATCCTGCATTATTTTCTAGGCAGCTTGATTTTTCAGCCGTGATTTTTCAAATTATTCTTTAAAAAAGACAAGAAACTACTCGACGTTTCAGGCAACTTCAACACTCACTAGACAAACGTTCAAAGTTCCTAATTAATTACAAAAGACCCATTTACATGACAGTTGTCAGACCTATTTGGACATACGGAGTTGAGCTTTGGGGCTCTACTAAACCATTCAATTCATCTCGTATCCAATCCTTACAATCCAAAATCCTTCGTAAAATCCTCAATGCTCCTTATTATGTCACAAACAAACTCATCCATCATGATCTTAATATCCCATATGTTGCTGATTTGTCCCAAACTAGATAACTATCCTTCCATGAAAAGCTCCATATACACTTGAATCGGCTAGTCTCTCGATTTGCTTCCCATAATATTCCTGATAACCCTCCGAGGCGTCTGAAAAGAAGATGGCCTCGAGACCTTCTACTATAGAACTTTATTAGAGTGCTATCAATGGATATATTCTCTACTAGTTTTTTTTTTTTCATGTCCTTTGTTCTTACAGCAGATTTACTTGATGTAATATAATTACAGTAGTAAATATTAATAAATATCAATATATATATATATATATATATATATATATATATATATATGTATATATATATATATATATATATATATATATATATATTTATTTATTTATTTATTTATTGCTATCCCTAAATTTTGTATGATGAAATATAAAATCTTATTTAGTAAAATACCCGTTTTTCCTCTTCCTACGTTTAGCTCAAATTGTTATTATTTTTTTTTTTGTTACGATGCCTAGAAAAAAAACACATGTCAGTCCAATGGTATGGCCAGAATATTATTTGAACATCAATTCAGCTGAAATTTACTTTTTTCCCTTATTTTAAGGGAGAAAATTACATAGGTTTGTATGAATACTTCGGTTAGTAGACAATTATCAATACCATATTGTGGAAACAAATGAATTGCTTTCACCACGACGCGTGCCAAGTACTGCCCTCATCGCAGCTAACCTGGCAGTGCTTTCAAGTCAGCTTCGTTTTGGACAGAACGGAATTCTTTGTTACTACGCCAAGTCTTTTTAAAACACAAATAACGTGAAAATTCATTTCAGAATACAGTTGGACGGAGATTAATGTCGCTGAAAAAAAAAAATTCATTTGTTTCACGCTTTTCAAAATAACAAAAGGTTTTCCTTCAGTTAAGTCTCCAGAAAGCTCAAGGAAATCTGAATACAAAAATAAACTGTTGAAGAAACACATTTGTAAGTATTATTTATTGTAAATATATTAAACTTTAAAAACTCTAATAATGAGGAATATTTTAAAGATGATAATAGATCTCTGTAAGTTAAGTCTACAAAGCCAATTAATACGTTCCCTCACATGATTAATATAATTCTGTAATTGATGATTGAGGAATAATCGAATTGCACACGATTATTTATAGAAACTTTTCAGATAATTTAAAATTGATCTATCAGGATCTGTAATTACGAAATACACGAGAGATTTGCTCTGCAACAGCACCCACACGGATTCCAACTGACTCTTTGTCAAATGAATTATTCATAATGGTGCTCAATAAACGGCTTTAGTACTTGCTAAGTGTTTAGTATTATAATATGTAATTATGCGATGTATGCATTAGTGTTTCCAGTCGTATATTGTAAATGCTAACGCCAGAGAGAGAGTGGCATAAAGTGATATCGCGGGCGGAATAAATCCACGTTTTTTGTGTTGTTTTTTTTAAGTGTAAGCGCCATTACAGGAAATACACAAATATTGTTTAAAATATATTACTTTAGAATTTTATTTTATTTTTTGTTCATAGATTTTTTAAATGTACCAAAAAATTATAATTAAAATATTATTTTTAAAGATTCTAGCACTGGTTAAGGTCAAAACAAATATTGATAGTTCTTTTAAGAGAACATTTCCATTTTAATTTTCAATTTAATGAGCGGGATCAGATAAAAGTTTTAGTTTCTATATTTTCTATTTTAATAAATATTTGTGTGTCAAAACAGCGATGGTATCGATGGAAATATTTAATACATCTCATTCCAAAAAATAAATAATATAGTGCAATCAATTTTATACAGCCCAATTTTTAATACAATAATCTATATTTTCTTTATTAATCTTAAAGTTTTTTTTATCACGGATATAATTTAAGCTTAACCTAAAATTTGATGAAAATAAATCGGTCCAACTAAAATAAGTGTGGAATAATTTTTTTTTTTTTAATAACACTCAGATTGTTCAGAAAATGTTATTAGTAACTGATTAGAAAAAAAAATCGTAATTTTTATATATTTATATAAAAATAATGATTTTATAAAACTAATTATATAAAATTGGTATAAAATGAAGTTACATAAACTACTGACAAACATTAAATTATTATTCATGAAGAACTCCAATAAACGAAAATATTTATTTAGGTTAAAAATAATCATTAATGCGTTGATCCATTGAAAAGAGCTCAGCGCCATTTCAAAGCGCTTAAAATACTGTCCGTAATAAGGTTTATCAGAACAGCTTTTGCATAAATGACGGAGAGTGAGAAAGTTAAGTTTAAATACTTTTGATTTTTAACAAAAAACAATAAATAAAAACAGGACTCCAAGTTTCGTCAAGTCTTTTATTCCGATATTAATTAAGCATAAAATACTCTCTCAATGCTTTAAATGAGAACTATTGAGACTAATTAACTGAATTATAGCCCTAAAAGTTCAGATTTTTTCCCTTAACGATAATAAAGGAGATCAAAAAACAACCCCTACCCAAGCAACTTGATACTGCAATGAACTTCAAAGTTTCCGTTTTAATTCTGTAACGCGGTACAGGAAGGGCGGATACTGGAACTTTTAATATGATTAATCCGTATTCAAGTAACTTGGAAAGATTTTCAACTTTTTTAAAAATAAAATCAACTCCTTATTCAGTGAGGCACGCGATTCTTCTCACGTATATAAGAGAACCAAAGGCAGAAAAAGAGAAGAGAAAATTATGTAAAATTACAATCTGAAAAGGGAAATCAGTTGTAACCTTTTTCAAAACTCGTTTATTAGGAAGTTTTAAAAAGGAGGGAGGGTGGAGTGCTTGATGGGGGGTGGGCAGAGAAAAAGAAAGATAATTTTTAACTTCGTTAAACTACAGCGAAATAACAAAATTAGGAAATGGTTTCTTGGAATGAAAAACAGATTTTAATGAATATTCCAAACTTTCTGAAGGTTAATTACAAAGTTTATATTTTTCTTTTTTAAAAAATTGCCGTTTTGATCCCTATTTCACGCAATTTATTAATTAGAGTAATTTATCTCGCCGGATCGAGAGAGTAAAAATTAATATATAAGACAAATAACGACGGAATAATGTTTCATGCAGGTGGCGAGTTGTAATACCTCACACGTCCAACATCATCCAACAAGAATCCTTCCGACTCCTTAAAATAGGAGGTTTAAATGTTGTTATCGATATCAATATTTATTATTATTGTCTTTACTTTAAATAATATATAGAGAGCATACAAAATAGATAAATTACTCTATAACTTGGGCAGCCTTAATAGCAGGAAAATCCTCGCTGCATGAATCTATACACAACCGTTAACCAAGAAATACTACGCTGTTTACTGGATGCTAAATCCATCACCCTTTATGGATTATTGTGGTACTTTTTTTTTGTTAATGATATATAAACTGAGAATATGGTTCAGAAAATAACCTTAGCTACTGATTCGAAAAAAACTTCGTTATTCTATTTTCAATGATTGTTGGTATAAAATGAAATTAATCAGCAAATAACAAATATTAAATAGAAATAACAAAACAAAATATTTTCTGAATTTTCATTTTCTTTTCTTTTTAAGATTTTGCCACTGTTTAGAAGTAGAGTAACGAAAAATTCCAACGTAAAACCTTTACGAATTTTCATTCGCTTGTCTTATTACTATAAAAATAAATATTTTACATATAATTCTTATATAAAATGAATAAATTTGCATGATTCGATAGATTCTGTGATTGTTTATAAATTAGATTGATAATAAAAAAATAAATTTCATTAGTTCACCGTATAAATATGATGGAGAAGAAATGATCTGGGTTGGGGTCCAAAATAGCGACAACTATGTATTATGGACTAACGTTTCGATGCACATTTGTAAGGCATCATCAGGGCTTAATGGTCACAAGTATGGGAATGGAATAAAAAAAAAAATAGTATAATAGTATATTTAGAGAAGGCTATTAGAAATGTAGTATGTAATATAATATACATTTCAGAGATAGACGAATGAAGTTTCATGGAAAAAGCGATTTTAAGATCATTTTATTGGGTGCCACTTCCAAAGAATAATTATAAAATATTATTTTATATACGTAACAAATCGTATTACTATTGTACAGAAACCTTATACGTAATTCACTACTATTAGATACAAACCATAAAGGTAGGTAACAGCTCTTATATCTAATGAGAAAAATATAAAGATGTAACCTACTCGAAAGTAAATAATACAAGAAGAAAGAAATTATCCCTCCGACCGGACAGAAGAAAGAAGATGTTTACTCAAGTTGTTTGAGACGAGCCGATGGATCTCCCCAAGGCACAATAAACATGCCCCAGTGATGATTTATTCCACAACTTTTTCAAGCGCTGGGCTTGGACTGTTTTTGTCAGTAAGACTGGGTCCTTATCATAGGCCCCTCTATTTATCATATTCCTGCTTAATTAGAACAGAGAAATAACAAACTGTTTTTACGCCTCACTCAACTGAGCATCCTCTTATATTACTCCTCGACTTTTTTCTATGAGTTACAATGTTACTTCAAACAATTCATGAGGATATGGTTCCTTACTTCAGAAAATTACCGTTTCAGGCAAAAACTACATCCGTATTATTTTATGAAATAATTAAGATTTAGTTTTTATTCAAGGACGAAACTTAAGCTTTTATTATCGCATTTTCTGTTTACATTTGATTTTTTTCAGATTGCTATTAAATGTTATTAAATGATAATGGGAATAAAATATTTTTTATAATATAGGTTATATACCAAACAATTGTTTAAAAAATCGTGATATACAAGGAATATAATAAACCTTTCTTTGTGCATAAATTAAATACATATTTTCTTTTAAATATCTATACATCAAGACACAAAATCAGCAAGTGCTGAGGTTTAACAAATAATGAATATACAACATTATATAAAAAAAAATAATATAATAATGATAAGCTGATAAAGGGAGGTAATGACAGCACAATCTTAATCTATTGAACCAAATTGTTTTCTATAAATGTTTAATTGATCTAGGGACGTTAAGAACATCACTAAAGAGAGAAGTTCTAAAAAAAGTTGGCTTATTCATTTAACATCATGTAATGCTGCTATAGATAATGGGGTGATGCTACAGTAGGAGTCCTAAATTTTGCATGTCCAGGTTTAATTAGGATAGAGATCTTTAAAGGATGCCTGCCTACCTTGCACTTACTCGGGTCTCCATCTTACGTACATTCCGAAGGATGACAACCGAAGATTTATAGTAGATTGTTATGCAAACCACTATATCACAGGTAGCTCTATAATTAAGATTTAATTTTTCTTAACGCCAAATATTAACATTTCATTGTAGCATCACGCTGTTTTTATAACATTTTATTCATGTTATTTGCAAAACCTAATTAAAGCGATTATAAAACGTTAAAACCGAAAATAGGTTATGTACCAAACAACCGTTAAAAATATGTAGGAAATAAAGAATATAAAATAAAAAATATATAGAGGAATAGAGGATGTCAGCATAATTTTACCTCATCTATATATGTAATATAATAATATCTATATCTACTAATAATATCTATAACTACTAATAATATATATATATATATATATATATATATATATATATATATATATATATTTAAAAGAATATAGGATCCGATTCTTCTTCGCTCCATCAAAGACATAGAATAAGAAACAAAGCTTTTTAACTGATTTGATCATGTTAAACGCCAAACAGCCTTTCAAACATACTACTTTCTAGAATTCTACTATTTAGAGGAGAAAAAAAAAATAAAGGAAGGCTAACTAGGAAAGACAAATGGATAAGGCCAAACAATCTGTCTCTACCAACCGATCGCAGAGGCACTTGCCAATCCCCTCAGGAATCCCAGCCAACTTCAAACAATCCGAGACGAAATCTGTAAACTTGCCAAACCCTCTGGCGATCTATTAGACAAAAGACGTTATCTCCATCAAACGTCTGGAGGCGTCGAAATATCTCAGAAGAAGATTCCAGGAGCATAAACTAAGAGAGGACGGAATTAGGATGCCGACGGACAACAATAGAAGAGATATTCGACGCTTGTCTAGAGTTATGGCCGGCCGAGGCTGCAAATACACACAATGTTGATAATAATATAGATTTATTACAAATATCTCTTCCCTGATGTAATGTCGCTGAAATAAGCCTGCTCTTAATATACGATCTTCATTAAGACGAAGAGATATGAAATCTTTATGTTCTCGAGGAATTCTTCCACTACGTAGTATATAAATGTTACAATGCTAGGTTGTATTTTCTCACCTCTTGATTTAATGTCAACCAAGGGCAATCTGTGTAAATTATCATTTAATAATATATTTTTGAACGTGCATATCTTAATAGTTTTTGAAGTGGTGTGTCCATCCAAGAATCGAATTTTGATTATTTTTTTTTAATTGTTAGAATAATATTTACAGCTAACCCCGATGAAATACCAACAGCCCCAGTGATTTTGGTTCTGTCATCTAACATATTAGAATAAATCCAAAGGTGAATAAAATGTTAAGTTGAATTTCTACAAAGATGAGTTCTTTGTACTTAATGAAGCGGAATTGTGTCATTTTTGTAGTGAATAAGAGGGAAAAATCACGGACAGTTTCCCTTACCCCAGCTTTCCATTACAGATCATATATTTTTATATAGAGTGAAAAAGAAATTCAAAAGAGAAAGCCTAATAATGTGTTAAAGGCAATTTAACATAACAGAATATACCTATATTTAATTGTATGTTGCAATATTTTTACAGGCTTTTGTGCAACACATATTGGGTATATCCTAGACAATAATTAAAAATACTAGCTCAATTATCCAGAATAATTATTGTTAAAAAGCAACAAATAAATCAACTGAAATTTATCTTTAAATCTTATCTCTTAGCACTATCAAGGTAATTAAGTGTTATTATCTGTGTAATTAAAACAACACGGCCAGGTGTCCCAAGTCCTTTACAACTGGAGAGAGTGATTTTTCGCCCCCACCTCAGAGTCCAAAAGAGGCGTCTATTAATTAACATAAATGAATTGGATATTTCATTCTGGCACTAAATCATTTCCATCCAGCTCTGAAGGCCAATACCTTCTCCTGATTTATGATTAGTTTAATTCTGGAAACCTTATACGTTATTTATTTTTAGGGGTTATTTATTTTTAGGTATATAGGTGCGTTGGTTCATCTGGTTCGTTTGAGAGAATATATCTAACAGTATATTTTAGGCAGCAATATTTGTAACTGTTCAAAACAGATAATTTATCGGTAAACGCTCTAAGGTTCATCGTAGTAAACAACAAAATGGCATATTATATATTGTATTTACAATGAAATAGGTTATTTTCTGTATTCATTGAGTACAGATTGGAATTAAAATAAAAATAAACAATAATATAATACAATATATTAAATCTTAATTAGAATATAGGAAGTTTTTTTTTTAGTAAAAAGAGACTTGAGCACAGAATTGTAGTAAACAATAATACAAAATTTGACGTTCGGTCCGTCCAAAATATTTGGATTTACCTCATAGCAGATAATGAGGAATGAACCCCAAGCTTTTTCTGATTCATAGTTCGAGGTTGTTTTTCTTCTTTATCTTCCTCTTGTATTGTGCCATTAGAGCTGCGTCGAGGAGCCTCGATCCAGCGTAACCACTCTTCTCGGTCTCTGCTTAGCCGCTTCTAGTTTCTTATATATAGCGTGTGAGATGTGGCATAGAGCATATGACACAATCGAATATCCCAATTGGAAACACTTATATGTCTTAGAAATCAACGATTTAAAAAATGTAACATAATAGACATGCATTTTAATTTCTTGTAAAGTCAGTACAAATATTTATGAGCCACTTTTTTTTTTTTTTAAATAAACATACAATTTAATACAACAGTAAACGGATTTTGATCAGATTTGCAGAATTTAACGTAGGTCCAAGAGTCCAAATGAAGAAAAAGGGAAAAAAATCCATAGAAACCAAGTTTGATTTTTTCATATACGTGACAAACTGATCTTTTCTAGTTAAAATCAACAGACCAATAGACACCAATGCTGAGCATAAAAGAAAAAAATGTTGAGATAAGGAAATTTGGGCTACTTCTTGGCCAAATATAAAATAAACGGAGGAAGGGAATCCGTCCATAAGTAACAATAGTTCACCAGAAAATGAATTACAGATGGTGTAATTCCCTTTGGTCTACCCAGATAGGCAGCAGCACTGGACGGACGAGAGAAAAAGTTACCATATATAAAACAATAAATTTTGATCATAACTTGAGTATGTTGGTTGATTCATTTACGTGAAAATAAATCATAATTTTTTCAAATACATAAATCACAACTTTTTTAACATCAGGAATGATCAGAATGACTGAATTTTTATTTAGTTTTTATGAAAAATCTAAATAATAGCAGTCAAATTAATTACGTAAAACCAAAAATCAGGATCAGAATGAAATGTACATCTAATTTATTTAAAAAAATATTTTTTAAAATTAAATAATTACAATAAATATACAAAATAAACCATAGTCTTGAAAACGCTAGAAAACCTGTAGTTAGAGGTAACATTTTATAGCTATGGCTACTTCAATATTAAATATGTTTTTATAAATTGTTTAAACAGATTGTTATCAAATCTAAAATGTTAACTAAACCCTGCCTTAGTTAGAAGATATTATGATGTTTGGTATTAGTAATATTTTGATCCATAAATTAAGTTTTTTATAACCTGCTGAAAGGAAAAGATTGGGGATGCTAGACTAATTATGATAAATAGTTATACTGAAATAGATAGAGCTTTCTAACTAATCTAGGTCGACCTAAGAAATGGATATGGAAATTAATAGTCGACCGGAAAACATTGATAACAAATCAATGCTAAACTAGTGTTATTTCAACAAGTGAAAGTTCTCAAGCGAGGCCTCATTTCAATTTAAATAATTAATTCGCTTATATGTTTTATTTAACATCTGTATTTCTATTGTGGCGCATTTGGTTAAGTGGAATAATTGTTAATTAGTTGAATAAAATTACTTTAAGCAATACAAAGAAAAAAAACCTGTACCCATATACAACCCATGAAGAGTCTTAGGTTCAGTACACGGTACATATTTAAATACATGAGATTATTGTTTTTATTAATTTTATTTCACTATATAATAAATTAATGAAGAGTAGCTAATGTAATGTCAAAGTTTTTTTTATTTTAATTTTGTTAGGGAAGAGTGTAAAACTATTTCATAGCAAATAAAATGCTCTATTTTAGTGACATGACTTTCACTTTCAATGAGATTCACGCAATTAACTAATACGTAAAATTCTAATACTTTTAGAAAATAATATAATATAATAAAAAATAAAGCACACAAGCAGGTTTATACAAAATTAAACCGCCACCAAATATATCATTTAAGCAATGTATTTTCTTAACTAAACGCAGAATGCAAATAATTTGTCACTGCCATTTTCACTTAATATGCATAATAAATCTCATTTAAGCAAGATAAATTTCAATTAACGTGTAAAAAAAAAGAATATGTGTACGTTACAGTTCTTTGGCCTGCAAAAGAAATTTATGTCACCAATTATAATAAATAAAAATTACATGCATAAATTACCCCTTTGAGGTTTGTATACGAGAATGTGTGTTATATCCTTTATTAATTAATATTATAGTTCTAAATATCCTTTAAAATGGTGCACTATTTCTTCATTAAAATTTGGAAGAATACATAAACTTCTGAAAATTAATTATTAAAATAATAATTAAACTTGAGTGATGATATAAATATTTTTGAGTATTTACATGTGAATATATATTTTAAAATACCTCAACATCAGATCAGAGATTAACAGCGTTTAGGGCTTTTTCGTTTAATCCTCGCATCTCTTTTTATATTAAAAATAGAACACATGTTATGAAAAAATAACTACTTTTAATAACAGTTATTATAATATGGATTCAACTGGACTAATTTATATAATATTTAATTGATGAGGTAAACCATTTTCCAGTCATAATTTTTCTTTTTTACAAAGACGTTTCGACAATATAGTCATTTTCAATTACACAAGTCATTCTTGGAATTTTCATACTAATAGGTCTTATGTGAATGTGTATAATTTAAAACTACTTGGAGATACACTGTTTCTCCATTATTTAATGCATGCTAATAGTGTTGTTTCATTCCTGTTAGGCACTGCATAAATGATGCATTCTTTTGTTTCCCGGCAAACCGGCCACATCTCACCAAAAACCCACTGTTGTCGATATAATCGATCTACATTATATTTTCGTCTGCTGAAACAGGACTCATAAATTTCTAGTCATCCCATTCTGCGCAAACTTCTCTTAAATAAATCTTCCAATTGATAGCAGTCATACTTAATTCTTCTTTTCAAAAATTTGTTCAATATTTTTGGTTCAAGCATAAATGAATGTTAAAGCCATATTTAATGGAACTTTAGAACCAATAAACCGCGTACCTTCTCTAATGCCACTTTCCATTCGGCACTTGACCTTCTGACATCTCGTTCAGTAACCATCCATCCACTTGCATAACTTCATTTTGGGACCATTACGAGATTGTCTTTCCTTATGAAATAGGCCAATTTCCTGTAGATAATTAATGTTATAATCCAAATCTTTGAATTCCTCATACATCTTATACAGAGCCATTATACAAATTGCAAATTCTACACATAGACATATGTATGTTTTAAATATATTTCTAACCATAAATTAGAGATGCGGGGATTAAACGAAAAAGCCCCCAGCGTTTTATTAACGTATTTGGAGTAACACTCCAATAATAAAAAAGGTTTATATTTTATTTTAATTTTTTATGTTCGTTGGCTTGCTTTATTTTTACATGAAAATTGAGCCACCGATCTAAAAGGTGTGTTATGTAATTACATATAATTTTCACTTCGGGCAAGGTCACGTTACACCTTAAATAGAATTAAATACAGCGCAGGATTAATTTTGAATGCCATTAATAATTTATTCTTTGTTGTGATGGAACGAGATATCTCATCGGCTTCTAATTATATCCCAACGTAAAATCATTGGACAAGCAATCGTTTTGTTTGTCAAGTGAAATATTTAATAATCGTCGAAAAATATACATTTTGATATCAATTTTTCCTTACAGCCAGTCAGAAGACATAACAAATGTCCTATTCTCACTGGCTTCTTTATAAAAAAATTTTAAAAAACGACAGTAACTACCCAATTTTTATGTTATTGCACATTTATAAACTTCTGTGTACAAACATTTAAAACCTTTCATCTGTCCGATTCACAATATTTAACAATAATTTAGTGTAGTATGTTTTCCCCTATCTTGAAACAACGTGATTTTAATTTTAGTAATGTGTAAAAATTCATCTTTTTTATAATTAACATAATAAATAAAATTAAAAATGAATCATTTTTGCCATGTTTAAAAATATAACATAGCTCTGAGATACCCACCCTTGTGTTGGTTTGCTGATTAACTTGCCAATCAAGGTAAGATATGAATTTTTTGGCAAGGAAATTTACTGTTTGTAGGTTACATTTTAAATTTTTTTAAATAAATATATATAATAAACATGGAAAATTTTGCATATTCTAATATGTTCTTGCATCTCGATATTGCACATTATGGGTTGTTAGGTTTGTATTAAAAATATGATTAAATTAAAACGCTACCAGAATGCACATCTTCCTCTCGCCCCACCTCGCTTTTACCTATACTGTAATGAGGTAAAAATAAAAAATATTTCTATGTCCCATTCTAGGTTCAAACTACATAATAATAGATCCAGAAACTTCAATGCCTGGTTATGTTCAGCATTTCAAAGCGGATTGTACTGCATGGGAATCTTTCTCGAAGTAGAACATGGTTTAGACCGTACAGGAAACCGGGACTGCTCTATATACTCCATAAATCCCAACCCCCTACATACTTCCTCATAATCAATATCCTCAATTGCCTCTCTTTCAAATCATTCAAAATAAATGTCAATAGTACTTATCAATCCTACTGCTGGTGTTTCTCAAGGTGATATGTTGGGTCCTATCCTCTTTAAATTTCATACTTACGATAATCCTAAAACTGCATATAAGCGAAATATACAAGCGAACGCATAGACGTCACTTAAAAACTAGTAAAATGGGTTTAGGAATATGCAAAATTGACATTCTTTTGCGATTACAAAAGGTACTATCTTTCACAGTGTATAATTAAACAGCGCAATGAAGTAACTGAATTGCTTATCAGCAGATTCCGGATTCGAGACCTGATGCGGCGAATAAAGTTATTATTCTTTTATCAGCCGAAGGTAGATACTATAGAATCAGAAGATCCTTGTGGGATTCTATAAAATGGGTATACTAAATTGGGGAAAACCTCCTAGAATCTGAGTGTGATTAGGCCAATTTCTCTCTCAGTGTATCCGTTGGCATGGGTAAAGCCAAGACCCTGCAAGGGTTGTAGTGATTTTGGTACATAAATTAATTATATAATACAAAACAAAAGCCGACTCGCAAACATTATACTAACTATATATAGTAAGTCAAGGTTCCACCCTTATTATCTTAATACAGCATATCAGACATGGTTAATAGATCATTGTCTGATTTTGAGACGAAGAGTAGAAGGCCTAAAATAGGGCACGGCTTATTGTTCGGTATTGATTTGTTATGAATAGCCTTACTAATAAGTAAACAAAACTACTCAATTTAGTTACATAATTAACATTACAAAACCGCGAAGTTGAGCTGTTTGATCAATTCAATGCAAAATTCTTGAGCAATCGGAAGATACCGAAACATGATATAATTCATAAAACGAATTATATCCATTTAACTTAAGAACTGCATATGATCCTGGGCAAATCAAGGAAGTAAAACATTATAATTAATATTAAAGATTCCCCATAACCTTTTGTAAATGTTCTTTCCTTATCTGTTTCTCGTTTAAGAACTGCAATTTGTATAACCATGACAGCTAGAATAAAAAAAAAAAGCATCTGGAATTCATACTGCGCTCCGAATATTCAGCCAACATCCTCTTCGTATAAAATCCTATCCGATCTACAGTTTAAATAAATAACTTAGGATTGATGATGCTTTTTACAGCATAATCCGAAAACAGATCTGATATAGAACAAATTGGACAACCCTATAGATATCTTATGGTCTGACAAGTCTATAGTAAACATAAACGAGGTATTTTGGTCATTTTTAAAAAGCGCTTTAGGAACATCAGAGGTTCAACGCTCGACTTCAAGGTGACTTACGATATGACCTTAACTGCTAAATATTTGACCTTGAATTATTTGTGAACGGATATAAAAATGATGGTTTCTTTTTCTGTTGATGGTGATGTTTGTTATTCCAGAGAGACATTCGAATAACGTTCCAGAATAAAATTAATTTTCTATTCTAAATATTCACATGCAATATAAAAACTAGCTATTCAACCATTTCGCTAATTTCTTTATGTCTTGTTTTGTAATATTTTAGACTTCTAATGAACGTTAGATTTAAAAGTATTCATTGGTTGTTAATTCATTTAACATCCCTTCATGCTACTATAGCTAATCGAACAACGCTACAGTGGGAGTCCTAAATTCTTCCTATCCTTGTATAATTAGAATAAGGGATCTTTAACGAGAACCTGAAATCGTACAGGCTAGGAACCCCAATTTTACGTCCCTTCTGAAGGCTGAGAACTAAAATTTTTACTCCCTTTAAAAATTCTAAGACCAACTATACCACATCACTAACTAATACACCACAGGTGACTGTGAAGAGTATTTATTAATAGCTACCTTAAAATAAACTTGAATTTTTCAAATATCGAAAATTTTTGACAGTTAACAGGGTATTTAAAAGTACTTAAGTATTTACAGGCAGTATGCTAATTATTTTAACGTAAAAAAATTAATCATAAAAGTAAACTTTGTATTAATCGCCTATATAGTATTTTTGAAATGAGATTTAAATTAATTTATAAGATTTATAATCTGAAATTATACTTTTAAAGCAATGTAGTTTTAGTACGCGATATTTTAATGTTGTTATTAATAACAATAAAGAAGGATAGTTGATTTATTGTTTGATTTACAAACTTGCAGTAGCAAATACTCAGTTAAAAAGACGTTAAACGCATTAATAGGGCCTTAAAATAGCCTAACTATCATATCAATAATTTTAATCGTGACGGAAAACATATTTCCATGTTTTACATAGCATGCAAACATAAAATAAATTAACTCTGAATAGCCTCAAAACGGCACAGTAAGGAATAGCTGAGCTCAATCTAGATGTGGCTAAAGTCATTAACTTCGCCACCTTAATTCTGAAACTTGATTACTCACAACAACATTAAATCCGAGGCTAGAGCGGTCCTCGGAGACTTAATGAAGCAGAGAACACGAGGCAGGGCCTGGAATCTCCAGCAGCGTGGGCTCCACAGGTGATAATTATCCAGAAGCAATCAATTAATAATCTTCCACTATCTTCCCAAGATGGGCAACGGAATCCTCTTAGGCCTCCGGGGAATCTGGCTGGAATTCTAATACGCTCCTTCATTCAGGTGTAGCACAAGCTTCAGGGCTAATACCTTTCTTTTATTATATCGATGGCAACATTCTATTCCTTAAAACGTGACTCGTTGAGAACGCTCGAATAAAATAATAGCTTTTGTAATATCCCTACCTACACTTTAACACCACGATTAGCATTGCCAATTACTATTGGAATTAGTAATTGTTAAAATATTCAATATAAATAGTAGCTGTTACTTATTATTTTTTAAATTTGATTTTGTTTGTTTATTTAAAAAAATATATTGATGCCATAGTTTTATCTTTTTAGCTCTTAGGTTTTTTAAATTTAGTGAGTGATAGCATTATTTTTAAATATGTTATTTTTTCTCTCAGCTTGATACATTTAATTCTAGATTTTTATTCTACTTTTTTTCCTTTGCCAGACATACCTATTGTTTTAGGTTAATTTTCAAGTACTTATATAAATTCTGTATTGTTCTTATAATGTAGGCCCTTGGTTACCTTGAATTGAATATATATAGTCAATTTTTGTTGTACTCACTTGTCTTTGTATCGGCCCAAAGCTGATAAATATATAAGGATAAATTTTTTAGATATATCAAAATGAGCAAAAACTCAAAAAGACTCATAAATTGTAAATTGGAATGCAACAGAAAAAATCCAAACAAGGTTGTCGCTTCGAGTTGAGTCATAAATTTTAACTTTTCATTCGTTTACCTTTTAATATTTTCTTAAATAAAAGTTATCATGAGCTTATGTATGGAACAAAACAGTGTATACTTCGGTAATCATTTCGTCAAGGAATGAACGTTTCAACAAACATACCTCATCTATACTTCAAAATGTAAGTTGAATCTTTTATTTCTAGTTGAATTGATACTCATTATCGATAATTGTACTAAATCTACGCATGTTATCCATAACGATAACATGTATTTTTGGAAAACATTAATAGGGAAACGAATGAAAAGTTAAAACTTGCAACTTAACTTAGCCACGACCTGCGGAATAGTTACCATTCTTTACGCATAACCAACAATCAGAGCAAATGTTATATTTGAATCATATAACATTTAATTCGTCCAATGATTCCCTCACGCAGTATGTTATTTAAAAAGAAATACAAAACAAAAATGAATAAAGTAAATAACTTATGCAGGAAAACTAACGAACCCCAGAATAATGCAATACCCACATATAGAGAATTCTAAACATATATAATACCTTAATTCACCACTAACATAATAAATCCAGTATCGGGGTACGACGGGAGAGCTTGGAACGGGAACTTGATAGGACCGTATTCGGTAAACAAACAGCACGCAACCGCTCAGCTTTCTCGCTTCAGACATATGTAGCCAATATTTACATTTGTAGGTTTATTACTAGATAAAATCATTTGTTTAAATTAAAATTATAATCTGGGAAGGAGAAAGTGAGAAGGGGCCGATATTAAACATTGATAATACAACTTATTCCGAGAAAACAAATTACATGAAACATTTGAGTTATTCGGAACAATTAATAAATTCTGCTATGCCAATTAAATCGGAAGTTTTTACATAATTAAGTGACGTAGCTAGCATAAATACTCCAATAATAAAAATGTTACCATCGAATAATAATTTATGAAATACATCCTACGTACTTATCATGGCAAATCCGTGACAGTGAAAATGCTTCGGAAAAACTATATATAATACCTTTTAATTAAATTTTCTAATATAGCTTGTAGTTCCGGTATATGTGGGGAGAAAACTGACACTACAACCTTTGATCAGTACATGGTAAAGACTGTACTATTTATACGAAAACGTTTGTACAGGGAGGTGACGTCCGAAATCATTCTCAACCACCAGGTTTTTTCCCCAATTAAGAGTACTCAATTTATGAAGCTGGGTGAGCCCCAGGAGGGTCCATCCGTGGCTGTTGACAAATTAAATAATTTATCTTCCACTGCTGGGTTTGAACCCAGGATCTTCAGCATAGCAACTCAACGCTCCACACACTGAGCTGTTCCGCTCTTTTATGTTAGGGATAAGAGGATGAAAACTTAAGGCGAGATATTTCACAAAGTTTACACTAGCAGTTAAGTATTTTTGTTAGAAATTAACAACAAACTACTTAGAGATCAATAGAACAGTAATAATCTAAAATTTAACATGATTCTTTTTCAAACAATTAATTTCCCAAGCTTATATTTGGTCGTAAAACGATACCATCCCCGATAGTATTGAGTAATAATACTAACAAAGATAAGGCTTGTTCCAATTGTCCCAAAATACCAGATAATCCTTTCTAGAGCCAATGAGAATGCTATTTACACAGGATAAATAAACTTGTGACGCATAAATGTTCAAAGAAGTAAACCACACTCAAAATTATCTAAACAGACAGTATATAATTGAACCGAATAAAAATACATGTTTCGAATCAACACGAGCCAAATAACACAACAAAAATGAACCAGTTTTCATAAGAATATTGGCAGAATACTTCATATTAAGATATTTACAAAGTTAAAGTAACGGACAGAATTTAATTTTGGGTTTTTTCCTTTTTCCTTTTGTTATTGTCTATTTAATATGTACAGAATAACACATTAAGAAGATAAATAACCGTCTTTAAAAGGAGCTACGAAATACTTCCAGAAGTTTGGAATAATTCTAAGGATA
Organism: Arma custos; assembly: GCA_037127475.1. Classification (NCBI taxonomy): domain Eukaryota; kingdom Metazoa; phylum Arthropoda; class Insecta; order Hemiptera; family Pentatomidae; genus Arma; species Arma custos. The sequence goes on from CM073760.1 coordinate 37,286,446, forward strand.
AAATCATGTGAAAAACTTCATTAAATGGATTTTGACAAGATGTTTTGGCCGAAATTATTGAGGAAGCATTTATATAAGAAGAGGATAGATAAGATAAGGATAGCCTAGCATTTTACTATTAAATTTTGTTAATTTTATTAATATTAATAAGAAGGTAGGTGTCATCAGAATCAGAATTATCAAAGTTCAGGTAATAGACTATTTCTGATAGTAGTCCCTGCAGACCGGCTAATACATAGGATAATCAATTAGTACCGAGAGACTAATCAATAAAGTTAGTTATAATATTAAGTGACAGTGTTATCGGCAACGAATCGTATGGTTCTTCAAGATTTATTATCACTAATGCTATAATTTTACTATCAAACCCATAAAACTTTGTCCCCCATAAGACCCTCCCCGGAAAATGGTTGAAAAAAACTAGAAACGTGAATATTCAAACCAAGTGTTTGAAAAAAATAGGAAAATAGATATATACAACACCCACGGACGCAGTACCTCAGTGGATGTAGAACTGAGTTGCTATGTCAAAGGTTACGAGTACAAAAACGGCTGTGACAGATAAATTATTAAATCTGCTAACAGCCGTATTTGGATCTGACAACTCTCCTTAGGCTCGATCAGTCTCTATAAAGTATTTGACCTAAATTGGGGAAAACTTGACGGTTGAGCATGATCTTGGACAAATCACCTCCCTGCACAAGCGTTGTCCTAGAAACAGGGCAGCTCAACCATGTACTGAACCCAAGACCCTTTTGTGGATTGTAGTGAAGAGATACAAGACCCGCCTTAAATCGTGAAGGGCAACGTTATGGATGATGATACCGTTCTTAAGCTCAAGTTAATTAAAGGGAGAAGGGCAGAGGTACTTAAGCAGCGCTGGGAGGTCTCCATTAAGCCATCCCAGGTAACCATACCCATGTAATGGTTTCTTCCTTAACTGCTTAATAACTGAACAATACCTACGAGGGGTCGATTGTAATATCTATGTATATTACTTGCGTTTAACATTCAAGAAAAACGTGTTATTACTGTACAGGAAAAGAAAAAATATATTTATGAGCAATATAGTTTTTCCTGATTTCTCAGCCAGTAATCAACATAATATAACAAAATTCGCTGAAACAAATCACATAGACTAATTTCTCGGTAAATTGAAGGTTAATTTAGTTTTTAAAACGTTTGCCACCAATAAGTTTATTTTATGTGTTCCCAACATATTCGTTTACGATCAATTGCGTTATACAGGACTGAACTAACTTCTAAATTTACCATTAAATTTTATTTTCTAAAACCACTTAACTTTATTAGGTTGAATAATTATACCACATTTTTAAACAGCATTTTCTGGGATCAGGGGCGCTCTTTGACATTAGTTTAAAATATATAATCGTTTAATATCATTCCTTAATTTAAGGAATAATTAATATTTATATTTCTCTTCTTATTTGTTGAGATTAAATAAATTACTGGCTACTTTATGATTATAAAATTCGCTCAGTAATTTTCAAAACTTTTTTTATTTTTGATTTCTAACTGATTAATATAACTGATACGAAGCATAATTTCTACCAACAGAAAAAATATTTCCGTATTTATGCAGAGTTAAAAAAATGTATTATAAAAAACAGATTTACTTCACTAATTTACTACATTGAATAATAGATACATATCGTTTTATTTTGCATACTACATAATTAATACTTAATACATACCTAATACTTATAGGCTTCTAGAATACAAACTAAATTTCGATTCTATATCTTCTCGATATGCGATAAAGGAAGGGGCTACATGTTAAAAATAAAATGAAGTAGGTAACATGCACCCCACATCTCCAATTAGTACAAGAAAAGTGTTGTGATTAAATGATAAGATTTATATTTATAATTATAATGAATTAATAAAAAAATAAATGTATGAACTGAAATATATGGTTAAAAACTGAAACTAAATTCTAAGTAAATTTTCGTATTTTTAATTTTAATATATCATAAAGTTTTAATAGATAAACCTTATTAATCAAAAGTAAAAAGAGTTTTTAAACGAATGATTGCCTTCAGGCATGTTAAATTAATAATAATAATAATAATAACCTTTATTTGTTTTAGAAAATATAATAAACATATACAAAAACTTTAATTAATAAAAATATTTTATTTTTAAAATTAAAGTACTTTATTTATTTATTTTTAAAACTAAAATAGTTTTATTAATAAAAAAACTCATATTAATAAAAAGATTTCTCTGGCGCCAAAGTCACATCCCGGTAAAGGTAAATGTATTCCTGATTTAAGAATTTTGAATCAATTCTGCAGGTGTCCAACAGAACTGCCTTTTGTGCCAATTTTAATTCTCCTAAATGGAGGCCAAGGTCTTCTGTATTCTCCTTTGTGCGTTTCAATATCACACCATTCGAGGAAATGATTATTGGAGTTATGAGCACTTTCTCCAAATGATAAAATGATTTTAACTCAATAGACAGTTCTTGGTATTTCCTATTTTTTTCGGCTTTGGTGTTCACTACGTTTGAATCACATGGGACTGCTATTTCTAAGATTCTACCTATTTTATTCGATTTATGGATCAACAAATATCCGGGCGGTTATGTATTACCCTGTGGTCCGTGATTATTTGCTCATCCCAGTAAATAATTATTTCATTATTTTCTAAACGTGTTTCCGGCTGATATCGATAGTAAGGCACCTCATCTCCGCCCAACAGTCCTAATAGCCTGCATATACTAGGTGATTAGATATATTTAGGCCACATTGTTATGCCTGATCCATGTAGTCCGTCCCAGCCAGTGCTTCGCATCCATTTGCCACATACATGTGTGGACTCATTAGTTTTTGAACAGAGGCGACATTTATCTGTTATCAGGTTCTCCTTAAGAATGTGCTTTCTGTAGGCTCTAGCAGCAATTACCTGGTCCGGTATGGCTACGGCAAACCCTTCATTCTCTCTGAACAGTTGCCCTATCTTTAACCATTCAACTGAGAGTTCACTGTCAATCTCCGGCTGATGCAGTTGATGGTAAAATCTACCATGCAGTTCCTTCTCCTTCCAAATCGTCTCGTAGTAATACTCATCAGTAATATCATGGAGGATAGGGTCTTTAAGATTTAGGGCAGTGTAATTTTCGTCTAATTGTCTCATCATGCCGATTACTGACGATGTACTCATCATAAAGTACTCCTTCATGGATTTTACTTGCATTCTGCATGAATCTTTAATTGAAATTAGCACTCGGCCACCTTCTTTTCTGGGTAAATAGAGTCAAGCCACAGATGCCTTTGGGTGATGAATTTGATCATATGTCATCATTGTGCGCACCATGCGATCCATCTGTTGCAGTTTGGTTTTTGGCCAATTTATTATGCCAAAACTATATGCGACGACTGGTATTGCCCATGTATTTATGGCTTTTAAGAATTAGCTGCAGTATTTTTTTAAACTTGGCAGTTATTTCGCTAAATACATCTTTCTTGGATATTATTATAGCTTGCTTGATGCCCAGGTATTTGTAAAAGTCTCCCTTAGATTGGTGCCTCAAGATAGCTCCTGAACTAAGTTGTATAGAGGTTCTGTCCCTTATATTTTCTTTTGTAACGTTGAAGTTAGCGTTCTTTTCGATATCAAAAGACATACAGATGGAGTTGCTGAATTTTGAGACAAGTTCTATCATGTATTGTAGCTGATTCTTATTTTTGGCATATAACTTGAGGTCATCCATGTAGAGACTATGGCTAATGGCCGATTCTTTATCGCCTACTTTCAACTGGTAATCAATGTATCTGCTTTGGAGGATACGTGACTTAAAGGCGCTAAGGCTAAGCAAAACCACAGAGGACTTAGTGAATCTTCCTGGTAAATTCCCCTAGAAATTTTAATAGCCTCAGTTTTAAATAATAACCTTTATTTGTTCATAAAATATAATAAACATACACAAAAACTTCCTATTTTATACCTATGCACGTATGAACAAAATCAATCTTTAGTTGAGGTTTTAAGTTAGATTGTTTTTACCTATCACCCTAGCAACCACACTAAATAATGTACCTGTCCCATCCGTTTCCACTCTTTCCTACCCAATGCTCTATTCCAGGCTGCTCTCCGCAGCTCTTTTTCATCTCCTTGTCCCAGTCCGTAGGTGGATGTCCTCTCTTCCTTGCGTGCTCTCTTGGATACCAATCCATAAGCTGCCTGGTCCTTGTTACAGCATTCATTCCGATGGCATGTTCGGTCCAGGTCCCCTTCCTTAAATGGACTTTTTCCATAATATCTGGGAGGTCAGTCCTTGATCTAATCCACTTATTTGGTTTTCGATCTCTTCTAGATATTCCGAGGAGACATCGCTCCATACCTCTGACTGTTACTCTCAATTTGTGGCTAGTCTCCTTGTCTATTATCCATGTTTCGCAACCGTAGGTCATGACAGGAAGTACAGTGCCCATCCAGAGTTTCCTCTTGACTTCCAAGCTCACAGAGGAACTATATATACCCTTAAACTTGAAGAGTTCTGCCAATTCATAGTTTGCATCAGATTATGGAGAACTGATATAAATATTTTAGGAGATAGGGTATAACCTTGTCGTACCCCTTTGCAAATTTTAATTTTTTCTTTTCGGTTCACTAATTTATATTCGGCGTTAGACCTTGAATACATGTCTTCCAACATCTTGCATATTCTTGGAAACTGATGTTCCTGTTCTTCAACATATTAATAATGCAATCGGTTTTGTTAAATTAAATTCATTCAAAATTAAAATATACATCCGTCCAACCGACTAATATTTTCATAACGGGATATTTTAAAAATAATCTTTCTATATTTTATTTTAATAATATTATGAACAGTGTGTTAAGTCAGATATTCGGATATAACTTTTCAGTTGTATAGTTATTGTTAAGAAAATAAAACATAGACACGATAATATATTAACTAACAGCAATAAAGTTATTATTTCCACTGTTAAATAAATAAATAATGATAAAAAAATTAAAATTAATAATGAAACCTGATCTAAAATATCTGGAGCGTAGTGTTATTTTATTAGTACTATTTTACTATCTCATATAATATTAGAAATATAAAATTCAATGAATAAGTTAAATTATGTACTAAGATAGGAAGGATTCTAGACAGATGAAAAAGAATTCCCAGCCAAATTAGAAAGAGACGCTAGGAAAATGCTGCTCTCTGGAGCTAGGGAATGAGAAGCTGCTCAACTTCTAATATATTTAAACAATTAAAATTCTCCCAGCTCTCATATAAAAGGATTCGTTTAAACTTTCATTAACTTTATAAGAAAATTAAAACCGTAAGCTTTGAACAATGGTTTGGATCATGTTGTGGTTTGCCTACTATTGTAAAAAAAATTAAATAGTCATATGAGGACTGCTGACAGAAATGAAAACAGATTTTGGAATAAATATGTTCATTTTTGAATACCCTAATCAATAGGTAATAGTCTGAATTAGTCTGTCTTTCACACATTGACGCTCCGAACAATAATTATATACTTTTTTAAGTAATTTATTTATTAATCAAAACTTATGATGGGCTGCACAAGTTCAATAGAAAATATTAATAATTTACTTGAAATAATAATTGGTATATAGTTACATTATTTATACCATGTATTAGTATTTACATAGATTTTTTTTCATTTTTGAATTATTGCCGTTAAGTTCAAGAATATTTAGATCATTTGTACTTTCAATCAATTCATAAAACAATACATTTAACTATTTCAAATAAAATCTTTTAGGCGAAAAGAAAAGTTCAGATAGTTATTGATATTTAAATTTATTATTAGTATCGATAGCTCTAATACTAAACGACTTCTTAGATTAATATAATGATTGTTATATCAATGGAATTCTAAACTTTATACTAAGGTTGATTAAAAGAAATTGTATTACGAATGCACAGGACACTGGGTGTCGCCAGTCTCGAGCATGTTGCTGACGTGAAGCCATAAGTTTCCCCCCTACCAAAACTACACCAAACCCGGCTGAGGAAGTTTTCACTTCAAAAACAAATCATTTCATTAATTATTAATAATTATTACAATTTTAATCAATTATTTTACAACCAATTCGAATAAACAAGAAGAAAAACTTAATAAACTGAAATATATAATACTATAGGCAGTTAAAGACCAACTGGAGTGCGGATAAAAAGCCTTTATCTTTAATTCGAAAAGATAAATTAATTAAATTAAACAATTATAACAACATTTGTAAATAAATTAAACGTACCCGATACATTAAGCGTATATCGGCGACCCACATTAAATTATCCAGTGCCGATTGCGGCGATAAAACAAGCCCGTGCGATATAGATTAGAAGAAATTTATAGCTCGAATCTTCCGGAGCAAAGTCGTTTATTTTATTTTTTGTGTCAATCGCTTCAGGTGAGTATTAAATTTATCCAATATAAGGCAAGGTAACAATTTTTACAGTCGTTAATTTTTTACTCTCAATTTACAACTATAATAAACGACCGTGCATCAGTACAGATGGAATAGAATTTCTTTAAATATCAGGACACACGATCACAAAGAATTGTTTTACATACAGATTTTATAATGTTTATGTAAGAATAAAAGTTTAAAAGTGTTTATTAAATGCTGAATAAGACTCCAAAATACGAAACATAATTTTTAATAGATAAAAATGTTAGCCCCCTTTAGATAAACGTTTCCTAAATAATTATTTTTTATTATTGTTAATAATAGATATGTGCTTATTATTATTATTAAACTTTTATCACGATTTGCATTTATTTTATTTTTTTAAATCCATTTCCAAAAATAACATAGAACCTCCTAAATGAGCTAGTAAATGCTGTATAAAAATCCAAAAATAGAATAATAGAACAAAAAATGAAAAAGAAAACTTAAAAAATCGTAAAATAGAATAGTTTTTCTCATATAGCATTTCCTGATATTGTTTTTATGTTTTTGATAAATATATTTCAATATAAATTTCTTTATACAGCCCATCAAATTTTTTTAAGTCTTAAAATAAATACAGAAGACATAAGCAGAAATCGCCATGATTTGTTTCTAATAAATCATAACAAATATAGATAGATGCTAATGAGCAAACAAAGAAAAAACAGAATTATAAATGACCAAGTGTTATTTAAATTTATTATATTTTTTTTTAGTATAAAAAGCCGGTCCTGGCCAAACATCAAATGTTGGATACTTAGTAAAAGTGCTTATTACTCAACTTGATTTTTAAAAAAAAATTAAAAATTGTAATTTTTAAAGCAACTAATTTTTTTTTAATTTCCAGATCACATCTGAACATTATAACAGCACTACTGTTCAGTTTTCGATTAAGGCAGTTCTTAATTACTAAATTTCGCCACTTTGTAAATTTCAGTCATAATTAATAAACCTTATAAACCCTAATTATTATTATTGGAGAAAGCTTTTAACAAACGAATATACGTAAAGTTCAATCAATAAATCCAACTTTCAAAAAACAATATGGTATCATCTATTACCAATTGTTATACATATGTATTTCGATCACGAAAACTCTACTTACCTTTAATATGGATGTCGTTAAAAGTATTGTTGGCTGCTTAAAAATAATCATGTACGCTGATTATTTCAGCGGATCAATATCACCGCCCGGAATATGACGGATAATAGTGTACTCTAATACCTACAGTACACCAGTCCTAGTCTCGGGGTCCTTATAGGGTGTTTTTTCACCTCCCTTTGCGGGAGCCAAACTTGTTTCGGAGTTTAAAAATTATACTATAAACAAAGTATAGGTACATTAAATAAAATATAGTAACAGTTAATGATGAAGCAAATTTAAGAGAATAAACAAAAAACACTTTACCACTACAACCCACGATGAACTTGGGTAAATAGTAGATATCGTACAATTAATGAGCCAACGGTTGAGCAAGGAGTTGATTTGGACGAGATCACACTCAAACACCAGGTGTTTACACCGATATGAGTACATATTTAATACAGGCTGGATGATTCAGTGGACTGTCTGCAAATTCCACAGAATAAATAATTTATCACTGCTGATTTCGATCCCTGAACTAAACTCAGAAACGGCGCTAAAATAAAAGAATCTCAAATCAGCCGCAAGCCACCCTAGCCGGTACACCAAAGAGGCAATATTAAAGTATCGAATCCGATACAGTTTATTTGGTGATGATTTTTATTAAAATATAACGGCAAAAAAAAATAAATTAGTAAGTTTCTCAATAACTTAAAGGTAATACAGAAAATATTTCAATAAACATAATTATTTAAAATCATTTTCTCAGCAAATGTTGAAATCTACCTCAGTACATACACATTCAGAAACGTTCTTAAATCTTATTAAGCATCTAAATACGGATTAAAGCCACGCTTAAATAAAAGATTCTATTTCAGTGGAAAAAAACTAGTGCAGCCTAAAGCAATAAAAAATATTTAAAAATTATAACAAATAATAAAAAATAAAATAAAATATACTATCAATAAAAAATAACTTCGATCAATATTGAGGCCACATAAGATGATAATCAATTTTATTTTTTATTGCATATCAAAAATAAATAAAATTTTCAGCGGTAAAATTAATATATTAAATTAATAGCAGTATAAGAGAAACACAAGGATACGATGGTACAAATTGCGATTAATGGTATTGTACCATCGTACAAATAATCAATTAAATAATGTTGATGAATAATTTTTAATCAAGTCGAAATAATTAAATCATTAAATATCAGTATATAAAAAATTCATATAATCATAAAGTTAATTAAAATTATTTTTATATCCATTACTTTTCAGAAAATTATTATTTAATTTATTGCTCATTATACCTAAATCACGTTGTTCAGGTTTAATAATAATTAAAACTAGCAAGGCAGTGACGAAGAATCGATTATCCGTATCGTACCTCGTAATATGTTTAATTTCACGAGCGTTAATCAATAGAAAATGTTTGGTATAATATAAAATAAAATTAATCGGAAACACAAAATAAGCAAAAGTTCTTACAGTATATAAAAAAAATTTATATCTGCCTTATTAATAAAGCCTTGCCTTGATTTGGTATTAAACTAAGCAATATATCTGTCGTGAATATCAAGATATGCAGTTTTTATTCTTCTTCAAGTAATGTAATGTTTAAAAAGAAAATATTTCCTCTAAATTCTAAGTGAGATACTGTTAAACCCTATTAAGCGCTTGACCATAAAATCTGTGCACAAAACTATTATGTTACCAACAGTAGTGTTTTATTTATTTTTAAAAAGTTTATTTAAAGATTAATATATAATTCAATTTTTTTTTAACCAAGTTCAAGTTGTAACAAAAACCAAAAATTAAAAGAAATAACTAACTGATAATCTAATGAAGGGTATTTAAATGAAAATTCTGATTGGTAAATTCTATTTTCAAAATAATGTGTGTGCAGACATTATTTTTGTTGTAACTTAGAAACCCAGTGGAATGAAAGAAAACTTCACAGATCCCCCCTCTTTTAGCGTCGACTTTTTTACTTATTTTCTTAAGTCAATCCCAATTTATCGACTACTTAAAATATGTATATCATTACAAATAATAAAATTGAATACCTCTGCATTTGATGATTTTTATAAAATATCTATAAACATAGTACTATATTTGAAAACAAAAAATAAGATTGGTTTTATGTTGTATAAAGAAAATATGATTTATTTCATATCTTCTCTTGAGAATAAAAAACATTATTTCTCGATATTTCTTTTTTCATTTTTATCTTTTTTATGAAGACGGGTATTCCAGGATCAAAATTTTAAACATTTGATTTTTTCACATTTGTAACTAGTTTAGTTAAGTACATAAACTTATGCTTCCAAAAATTTAGGTTCAGAACCGGACTGAAAGCATGATAAATATGGCGGCAAATTGTCGAATTAGACAAAATCTCTTGACTAAACTAGCGATAAATATGATAACGTCATTTTTTTTAATTTTGAAGTTGTCCACATTAGATCCTGAACGTCACAAATATAATAAATTTATTTTTGATAGATTTCGATCCCTTACTATATATATATATATATATATATATATATATATATATATATATATATATATATATATATATATATATAGTAATATATATATATATATATATATATATATATATATATATATATATTACTATAATTAATTGCATTTCATAAATTAAATAAAATTATTAGAAAAAAATTATTTTCACTGAATACCTTGAGACGGAATTATCCAAAACTAACTATCACTGAGAGAATGAACAAACCGAAAAATTATCAATAACTGATATTACATGGACGATCGCTTTGCTTTGACTGTTTATGAAATTACGCGACTTGTAGCTCGATAGAAACGGACACTGACCCAGCCTTTGCGAGAGTTAGGGAGCGACTGGGCCGGAGGTAGGGAGCGTGTTGCTCGGCGAAGTTCGCGTTCGCTCGGGACATCTCGGCTCGCCAATGGCTCAATTAGTCTCTATAACCCTTCCCCCACCACCTCCACCTGTATTTGTATTGGCTCCCCCTGTATTGCCATTGTTTGTTAGAAGTTTTATCCCAATGTCGTAGCTCCAACCAACATGTCGGAGGCAAAGGGGGACGCAGGAGAACTCAGGAGAACAGTTACCTGAAGGTGGTGCGAACGACCGATAACATAGGTAACTAAACATACAGACAAGATGCCAAATCTGGACTTGGAGAACTTATTCATAATTCTGGGTGGTCAAAGACAAAAATAAAGAGAATGATGGATTGAATTGGTTTTTAATTTTGCCAACGTTTCGGCCAACGGTTTATCTTCAGGGTAAATAAATAAGTGTTAAGTCGAATTTTGTTCAAAGAGCTAATTGTACTGAGGAAAGCAGAATCATTCTCGTATGTTTTGCCATGAAATAGAGTTGTATGCGACTCCTTTTCAAGCCAATACTTGAGCCAGTCCCTTATTGATTTCGAAAATACACGTAACAAGGTTCCTCAAGTATAAGAAACTCATTTTGGAGAAAATCCAACTTCACTGCATATTCACCCAGGCTGTATATATGTGATTAAGTAAATTACGATACTCCGTTAGTTTATGAAACATCTGGCATAATTATTAAAATAAACAATTGCTGTAAAGAGTAGTAAAACAGTACTCAAGACGATTAGCCATAGCAGCATAAAGTGACGTTAAAAGAACAGTACTCAGGACTACCCAACCCCTGTCTAAATTAACTCTTTTCAGGGAAACAGACTACCACCCTTCATATTCTTTTAAGTATTGTCTTCCCTATCTTCACATTGAAAAGGATATAGATCTGGAAGTTCCGGCAAAACCTGTTCATCATGTAAACATATCCACACCTAAATATTAAAATCTTACTCCAACACAATCAGTCAAGTACATGTATGCCTTTAAAATATTGTCAGGATACTAATATGTAATCCATATTTGTTAGATATGTTTGTTAGATCCCGATGATATACTCAAAATGTAGTTACTTCGGCTACATAACCTACATCACCGTTTAGACTAATCCTATTGGTGATCTCTTAGACAGATATCGGCTGGTATACAATACAGGAAGTCAGCGGCAGGTGTAGCTACCACGTCCAAAAAAAATCTATTTACATGTAATGTTGAGAGCTCCTTTTAGGTTGATGACAGAAATGAATAGTTACATGTTAAGATGGTTTTAACAAACCTAACGAGATGAATGCGGGCAGAAGGCCTGGTGAAGAGGCAGAGATGGATGGATCCCAGTTCACCTGATTAGCTCCTCTTTTGTTCCGGAGCATCGCTCTCTGTCCGCTCTTCCTTTTGCCTCCACTTCTCAAGGAAATGGTAGCCCGAGTGGTAAACTGTTCCGACCTTGTAAGGCATTAATATCGAACCATTCGGAGTCATTCACTGTGAGCCTGGTCGGTCAGATCAAAGCAGCCTCCGATATGTGTGGGCTAGACAAGAACCTAATGACGAAATCAAAATCTACTAGAAATCGCTTAGTGAGCACTTGGAGGTCGAAGTAATATTCTTCGTTAAATTAAAAACACAATTAACTGTCATTATTCAACAGCACTAAACTTTGTCCCTGGTGTATGTTATCACTACTACCACAGTATGTATTTTTTTACATCCTCGGAAGTATAATTTATTATTGTAGAGAATTCTCCTAAGATTTATGGTGAAGTCAGGATCATAGATGAAAACTTTGATTAATATCAATATAAGCTCTATACCATTTTTTATTCTTGTAACATAATTCACCTTTCAATCCACATCCCCCATAATATAAGAATAATCCGTGAATTTTTCACTTAGTGTTATTGTATATTTACTATTATGTTCAATATATCAGTTGTTATATTCTGGTTACTTTTATGATCATCAATTTTTTACTTAGAATAAGCTAGTATATATTTAATTTAAAATTAATTCATATTTTTCATACAAAAGTATTTCTTTAGACTATAGTATAGATTAATCATTTTCTTTACTAATCTTCTGATCAATTTATATTAAAAGGCATTGCATTAATAAAGTTTAGTTTTGAATAAATTTTTTTTCATAACATAAAGTTTCATTATATTTAGTAATTATACAAATCAAATCAATGGACCATTTTATTCAAGCTTCCCTGCATTATAAACATAATATCTCGATATAGTTGCATTTATGTATACAGTTTGATTAATTAGTACACATAAGGGTAATCTAAACAATATATAATGTGATTTAAATATCGATGTTCCTCATTCAAGACTGAAAAGACAAGAAACTATCCGACGTTTTCGCCTACTTAAACATTTACTGGACAAACGCTCTAAGCTCTCAATAAATTACAAAAGACTCATTTACATGACAGTTATCAGACCTATTTGGACATACGGAGTTGAGCTTTGGGGCTCTACTAAACCATCCAATTCATCTCGTATCCAAACCTTAAAATCCAAAAGCCTTCGTAAAATCCTCAATGCTCCTTATTATGCCACAAATAAACTCATCCATCATGATCTTAATATCCCATATGTTGCCGATTTGGCCAAAACTAGATACCTATCCTTCCATGAAAAGCTCCATACACACTTGAATCCGCTAGTCTCTCAACTTGCTTCCCATACTATTCCTGACAACCCTCCGAAGCGTCTGAAAAGAAGATGGCCTCGAGACCTTCTACTATAGAACTTAATTTGAGTGCTGCCAATAGGTAGTTTCTCCACAAGTGTTTTTTTTTTTTTATGTCATTTGTTTATATAGCAGATTTACTTGTTGTAATATTATTACAGTTGTAAATATCAATAAATTAATCTAAAAAATATATTGATGTAGGTCTGATAAAGTTCAGTCTTTTCAAGAATTGAAAAAAAAAATAGGGGATAAAAGTTCAAAATAAAAATTGCCTTTAGAATAAGCAAAAACAAGTTTAATTAATGTTGTTTTTTTTAGTTCCTTTATTTTAGTTGAGCATACTAAGAACAAGAGGTACACTCCACAAACTATCGTACGCAGAGTACATCATATAATAATCATGTATAATCAGTCTATTTTTTCTAAATATTGTAAGTGTTTTTTTATAAAAACAGGTACAACTAAAACCCAAGAAGGGTCTAGTGTTCAGTACATAGTAGAAACTGCACTGGCTAATGGTTGTGTAGAGAAATGATTTGGCCTACATAAAGGTCAGCAACTTTATAGAGGCTGGGTGAACCACAGAGGGTCTCTAGCTCTCTTAGAGTTCATGTAGGTCTGTTAAAAGATTAAATAATCTATATGCGAAAGCCGGATTTGACACAATACCTTAAGCACAACAACTCAGCAATCTAAACATATGATATAAAATGGTAAATAAAAAACTTTAAACGGTATATTTGTAACTTTCAACGGATTAAATAATTTATTTGTCAAAACCGGATTCGAACTCGGGGTCTTCAGCATAGCAATTAAGCCCTATACACGCTGAGCGACACCACTTCCCTTATTAATGAAAGTAGAAACCGATCCTCTTCGATTTTCTTTAAAGTATTATCTTTCCTATCTTCTCATGTTTGTAATGGTAATTATATTTAATGACAAAATTTAAAAATCACGATTTAAGTTGAACTAATAATTTGTTAGATATTTTAAACAATATAGAAGAGTATGAGATAAATATTTAAAATAGAAATCGCCTTATTATGAAGAGAAACAAGTTTGATACACACTACTAACTATCGAACTCAGAGCACACGATGGGGACAGTGAAGTAATAGGAGAAGAGCTAAATGATTTATTATCCGATAATTGTCACTACGGCCTATCCTATAATTGACATGTTATATCTCCTGTTATTGGCCCATCCATTCATGAGAAGACGTCTTGTTACCCGGCATTAATTCCGCTCCGGGGTTCCTTGTCAAGATAAACTCGATTACCGATTGGCCCGTGGCTGGTTAGGTTTCACAACTAGGCATTGTTTTAGGGTAAGAGACTATTTTGTTATAATAACGTTACATAAATTTATATAGTAGAATAGAATAAAATAATGTTATTCTGCGACCAGGTACCTTAAGAATAAAAGAGGAATACAAAATTTGATAAATATATATCTGGCCGTAGGGCTAGATAATAGGAATAATTGACTAATAAATGTAAAATTATTCATTATAAAAATATCTTAAAAAGAAATAGGGTGCTTGATAATAATTGTAAATATTTAATTGGCTGATAATGGTAAAGTAGAATCATAATGAAAATATTTTAAAAACTATTTTAATTCAGTTTACCTTCTTATTTTTTTTTAAATTGAAATTTAAATAATTAATTAAATTCAACATGTCGTCACTTAGGCACCTTCAGGACATAAAGGTAATAATAGCCCATCTTCAAAATGCAGGAAAACACCAACCAGAGGAATCATCCCACCACCTCCAAGGTTCAAATGCAACTTACTTCTTAGCCAATTTAATTATTAAATAAAAAAAAAATTTCTTGAAAAGATGCATTAAAACAGCTATGAAAATTATCCAATGTTTAATTCTTGATCAATTATTAAAGGATCATAAAAAGAGTAAGTTGTTAATGTCTATGAAGGAGTTGAGAGACGGTAAACAAGGTAAAATTTTTCTTGTCGTATGGTAGAAGTGTTCTTCAAAATGAAAGAATTAATACATGCATAGAAAAGAGAGAGAGAGAGAGAGAGAGAGAGTGAGAGAGAGAGGGAGATAGAGAGATATATATATATATATATATATATATATATATATATATATATATATAGAGAGAGAGAGAGAGAGAGAGAGAGAGAGAGAGAGAGAGGGTATTTATTTTATAAGGAGTTCAAATAATAAGTCTACCAAATATTAAAAAATAATAGCCTACATAGACAACATGGGTATAGACAAGTGAATTTGGGACCATTTTATCTTGAACAGAACCTTAGCAGTTTATCTTGGCTTACAATGAGGGATGGCGCTATTATAAGCGGAATCGCGCTGAGTGGCCACTCCGCATCTCTGCACGTTCACTGTCCGCAAGGTCTTCGAGGCTATCCTTCTTTCAGGTCACACATTATTTGTAGGAAGTCCCCAGAGGAGACCCGAGTCGTAAAACTCGTAAAATAGATATAAGAATAACATATAAAACTTACACACGAGCACCATGGTAAGTAACCATCACAACTTTTAATACTGATTGAAATGTGACATTTTTAAATAATTTCATTCATATCGTTACATTATGAATGAAGTCATAACAATTACAAGGCCATGCCAAATTAAGCTCAGGAATTGGTACATTAAGATAATGATAGGAGAGGAGTAGCACAGTGTGTAGGGAGTTGAGTTATTCTAAAGGTTTTGGTTTCAAATCCAGCTGTTATTTAATCTGTTAACAACCATGGGGATGTAGGACCTAGAGATCCTCCTGTGGCTCACCCAGCCTAAATAAAGTGTGTAATCTTAATTGGAGAAAAGCTTGTCATGTGTGATCTTAGGCAAATCGCCACCATGCATAACCGTTGTCTAAGGAACCCGAACCTTCTGTCCCATGTACTGAATTCAAGACCCTTTATGGATTGTAGTGGTGCAGGATTTTTAAAATTTATTTCCTGAGAACCTTAGAAAAACAAAAGTATACAGATAAAAGATTAGAGCACCATAAAATTACTTAATAGTAATTTCAGGAGATTATAAATAACATAAGTTGAGTTTTTATAAAAGGCTTATTAAAATTTCTTTAGCTTTTCTAACTGTTTATTATACTACCTTGATATCCCAAATTTTAATAATAGAGCAATTGGGGCATATGTTTGACTTGGGATATATTTCTGACAGAATAAATGACGCAGTTTGAATATTTGTAAAAATAAAATCAATGTATCTTGAGAAGAAATGTTTTTATTTCCAAAAAGTAAATTTAAAATAGCCGTTATTGAGTTATGAATTGTCGAATACATTCCCATAAATATAATTCATCACTCTCTTATGTTCCGGAATTGAATTAGCTGATATGTTTCAGCATGGCTTAGCGGTAATTGTGAATCCAGGTATGATTACATGAACAGGCGACCGCCTACACCTCTACTAGGTTAGTTTATATAAACTATTTGTTATTACATATTTAACCTATTTAAAGTGATTGTTTTTTTTCCTGAAAAAATCTCTAAGATACAGTTTCGTAATAACGTAAAGCAAAGGCCCAGGCTCGAAATCGATTTCAACTACCAAGAATGACTCAAATGGTGTTGAAAAATTTTTAGAACGTCATCAGCATTGCATAATCAATTGGAATATATTATTTTTAAAAGACTGTAAATGAAACTTTTTCAAAGTAGATTGCTCTGTTTTTCTACAGCTCTTCTAAATGTTTCAGTTACTTCTGCCTCACTCAGTATATAGTCATAACTCCCTCTTTCACGAGAGAGAAGTTTGAGAACATTTAAAACGCTTTCCAAATGAAACAATACACATCCAACAGACAAGCCTGCATACACAAAGCCCTCAAGGAAGATGCCCTAAGTAAGGGAATACAAATTCGCAATAAATAAATAAGCAGGCGTAGCGATGAACACTGACGCCAAGAGTGGGACAAAGGAAAAAGTATTAATATATCTGTACAGTTCATTGAGTGTCAGCGCCTCTTTTGGAACACTACCAAACATTTTTAAATATTTATCTCTCCTCCCTTTTAATATTTGAAACCAAACCACGTTCGCAGGAGAGCTTTTTCGGAGAATTCTTCAATAAGAGAGAATATATTGTTACACCCGCCGCCATGGGATTTGTTACAGAAGAGAATTACGCAACATCCAAGGAATTGAATGTTACCTAACTCGGGGGTAACCGAATCAATTCCTTGGATCTTATTTCAGGTGGTGTTGGAGGTGAGAGGAGTCACGTGGCAAGCTGTTGTACGTAATAAAAATTATTACAACCCTGAGCAAACCTGTAGTTCCGATATAAGTTAATTATATCGCTCCTTTAAAAGAACGACTTGACTAAAAAAATGGCATTTTGGAGTTATACCTTCAGCGGCAATTGTATCGGATGCAGCATTTTAATTCAATAACGACATATCTCATATTCCATCTTCAACACTTTTTTTTTATCATATTCATCATAGTTATAGGCAGATATTTTTATTTAGTCTGTTTGCGGCGAGAGATGGATCATACGGGATCTAGGACCCTCCTGGGGCTTACCCAGCCTCTATAAAATATTATAAAAATAAGGTACCCAAAATAAGGGGAGAAAACCTGGCGGTTGAGCGTGACCTAGGACAATTCATCTCTTTGCAGAACCGTTGTCCATGAAACAGTACAGTCTCTACCATGTACTGAACCCCAGACTCTTTCATTGGTCTGGACTGGAAGTTTTATGGGAATAATTCCATAAGTTAAAATAAAATTTCAGTTTTTAAAAAAATTTCTATTGTCAATAAAAGAATTCAATTACAACGATTATAATAGGAATGCTTTGCTTTACCAGTATCCAATTTTTATTTTTTTAAACTCGCATGGAACTTACAAATATCTATTTTTTTAGACATTTTTTATGATATTTTTCTTTCGAAGGTGCTCGATAAACCGCAAAAAAGGCGTAAAAAAATATGAACGTTCAATATAGAACCGTGTTAAAATATTCCTTCTTAATAATAATCTTAAAATATTACATTATAAAATGCTTTCCTAAGAAACTAGATAAAAGCTATATATCCATCATAAACAACGTGGAAGATTTATAGTTTCGAAATTAGCCTAGATAAAAAATTATTGTTAGTTTTACCACCATTTTAAGTTTATTAGTAAACATTTAAAAAAAATACCGTTTTCATAAATATAATAATAAATTATTTTTAGTGTTTTGATAATATCACTAGTATTTAAATAATATTATTAGCAATATAAATATGAAAATATAAAATATTTTCATATTTTTTAAAATATAGTAACCTTTTTTTCCTCTTTAACAGGAGGACAAAATTGGTTAGCAGTTGCTCAAGCGGTTAAATTAATTTAATTTAAACATTGTACATAAATAAAGAAAAGTTATTTAATTTTTTATCAGATTAATTTTATGTTTCAACATCTTGGTTAATAATTTTGGTTTGTCAACTATATCGATATATTATAATTTTCCAGACCCTTTATAAAATTGAACTTATAGGATAAAAGTGTAGTTCGCTTTGAATAATTAAACTGTACCAGACGAAAGTCAATAACTACTAGAGTTTTGGCCGGAGCAGTAATCTAGATTACAAGTGATTCTTATTGTTGATATTCAATTTGAATATTGTCCGAAGCATTCAGTCTGAGTTCAACTGACCCGTTGTTATCAGCCGCTCTCATCAAGCCAATTTATTTCTAAATTATTCATCACAGTTGTTTTTCTTTAACCGAAATTGTATAAAATTGTTTGACTTCAACAAATATTTTAATATTTGTTTTTGAATTTCATAGAAATATATTTCAGCCGTTTCATCTATTCAGTAGGGAAAAATTGAACCAATAAAAACTTTAAATAAGAAAAGTCAACATATTAATTCACTAAACTTTGTTTTAGGAATTATAAATATTAATTTTGAATAATTATTAGTTGATTGGTCCGATAAATAGTCCAGGTGGAGATGAAACAAATATATTCTTCCCTATAAATTAAAAAAGGAATAACCCAAAAACAAATAAATTTAAATAGATAATAAAAAAATTAAGAAGACAAAAACAATTTAAAAAAACGACTCCATTTCTAGCCTTGTTATAATCCATTTGATAACCTACTTCACATTATTTCATTTCAGTATTTATTCCGAACCTCAAGTATTTACAGCTTCTTTTAAACACCGTCATTCTCAATGTGTTATTCTGTTCATTTTATATAGGCATTATCAAAAGAATGGAACAAAAACACAAAATTAAATTTAGCAAAAAAAAAAATATTCAACTCGATAATAAACCAAATTAGCAACACAAATAACTCAAATGAGGCGAGTGACAAGAAAAGGGTCCCACGAGATAAGGAGGTAGGTTTCAAGTACCGTAAAGACAACTCAAGTGACGTTCCCATACATTTCCTGAGGATGACCGCTGTAAGTAACAGTTTTTTGTTCCATATTTTTTTGAAGAAGAAATAGTTGATTTATATACCCTTGCTTTTCAAAAAATAATCGATCAGCAACACTCAAAGTTCTTGAAAACAATTTTTTACCATAATCAAGTATTACAATGAAAGCATTGTTCACATTGTCCCCACTAATTAGACAATTTGAATAAGAGACGTTTCGGAATCTGTTCCTGGAATGGCGGAACATTTCCTGCCTTGCTTGTTTAATAGTTTCAAAGGGACCAAAGCTATTGAGGAGGAATATTTGTATTCAGTGAGAGCTGGGCTATAGGCACTAGGAGAGAATGTCTCTACTTCACTGGATAACTGCCCTCTTTAGCATCACAAATCGTTTTACACTCTAAGAACTATCCCAGGGAACGTTCTATAATTACCATAGCTCGCCGTATCCTAGAACGACTAAACCAATTAGGGCGCCTATACAAATAGCCGAGGATACCTCAGGGTGTTCCGTTGTGTTATCTCTTTCCAGATCTCCGGCTGTTGGGAGGCCCGTGGGTGGTTCCCGACGTGTAAGTTCACCGACATATGATTAATAAAAAAATAACAAGTCGGAAAAATGGGATACGGCTTTTAAGAGATATTTCTACAGAAATAACAACCAAGGAGAGATAACGATAATCTTGAAAAACAGCGTTCGTTAAATCCTATCCCATCAATATAATCTTGATGTAAAGCATTTCTTCGTTAATTTGGTATTAGTTACATATTAGCAAAACTAGCTAGCCTTCCACTGAAAATTAATAAGACATAGTGCATTTTTTATTTGTAAAGATAGTTTATAAGAACCCTAAAATATTTGAAACCGCTTTTAAAAGGAAGTAAAAAATCCTTCGGAAGGGATGTAAAACGGTAAAATGTCAGGTAATCGTTAAACATCCCTATCCTAATTAAATCTGGTTGCGCAAAATTTAGTCCCAATATAACATCGTCCGATTAACATAAAGCGACGTAACAAACAAATTGTAAAGTATCATTTAAACAAATGATTTTTAGAAGAATTTTTAACAGACTTTTTTTATCTAGGACGTTCTTTTCTGTTTGGGAATAATTTTTTCTGAAATGAAACCTACAAATAGTTCTCCTTTATCATAGCGAATAAATACAAATGTAAAAGTTGTATGGTGGGAAGTATTTATGGATATAATTTTAAATAAGATAAATAGATAATTAGATTTTATTCCATCCGTAAAGGAAAGTAATTAAAGATCGTCTTGTATTGAGATTTTCTAGGAGCACGGTTTTCTTGGTTATATTTTCTGTTCAAAGTCCCTAATTAAACTTACAAAGTCCATGGCAATTTTTTCAAGAGGCTATTCCTAATCCTACAAAAGCTTGATAGAAAACTTGCTGAAGACTAGCAAGCACCCTGGATATTCAAACTGATCTATGGCGCTTATTTCAACCTCAGTATAAAAAATGCACCACCTCCGGACATGAGCCCCAGTAAAAACATAAAAGTAGGAAAGCCGATCAAGACAGCCGCCAGAAGATTGGCTTCGAACCAGCGGTGGTGGGTCGCCGTGGACATAAAACACCTCCGCTCCAGGAAATCCTCACCATAAACAACTTCCTTCCTTCCGATTTCCTCAGCGTCGAAGGGGTCCAGATCACGCGATCCTCTTACTGCTGCTTAAGATCCCTAAAAGGATGCTACGAATTTAATTATCATATTGTAAGAGAAGATTCCTAATTATGTTAGTAAGAGTTTACAATTGAACGGAGATAAACATAAGGTCTTTTACAGTATACATTTATATAATATAAAAAAAAAAATATATATATATATATATATATATATATTCATTCATATATATTAATTGATCACTGAAAATGAAGCAACAGCAATCAAACAGATAGAAGTCCTCGAAGAATGCGCAGAAAAAGTTGGACTACAAATCTCCTTCGCAAAAAAAAAATCATTGGCACAAAAATCAACACACAACAATTGATACGAATTATAGGGAAATCAAAAGGGTATCCCATTTCAAATTCCTTGGAGAAATTTTAGAACCTACTAGAGGAGAAAAAGTAGCGCAAAAACGAGACAACAGAAAATTATGAGGGCTTTCTGCAAAACACGATACATCTACAACAAGAAATGCTTGTCACTCACTACACATAAAAGATAGGCACTACAACACTGTAGTGAAACCAAAGCACTGTATGCTAGTGAGACGCTTAGACTTCACACAAAAAGAGATCTAGAAAATCCATTAAAAGAAGCACGGAAAATCATGAGAAAAATTTTAGGCCCAAAATAAACAGAAGAAGGATACAGACTACACTCCAGAAAAACCACAGAATAAAATATTCAAACTAGCTGCAGACATCAGGAAAAGTAGACTCCTGGACACCTCCACAGGCTACCCGAAACCAGGAATACACATAGTGTACATCTTCTTTTAGAAAAACCCATAAAATCCATTATTCAATACCGATTAATTTAAGCAAATGGTAACCTGCTCAGAGAGCATCGATTTGGGAAGCCAGTAGATGTTGGGAAAGCAAAGAATGTGCAATCTATAATAATTTTTTTAGCATTTATCTTAATATTAGGTTTAAGTTTATATAAAGTTATAGAACTTAGTGTGTTCTTCATTTATAAATAAAGATGATTTATTTAAATTAGACAATTAATTGATAACGTTTAAAGAAGATGGTGTTGAGTGTTTGGGGCTTTGCCGCTAGAGCGCTCCACCTCCTCAGCCCACACAGTTCGTTAAGACTCATTAACGGCGTCACTCATTCCTCTTTCGATTGAGCCGTAACCCTCGACATGAATTATACATGCGCAGTTTTTCCTTCTTCCTTCGTCTTTTTTCAGGGTTTTTTTTTTACTTTCTCCTCGCAGGGCATACACTCGAAAAAGAACTCAAGCGGTGACTAACATGTCAGCATACTTTATTGCTGATACCCCGTGGGGGGCGAATAAAAAAAAAAGAAGACATTTGTTATAACGGCGTCGTAAAAGTGTCTTTTTATAGTCACCATTAATGCTATCGTGGAAAACAAACACGCTAGTCATATGTTCCTCTTCCTACCGGCTGCTAGACACAATAAAATCACGTTGATATTTTTATCTTTAAAACGAGATCTAAAGTGAAAGATACGCAAAACATATAAATTTCACTTATATGCACCTAACCATTGCATGGAGCCCCCTTAGAGAAAATATAGAATATTAATATCACCGTTTAAACTTATTGTATATTCATCCTTATTAAATAAAGTGCCTCATATTATGTATACGACTAAAAGCACAAGATACATTTAGAGATAGAATTGAGGACACTTGCCGCAGTATTAAAGAATGGTTAAGACCTCCGCCTTACGTCATATGAATAATTCATACGATGTTTTTTTCAAACATCCTGGACTTTACCAACATTTCCAAAACAAGACCAGTTTCCAGACTCGAAACCAAACAATCTTAAGAGCTTGTGATAGTTCTCTGGTTAGTGAGCAGTTTGTGCAACTGACATGTGCGTAGCCCGATTGAACTATGACAACAAATAATTAACAGGAGGCAGATTAGTTTTAATTATAAGTCTTTTTTTTTTTGGTTGATGAACACGAATCAGCTTTATAACAGAAAAGTTGCTCTTTTTCAAGGGTGTGGGCGTTTTCATCTAGTATCTGGACAATGTTTTGGTATCGATTCCTAACTAGTTATAACTTTCCATTGGTTTCTTATTTAATATTGTTGAAAATAAGAACAAGTATGGAACTATTGTAGTATGGAAAAAAGGGTGTAATTAGGACAAATGTGTATATTTCAGTAATTATTTCATCAAGAAATGAATCATTTTTGCCGCAGGTTGTCACTTCGAGTTGAGTCATAAGTTTTAACTTTTCATTCGTTTCCCTTTTAATATTTTACAAAAAATACAATTTATTTAGTAGATTTATGGATAATGAGTAGATTTCGGAAATCATTTAAACAAAAATAAAAGTTTCAACTGACTTCGATCTTGAATGATTTCGAAGTATAGATGATATGTGTAGTTTATTTCTCGATTAAATAATAACGGAAATATAAACATTTCCCACAATTACGCTATTCCAAACTGAAGCTCACGATTATTTATATTTTAAAGAGTATTAAAAAAGAAACGAATGAAAAAATTAATACTTGTGACCGAACTCAAAGCGACAACGATCCACTCTATTTTTTTTTTAACTGTATATGGACTAAGAAAAACAACAATATTTGTTTAAGTATAAAAATTAAAAACGCGGAAAAATTAAAAAAGGAACTATGACAACAAATAATTAACTTTGTTTGTTGATGGCTTCTGCATAAACGAATTTAAAACCACTTTTGCATGTTTTTGAACATAAGAAATTATTAATTCCAGAAAAGATAGAGTATTAAAACCGCCGTTTACATTTATTATATATACATTCTTATTAAATAATATGGCTCATATTAAGTATGCGACTAAAAGCACAAGAGACATGAGAGATAGAATTCAGGATAATTCTTCATGGTTCAGATGGCTCTTCATTCAAAGGTTCTTCAAATTCATGGTTAAGAAACATTATAGTAACAGTATTTCGATAAGGTGCAACTAAAATTATTAACCATACCTTCTCGTTCGAGTGTTACATCATAAAAATTCCTTGTTCAAGAATGGAAGAGAGAAATGAAATATGGAATATAAAATAGAGATAAGAGGTGATAATTCGTCACTCCCCCCAGGTGAGCGGACCACCGAGGAAGAGATAATTAACAGTCGAAGACAAGGGATGGAACTGTTAAAACTGATCGCCGTGATAAAGGCTCCGCGACCTCCGCCATTGTAAACCATCTTCTTTCCGGGCGGCTTGTAAATCCCTCACTGCGTGGGAAGCCGCACATGTTCCGCGTCTGTTCCATCAGGAGGCCAATTTGAGGCCGTCCTCATCGGGAACCGTTCCCTGAGGCGAAGAAGTTGAGGACACCAAGGAGGTACTAGATCCACTCCCCGCCGAACTACCGTTCTGAAGGACAGGTGTTCCCAACACAAGACCTAAATAAATCAAGATCTCTAACTGAAAACAAGTGCGAAACAGAATGCTTTAGGGCTCTTTATGACGTCGAGATGAGGTTAACTAGCACCGGGAGAAGGTAATGGCTTCAGGGACTGCATTAAATCAATTGCGAATATATCGCCATAATTCAGAATATTTGATAGGGCGATGGGTTTGTTTTATCGTGCCGTAACTTATCGGCCTATTGTGATTTAGATCCCCACCTGAGACAGTTACATTCGGTAGGGATCTACTTTGAGATCATTATCGTATCTTCACGTAGGGGAATGGTCGTCTTTCATCCCGCCCTCCAATGGCGGGTTATAGTATCAATAAACCGAGAATTCCACTTCATTTCCAGGCCGTATATATAAAAACCGACAGTCCAGTCAAATGGCAAAGCATGTTCATTTCCATTTCACCTTGCTGGTAATGGAGGAAAAGTCCATTGTTGTTAGCTAATTTGAATTTTCTTTGACTGACTGCGGTAAAGAGTATAAATAGTTAAAATTCAAAACTATGTTTAACATAGCTCCAACAACATTGGATACTAGCCATTACTGAAACGCTAACAAGTATTATACCAATATGAGTGCTCATCAAACAATGTACGTGAGGCGAGTGCTATTTAAAGCGATTGAAGATGGCAAGTCAGAAGCAGAGGTACAAGAGATCGGAAGTACAAGAGCTGCTCATGATGGCTAGTTTAATTAATAGACAGTGACTGGCATTTTGACAGCCGCAGTTCTTAGCCGTCAGTGGCTATGTACACATCCCCTTCCGCCAACCTTACACTGTTAAACAGCGACTAATTACTAATGACTGACCATATATTTCAAAAATATGCGGAACAACAAACATAAATCTTTAATTGATCTTCATCTAAAAAGTAGAAGAGGCATCACTTAAAATTTTATATATATAGATAAAGAATTAATCATATTTTTGAAAAAGGGAAAGAAAATGGTCCGGGTGGAGATTAAAAAAACAATGATAATTTCCTAAATGTGATAAACTGTTTATTATGATTTATAGTAAATAGTTTATCAATATTTAGGGAGCTGAGTTGGTCAGTGGTAGAGAACTGAATTGCCATGCCGGAAATCCTGGTTCAAATCATGCAGGCAGTTACTTTTATTTAGACTGTTTGAAGCGGGAGATGGATCATATGGGATCTAGGACCCTCCTGGGGCTCACCCAGCCTCAATAAAGTATCATAAAAATAGGGTATCCAAAATAAGGGGAAAAAATCTGGCCGTTGAGCGTGACCTAGGACAAGTCATCCCCTTGCAGAACCTTTGTCCATGAAACAGTACAGTCTCTACCATGTACTGAAACCCAGAACCGTTCACAAAATGTAGTGGTGCAGGCTTTTTTTTTTAATTTATCACTATTTATTAATATATAAGGGAATAATTTATTCAACTAATAATTATTCAAAACATTTTATAGTTCTCAAAAGTAAAATTTAGAAGAGGAAGAAAATAGTTCGGTTATAAATCAGAAACATTCTCTTAAATAGGGAGAACAGTTTATTGGAAAGCCAACGTTTCGACCCCACTGCCAGTCTTGTTTATATTTAGAAATTTAAAGCATCCAAGTACTAAAACCAAACAAAGGATGAATTTTAGTTTCAATTATTAAATCTAACAAAGAAAAACTTCATAAACGATTTTTAAAATAAACTACTTAACATTCTAAATCAGTTGCATTGGAAAAGGCATAAAATATCTATTTTATTTATTTTTGGTTCAGAAATAGCAAATTACCATAGGACGATCCGAACGTGCTAATTTCAGGAGACAACTAATATTGAAAGTAGCCAGAATTAGAAAATGGCCCGTAATTTATTAATAAAAGTAATGAAATTTATCAGAATAAAATTTTAAAAAAACTATATTACTACAGCCCATGGTGGGTCCTGTTTCTAGGACAACTGTTGTGCAGGGCATTTGGATAAGATTACTCTTAACTGCTAGGTTTTTCTATTCTTTTTACATTTTTAGTATTTTTTAAACTTTTCAAAATATAAATAAAAAGGATCCAATACAAAAATTGCATTTAGTTTTATTTGTTTTAGTAGGTACAAATACTGAGATTTGGTAAAGTTATTGTGTTATTGAGTCAACCTAATTTTTGTAGTTAAGTACTAACTTGAACCTGTAATCATGGTTTTAGTAAATATCGCACTAGTATTTCTGAAGTTACATGAGTCAAAAACCTACATTTTTGAAAAAAACGGGAAAACTATTAGTGCTTTGTAATAGCATTAGGACACTAAGAGTCATAAAGAGATATATACCCATTTCTTTCATGGTCGTAATTCACCATCGAAAAAATGCCGATTTTTGAGTGTCACTGTAGAAATACTAATGCGATATGTGTGTTAGCCACTACAAAATATACTTGACTGAATCGATCACTAAAGACCTGCAAATTTGTTTCAAGTTTACATTGGCAGAGATGTATTTTAGAGATATTTACTCAAAATATTCAAGCCCCAAAAATAATAGGAGAAAAATAAAGTATACTTTTAAATTTTAGGATTTATAGCTACACTCAAAGTAATAAATCAGGAAACAATGGTGTTTTTCTTTTGTTTTTTTAGAAAATGTTTCAAGCAGAGAAAAACTCTTAGTTCATCAGCAGCTCAAAATAAAACCAGCGGCATTTACTGAACGAGCCATAAATCTGAGACAGTGAATTTTAAGATTTGCGCTAAGAGAAGAGCTACAGGCGAAGCCCTTTCATCTGTGAGTGACGCGTCAAAGCGATAAATAATAGCCCAGATGTTGCTCCAGTATCAATCTTTCTTGTAAAACGACCGTTTGTTTTCATCATTTCAACTAAAAATAAAATTGTAAGATGCACGTTGTTTTTATTAGCCTCCTATAGCTTCTAACTAATGGCTTTACAATCAATATTTTATATAATAATTCCAAATTAAAATTTCGTTTTTTTCATCTTGAGATACAGATAAAAACACGGGTCGCCTATGGTGTAGTGGTTAACATAACGACCTCGCAAAGGTCCGAGTTACCAAAAGAGTAAATGATACTTGGTTGTTTCATCCTTCGGAGAGGACGTAAGATGGGCCTCCACCTGCGCTATGGAATGTCCGGTACTCGTAAAAAATCCCTATCATAATAAAACTTGCAACATCGTCCGATTATCCATAGCAGCTTAAAGTGAACGAAACGAACAAATAAAAATTCAAAATAATTTTTATTTTATGAGTGTGACTATTCACTCGATTTAGAAATCGATCTAAATCAAATAAAAAGTAAAAAACATGATCTATTAACACCCTGCTACGTTCCAAGTCTACTCATTTTCAATTTTTTTTTTTTTTAATAAAAAGAATTTAGAAATTGTAGACGGGGAAATCGCCGATTTTAGTAAATATATTTTTTAAATATTTTATTTTGAAGAGAAAAGATTTTTTCACCTTCACCATTATAATAATAGTAAATATAAAATTTTTTTTTTTTGTCTCGAGTAAAATGGAAACATTACAGAAAGTACAGGAAAGATTCTCAAGGAATCTATAAGACAAATCATATTTTTCCCATTTTGGTATTTGGTTTCCTATATTATTTGGAAGTGTATCAAAGCTATTTAATGTCACCTCAGGATTCATAAAAACAGGAATTTGTATTTTTTTGAATTATTGGTTCGTTAAAGAACGTAGTCTTAAGTTAAAGTAAGCATAGTGATAAATACCTGGGATTATGATGTAAGCTTTCTCTATTTGTTTAACATTACTTCTACACATCATTCTGCAATATTCATAGTTTTTCATTAAAAAAAAAATTATTTATTTTAAACTGATTTTCGTCAATTTACGTTCGTCAACAATATTCGAATAATGTTTTTAAATTCTGATGATTTTTTACGAATTATCTTAATTGGATTTTGTTCATCTTGGTAATTCTTAAAAATTTTGCTTTTACATAAAAAAATCTACTTCATGCATTTATGTAAATGTATGTTACATGAAATTGATAAATATCTTTTATCAAATTTAATATATTATTTAATTTTAGCTTATTAAATTTTAAAAAAAATATAATTTTTTGTTGGAATAAAACATTGCTTTTTGTCATATTTTACCATATTTAGGGTTTTCAGCACACCACTAATTGAGAAAATTCTTTGAAAATTTCATATCAGTGGGCATTTGTAATTGTTTTTTACTTTGTTTTGTTCTCTTTTTGAATGACACAAATCATTTGTAAACTTCAGAACAACCAATAGCATAATATTGCAAACCCCAAAGCAATACTCCACGTCGCATTGTAGCCAGCCTTAACCCATCGAAGCTGTTAATAAATGATGTGACGATTGTTCGGGTCGGTGTAATGGAATGGAAAATAATTTAGCCTGCTCTGCTCCCCAGTATTCATATCGCACTTCAAATATTTAAGCACCGAGCGTTTCATGTCATTTTCTGCTCGGTTGCCAAATTGTCCTTTCGTCAGATAAATGTCAAGGATTCGAATTTCCGAAAATCAACCATCAAGTGACGGTTTGCTGAACACGGATATTTCATTGTTCCAACAAATGATTATTTATTCTACACAACAAACCGAGTTTCTCTCAAAGAATATACATTAGTTAACCATTTATAAATCAACCATTTTAATGTACATTATGTCCGATTGGATTGATCAGTATGCTGTGTATTAAGGCAATCCAATGTAATTGGACAGCACTGCTGAAAATTAAGCTTTTCTCTCTATTTAATAATTATAAATAATTTATAAATAATACATTTTATCGATTCATGTAATTATCACGTACGATTAGGGCTTGTACGATCAGTTGACTGGGCCGCTAAACCCCTGATCATACTACTGAAGTAAATAAAAAACAATGAAAAATTCCAATTCGTGAAAAAATACAAAGCAACTAAAGAAAATAAATAAATAATAGCAAATAAAAACATTAGCCAAGATATAATGATTTCTTTACATAAGGTATATTCTTCTTTACAAAAAAATAAATAAATAAAAACAACAAACGTCATCATTCAGTACTGATACATAAGCAAAGGACTATTTGAAATATGTTGGTTCAACCAAAATTGTAATAACAAACGTTACAATTTGAATGTTTATAGTTAATCTCTTGATCCGTTAAAAAAATAGTATAAAAATGGTTATACATTACCAACTTTCATTAATCTTAAATATGAAAGTTTAGACTTATTTTGGTTCATTTCCAGTTCTCGACTTTTAAACCCATTCGAGACGACGATATTTTTCGAATACGGTCCCCAGGAGCTACTTTTTTTTTCTCTTTACATTGTTCATTTTTAATTAAAAATGCATGTTTACTATGGGAATCGCCCAATTTAAAAGTGAATTCACATAAATAAGATCATCGCACACCGGGTGTGCAGCGAGCTCCTCGGAAAATTTGTATTGCAAGGAGCGGATTGAACACCATGAGTGCAATGTAAGGTAAAATGAAAATTATTCAAAAATTTATAAACATTTATTTCAAAAATAGTTAGCTGATGTAAAATCGTTATTTTGCTTTCAATAATAAAGAACAGAATATAATACAAAGAAAATGTTTAAAAAGTAGTAAAAAGTAAAAAAAAATATTATTATTTGAAAAGAAAAGCAATGTTCAGGGCCGGGATTCAAACCCGGGTCTCCCATGTTTCCGTCATGGTGCTCTGCCAACTTAGCTATCCTGGTTCGTACCACATCCTTTCTCTTGACTGATCCCATATCCCCGTGTTCTCTCAATTTGCGATGTATACAAGAGGGAGAATGTTCATTGAACATTACTTATTAATTATAACTATTAATAAATAAATAAATTATAATAAAATATAATGACGTAAGTCAACAAGATCCTAATAAAAGTAAAAGTAGTTTTATCACTAATATCTAGAATATTTTTTTATTATACTGGCTCTTTGTTTAGCAGTTAATTTCCAAAATAAAAACGAATGTTTCCGAACTTCTTCTAAGATAAGAAATATATTATAATTGTAATTATTTTAAAATTGGTATCAGAATCAGTTTAAAAGGGCGGGTTTCCCATTTCAAACGTCCTAGCTAACTTTTATTAAATATCAAATTTATTCATGAAGAAGTCATTTCGAGGCTGAGATATGTATAAGGCGAATTGGAAAAAGTGGTTGCGTTGGCCATTTTAAGAAAGGCAATAAACTGGGTTTAGGGTTGGGAATCTTTTGGTTCTAACGAGGGTCTTATACCACAGTGAGTTTATTGCTCTTGGGGTTGAGCTTCCTGGGGTTCATGGGCTTCATGGGTTCACATCTCCCTCCAGTTCTAGCATCCGTGTAATTCTTCAAATATCTCTGATAGAGTTAAACAAACGTAGTATCTGATAAGATGCTCAAGTTGTAATCTATCCAGATCTCCAGACATCTTTCGATTGATGCTTGTGGCTTGTTCAGAAATATAACTGGGTTAAAAGTCAGCTATTAAATGGAAACTTTTTATTTTTATCAATCTTTTAATTTTGTTATTTTATTTTCAAAAGTGTTTAAACCTTTAAAATTCACATTATATTTTTTTTTAAGTGTAGTAAAATCTGAAGTAGAGAAAAATCAACCTTCTTATATATGTATACACTTATATAATAAAAAGTAATAATGTTGAATTAGTTGTATAAAAAGTATAAATGCATTAGTTAACCTTTCATATATCAGGAAGAAAATAGTCCGGGTTGAAGTAAAAAAAAAATCTCTTACAGTCTAGTGTCACCCCCTCATCTTAAAGCCCTGAAGAACTGCAGTGTGGGCCAACCGTCGGCTTTCCAATAAACGTTCTTCCTATATAAGAGAATATTTTTTGCCTCCAAACGGACCATTTTCATCCTTAAAAAGTATAAAGTATATATAAAGTCTATAATAAGAAATATTAATTATTTAATCTCTAAATAGCCCTGGGACCTATAAGACCTTCCTGGGGCTCACCTAGACCGGTAATATAGAAAATGTAGGTATCCATGTTGAAAAAACCTGGCGGTTGAGCTTAATCTCGGACAAATCATCGCCCTGCACAACCGTAATCCTATCATCAGTATAGTCTAGTATGGTCCATACAAGACCCTTCATGGATTGTAGTGGTACAGTTATGTTTTATTAAAAAATTTTTTTAGAGTTTCGACGTGGTTTTTAAAAAATAAATTTAAAAAAACATTGCAACAGTTGTTGAACAAAAGCTACGCCAAAAATTCATTATTCTTGGAAGTTCATATTTTAACTTTTTTATTTTGCCTGAATTAAATGAATACAATGCGGAATAACTGTGTTCTTTTGAAAAGGTTATAGCACTTTTTATCAACAATAAGTAGAAGAATTATTCGAAATTAGTCCTAAATAACTTTAAAAGTTCGAACAGATGTCTCCCTATTGAGTCCTTAAACAGGCGATGTAATGATGATACCATTAATTTCACTTATGAAGGCCCCTATATAGTAAACGTCATATCTTTGTTCATAAGAATCTTCCTTATTGTTTCACTAAACATTCTTTACGGTAGCTTACTGAATACTTCAAGCTCTAAAACAATTCTATTAAAGAAATTATCCGATGGTTGAATTAAATAAATTCAGAAAGTATTGTAAATGAGAAATCATCCGTATTCGATAAATCGATAATGAATATAATTAATTAGTCATATAATTTTTTCATGACTGAATATGATGATTTCATGAAATAAAATAAACAACAAAATTGCTTATAAAGAGGTTTACTCCATATCAAAAACGTATTACAAGTTAAATAAGTCAATCTTAGCAATGATAGCACTTGTTTATTTACCCATTTAACTCACTTTAAGCAGCTGTGCTTAATCGTATGATGCTACAGTGCTCACCCAGCCTCTATAAAGTGGGTAACAGAAATGAGGGTGAAATAAGATTTTACCTCCTTTAAAAAATCTTAAGGAGGCGAATGCGATCTTGGACATATTAGATTGATATGCTACCACTGCCCCACAGTTGTACTAATTTTTCTACCTGAGAAATTGAAATATTGAGTTAGAAATATTCCTTAGAACCGGAAAGTAAAATTAACTGCTAATTTAAATTTTTAAATTACAACTTAATTTATTATAACCACAATATTAATTCACGTTTAGTTGAATTTTATCTTAGTTAAATCTACACCATAAGACATGATACGTTTAAAATGAATAGTAACATGATTTTGTAATATCTGTTTGAAAGATACGAAATCATATATTTTTTATCTCAGAAACTAACTAAAATTTCTAGTTATGGCATGGAAAATCTATAATCAGAAATATTTTAGGATTTTATTTAAATTATAAAAGTTAATTATGAATAGCGTCTACCATTTTAGTGAAAATATGTTTTCCTTTATCATTAAAATGAAAAATGATACATATTTAAAAAATATGTTTACACGTGTGATATATCCTGTGATCATTTGTGAGAAGGCTGATTAAAGACTGTCCTCGTGATTACAGTGTTCTTTGATGTCTCTTTCCTTTGTAGCCTTTTCATATCTTTCTTTAGTCCTCTACTACCTCAGTAAAGGGATTTCCCCAGTGGTTGATAAACAAGAGAATAATTAGTTTCAAATAAAAGTTGGATAAACAATAAGCTTGTTAAAGGGTGTTTATTCTGTTTGTATTTTTTTAAACCAGTATCGTTGAAACAACATTTTAAGGTCAATCGTTAACTTTTTTATTTGAATTTCAAACCTTACTTTCAAATGTAACTTTTTGTATTTCAAGTGTCAACCATCTTCATTTTATTTTAATTCTTTCTGATTCGAATTCACCCTTTTCCACTTCATGTTTAACCCGGTAGGGCATAAATTAATTTTTTTTTATTTGAAAACTTAATACTTTACTACCTGTAAACAGTAGAGTCTCTACCATACTCTCTACCATAAACTCTACCATTCTCTCTCTACTGAACCCATGAAGGATCATCAGTTGCAGTTGTACAAGATTTTAAAGTGATCAAGCAAAATGAAGAAGAGACACGATACTCGTCCATTTTTATTAATTCAATAAAATCCTGACACTAATACCCTGAGAAAAAATATTATTAATTTATAGTAATAATTTTAGAAATAATAAAGCTGTTAGTAAATTCACAATAAAATAAGCTGAAGATTAATTTACTAATCATAAATTAGTAATCTTTAAATCGCAGGATGAATTTATATTCTAAACCATTGTCGAGTAATATGTAGGTTTATTTTAAATTAATATGCAAATGCTATCTTTTAAGCTACTTCATTAACTTCAAACGTTCAAAAAATATTATTTTTTATAATGAAAGTTTGATGAGAAGACACGCCAAGCTCAAATTAAATTGAGAAACCCCGGACGGAATCACAATGAACTGAAAATTAATATTTTATATCTTATATTTATTAATACTTATATAAGCCACTTAGCCAATTTAAGTAATATAATAAATGATAAAAACCAAGAATTATCATAATGTAAAATTGATTATAAATCAGGGGAACGTGCTAGTCTAAACCCATATACAAGTGTAACTTTATCTAAATATTTTTCTTTGTTTGATTTTTCTATAGTTTTTATATCTACTGAGTAGTACAAATAGGCGGGTTGAGCCGGAGCCGTGACCTTGAGGTCATTGTCTGCTGTAGCAGGGTCGTGGTCGTGACCTTGAGATGACCTTGAGGGTGGGAGGGGTGTAAGGCAGGGCGAGGGGGTGTTGACCTTGAGGTAGGTCCAGGTGTGCAAATTAAGATTTGGCAACGTCGCAGATGAGATGTGGCAACAGCGCAGTAGAAACTAGGTCATGGTTTGTTCTGAATGGATGACGCATGTGACGTCATTTTATGAATGGAATAGTTGAATGGGCGTGTGACGTCATCTTATGAATGGATGAACTGAATGGGTGCGTGACGTAATTTGTCTTTGTGAATGGGATAAGAGTTATGAATGAACCACAGTAGTACAAATAGGCGGGTTGAGCCGGAGCCGTGACCTTGAGGTCATTGTCTGCTGTAGCAGGGTCGTGGTCGTGACCTTGAGATGACCTTGAGGGTGGGAGGGGTGTAAGGCAGGGCGAGGGGGTGTTGACCTTGAGGTAGGTCCAGGTGTGCAAATTAAGATTTGGCAACGTCGCAGATGAGATGTGGCAACACCGAAACTAGGTCACAGCATAATGAAAGAGAGTATATTGTTTTCCGAATGGGAGAGTGTCATCATTATGTCTTATGAATGAAGCACGTTGTTGTTTCCTCAATCAGTTAGTTTAGTATGGGTCGGCTAAGGAGCAAGAACCTGAGGTACGAAGAAGGAAGGTTGTCGACATTCGTCGGCTGGTCGTCACCGGTGAGTCCATTGAAACTAGCGGCTGCTGGGTTGTATTACTTGAAAGTGTCTGATAGGACAAGATGTCCATTTTGCGGAGTAGTCTTGCATGAATGGAAGGAGTATGACGACCCTTTTGCCGACCACAAAAAATGGTCTAAAAACTGTTCGTTTATAGAGTATTGTGAACAATTGAATGAGCTGCAAATCATAGTGTCTGACGAGAATGATAGCGAAGAGACGGTATGTTGTTAAAAGGCTTCACAATTTTCTACATCGACTCAAAGATTTGCAATTATGCATTTCCTTGTATGAACTAAAAAGAAGGGAAATAAATGATGTGATAAAAAAACTAGAACAGCTGCAGCTTTCTCCCCTCCACTCCGTTATACCACACAGTCTTGTCGTTGATGATACGCGAGATGGATCGTCGAATGGACCTTGTGACCGAGTACCCACTCACCAACAGTAAATGTTTTCGAATCGGTTTGTGTAACTTTGTGCCGACTATCGCCATTAGCGAAAAGAAGAAAACTGTCGTTTACATGAATGTTGAGGAATGGACATATATTACCACCCGAGCTCCGAAAATTTTGTTATTGCTGCAGAAACGAAAAAAATCCTATGAAAAAGACCGATCAAGATGTCAAAACGTGATTTGTGAACTTACTACAAGAGGACGCACTAGGGTGATGCGGATAGAGCAGGTAACGCAATGGTTTGCAATGTTTAATCATGAGACCCTTCCACCATCGTCTGCATCTGCATGTTTCAACAGGAACGAGACGGTCAAACTTTGCGCAAATATAGAAAAAATCAACGATTCACTAGCATTGATAACAAAGATGGTTGAACTTTATAATAAGAATGAAGCAAGTGTAGTTAGCGAACCAATTGATTTTAGCATAAATACAAATACACTGTTTTACAACTTAAATGAATTGAATTGTGATGATAATCAATAAAATAAGTTTCCTTTAATATGTTGTATTTTTTATTTGTCCCTTGAAAAATAAAATAGGAAGAAGGAAAAAAAAAAAAAAAAACAAATACAAATTTACTGAAATCAAATATTTTTATTTTATGTAAATATAAAATTTAATTAAAAAAAAAAATTAATAAATCTGAATCAAATACTGATAAGGTAAATATAAAATTTTTAACAATTAACAATCTTGTAATGTTTCTGATAAACAGCTGATCTGTGGGTTGATTCCAGGATAGGACTCAGTATCTTGGAAATATGTTGAATCCTGTTTTCGAATCTTACTCTGTCCCTCGCATATGTTTCCCATGGACTGATACGTGCTGCACGATGAGCATAATTCCATGTTACAAGAGTACGAGTTTCAACAAGGTCCTCATCAGGCTTGAAAGATACCTAAATAAAAGATATTATTACTCGATATTTTGTATTTTCCGAATCGAGTTCTAATTCGTTTATTTTTTTTGATTGTACGTTCATTTTACATCTACTTTTAAAATAAAAAGAAATTAGTATACTCCTCTTCTAACAACCACAAAAAAAACAAACAGAGAGTCAGTACAATTTACGGACCAAACCCGTTCCCATTTCATATTCTATTATTTTATCATGTAAAATGAGACAGTAAGCTTTAGTATTGGCTGGAAAGTTTTCTTTCGCCTCTAATAGTACTCTGATATCGATAGTCGCACTTTTGATTGCTTCAGATTGCTTAGAACAATCTATAATCACTAGAGGCGCTAGTTTCTCGAAATCGGATCTTGAAAGCAGGGGCTGAGAATGTCTAACGCCATAATAACTCGTTTGAAATTCGTTATACATTTCATACAACAATGCTACTTTTCCTTGCTCAAAATCTAAATTTAAGTCATCGTACGGATATTGTTCACTATTCAAATAAAGTTTCAAATTTTTTAATTTGCAACTATCGAACAGACTGCTATCTTTGTTAGAGGTTCTATTTCGATCACT
The DNA here is from genome assembly GCA_037127475.1 of Arma custos. Taxonomy (NCBI): domain Eukaryota; kingdom Metazoa; phylum Arthropoda; class Insecta; order Hemiptera; family Pentatomidae; genus Arma; species Arma custos. Next base: position 37,323,348 of record CM073760.1, read on the forward strand.
TTGAAATGCAAAAATGAGATAGCGCGGTTTTTCTAAATTTGTTGAAGTTTTGACCGACCAATTTTCCTGCTGCGTCGCAGGTACATTGGGATATTCGTAAAGATCCCATGATCTGAATGGAATAGAAACGACCTTGTTCTTGTCTACTAGTTTTAATAACCTCAGACGTTCATAATCTGAAACACGAACATGAGGCATTCTCCACACCAATTTGTCAAGTTTTATTTGTACATCATCGTCACCTAGCACGCAGTTTAGGTCAGTACTTGATCTGATCAAAACGAGCTCTTGCTTCAGATTGATTAAAATTTTACGATAGTCCTCGCAAATCCCAAAAAGAATATCAAGTGGTAGGCATACGCTAAAAACGCCGTTTTTATCCAAAGAAAGAGTTTTACCGGGCATTGTCCACCCCGCATTTTCTAATCCCATTACTCGATTAGGCGAAAATGATGCATGCCCTTTAAGAGTAGTAGTTATCCCCGGATTTCGTACTCGATCGACTTCTATACCGTTTAGTTCATATCTAATTTCGTCAAACAAAAACGCGAATGCGTTATTAGTCAACTTTGGAGTGGCACCGATAGTGCCATCACTTTTTAAGATCCTCCCTTCGAGATAAATAAAACTTTGAGAAGGAAAGGTATAAATATCTTGTTGATGAATAGGAATTCTAATCTCGTCGGATTTGTTAAAGGTATTTCCCGTATAAGGCTGGTGCGAGTGATATTCAAATTGTGTAAGAGAATCGACGAATTTTATATCCGTCGTAACGTCTAGTATGTCATTCATAATGTTTGTTTAACCGAAAACCACACTGTTTTAAAAATATAGCGTTCGCAGTTGTTAGCGCTCTTGTTGATTTAGGTTTACTGGTTTTAACCGTTGTTTGACATCTCCTTTTATAATAATCGATGCAACAACTATCTCTAGAAGAAAAATCAATCCCCATTCTTTTTTGAATGTAATCTCAATGTAACCGTTTCTCCTCTAAAGTCGATAAGCTCTCCGTTCTGATCTACTAATCGAACGATGATATTGTCTACAGTCCTCACGTTGGTTGGAAAGTAAATGACCGGATTCGTGATTTCTATTATTTTATATCCTGGGTCTACACGCGGAAAGAATTGATGAATATTATGATCCGGTTCTCCGTTCACATAAGACCCCGATGCGATGTTACATTGAATTGAAATAATGTTTACGCTGAGAATTTTAACAATGTCATTTGATTCAGTATAGGAGCGATTCGGAGGAATGACATGATCGGATCGTGTAAAACCCAAAAGAGGACCAATAGAGTGAGGCTTCTCGGAATAGTTAAAGTATACTGCATGAGTTGTTTTAATTTCCGTTTTTAGCGTGTTGGAATTTCCTCTTATTATCACTACAGCGGTAGGGTCAAGATGAGAAATTTTTTCACGTAAAAAGGAGGCTATAGCATCGATATCGTACGATCCTTCAGGTATTTGGATCGAAAAATCACCAAAATAAAACATATCATTAGCGCCCTTTTTTATATTCGGAATAGTATTATATGTCTCAAATGATAACAACCCAACAGTATATATTGACCCCAATTCTAACGGTGGTAAAAAGTTTGCGGAAAGTACGCTAGAGTTGCCCGTAAGCGTTACTGTATAGCTCATGATTAACAATGATCAAACGCTTTGAGAAGCATCGACTAAATACTGTAAGCAGAGATGTCCACAAACCGACGTATTCCACTCCTGATAACGCTCTCTATTATAAGTTATTTTTAGCCCCTTAAAGTATTCGAGCAACTGTGGTGGTGGTTTTAAGTTTCCAAAGGAATCAAAGTATTTCACAAAATTATTTTGTTTTACATAACAGACCCAATGTGAACCAAGTTCTGAGCTCGGCTCTAAATTTACAATAGCAGACTCGTGTTTGTTTGGATATCTAGGAAGTTTATCAATCATAAACACTCCTCGAAAATGTTGGATATTTAAAACTTTGGCCAAATAATTTAATTCTAAATCCGTCAATGGCTTATTCGGTAGTCAGATCTTTCCAGATTTGTTTTTTTGTCGAGTTATAAACAGGCCGTAGCCTTTCCGATATGGTTTCAAATAAAGTCCATTTCCGATTTTCTGACTTTCCATCGCTAAATTATGCCTCTTTTGCTCATCTAATTTATGTTTAGCTTCTTTCGCCTCGTAGATAGCTTTAGCCACACTCGACGCTCCTCCCGCTAAAGATCCCACTGCAGAAAGCCCCGCCATTAACGGCACAAGAAATGGAAGAAATCCTCCCTCTTTTGGCAAAGGAAGAACTCTGGGAGGCAAAGGTTTTGTCTTACCACGTAAATGCATTTTAGCCTTTTTGTATGCCATTTTTGACGCTTCGAGGATCGATGATACGTTAGCAACCTTTAGCGATTTAACTAATTTTTTGAAACTAATCTTTTTATTTTTCTTCTTCTTCTTAATACCGGCACCAATTTTACCTTTCGCTTTCATAGTATTTGTAACTAACCAAGCCGCAGCTTTTTCTCCCAATGATGAATCCGAAGCTTTAACTCGTTTCCAAGCGTTTTCAACCAAAATCTTGTCCGCTTTTCTACGACTTTGCATATCCTTATCTTTGCTATAAGCAATATCGTGTTCTTTACAAGCTTTATCAAGCTGGTTTATTCCACTATCTCCTCTATTTAGTCGTTTTTCAAGGTTTGTACCGGGGCCACAATACTGGTATCCTGGCAGGTGTAATTCAAACGGTAACTTATTTATGAGACTGTTTATCAAGCCTCTTCCTTTGCGAGTCTTACGAATCATACTGTAGTGAAAAATGACAATCGGTGATATATATATATATACAGGAAATGAATGATTTTGTCTGCATTCAAAATGAAATTAGTCCAACAAGAACAACGTTTTTCTACTTTGAAGTGTTTGCCTGACGAATCTACTGAGGTGAAACATAGCACATTATTACCAAACACCATACGAGCGTCGATATGCGGATCAAGCGGATGTGGAAAGACGAATATTATGATTGGACTTTTATTAAATCCAAATGGTTTAAAATTTAAAAATGTATATCTATTCGGAAAAACTTTACACCAGCTCAAATACCAGTATTTAAAAAATGTTTTAAATATGGTTCCTGAAATAGGATTTTACGATTTTGAAGATGCAAAAGATATGCCTCACCAAGTTGAATCTAATTCAGTCTGTATATTCGATGATGTTACGATGGAGGATCAAGATATAATTAAACGATATTTCAGTTATGGAAGACATATGAATCTAGATTGTTTTTACTTAACACAAAGTTATGTTTGCATTCCTAGACATCTGATCAGGTGTAATTTTAACTTTTTAATAATATTTCCTCAGGACGAATTGAGTTTAAAACATATTTACGATGAACATGTGAGCACTCCTGCTATCGGTTTCCAACTTTTTAAAGACATGTGTTCATTATGTTGGAAAGAGCCTTTTGGTTATCTCGTTATTGACAAAAGTAGGGATTTAAACAATGGTCGTTTTAGAAAAGGAATCGATACATTTATTGTAGATATATAAAGGGTTTCCAGTCGTTGACGGAGCTCAGTCATGGACCCTAAAGTCACCCGTGAGATTATAAAAACTAGCGAAATTTTAAAAAATAAATTTCGGACATTGAAACGCGGTCTTCAGGATGTAGATGAGGTTCGTCAAGCATTCTTTACACCTGTATCACAACCTTTAGAAGATATTAAAGAGTCGTTAAAGTTGCAAAAAGAAACCAAATCGGAGCCGTCAAGTAAAAAGATTAGAAACAAAAATGATGAGATTGAGTTTACAAAAGATATTTACAAAAGAGCAACATTGACACCAGAGTTAGCTCATTCGACTCATCCGACAACTCCAATAATTTCATCATCTAGATTGGCGTTTCCTGAAATTAAAGTAGAAAATGAACATCATGAAACTGAAGATTCACTAGTAGAAACAATTAAACAGTTTGGAAACCAACAAAGAAAATATTTGGAGAAATTGTTGAGAGGCGATAATAAAACCTTCGATTCACGTTATGGCATTAGAGTCATGCCCGATGGAGGATTCGCAATAGGTGACTCTACTGATATTCAACTACATACAAACAGCGATGACATAACAATTAACGGGGTAACTTATGAAGGCACAGAGGGATTGTTGCAGTTACTTTACTTGAAAAATCCCGAAAAGTATGAAAAAAAAGACTTGGAAATGTATAAAAACATTTTAATCTCGACCAATGCTCACAAAAAAGGCTATAGTGAAGAACGAGGGAGACAAGGAATCAGATCAGAAAAATATAGAAAAGTAATAGCGATGCTTTTCACACCTCGTCATACCACACCCCCTCCTAGTAAAATAGCCACACTTCGTTCGCACAAAGGCACTGGTCTCATGAGAGCCGATAAACCCATTTATGAGTATTGGGATGATCCTAATGAGCTAGTTGATCGGCTGAGGTTGCTAATATCTTCGGCGAATGCAGGTCACGAAGGACATGAAAACGAAATAGGATCGATAATTGAAGAGCTACGAGAAATAAATATATTATATTAAGTGAATATCTTTTCACTGTGTGTGTGTGTATCTCGGTGATGCTAATAACGCTCGGTTATCTTAAAAGATGAATGCATCGTTGTTGAAAAGTGCTGTCGTAAATGAATTGCACAAACCAGCTCGAAGAAAATATCCACGTCGGAAAACTGTTTTGAAAGGAATTAACGATTTATGGCAAATAGACCTTGTGGAAATGATACCTTATTCTGGAGAAAATAAAGGAAATAAATATTTGTTAACGGTCATAGACTGCTTTTCGAAATTTGCTTGGGCTGTGCCATTAAAACAGAAAACAGCGGACAACGTGAGCAAAGCAATGGAGAGTGTGTTTTTATCGAGTAAATCAACTCCAAAACATATTCAAAGTGATCAAGGAAAAGAATTTTACAATTCAAAGTTTAATTCTCTAATGAAACAATACAATGTTAATCATTATTCAACTTTTTCTAATATAAAAGCTTCCATTGTAGAGAGGTTCAATAGAACATTAAAAGAAAAAATTTGGAGAGCATTCAGCCTGCGAGGAAATTATAAATTTTTAAATATATTACCCCAAATTCTACAAGAGTATAATTCATCATTTCATAGGACTATAGGTATGAAACCAATCGATGCTCGGCATAAAAAGATGGAGAGATACTTGCTAAAAAATGTGTATTCTACAGTGACTAAATCGAAAGTACGAAAGCAGAAATTTATAGAAGACGATTTTGTAAGAATATCTAAACAAAAAACAAGTTTTTCAAAAGGCTATAAGCCTAATTGGTCAAGTGAAATTTTTAAGGTAGTCAAGATTCAGGAGACATATCCGTACACATATTTGCTAGAAGATCTAAAAGGGCAACCGATCAGTGGTGCATTTTATGAAGAAGAGCTACAACAGGCTAAATATCCAAATATATACCTGGTAGAAAAGGTTTTAAAAAGGAAAGGCAATCAATTATATGTCAAGTGGTTCGGTGTTAATGAACGCAGCTGGGTTAATAAAAAGGATATCGTATAATGTTGAAGAAGAAGAAGAAAAAAAAAAACATATGCTCTTGCACTAGACATTTATTTTTATACATATATCATATGTCATTAAAATTTTTTGTTAATTATTGTTACTTTTCTTGAAAAAATAAAAATCTAATAATCTGTTCACTGGTCTAATTTTCTAACCTATTTATTAATTTAAGTAAGTGCGACGTATTTTATTTGTCCTTGAAAAAAAAGAGGAATAAGAAAAAAACAAATTAACTGAAAACATTTATTTTTCTTTATGAATGAAAAATTTAATTAAAAATCATCTACATCAATATGTAGCAATTATAAGAAAAACATATTACAAAATAAATCTAAATGAAATACTGATTTAGTAAATACAATATTTAACATATTTTAATTAAAAAGACTCCTCCTCAAACCATAAACAATGCGGGCTACACGCCCTATGGTAATTGAGAGGGTTTATTAACGAATCGGTGTCATACAACAGTCCACAGTATACACATTTAACACTATTTTCGATTCCACGTATAAATCCAGCAAATGACAGCATATGATGAGGAGAAGAAGAATTGTCTCTATACGTTCGTTTACGAACGTCTCTTTTAGTGAAATCTACAGCCTCGCTATTTTTATTTACCCATGCAGCCAGACGATGAGCTTGATTTAAAGAGCAAACGAATGAAGTGTCTAAATGATAATGACATGCTATCTTATCATATTCCAACTGTTTCAGATTGGGGCATCCAAAGTCGTGCAAATCATAAACAGGTTTATCAATAAGGTCTTCTATAAACTTACACTTTTCTATTCCTTTTCCCCATAATACGTCATAGTTTTCTGCAACGGATAGTAAAACATTTTTCAAAGATTCATAATTTACATCACCATAGTCCCATTCCAGACCATGAAGATGTTTTTTTACCCAGAGATTTGTCTTTAGCCGATCAGCATTTTCGGCTCCTTGAGGCGGTTTAAAAATCCAATGACTAGAGTGCTCGTAATTTAAGCTAACTACTGACAGTTCTTTCACTATCAGCTTGTTCGTTTCCAAACGATAAGCCTGTAAATCAAGAACTGCTGACGACATGTCTGGAATAACTCTACTGAAAGCGGGCCCAAATACCGACTGACCTGATCAGCATCTGACGCAGCACCTTAGCGTACTTATAAGCCCTCGCCTTTTCTATCTCCTGATCAGTCAGCCACTATGCTAGTATAAGTTCATAGTCTCAACGTCTTCAGTTTTCATTACAACTGCAGTAAAGTAAGTTTTTTTTTTTTTTTAATTTTACTCGAATATCTGTTTACTAACTAAGTATATGATTTTAATTTTTTTTTTTTTTAGATGTCACTCCTGAAAAAATTAAATGAAATTAAACCCGCATATAAAAATATTGGAGAATTAATTATAGGACGGACGTATCAAATTCTACAACTTTCGAAGAAGGAGACGGAGTATGGCCCGGCCCATCAATTGAAGCAATATTATTAGATGAAGGAGAAAAAGAAAAAATAAGAATCTTTCTACCTAAAAGATATGTCTACGCATTTACAGAAGAAGAAATATTCAACTATGAAGGTACATTCTTACATTTTAAACATATAAAGAAAAAAAGTTATATATTTTTTTTTTTTTTTACTTAGCCAAGTGATTATTTTCTGTTTTAGGACAGCTAAAAATTCAATATATGGGAAAGAAGAAAAATGCTTATGACATAAAGTTTATGTAAACAAAAAAAAAAAAGGTTGAATCAGGTTAGGCTACAATTGTTTTTGTTTTTTTAATATTACTTTTAGGGGGTAGTGTATATATATTTTAGTATTTGTTTGACCAAGTATGTTTTTAGATTAAAAATGAATAATAAAAGTAACGGAAATAATTATTTATGTGCTCATTGTGGATTATTGCTTACAAACTGGCGACATAGATGTCAATCGTTGTTTTACTATTGTCGAGGCTGTAGGAAAGAATTTAGAAAAAGTTTAACTTTGAACGGCATAAATTAACTTGTCAATTTGGGGTTAGTAGTAATAATACACCCGACGTGAACACAATGGAGATACCAATGAAAAAAAGAAAATATAGCATTTTTAGTAGACAGATGCGAGGGAATACGGTAGCTCAAGAAAATGGGATTATTAAAGCTTCCTTAGGAAATGCGGTTGAAGATGTTTACATTCCTAACGATAATAAAAAATTATTAGCTTCAGAATTTTTTAATAAGAAAAAAGAGGTTTTAGTAAAGTTACTAAATAGTTATGTAGATGAATGGAAAAATCTAAAATTAAACATAATGTTAGAATGTACATATATTAAGAAAAACGAAAATACTATTAGTGAAAGAACAGATTTTAATTTTAAATCAAAAGTTAGTACGATAGATGTTTCTATAAACCTCGAAAATTACATTGAAACAATTTTTGATAAAATTTTAGAGGAACAGGATGAGTTTGAAAAAAAAGGTTCCGGTTGGATGTATACCTCTGCAAACTATATCTGCCTACATTTAACTAAATTTAAGCCTTTAGGAGGGTCTCAATATATTGAATTACCTAAAAAAATACGAGACAAACGTTGTGTTATAAATGTAAAAAATAATACTAACGATCGCTTTCGTTTAGCTTTACTTAGTGATAATATTAGATCAAATGACTTTAACGCGTACAAAAATATTCATACTCCATATTCTTTTGATTCTATATCGTTCCCGACTCCAATTAGCGATATCAATCGATTCGAAAATTTAAATAACCTGTCTATTAATGTTTATGGCTTAGATGATAAAAATAATGTTTATCCAATTAGAATCAGTAAAAAGGATAATTATGATAAAACGTTTGATCTGTTGTATTTACAAAATGGAGAAAATTTTCACTACTGTTTGATCACAAATCTTTCACGATTAGTAAGTTCTCAAATATCTTTGTCAAAACGCGCTTATTCAATCTGTCGTAGATGTCTGACCGTATTTCCAAGGACGTACGTAAACAAGTATGGGAAAAAAGGCGATGAGCGAAAAGACGAACACGAATTATTTTGCCGTGATCACAAACCAATTCGATCTGACTTTCCGAAAGAAGAAAAAATTGAATTTAAACATGTGGAATATACACAATCCATTCCAATCGTAGTTTATGCAGATATTGAATCTCTTTTGATACCAATTTCGGGGCCTATTCCTAATCCGTCAACATCTTGGAACAAAGCTGTTCATGAGCATCGTGCTTTTTCAGTTTCACTTCTGGTCAAGTCAAAAATGTTTGAATGTAAACCGTTTGTTTATACGGGAGAAAACTGTATGCTAGCGTTTTTAGAAAAACTCGAATCTATAGTTGTTGAAGCGGATAAAATATACGGTAATACTATGCGAATGGAAGAAATGAGCAAAGGGGAAAGTAAAATATTTTATTCTGCTAAAGATTGCATCTTATGTCAATACCCTTTAGACGAACACGATCGAGTACGACATCACTGTCACTTATCAGGAAAATTTGTTGGACCAGCACATAATGCTTGTAATTTAAGAGCAAAAAAGCCCGATTTTATACCTGTTTTTATGCACAACTTACAGGGTTACGATTCTCATTTTATAATCCCTTTCTTGGGCCGTTGTGAAAATATCAGCGTAATTCCTAGTAATTCTGAAAAATATATAAGTTTCAGCATAAAATTTAAAGGATGTAGTACAAAAATACGATTTGTTGACTCGTTTAAATTTCTATCATCAAGTTTGGAAACATTAGTGAACAATTTGCAAAATAAATCTAAATCAATTACTGATATATTTCCACATATGGCAAATATTATTAATGATGAAAACAAAATTAAATTATTGACAAGGAAAGGCATATTTCCGTACAATTATTTTAATTCTTTTGATCGTCTAAACGAAACTCGACTACCTTCCAAAAATTCATTTTTTAATGATTTAACAAAAACATCAATTAGCGACGTGGACTATGAGCACGCGAAAAGTGTCTGGAAAGTCTTCAACATCCAAACACTAAAAGATTATGCGGAATTGTATATACAAACAGATGTAATTTTGTTGTGCGAAGTTTTTGAAGCCTTTCGACTTCTCTGTCAACAAATTTATCGACTAGATCCTGCATGGTTTTTTACTTTGCCACAGTTATCTTGGAATGCAATGTTGAAATACACGAAAATAAAATTAGATGTAATAAAAGATATTGATATGGTTCAGTTTTTTGAAAAGGGAATAAGTTGTTTGCCAAGTTGTTTCTCGGTATGCGAAAGCTAACAATAAATATCTAAATGAATATGACTCGACTAAACCCAGTAATTATTTACTTTACGTAGATGTCAACAATCTTTACGGTTATGCCATGAACCTTCCCTTGCCGTATACAGATTTTGAGTGGGTTGATGAAAAATTAAATGTATTAGATGTTGAAAATGAATCAGAAACCGGTTATGTGCTAGACGTTGATGTTGAATACCCCAAAGAAATTCATGATAATCTTTCTCAATTACCTTTTTTACCCGAAAAAAATAATCCACCTAATACTAAAACAGTTAAACTATTGACGACTTTGATGCCCAAAACACGTTACATAGTACATTATGTGAATTTAAAACAAGCCCTACAACTCGGGGTAAAGATTTCAAAAATTCATAGAGTGTTGAAGTTTAAACAAAAAAAATGGTTGGCTCCATACATAGAAATTAATTCAATGATGAGAGCATCAGCAAAAAATACATTCGAGTCAGATTTTTACAAATTGATGAATAACAGCTGCTTCGGCAAATTTATGGAAAACGTGCGCAACAGAATCGATTTAAAAATAGTAACAAATGAAAAATCATTATTTCGTCAAGTCAATAAACCAAATTTTAAAGGCAGGATTATATTTGCAGATAATGTTACAGCGGTTCAGCTGGAAAAAGAAAGCATTATTTTTGATAAACCCTTGTACGTGGGATTTGCAGTGTTGGACTTGAGCAAAGTTTTGATGTATCATTACCACTACAATGTGTTTTTGAAAAAATATGGTGTAGAAAATGTTACTTTATGTTATACCGACACCGATTCATTTTTATACAATATTAGGACTGAAGATATTTATTCCGATATTTCTGGAGAGTTAAATAAATATTTTGATACAAGCAATTTTCCCACTTCTCATTTCTGTTATTCTGAAAAAAATAAAAAAGTCGTAGGTTTGTTGAAAGATGAAACTTTTGGAGATCCTATAGTAGAGTTTGTCGGATTGAGGCCCAAAATGTATTCGTACATAACAAAGAATGATATAACGGTTAAAAAGTCAAAGGGAATAAAAAAATCGGCAGTTAACGATTTTACTTTTAGCGATTACCTAAACACATTTAAAGACAGCAAAAGTCTATATTCTTCATTTTATACAATTCAATCTAAAAAGCATAACGTTCAAACCACACTGATAAATAAAAAGTCATTATGCTCATTTGATAATAAAAGATATACATTACACGATGAAACCACTCTCCCTTATGGCCACTATAGCCTCAATGAAACAACGAATCTAACATTGTAAATGTATAAGAACCAATTAATGATTGTATACTAGTATTATTATTGTTTACTTAAATTTATATTTAGTTAGAAAAGACCTGTAATTAGAGTACTAGATTTATTTCAAGAATGTCTACTTGTAGTATTATTATTGTTTACTTAAATGAGAAAATTAGAGTACAAGAAAAGTAACAAAAAACATGTTTAAGAATATGATGTATAAAATAAATGTTTTGTACAACTGTATTTTTTTTTCTTTCACATATCCTTTTCCAGCTCCTTCAAAAAAATTTCCTATATATTACTAAAGTTCAGGAGGAACACATACGTCATCCAAGCTCATAAAAGCTAAATAATCTAAATCAATGAAACGTCATCCAATAGCCTATCTCAAAAGCAAGCCTAATCCCATTCATAAAAGCAACTCCCGTCTCAGTCATCATCTCAAAAGCATCCCATTCATAACTCATTCATAAAGACAAATTACGTCACACTACCATTCATAAGATGACGTCACACGCCCATTCAACTATTCCATTCATAAAATGATCAACATCCATTCAGAACAAACCATGACCTAGTTTCTACTGCGCTGTTGCCACATCTCATCTGCGACGTTGCCAAATCTTAATTTGCACACCTGGACCTACCTCAAGGTCAACACCCCCTCGCCCTGCCTTACACCCCTCCCACCCTCAAGGTCATCTCAAGGTCACGACCACGACCCTGCTACAGCAGACAATGACCTCAAGGTCACGGCTCCGGCTCAACCCGCCTATTTGTACTACTGTGGTTCATTCATAACTCTTATCCCATTCACAAAGACAAATTACGTCACGCACCCATTCAGTTCATCCATTCATAAGATGACGTCACACGCCCATTCAACTATTCCATTCATAAAATGACGTCACATGCGTCATCCATTCAGAACAAACCATGACCTAGTTTCTACTGCGCTGTTGCCACATCTCATCTGCGACGTTGCCAAATCTTAATTTGCACACCTGGACCTACCTCAAGGTCAACACCCCCTCGCCCTGCCTTACACCCCTCCCACCCTCAAGGTCATCTCAAGGTCACGACCACGACCCTGCTACAGCAGACAATGACCTCAAGGTCACGGCTCCGGCTCAACCCGCCTATTTGTACTACTGTGGTTCATTCATAACTCTTATCCCATTCACAAAGACAAATTACATCACGCTCTCATTCATAAGATGACGTCACACGCCCATTCAACTATTCCATTCATAAAATGACGTCACATGACCAACATCCATTCAGAACAAACCGTGACCTAGTTTCTCTTCCATTCATAAGATGACGTCACACTTCCATTCATAAAAAATGACGTCACATGCGTCATCCATTCAGAACAAACCATGACCTAGTTTCTACTGCGCTGTTGCCACATCTCATCTGCGACGTTGCCAAATCTTAATTTGCACACCTGGACCTACCTCAAGGTCAACACCCCCTCGCCCTGCCTTACACCCCTCCCACCCTCAAGGTCATCTCAAGGTCACGACCACGACCCTGCTACAGCAGACAATGACCTCAAGGTCACGGCTCCGGCTCAACCCGCCTATTTGTACTACTGTGGTTCATTCATAACTCTTATCCCATTCACAAAGACAAATTACATCACGCTCTCATTCATAAGATGACGTCACACGCCCATTCAACTATTCCATTCATAAAATGACGTCACATGACCAACATCCATTCAGAACAAACCGTGACCTAGTTTCTCTTCCATTCATAAGATGACGTCACACTTCCATTCATAAAAAATGACGTCACATGCGTCATCCATTCAGAACAAACCATGACCTAGTTTCTACTGCGCTGTTGCCACATCTCATCTGCGACGTTGCCAAATCTTAATTTGCACACCTGGACCTACCTCAAGGTCAACACCCCCTCGCCCTGCCTTACACCCCTCCCACCCTCAAGGTCATCTCAAGGTCACGACCACGACCCTGCTACAGCAGACAATGACCTCAAGGTCACGGCTCCGGCTCAACCCGCCTATTTGTACTACTCTACTGTCTAATTTAAACAAACAAAAAAAACGTATTATCAAAAGTTTGATCGAGATTAATGAGATTAATCGAATTGAGACAGTATTTCGTAATACCAAACCTAAAAATCACAGAACTGCGTTATTCATGGCTGTACAAAAAACAAATTTTATACAACCCTCCTCAAATTTTAGACAACACCAAAGCCTCACATGTATTATTTATGGTTATGATTTGTTTAAAAAGGGTGTAAGAATGAAACCTTTACTTTTTGTGACTTTGGAATAAAAATAGAAGACTTTCGATTGTTTTGAAAATATTTTGTCAATATTTTCCGATAACCTTCGAAATTCATATAAGCAATATAAGTAATAATTAATATAAAAATTATAGAAATTATAAAAAAATATGTTTTCCTTGATTCTTAATTGCGCGTGTAGATATGAGCCCTTATATTTTTTTACGTTTACCATAAAATATTGTGCGATCTACTATCAGTAAGTAAAAAAAAAATAAAACTTCGACTGCAATCCATAAAGTGTTGACAATGGTTGTGCAGGGAGTTTATTTGTCCTTCATCACGCTCAGCCGCCTGATTCCCCCCCTTATTTTGGGTACCTACTTTATAGAGACTTGGTAAGCCCCTATAGAGGGTGTACTTTGCAGATGCTTGATCCCATAGGACCCATCTCTGCTAAGAGATTAAATAAAAGCCTTGCCTGCAGTGGGATTTGAACCCAAGACCTTTTGCATAGCAACTTGGCGCTCTACCACTCAGCCACTACGCTCCCCATCAGTAAGTAAAAGCTTAAGTCAAATCGGTCTCTGCATCACCTTGTAAAGGTTGCACGGTAGGTATACAGTGAATATTATTACGTCATATAGCATTACTGATAATTAATTTAATAGGTATGATTCACATTTGAATTTCAAATAGCACACAACTCACGGTAACCATCCAATTATCGTTCCATTACTTCACATACATACACCGACATTTCAGTAGTGTATTAAAACCAGAAACTTCAAGGGATTTTACTGGAAATGGTAATACCAAAGTGATTTATTGACTCATATATATATTCAGATGTAGCATGCCAATCAAAACTGTTGACACGCATTGCTAAATCAACATTTAAATCCAATCACCGGGAACGCCACCAACTGCGCAATAAACTTTCGCGAATAATTTTCATTCCATCTATTATAACTTCTGTTCGACAGATTCGTTGAGGACTGATGGGGTGAGGACAAAACTAAATAACTATGAGAAAGAGGCGTATAATAAAATAAAATAAATAACAAAAGAGTGGTAAAATAGAAAATGGCTCAAGGCAATTACTAGGCTTTGCATACAAACTAAGTAGCGCAGCCAAAGCAAATATCTATTCTAGGAGGCAGTTTTAAAATGCAAATCCGGAAGGCTGTCGGGTCTCATAACACAGCGCCGCCTGCCGGCCGATTTACTACGTACACAGGAAGGGGGGTGTGTTTTCCTCTAATTGGATACAGCCTTTGCCCAATATTGTTAGCATATTTTTAAAATTTAAAACTCTTATTTCCTTACTGGATTTTTTATAACCACTCTAGTTTCTCATTTGTAAAATAAATAAATGATAAGGTAAATAAGGTAGCTGCGTTCCACTTAAACGTAAATAAGAAACTTAGCAAACCTAAAAAGATAGCGTAATATCAATTTTAAAACACCCGTTTCTTTTAATCTCATTTGAACTACCCTAAGGCTTTAAAATCTTAGTTCCACTAAAACGAGTTTTCAATTGGACGCAACTTATGGAATGTTTGAAACAATATAATCCTTTAACCAAAGCTAAAATAATTATTAAAAATATTATATTATTCTAAGACCGTGGAAAAAATCCCAACGAAAAGCCATTTAGTCTCCAAGCTAAAACAGAAATTGAAATTATCTGTCCAATATTTCGCTTATTCAGGCATCCTCAGGGTAGATAGAAAAAAAAAAAGAACAAAAACAAAACAAAAACATGAATAATGCACCCAAGAAGCATCCCACCACCTCCAAGGCTCAATTGCAACTGAATTCAAATGATTAAGTTGCATTTGAGCCTTGGAGGTGGTGGGATGCTTCTTGGGTGCATTATTCATGTTTTGTTTTGTTTTTGTTCTTTTTTTTTCTCTATCTACCCTGAGGATGCCTGAATAAGCGAAATATTGGACAGATAATTTCAATTTCTGTTTTAGCTTGGAGACTAAATGGCTTTTCGTTGGGATTTTTTCCACAGTCTTAACATTTATGTAAGGTCTCTTTTCATTTTTCAATAATTATATTATTTTATATTTTTCACCGACAGTAACTAACATTATAACCAACACAAGCATTTGCTTTATAAAAATTCAATGTATTCCTGATTACAGTACGTTCATCTCAAATAACCGTATACATGATTTACTTAATCCAACGAACACTATTGCAGACATTGTGAATGCCATATGAAATATGAATCTGTGATAACTAATGTAAATCACTTAAAATGTAAGACCTTTCATACATTTAGTTAACAAACGGAAGAAGTCTTATAACAAAGCAATAATTTTATAGTGACACTGAAAGATATTACATGAATATACAAGAGATTTTCTTATATGAACTAAGTAAACAAGAATTGACATTAAAGGTTAATGTGGACGCGGAGTACCTCTAAAAGTGGGTACCTAAAATAAAGGGGGGATATCTGCCGGTAGAGTGTGATAAAGGACAAATCACCTCCCTGCACAACCGTTGTTCAAGAAATAGTACAGCCTCTATCATGTACTGAACCCCAGACGCTTCACGTAATGGCTGTAGTGGTAGTTTTTTTAATAGCTATTTGATTGCTCTAGAAGTAACTTAGTGACTACTCTCTATACATAATAAAATCTAACCATACCATCTCCTCTCTCTTTCTATTTATTCTGTATCTTAGAGCATATATATATATATATATATATATATATATATATATATATATATATATATATATATATATATATATATATATATGTCTCAGGGGTAATTTTAAGCTACCGAGCGAGTCCGCGGGTGGTGGATGAACAGCTGTAAATATATTGACTTGAATAAATTGTGAGGTGTCTGTACAGGGAAGACGAGTACAAATTGAAGCTCGGCTCTCGCTTATCTGAGCCTTTTTCTATCCCAAAGGGTCTTAAGCAGGGATGCAGTATGTCCCCGACCCTGTTTAAAATTTAAGTACAACAGGCAGTTAAGGAGTGGAATGCACGTTGGAGAGGAAAGGGCATAGACATAGACGGACATATGCTTTTCTCTCTTTTCTTTGCCGATGACCAGGCAGTGGTCACATATAACGTAGATGGTCTGGAAAAGGCGCTGATGGCCCTGGAAAAAGAATACAGCCTATGGGGTCTAATGAATAAATTTTGAGAAGACAGAATACCTGGCAGTGAACTGCGCAGTAGCCACAGACCTTCATACTAGCGGGAAAATATGCAAGCGGATGGACTCCTTCAAGTACGTAGGGTCAACAATAGATGGAAATCGTAAGTCGGGACCCAAAGTTAGGAGGAGAGTTAACCTGGCAACAAGGGTGACTAGAATGTTGCACCCAGTTCTTTGGAACACAATCATCTCAACGGACAACTATAGGCGTATTTTCAGAAGCATTGTTGAACCCTCCCTCAGCTACGCTTCAGAGACCGGGACACTTAACCCGTGACTCTACTCCAGATTACAAGCTGTAGAGATGGACTTTTGGAGGAGATGCCTGAGGATAACCCGCTTGGATAGTCAGAAATGAAGATATTGGAGACAGGCTGGGCGTGACCGAAGGAGTTCCGGAGATGATTGGAAGGGACAGGCTGCGATGGTACGGATCTGCCAGCGGATGCCAGAACGTAGTTGGCCGAAGAGACTTTTGCTGTGGGAACAGCCAGGCAGACGAAGAAGAGGAAAACGCCGACCGAGGAGGAGATGGCCGCCAGGGGACTTGACGAGGATGACTGGTGGAATAGAGAAAAGTGGAGGGACGCTCTGACTTGACCAGACAAGCCATTGAGGGAAAAAACCTGCAAAAGTAAAAACGAAGTATGTATCAATGTAAATATAGATATATATATATGTATACATATGTACACACATGTAAAAGAGAAGAGGGCACGTCAAGGAAGTTGCATTGCTGACAGACAACACTGAAGTATTTCTAAACTTAGCTGAGAGTATTCACAATTACTTTAGGTGATCAAACCAATCTACCAACCATGAATACCAACCCGTTGACTATTTGATAGTTGGCAATATTTATCAAGTATTTATTGCAGATTTCTACCGAAACCAATATTTATATTTCATAATAGATTGCCCGTGACTCACGTTACACTGAGCAGAAAATAGTCAAATACTTTCTTCAGTCATGTTGGTTGAAGTCGTAGTATTAAGTATTGGACAAAATAAACTATAAAACAAACTTCAGTTGATTGGAGGATTAACCAAAAGCCTGAAATAAATGTATTTACAATAAGTATTCTTTTATAGAAAGGTTCCTAACTTATTCTGCGTTTGGTAACGAAAAAATTGTAAATTAATACAATAAAAAGAAAAGCTAACAGGTCATACGTCGGAAAGAGGTAGGAATCGGTCAAATGTGATGCCAGTGTACACACACTCCCCTTCAGCACACCTGTTGTTCATTCCTGTGGGTTTATTCCGGCCAACAAGCCTCATTCAACACTGTCCTATTAACAAGTCCCATCAGGTTTACCTCCCAATTTTATTTGTTGTCGAAACAGCAATGGGCAGGAACCATTATTTAAGCTAATGCCAAAAAGAAAAAGTCCCCTTCCGGAGGTACAGGAATAACATTTGCACAATGTTGTGTAAAATACATTCCTTGAGTTATAAAGGAAGGTCTGAAACGTCTGTGGGTTTTATCAATGGACAATGTAGGAACTGAATACAACTGTTAAACAAATAAATAAAAATAAAAAGAGGAGAAAGTACTGCTGTATTCCAAACAAGAAAATGAATAATAATCCTTAAAGTTAAATTGATAAGAGTTGCCGAAGATTTTTAATTATTTAACTAAAAATTAGATTATTTTTAAAAAAGTTTTCGTCATCTTTTAAAAATTCTTAGCAGAGATAAAAATGATATATTTTTCTTTAGTTCTTACATTTTTTTTTTCAGGAATATATAATATAAATTTCAGAAAAGCTTATCTTAAAAGATAATTGGATTTAAAATATTGTTGACCAAATAAATTTATACTGATATTGAAATAATATTGATTTTTAATTGGTCAAAAACATAAATTACGTTAATTTGTGATAAGATTCAGCTTTAAATTATTTATTGTACTACAAGACACATTCATTTAATATTATATTAATTATTCATATAATACTATTTTAATTAATAATTTGGAATAAATGGTCATATTTTGTATTAAATTTGCCAATTTTTCAATTACGACGAGGGTGATTAAACATAGTGATAAATAAACGATCTTTTCCATAATATACTGGAGACAGTAAATTAATAAAAACAATACCGGAGTTCATATTGAATGATAATAGTTGACCTTGATAATATTTGTGGAAGAAACTGGTCAGTGTAGAGGTCAATGAATTTATCTTAGAATTGGAGAAAAGTTTATTAAGTAGCCAACGTTTCGACCTACTTTGTAGGTCTTTTTCAGAGCTATATGCAAAATACAGACAATTGAGAATTAAAAAGTGATACAAAAATATTTTGAACATAGTAAATATAAATACACAAAAGTATGGTGAATAGAGGCAATTGAAAATAAAAATTGATAAAAATTGCACAGAATGGTAAATATAAAGGTTAAAATGTATGGGTGTGTAGTATTAACAACCTAGTGTCAGTAAGGTAGTAAAATAAATAATGAAACAGAAAGTGTTGAAAATTAAAGAATAAGATAATAATGATAAAAAATTAAAATTGAATATTAAAATGGGTAAATGTTAAAGTAAAAATACCTGGGTATCAAGTATCTTAGGTATCAGGTATCAGTAATAAAATTAAAATTAAAAATAGTAAAAAATAACAAATTGTACAAAAAGAAAATCCAGAAAAAATTATAAAACACCAGTATGTAATAAATAGAGTAATAAAAATACATAGGCATAGTGTAATAAAAAAGAAAATGTTAATAAGAAACAATGATGATAAGTAATAGAAGTGAGGGATACAATTAACTGCCAATGGGGACAAATATGTAAACAAAATGTTCATGAAATATTATAAATAATTGATGTAGTAAAATGTGTAATAAGTGATAAAAAATGGTGAGCAAGGAGAACATAGTTGGTATTGAAAAAAAACATGTAAAAGTTGTATACAAAGTGAGATAAGTAAGTTACAATGGATGGGCTATATTGGACTAAAATACATGTAGAAAGGCAATGATTTGTGGAAGAGTAAAGATATAATTAAAAATAAAATTAGTGAATGAAGTTGAACCCGGATGAATGTCGTAAAATGATACTTAATGGTAGGAAATAAATAAATAAACGCCATACATTTTTCATGAATTGTTTTTATTATTCCGGTCTAAGATGGTTAACGAATTCTTATCAACGATAAGATTGATTTTGCTATTATGGCATTGTTCGATTTTTTCCAAATTTGGCAAAAATTTAGAAGTATGTAAAACGATTAATTTGCAGGGATGTTTCTTTATTAACCTTATGTTTGCAGTTATGGTTTTGATAGATTCGTATCATCAAAATTCTTTTTATTTTGCAGTCACATCCTTTGTGTCTTCAAAAATCTTGAGCTACA
Organism: Arma custos; assembly: GCA_037127475.1. Classification (NCBI taxonomy): domain Eukaryota; kingdom Metazoa; phylum Arthropoda; class Insecta; order Hemiptera; family Pentatomidae; genus Arma; species Arma custos. Next base: position 37,343,236 of record CM073760.1, read on the forward strand.
GACATCCATCACGCTCATTCGAATACATAAAATGTAAAATTAAAAAAACAAATTTTTGGTAGTGAGGAAACAAATTTAATACCACTCGAAGCACTTCTTCGATAAAAACTGAATTGAATACACATTTTCAGCCTCTTTCCATTTTAGTGAAGAGCATAATCTTTAAAACCTCTTAATGTCCTAATAGCTGCCGAAATTCTGGCTTGTTTCAATAGAGGGAGGGGGGTTTAGTTCTTTTTAATGAGGTCAATTATGTGTATGTAAACTACAGAATGGTTATTCTTGTCAGTCTTGAAGTTTAATTGATGGTTTTCAAGTTTAATGTAGAATGATTCTGCAATGAGTCTTTTGTTGTAATTGGGAACCGTGGCGAGAACAGACGATTTGTCGAAGTTAAACGTGTGGTTAAGGATCAAACCATGTTCAGATAATTTGGAAGCACATAAGAAGCAGATATCGGAGTTCATTTACTATTATAACCTGGAGTAATTTTCCAACTTTTTAAAGAACTTTTTTTTTAAATCCTAATGTATATAATTTTAAAAATATGATTATAAAATTAAATTGCATAAAAAATATCTGCTTAGTTACTAATCTTTCCGTAACGGTTAAAAAAATCGTCGATGACTTCTGTAAAAGAAGTTTCACTGTATTTGCATATTACTGTTGCTTTTGTTTTTCTTCTCAATGATAATAAAATAAAGCTTTAAATAAACTTTTTTTAGATTAAACACTCTACACAACGAAGCCGACAAATGTACAAAGTACAGAAGAAGAGACCCTTCAAAACTTCTTCGTACAACAACAGAATATCAAATTTCCTACCCAAGGGCCAAAGAAAAAAACCCGACAAATAATTAAAATGGAATAGAGAATATTTCTGTTAATAAAAATAATCATAACTAAGAAATCTTCACGATGAGACGCTGAAACGCATAATTATAATTTAACTTGCTAACAACAGAAGATATAACCCAAAATTTATTCCTGAAATGACTGATGTAAAGGAATAAGCCTTGAAAACAACGCTGAGACTCAGAATACATCAATGTCACGAGAAAAGTCCGAGAAGAAGAAATTCCATAAACTTATTTACATAACTCGCGAGGTGTTACACCTACGCCATCCACTGGCATTCCAAGTAATGATGAAAAATTCGCCATCAAGCATCAGCTCATCGATGTCTTCTTACCTTTTACAGAAGAAGGTCACTTCATTAGTGATAGATTTTTTTTTTTATTAAGGCACAGAAGGAAAGTCCCGTTTATGTTATTCTAGATGTCCCAATAGAATAAATTAGCAATAACTTGCGCAGCGCCGGGTCTGCTTATTTATTTGCCTTGAGATGAAACGGACAAAAGGTAATAACATAAGGAGCGTCTATATTTGTTCAAGAGAGATGTCATCTGGTCTAATTGCAAGTTCCATCGCGTCAAAAAAAGAATTAAAAAAACAGTCTCCATCAAGGTTGATGTGGAATGGGATTAAGAAATTAAGGAGATAGAATTGATGCGCCTAGCCCCTCGATGAATAATGCAATATTTTCCTGGAGTCGATTTCTTTTATGATGTTAATGAATTGCTTCCAAGCGGCACCGATTCCTTTTAACTTCTAAGGAATTGAGAACATTTTATCAAATAGATAGCTATATTTAATACGCTTTGATCAAACTATTTATTTAATTGGAATGTATAACTACTTTCAGAAATTTAAGTTTGCCTAAATACGATATAATAAATTCTAACATCTCATAAAAGGAACATTATGCAGTTTATATCAAGTACATAAAACTATAATGCTATTAAAGAAGAAAATATGTAATCCTATAACACAATAAGGGTCTTGAGTTCAGCACATTGTAGTAGGGAATCTACTAGTTTTAAGACAACGGTTATTCTGGGAAAAAAATGGCCGAGGTAACGCACAAATGGCCTCTCAGTGGCAGGGCGAGCCTCAGGAGTGTCCTAGATCCCACCGATTCCATTACGACTGTCAATAGAATAAATAATTTATCTAGCACAGCTGGTTTAAAATCTGGAATCTACATCCCAGTACGTCAGAGCTGTACTACAGATACCCCGAATATGAAATATTAGAAGCAAGATAATATATAAAATGTACACCTAACGCTTGGTGACAGATCGATACATTATAAAGTGAGTGCCTGTTATAGAATGATCCATTCATACGTATACTCATGTATGTAGACTGAATGTATAAATGATTTAATAAGGGATATAAGATGATAAAAGAAATTTTAAACTTCCAATAGTCGCGGCTCTAAAACGCATCAGATTGGTCGCGGCGATCTGATAGGTCACTTTCAGGAAAATTAGTATTTTTGTTGAAATTTGAGCTTATATACTCAAACTAAGTTCTTAAGTGGTTTGGGAGATAGAGAGTAATGACGGAATAGTATTTGAGTTAAGTATATTTACGATTTAAGCGAAAAAAATACAGGAACCATAAATTTTCTTTCTTATTGCTAACCTCTAATTTTTTTCCATTTATGAATATTTTTCTTATAACGAGTTCTAATTATAACATGAGGTAGACTCAAAAGGTTTAGCCATGAAAACAGACATGAATCACCGCCACATAAAAACTTTGAATAAAAGCTTTCATTTCTACTATATCTGTGATATTTTCATCCCTTGGCCTAGAGAATTCGTTTTGAATTTTTTAAATATATTTACTGGTATATTCCACATCCACAGCCAACATATACTCATCAAACAATAGGTTCCGTCATGAACAGTTTTCACATTTCTCGCAGCACCTTATACCCCAGGAAGATTTCTGAGAGATCGTAGACGTCAGTTCTACCAATATAGCAACGTGTATATAAAAAAACAGGCAACGCGAAACGGTAAGGCTAATGTAATAATACGAGTGAATAAAAAAAAAGTTAATGTTGATCGCGGCGATCTTTCGGATCCCTTGCTTCATGTGAGCTGTCCAGAAGGGTCCCACACTGATCAGAGAAGCACTGAACTGACCCGGGTCAACCACAGAACAGCTACTGGGAACATGAAAGAATTGTTGCCAACACAAAGGGAAGGGGAAAGAAAAATATACCTAAATATAGATGGTATATACCCTAACCTAGCCAAACCTATTAGCCGAACAGAGCAGCTGGTTTGGCCGGGCGTTTGGGACACCTTATATTATCGAGGATTTTTTTTCTCAGTAATAATAGCTACGACAACAAACATGTAGAATCAAGCTTTTTTGATTAATACCATAAATCTTGTTAAATTTTAGTGAAAAATAAATAAAAAATAATTAAATAAAAAAATAGAACAAGCCAGACACCGTTTATTTTGGCCGGATAAGCAATCAAAAAGCCTATGTCATGCTTTATCCGGGAGCCTGGCAACCCTAGCCACGACTAACCATACTATAATAGACTTTGGAAAAGTGGTAAGAAATATAACAATACGTTTCATTTCATTTCATCGAAACAAACATCATGATATCAGTGCTATACTGTATATCTCATACCTACCTCTAAATTTTCAAATTGGAGCAAAAAATGAATGAAGATAATGACCGGAACTTATGGTGATCAGAAAGTGCCCACAGGCGCTTTACCAGGTCTGCAAGTTTAAAATGTCGTTTTAATTCCAATAGAATGCGCTCTTAGCCTATTGAAGGATTTGCTTATCTCTAAACGCTATTTTGTTTGTTAGTCATTTGTTTACAAAAGTCAGTTGTTTTTAAGTCGTTTACGTGGACGTATCATACCTTTCTTTGGTGTTAAAAATGTCTAATTTTAAGCCAAATAAAGAGCATTTGCGGCATGTCATGATTTTCTTATTCAATCAAAAGAAAAAGGCATCTGAATGTCATCGAATTCTTGTTGAGACTTATGGCGATCTTGCTCCAACCGTCAAGACATGTGAACGTTGGTTTCAAAGTTTCAAACGTGGTGATTTTGATGTTACTGATAAAAAACGAGAAAATCGACCAAAAAAGTTTGAGGACGTCGAATTGCAATCTTTATTAGACGAAGACAATACCCAAACCCAACAAATGATGGCAGAACAGTTGAATGTCACTAGACAAGCCATTTCCGATCGCCTGAGAGCTATGGGAAAAATTCAAAAGGCTGGAAAATGGGTTCCACATGAATTGGACGAACGACAGATGGAAAAACGAAAAATTGTGTGCGAAATGCTGCTTTTACGCCACGAAAGAAAGGGTTTTTTGCATCGAGTTGTAACTGGCGATGAAAAATGGATTTATTTTCAGAATCCCAAACGAATAAAATCATGGGTAACGCCAGGACAACCATCCACATCGAGTGCAAGACCGGATCGTTTTGGGAAGAAGACAATGCTGTGTGTGTGGTGGGATCAGAAGGGAGTAGTCTACTACGAGCTTCTCAAACCCGGCGAAACAGTCAATACCGACCGCAACCGACAACAAATGATCAATTTGAGTCACGCATTGATCGAAAAACGCCCAGAATGGGCTCACAGGCACGCCAAAGTCATTCTTCAGCATGATAACGCTCCTGCACATTCAGCCAGATTGACTAAGGAAACGATTTCTTCGCTTGGTTGGGAACTCCTACCCCACCCGCCGTATTCACCTGACCTGGCGCCTTCTGATTATCACCTATTCTCATCGATGGGACACTCATTGGCTGAGCAACACTTTAACAATTTGGAGGATGTAAGAAAATGGCTCGATGAATGGATTTCAAATAAAGATGAAGCGTTCTTTTGGAATGGTATCCATAAATTGCCCGAGAGATGGACAAAATGTGTAGAAAGCGAGGGCCAGTACTTTGAATAAAATATATTATACTTTTTTTTTTAAATTAAATTATATTTTAAGAAATAAACGACATTTTAAACTTGCAGACCTGGTAATCCTATCCAATTCTAGTACTTTGTTTTGTTTCTTTTTATACGAAAACGGGTGTAATGTCGCAGCTCGTCATTTCAGGCGGCAGTGATCGGGGTCGGTAAGTTCCCAAACTTATAACCTATACCTGCTGCGGTAATGGTTCGAATCCGACAAACCAATCCCATGCTGGTTAGAAAAGATTGGAAACTTGTAGTAAGAATCAGTCTTGTTCGTTGTAACATGAGTAGAAAAGGATGTTAAATAACAATAAAAAAAAGGTAATAAATTCTTTTAAAGTGATAAAAAATGTTCAATTCTTGGTGAGCGATTCACTTTTTCCAAGTAATATGGTTGATTTATAAACTTCAAATCCTCTGTAAATCAGAGACAGAGTGCGAAGAGCTGTTCATTTTAGTCGAGAATCCTTTATCCACTCCAAGCTGTTGTCAAGTTTCTGGAACCACCCTCTGAGCCCGTTCTTCGAATTGTTTGTATCGAAACAGTTTTTTCAGTTGGGTGTCTTGTTACATTTTCATGTAACGTTTACCGGAATATTTTTACCAGATTGAACGTAAGACGATTTAGTTTACGAATTCATATAATATTGTCTAGAGACGAAAGAGAAATCAACCGTATTTGTTGATTCAAACAAATAAAGCCGGTCAGGTGATTAAAATTGCCAATGCAACGAAATCGCTTTTTTTTTAATAACACACCACAATGATTGCAATTTTATTTAAAAAAATCTATCACGAGTAGAATAAATATCGCTTACTTAGCAGATAGATATACCATATTATAAAAATATATAATATTCTAGGAATATACAGAAGACAAGTATTCACGCCCAGGAGGTTTGTACCAAGTACAGTTTTAAACAATTAAGTTATATTGCTACAGATAATTCCAGTTCATTGCTATAACCAATTATTATTTAAATTTGAACTAAAACAGCCTAGTTGGAACTCACTATTTATCCAAAGTGTAATGCTAGAGCAGAAAACAATTAAGGGAATGTTAAACATGATAAATGAATAAAACTATAATCAAAGCTAAAATTAAACAACTTAATTAATAAGAAATTGTTTCTTAATATATTATCACAAATATTTACTTCTATCTAAAGGTTTTCTTGTTTAAAACTACTGAGTCAAAATATTCTACGCCAATCCATATTTTAATATTTTCATACTTGATACTTAATTATAATGCCATCCATGTATGTAGATACACAAACTCCATATTGAATGTATAAAAACTCCATTAGATAAGCCTCTGGCCCCGAACTGGTCGATAAGCGACCGAAAGGCCCAACGGCCATAGTTGTGATGAGTTGCAGAAGTTGGGTCATTATTGAGGGCTGCCGTGGTCCATCGCTAACTGTTCTTCAGACAGCCCTTAATTACCATTTTGTCTTAAATATTAATCGTCCTTGTTCAAATCTACTACTGGATAGTTGAACGAATCGGTTGAACATGAGGAGTGAGAAAAACGTAATAATTATTTTAGAAGTAATCATCTCTAAACACTAATTCATGACTGAATGAGATGAAAATAGTTGACTGGATGATCTAATGTAAAGGAGATAGTTGAGGGGTGCAGTCAAAAAGAACACTGAATAAGTAATAAACTTATAATTATGTGCCGACGTTCTTCACCTGAAGATGACCTACACTGTAGGTCGAAACGTCGGCACATAATTATAAGTTTATTACTTATTCAGTGTTCTTTTTGACTGCACCCCCCAACTATCTCCTTTACACTAATTCATGACGAATGCGATAAAAAAATATAACTCTGATCCGTAGTTACTAAATACAGATACAAATTACATCAGGTATAAGCTGTACTCTATTATTTATTTTATTAATATAATTTTATCTATCTTGAGTAACGTTCTACCATTTCAATGGTTAGAATAAATACGTAGTGATATAATCGATTGAGAAGCTAATAAGTACATAATAAATAGTTTATAGTAATGTTTTTATGTAATTCCTTTCTTTCCAGTGATCTGTGAGTTAATACAACTTGCTTTATCTTGAGTAACGTTCCTCCATTTCACGAAAATGAATACAAACTAACCGAATATTTTTATGTATGTTGAGTTTTATCAATAATTATTCATTATTTTGCAGCAAATTTGTTCCTAAGAAATTACCTATTATTCGATTGTTGCAATGAAGATAGATACGTCATCCGAAATCAAAAAGCAAAGAAAAATTAAAATTTATTTTTTATCACCCATAATATAAAATCTACGAATAAAAATTAAATTATTTATTTAGTAACCATAAACTATAAAACTATTGAATTTACAAAAAAAGTTAAAAAGTTTTATGAAACCACGATGCAAATGAAACTTTTTTTGGGTTTGTAGGCATTTTACTAAAAAAATTTGGAAAATTATTCGATTTAGGATATTAAAATTGCGTTTTTAATCTTAACTTAATTATTTAAAAATGGGAATGATAATGGGAAATCAATAGTAGACAAAATAATCAAGATAATAATAATAATAATGTGTTTATTTATTCTGGGACAAGTCCCTTTAGTATAACAATACAGGTGTTGTAAGCTATTATGCCTTAGAGCATACAAATAATTAAATATATTATTATATATCACAATTAAAATTAATACACACTGATAAAAGGATTTGATAGTCTTTGAAGAGATTTGTTATTAGTAAACTTTTTATTTATTTAATTTTATTTAAATTTAATGAACATTAAAGCATTTACATATTTAAAACATAAAGTAAATAAATGCATTTACATTAACACACAGATCAAAATAAGTGAGAATATAAATGCTACACGGTCAGCTGACTGGGCACCGCCATATTGGCCTAGGCTGTCCTGTCATGCGCCATTCACTTTACCCCTTCTCCAGCTGTAACACGACATGCCGATAGATGGGCGAAAAATTTACAGTCAAGTTAATCCTGTCCAGATAAGTATGATACGGTTTTTAAAATCACTAAATTGAAAATTATTCTTGTAATTCAACAGGTATCTTTCTTATTTTTGTTTCGCAATGTAGTTTCGACACTTGCTGGCATTTTTCTGTATGCTTTAGTCACCTAATTTTTCTATTGTCTAGAGAAATATAATCTATAAAGTATATCAGTGGTAGAGCGCTGAGTTGCCGTGCTGAAGGTGCCCGGTTTAAATCCAGATGTGGCAGATAATTTATTTAATCTGCTAATAGCTGGTGATGGACCATGTGGGTTCTGGAGGCATTCTTCGGACTCACCCAGCCTCTGTAAAGTGAGTATCCTAAATTGAATAATAAACCTGGAGGTTGATCGTGATCTTTGACAAATCACTTCCTTGCTCAAGAAACAGTGCAGTCTTTACCACGTACTGAACCCAAGACCTTTCATGGGTTATAATGGTAACTGTTTATTTTTATTACGGTTTTCTTTTATTAGATACAGTTTTATTATTGTAATTAATCCCATAGGATCCGCCAAAACATCAAAAATCGGCCATGGTGGACGGTGTAGCCAGTGGCAGGTAAGCTAAGAGCCATCGAAGTAAGTGGTCGGTAAGAAAGAGGTTGAGTGGTTGGACTAATTGAGCGGGGGCTAAGGTCGAAACCCGAGCCTCTCTTCACTAATGGTAGTCTTCACGCCATTTAGTCAAAGTCCTTATCCACTCCCTCTTAGACCCATTTCTTTTCTTAACATTTTCTAGTTCTATTCGATAATAAACATTTTACTGGCGACTAATGGATATTTTCTTATTTATTATAATTTTAGAGAGAAGAGAATTGTCTAAGTGGAGTTAAAAAATAATCCATGATAAACTATTATTAATAACCAACGTTTCGGCACACGTTGGAGGTCTACTTCAGGATCGAGTAAACAAGATACAAAGATATTTAACGGAGTTTCGCCTCTTACCTTATACCTGTCACTGGATACACCGTCAGCCATAATAATTACCTCGTAGCTGTTAATCTTTTCGCCGATCCAGGGGAATTGGTTACAACAAAATTGTCTCTTATAAAACACAGAATATGACTGATAACGGGACGCATGATATTACAGATTATATTTCTCAAAACAAGAGTAAACCTCTAAAACTGAAAAATGCCAGGCTTGTATCGAAACTTTTATAATAAAAAAGAACATAAAATGTATTTCTTGAATAATATTAGTTGACCGTTGACCTTGTGTAGGGAAGAAACTGTGGCGATGGAGATCAAAGAAATAATTCCTTAAATAGTTCATCACTATTGACGGATTTTTTTTTTTTTCCACCTGGGCCAATTTTTTTCTTATTACATCCCACAATATTAGCAACTGCTTCAAATCGATTTGCAATTTATGTTTGTTCTTGTTTTGCTGGAATGTGAAGATTTGGTTATTAACTAATCCTCGTTGAGCAGGCCTTTGGCCGTTGTCTTATCAATTTTATTTTAGGCAGTCCGAGTAACACCAAGGATCTTTAACAATTTTTCTTAGACTTATGGATGGTGCCGTTTCATTGGTGTAAATGGGCGTATTTTGTTGTAACTCAAGGTTCTGTCCTATATTATCAATACTAATGCTAAGTATCGAAAGTGACAAACGCCACTTCGGGGGAGAGTGAAAATCTATTTCAACGTTCATTCAAAATCAATACACGTCTTCGAAAGTATTTTACCTATGCTATCATACATAATTTTTGTTCCTTATTGTAGAATCAATATGAATTTTTAACCAATTATCAATCGCAAAGCAAAATCTAATCGAAAATTAAAAAAAAATTTACTTACAACTGCCAACATCGAAATAAATCTTTGTATAACAGTGTTAGTTGATCATTTGTCCATAAGTTTAATGAAATTAGTCCAGAAAATGTGAATGTAGCGTCTAGTCTTTTTGTACTTGTATTTTGTATGTATGTTCCATAAGAGTTTTTGTTGGGATTTTGTCCATTCCTGTCTTATTATATACCTAAAAAATGACGGCATCATATTTAAACCATTATTTAAGTAAATTTTTAATTATATGATGGATTTTTATTTGAAATAATTAATTATTTAGTATTTGTCTATTCTTTACTTGTTTTCTGTTCTCCGGTTTGAACACCTAGGAATGGCGTTTTCATATCATCATAAAAAAAAAAACAAAAAAAAAAACGCCATTCCTCCTACAGCCATTCCTCCGCCACACCTCACCAATCTCGCCTTCGAGCTCGCAAATTGTCGTTTTGTAAACTTTCTGATTATTATTAATGAATGCCCACTTTTAGATAAAAATACATTAATAAATATCTAATATTCATAAATTAATGATGGGAATAAGCTGACAATTATAAAAATGACCTGCGCAGAGGTTGAAGGACGCCATTTCCCATGCTACCTAGCTGCCGTTCCTCCGTCACGCCTCACCAACCTCGCCTCCGAGTTCGCAAAATGCCGTTCGTAAACTTTCTGACTATTATTAATGAATGCCCACTTTTAGATAATAATACATTAATAAATATCTAATGTTTATAAATTGAGGATATGATTAACTTGACAATTATAAAAACGAACTGCGCAGAGGTTGATGAATGCTATTTCTCTTACTGCCGAGCTGCCATTCCTCTTCCACTCTTCAGCATCCACGCCTTCGAGTTTGCAAAACGTCATTTGTAAACCTCGAACTATAGTATGAATAATTGCTCGCGTTAAACAAACGTAGTTTAATAAAATTTATTATTATTTATTTAATATCTATTGTTTATAAATTGGTGATAGGAATAACTTGACAATTATAAAAACGACCTTCGCGCATGTTGAAGAACGTCATTTCCCCCAGTATTTAGCTCCCGTTTCTAGGCCACGCCTTACCAACCCCGCCTTCGAATTTGCAAAATGTCATTTTGTAAACCCTCGGACTGTAGTATGAATATTTGCTCGCGTTTATACAAACGTGGTTTAATAAATATCTAATGTTTATAAATTGAGGACAGGATTAACTTGACAATCATAAAAACGACCTGCTCAGAGGTTGAAGAACACTATTTCCCCTACTAACCTAGCTGCCGTTCCTCCTCGACGCCTCACCAACCCCGCTTTAGAGTTCGCAAAATATCGTATAAACTGTCTAACTATAGTTGCATTGTTAAGTAATAAAATATAATTTATGATTTTTAAAGTGAAACTTTTATTCTATCGCCCAAAACTTTTTCGCCCATCTATCGGCATGTCGTGTTACAGTTGGTGAAGGGGTAAAATGAATGGCGCATGACATTTTAAAACGTTAAAGCAAGAATTCTAAATAAATTTAATATTTTTAGTCTTTGATTTGAAATATTTAAGTACCACAATAACGAGGGAACCCAAAATGTCGAAATAAACGTGATACTGGGATTTTGAAATCTATATTTAGTTCATGATAACGCTAACTAAAGGAACCTTGAAATAACTAAAAATTGTATCTGTATTATATAAAAAAAGTTTTTCGTGATCATAATCATTCTGTGATATTTTATTTTATTCCCAATTAATTTAATTTTTCGAAGGAATTTATTTGTGAATAATTTAAATACATCGAAGGAAGAATAGTAAAAATAATAAAATAGACTTAAATTATCATTTTTTGTTTGTACTAAACAGAAGCATATACAATATAAAAATTATACAATGCCATACAACGGAGTTCGAGTGATTCGGACAATTATACAAAGGGTGTTGGGTCCGCCGCTGGGCGGATAGAGCATAGTACGCTATAACGCTCAATATTATCAAATATACTGATCATAGTACGCTATAACGCTCAATATTATCAAATATACTGATCATAGTACGCTATAACGCTCAATATTATCAAATATACTCATCATAGTACGCTATAACGCTCAATATTATCAAATATACTGATCATAGTACGCTATAACGCTCAATATTATCAAATATACTCATCATAGTACGCTATAACGCTCAATATTATCAAATATACTCATCATAGTACGCTATAACGCTCAATATTATCAAATATACTCATCATAGAACATCCTTTTTTTTTTTTTCTTAGCCCCTTTAGGTTTGAAGGTTTCTAAGCTGGATTAGGATTAGGTTGGAGAGGATCTCTTTTACCATACTGCGTACATTTTAAGAGTAGGATGAGAAAATGGAAGGCTCTAATTTCTTTATTAATTTATTAACAGTAGATTTTTCCGGTTATGGGGCTCACCGTGTCCTTTTCCTTTCATTTGTTTATTTTATTTATTTCTCAGTTCCAGAACATCCTACCTATAATTTCGGAAACATCATCTATAATTATTGATGAGATGGTTTACACTGTTCATAATTATTAATTGGCATGGAATACTTTTTCTAGCGTGTCCTTCCCACAGAACTCGACTTTTTAAATTGTTTAGGATACTAATTTCCGTTTTTATTTCTTTGTAAGAAGATTAGTTTGTTTGAACAATGTCTATAAAAACATTGATGACAAGCGAAAAGTTTGACGTTTTCATCACACATTAATATACTCTCCCTCGGAATCTTCTCAGACCTGGAGGAAGCAATCCGTCTCTTGGGATCGATAGAACTCTTTTCTATTCGAGGAAAAGCTTCTCCGCTAAAGTTGTTTGTCCTTTGAAAGGCTTGGAGCTCGTCCAAGGAGGTATCCGCCCGTAAAGGAATGTAGAAGACAGTCCTGAAAAATTTTCACCACTTGTCTGCAGTCATTAATTCGATGAATCGGAAAATCTTTACTCCGCCAATCCTTCCGTATAGCCAAAGCTAATAATTCTGTAGAAAACTTTCCAACTTGCGGCGCAAAGAGGCTTTTCCAACGACCATTGCTTAAAATTCTTCCGACGGAAAGAAGAAGAAAGTTCGTTAACAACCGTATTTCTCTTTGAACTACTTATTCATAAATATAATGCGGAGAAATAAAAAAAACTTATAGGAAAAATTCTTAAAAAGAATGTTGTATTTTCCAAAAACATTCACGAAAAAGGGGCCTATTTTCATCGGAACATGAAATTCGCTTATGGTGGCTTATCTTCACTGAAATGTGGGAATTAAATTACTGCAGAATAATATATACCTAAGATTTTCCAACTCTTCTAATTTAATCTTTTATATATTTAAATAGGTACCAATATATTTTAATTATAATAATTAATAAATTTAATTTTGTTCTGGAGCCTATGCAAATAATAAAAAAACTAGAATATGCAAATACAGTTATAAATAAAAGTATATATTTAAATTTAAATATCTATTGAAAATAATTTTCTAATTAGTTTTGTGAACAGATGCAGTTACATAGAAAAGTATGTGTTTAAATTTAAATATTTCTTTCAATATCAATTATTCAATAATTCATTATCCAATAAAGCATTGATGTCTCTAATTACTCCTTACAATTAGTTTTGTGAACAGATACAGTTATAAAAAAAAGTTTGTATTTAATCTCTACTATAAAGCAAATAATAGAAAAACTAGAATACTGATGTGTATTTGACCAGTTTTATGTCAATTTCCCTAATTCGCTGAACCTTTTATTATAAAGTCACTGAATTATAACCTAGGGATAATATTGTTCTAGTATATATATATATATATATATATATATATATATATATATATATATATATATATATATATATATATATACATATAGATACAGAAGAATATTAGTTTGTTAGAGAAAAACCAACAGATAAGAAAAGTGGTTCTCTATTTAATGGAAAAACGAAGCCCTCTCTTTTACTTGTTGAAGTAGTTTCCCCAAACAGCCCTTTCATTAAAGTATCTTATTAAAAAACTTTGAACCAGCCTTGGTTCTTTTAACTTTCTCCAAACCCCCCACCCTGCGGCGAGGCTTCAATATTTTTTCATCCACCGAATGGAATATAATGTTTTTCAAAGAAAATAAAAAAAATGTTTGATTCATGATACCGCTACGGCGTAAGATCATTGGGCTCAAAAACAGAACAATAAAGAAAATGTGAGGGACATTGAACGATAGCATTTGACCACAAGACCATTATTAGCTAGCCATTAATCGTTCGGCTTGGGGAATTCATCTCTTGATAGTGCGATAACAATCTATCCGTCGATAACGGATTGCAACAGAGAACTATTAGTAAAGATGGATGGATTGGGTCACATTGATAGATTTGGTCGTCTTAATAGATTCTAACTTGAATCAAAATAATGGGTAATTAAACATCAAATATTTAAAGCCATGAAATTATAAATAAACACTAAAGTTATTCATATCAATAGAAAAAAAAAAAGGCATATCCCACTAAATCATATTGGGAATATATAATAGTTAAAATGGGCTATTTCTCATTTTATGCCTACATCTAAATACTTCAACTCCTATAATTCAGACGGACAGAATCAAGAGCGAATAACTGGAGATTTCATATATTGAATCTTTCATATGTTTCGTTAGTTTTGTCAAGCAATGCTTTATCTTCCTGCAACTTCAGGTTCAGAGCCGAACTAAAACCATGAAAGGTAAGGCGGCAAAGAGTCGCTTTAAACAAAGTATGCATGAATAGACTAGCGACAAATGTAAAGAAAAAGACAATTTTTATCATTTTTGAATTATCTACGCGGTAGATTATATATAGACTATATTTACTCGTGGTCAATTTTATGAGGCTCTGTCAAGGTGTAAGAGTAAAGAAAAGTTAACAATTCCGTGAACTTGAAATGAAAAACTCAGTAAGTGATCAAGAACTTGGTTGTTGACAAGCGCTGAATTAACATGGAAAATTAATTGGAAAGAAAGATTTGAATAAATATATATTTTTTTGTATTTTAAAATGACAGAAAATTCATAACACAACAATAAGTGTTTGAGAGATTTATACAATTATTACAATGGGGAATTTCTGATACTAATGAATTAGAATTTTCTCTAAGTCGGCTTATTTTCATACGACTAATTTAATAGATATTCCATATACCGAATATTCTCCTACAGTTTTGCATATTGCGACAAGCGCGAGAATAGCTCAAAATTGAAGTTTCAAACACTTCATTAAATTTATAAAGCTTCTCAAAGAGACACGTGTCATAGTCTCTTTAGCTATGGTGTTAATAAGCAACAAAATAGACTGATAGAATGATGCGAGGGTAATACATTCTATAACAAATAACAGATCTAATTTATAATAATTATGACAGATCTAAAAATAATAATAATTGTTATTAATGATATTAACTTATCAATACAATTATTCAAGAATGGGGAAGTGAACCATATAAAAATGTTTCAATGAATAACTAACATTGCATTACAGTGTTCTAATTCAGAAATTGAATCTCGAGATGGAGAAAACCTCTAACACGTTGATGCGATATTTTTGAAATTTGAATAAAATTCTAGGAAACTTGTGGAAAATTTACAAGTGATTGATACTCGTATTTCTTATAATTGAAAATTTGTATTTTCCACGATTTTAAAATATTTTAATTAAGTGAACATATGCAATTAAAAAATGTTGAAAAATATAAGTTGACATCATGTGTATATGAGGAAGAAAAGGTAGAGGTCAAAGAAAATTCTCTTTATAGGGAGAATTTTTTATTAGTACGCCAACGGTTTCGACCCATATTGCAGCTCTTCCTCAGGGCTAAATATACAACATACAAATACATTAAAATAATAAATGGCAAAGAAAAACAATATATGTAGTATAATAGAATATTGAATAAGTGTACAAACAGGTAATGTTTAAATCCAAAAAAGTAACAAATGAAGAATTAAAAATTAGAGCAAAGTAAAAAATGAAAAATTATCCAAAGGGTCACAAACGTAACAAAAGAAAAATTAAGAATTAGGGCAGAATTATAATTATAAATTGAAGAAAAAATTCGTAAAAACAATAGTTACAAGAAAAATTGTAGTTAATTGTAGAACAGAGTTATAGAAAATGTAAGAATAAAATGAAAATTGATACAAATGGATAATAAAAATTAATTATAATAATAAATAATAAAATTAGTTAAAAATTAAAGAGCAAACAAAAGAATTATAGTAGATTGGATAAT
The DNA here is from genome assembly GCA_037127475.1 of Arma custos. Classification (NCBI taxonomy): domain Eukaryota; kingdom Metazoa; phylum Arthropoda; class Insecta; order Hemiptera; family Pentatomidae; genus Arma; species Arma custos. The sequence goes on from CM073760.1 coordinate 37,359,100, forward strand.
ATATAATATGATAATATTATAATAATATATAATATAATATAGATCAACTCGATTTAAGTGATATGATTGTTGAATTAGAATTTTTTAAAAACTGTTAATGTTTTGCTCCGCTAGATTTTTAATCGACCACTATCTCCCAGTACGGATTATAGGTCTCATCTTTAAATATATTAATGCATCTGGACACTATTTTAAAGTTTATAATACCGGTTTTAGATTTGCTTTTAGGTCCCTAAAAATTTTCAAAACTAATTACATAAGTATTTTCTACCTGATTTACATAGCATTCTAAATATGTATTTAAATGATATATTTGTGGCGTTTCTTTTTGTCAGCTAAACATGTGTGACCCATTTAAAAGAGTGTATATATGCAAACTATACCAAACATGTTCCGGGGAGTTTTAGACCTAATGATTGAGACGACATAGCGTAGGATGACACGATGGGCACACAAAAAATATAGCTGTCAATCAGGAGACTACATAAACCAGAAAAGGTAATTTAAATTCATAGATGTTGCCTTATCAAGATGTCCAGGATCGAGAAGGAACGGCGATTAAGTTATAGGAGCTTTTGTTTTTACACCCGGACTTGGAGACCTTTCGTTTGGAATGGCATCGTAGCAGATCATTGCACGGCAGGGTGTGTGGCGCCGTTCTTGTCGTATCCGTGTGGGCACTAAGGTTATAGGTTCCAACCTCTGCGATTTTGTTTATAGTAGAAAACATTGTTAAAATCAAGATTGTACATGATCGGTCGAAACTGATAATTCTTCACATTTGATCCTTTCGTAATACATACTCAAATTATTTTTCAACTAAGAAAGGATTTCATTAATAATAGCCATTATACTTTTCGACTACCATAAAATACCATTTATCATTAGCTATTGAGACGCCTAAACTTGAACCTATCCAGTCCCGGTGAATAAATGGTTAAATGAATTTTGTCGAAAACCAGTTTCTTTTAATTCTGGAAACATAATTATGTCATTCTCGTAGTTTTGGCTGGACATGGAGTTAAAATTTAAAGCTTTATCGTGTATCTGACACTGCACAGGATCGGTACCCCCCTCCCAAAGGGCAGCATATGTCTAATGATTTTGTATTCCCATTAAAAAAATTCCCAAGGTCATCTGCCAGTCTGTGAACCTTGGACATGGAAGGTTGCTAACCACTTTACTAAAGGTGACCCATAAAAACTATATGATTGAGATATTCCCCAGACCAACTCCTCCTTGTTTAGCCATACAGCCGACTATTTGATTTATAACATGCATATTTATGAATAGCCTCGTATAACAGTTAATTAAGAAGCTAAAGAAGTTAAAGATATGTAAATGGATCCATCTTGGGCAGTCGATTGGTCCTCGCATCATCTCAGAGTGAAAATTGTTTTAAAGTGGCTCCCCTGATTGCCGGCTCTGTATATCCAAGGGCTAGATCACTCCCTCAGGATTGGTTATACCTCTGTAAATAATTGCTTTGCACTCAATCTCACACTCAGGCCATCTTCTCTCTCTCAATGCATATTCATTCGGCGGGGAGGGGCAGAGTGGAGGGGAGGGGGTTTAGAACTAATCAGATCTATGGCTGCCTCCACCCTTCGTTTGCTTTCGACCTCAAAGCTACCGATTTCGAAAGGAAGTGATACCAGTCTAAAAGGACTCAAAGGAGTTGGAGGATTATCCACTAAGGATCTATATATATGAACAGTTATTCCTTCATTATCTTAGAAACATCTTCTGCATGTTCCGAAGCCAGGTTAAATCCACACAAATAAAATGTTAAATATATTTTAAAAACAGGTCGTCTGTAGTGTAGTGGTTAGCATCACAGTCTCCTATCGCAGACCGGTGGATGACCTTGGGATTTTTAAAAGGAGTACAAAATCTTGGTTATGCATTCGGAGGAGACGTAAAATGGAGGCCCCGAAGCTATACGGTGCCAGGTCCTCTTCAAAGATCCCTGTCCCAATTAGGCGAGGTTTAGATTTTCAACTGTGGCATCGTCTGATTAGCCATAGTATCATACATTGACGTTAAATAAAACCTGTGACACAACAACCCATGAAGGTTATTAGCTCCAGAACATGGTTGTGCTTATACTGTTTCTTAGCCAACTGTTAACCAGGTATTCACGCTAACCGCCAGATTCCTTCTGATAAGGATACCCACTTTATGTAAATAGGGGCTGGGTGAGCTGTAGCTATAGGCTGTTAACAGAATAAATAATTTATCTGTCCCAGCCGGATTCCAACTCACCATCTCCTTCTACTCAGCCCTCTGCACACGCAGCTATCCTTCATAATATATTTATGGGATATATTATATATACATACATGTGTGTGTATATATATATATATATATATATATATATATATATATATATATATATATATATATATATATATGTATAGTTAGTATATCGATTAAACACTCTTGAGCATGTTTCCTAGGTAATCGAAATACTAGTGAAAATAACAAATTCATCTTCAAAATTCGAAATTTTATGTTTCAATGTACACAGCATCCAAAAAAAAACGAATTTTAAAAAAATCCATCCGTGGTTTTTCTCCAGTTTTATATACCCATTTATAGGCCAATTATAAAAATATTGATGAAATTTAAAGAGTATCCGGATTTTCTGTTCGAGGTATTTTACTGGCACCAACAATACAATGCTTGTGTTATCCAGGAAATGGAAGTTAATTATTTCTGATTTTGATATAACGATATTAATTTCGACTTCCTCCAACTCCAATTACCGAATGCAATAAGCATGATAATCGCCAATTGCTATTCTACAAAGTCATTCGACAATCATTTTGTTAGCCTTACAACCTCAATCAATAAAAATAGGTCCTATTTTATCGATTATTCCCTCTAGCTGTACCTTCAGGATTCATAACCAATAAGATAATACAAGGTCACCTGTGGTCTAGTGGTTAGCGTAACAAACTACTAAACCCAAGATCGCGGGTTCGTAGCCCGGCAGGTGGCCCTAGGATTTTATTAAGGGAGTAAAAAATCCTTAGTTACGCCGTCTTTCGGAAGGGACGTTAAACGGGGATCCCGAGCCTGTACGATGTCAGGTACTCGTTAAAAATCCCTATCCTAATTAAACCTGGATAGGCAAAATTTAGAGCTCCCACTGTAGCATCGTCCGATTAGCCTTAGCAGCATAAAGTGACGTTAAATGAACAAACAAACCAATAAGATAAATAAATTGAAAATTATTTATATAAGAAAATTTCATGGATTTCTTACTAAATTAAAGAAAACCTGTTTCTAATTTTTCATTTAATTATTTATAATATAAAAAATATCTCCTTATAATTTTAAAAATTAACTTAAAATTCAAGTCTGTGATCTCCATCTTCAACAGCTATAGAGCATTCATATTCCATTAACCTTAGCAAAAGAACACTAGGGCATTCTAAATGAATAGAAAACAGTATATCAAACTTTTAACTGTGTGTAATGTAACTAAGTGATTTATAAAATATATACATTTCCAGCCATAACTGTAATAATACTGATTACAAATACATAAAATCAACAAAGAAACAAACTTCTCCAAAAGAAAAGTAGTCAATGAAGATTAATGACCAAAATCCTGCATGTACCTCCAGATCGTCACTGATATATATCCTTCCTGCTGAGTTAAAGTGGGCGTCTTTCACGCGCATTTATATAAAATAATTAAATATTTAAATATGTTAATCCGCAGGACTTTTTTTGTGTGGTCCTCGTGTTAGGCCTTGGTAGAAAGTCATGTTCCTGGGATGTTTCCCTTTACATTAAACGCAGAAGTTATCTTTTTCACTTCTTTAATTTCTTTCCCTTTCGTTTGGTTGCTGTATGAATTTATAAGCAGGAATGAAAGGAATTCCATTTCAGTCTCATCGGAAAATATTACAACGGATTTTCAGGAACAAACAAAATATATTTTTTATAATTTTTGGTTAATTGTTTTAATTTTTAAAAATTTACTATTTAAAGAGAAAAGATATGCCCCCGCCCGGGATCTGAACCCTCCTCGTGTATACATCGCAAAAATTGCGAGAACACAGGGACTTGGGATCAGATAAGAGAATAGATTTGTCCCGTGCCCACAGGCGACTCCGATGGATCAATTGGTTAGAGCACTGTCACGGAGAGACAGGGGATCCGGGTTTGGATCCCGGCCGGAGGCATATCTTTTCTCTTTAAATAAAAATATTTAAACAAAATATAAATTCAGTTATAGAAGAGAATTGAACTCGATGTATAAAAAAATTAATAAAATAACAATAATACTTAGATGTAAGTGGTTGTTTGTTAATGAGATATGAACTACTTCTTATGAATCTTCTTGCGATTAAAACAATTTAAACTATCCAACAGTATTATTTCATTATGAGTAGTTTTTAGTTTTCTAAGTTCTATTCTCAATAGATCAATCATAAATATAGGACAACTTGTTTATTATCCTAACAATGAAAGTTTGAAAGCCATTATGAGTATTGATTTACATTACATCATTAATACGGGATATTTTCAATAGCTACACCCGGTAGCAATCTACGAAAGTGTTGTACCCCGATCGAAGACGACCGATAGCTCTTAAATTGAAGTCGGCAAGGATCATGAGCGTTTTGTAGCAGTTATAAATATGGTTCCAATACCAAAATATTCCTGGATTTTTCCTTTTTATGTTATTAACAACAAATTCCTTCCGTTAAAAACATTTTTACCTATATCAATCCTATTCTTTATAATCACTATAATGCAAGCCAACTTAATTGGTGAAGACGTGAGTAATTACCTACGATCTGCGGACATACAACGGTTCAAACAAGTATTCATTTTTCTACAACAGATCGTCAGCTTTATTCCAGTAATTTCTATAATATGGCTCAGAATTAATAAGAGGCAGTTCACAAAAATGTTTGAAATTATAACAAGAATAGAAACTGTGACGGAGACCACAACCTCAAATAGAGCAACAGCAGTGTACTGTGTGTTGGTCACTTCGCTTAGAGTGTTAATTATCTTATATAGGTGCGTATTCACATCAAGAAGCTATTGCAAATATACTGTTCTGAAGGTCTTGGTGATAACTTTGCATATACAGGCAAAGTATCAAGTGATAATCCAGTTTATTTATCTCTGCGGTATTCTGAAATGCCAATTCCAATCGTTGTCTCGTACACTGTCTAAGGAAAACGCAGTAGAATGGACAAAATGCCAGGAGGCGTTGGGTATCAACTGTCGCATCTTGAGCAGGTGCTATTCACCTCCATTGCTACTGTACATCGGGGGCACCTTCGTCACTGCAGTTACAGACATCTATGTGGATATCATGTCATCAACCTTGCGTACTGATCTGGCCAACAATCTCATCAGTATTACAAGAAATATTCTAGGCATTCTAACGGTTTGGTACATGATCAGTGTTTGCAGTGGAGCGGCAGAAGAGGTAAGTGTGTTTAATTCAAGATTAATTAATTACTGTCATTTTAATAGAAATTTCGCTAATTATTCCGCATGTCACCGCTAGGATCCACAACATGTTTAACTTTTCATTAGTTTAACTTTTAATGTTTTCCAAAAACACAAGTTATCATGAGCTTAAGTAGGGTAAAGAGATGATTCCGGTAATGAACATTTCAACAAACATTTATCCTCTATACTTCGAAATGTTAGTTGAAACTTTTATTTCTTGATGAAACGATCAACGAAATCTACCCATTTCCCATAGTTACATTCTCTTCCTAAACCCATCAATAACTTGCATTTTGGAAAATATTCAAAATGAAATGATCAAACAGTTAAAACTTGTTGCAATTCAACTCAATGCGACAACCTGTGGTTATCAAACAGACACCGAAATTTCATTTGATACATTTCAACCATACATGCCCACCTTTCATCAGGAAAATTGTATCCTCTCCTTACCTACTCAGTCACCTTCACAATAATCATTTCTATATTGTACAAGTGTATAAGCCCCTATTTTCTCAACATACTTTTCCCTATTGTAGTTATTAATAATGAAAACAGTGATAACTATGATTTCTAAAATAAAAATGTGTGTTAGAAGTATCCATTGACAATCTATATCTTAAAAATAAAGAATCTATTAAACAGTAAAATGCTGATTTAGAACACCTTAGTGATTTGGGTTTGGCATTAAAGTGATATTGGTTTCATTTATAAATTTGAAAAACAAATAATGCAGGTTATGGAATTACAATTTCAGAGAAACAAAATTGGTTATCTTTTAATCATTTAACATCCAATTAATGATATTGCAATAAAAGAGAAAGAAAAATTGTCTTTTTACTAACACTTTTACTAAAACTTTTAATAAGAACAAAATTGTTGTTTTAAAAATTAAGTAAATTATAGCAAATTTAAAGATTGGGGCTTACCGAAAGATAGCAATTATAAATTAATTATTCATTGTCAACAGTTTTCAATTAATTTAGAATAGAAGAGAAAAAATAATTACCTAAGTTCCTAAAGACTAATATAATACAAACAGAATGAACAGTTCTGGCTTGCATATTAATACAAAAAAAAAACCTTATGAATCAATACTAACAATTACTAATCATTTTTGATGTGATGGAGAGAAAAAATATTTAGTCACACTCACCAAAAAAAAACCATTTCTTTTTCTTCAAGCCAGAACCAAAACCAACAAATTTACTGAATAGCTAATCAAATAATTACAATGCAATTACAGCTGAATTCAAACAGTAAAAACTTCTTCCCCCTTGTAAATCATTAATAAGATTTCAGTGTAACTAATAATTGATATTAAGTGTTTTGTTTTTTTGTACAAATAGGCAAAGAAATTTGACAAGAAACTGTGCCAGCTAACCATGAATGACACTACTGGAAGTCTGCTGGGAAATGTAGGTAAATCCTTTTGAAAAGTAATGTTTTTATTAATTTAAAAAACTAAAAACATTAAATTTTAAAAAATTGTTTACAAATAAGTGGTCTCTCTTTTAAAATAATAACCAAATATTGGGTCGGTTCCTAAGATATGTCCATTTTTATTTCTTAAATTCAAATTACTCACATTCCTTACTCAAATTCAAATTCAGGTTACAATGTTAAGGTTTACAATTTACAAATTGTAACAAACAGTAATTAATCTACTACAATTGAACGAACATTGTATAACAACAAATATGTCTGTGGAAAAATGTAATTTTATTTAATGAATCTAAACTTGGACACTAGAGGGAAATTGACATAATGCCACAAAAACTTTTGACCTGCATTGGCTAATCGGAAGTGACTCATACTCCTACACAACAATGACAGACCTCACATTTAACGACAGACAATGATGAAACTAAATGAGCTGGGTTACAAAGTCCTCCCACGCTCATCTTATTCGCTAGACATATGTTCTACAGATGTCCATCAGTTCAGAAATTCGGAAAATTTCCTTCAGATTAGCCTTTTTTAAAATATTTTTTAAGTAAAAAACAGATTTTCAGACTTTATTTCCCTAGAAACGATATCCATAGCCCAGGAAAACCTGAGAAATGGCCCTAGTCCACAAGTGGACGTGATAGCAAGTCCTACTCCCACTTCCTCGTAGTGATCGCTGGACAATGCACACCAAGGTGGACGTTGACTGACGGGAGAGGGCAAAGGCGAGTTTCCAGCGCCTTAAAACTGAATCCTTCGACTAGGGGAGGAAACCCCAATAGAAAACTCTGGTCCTCCAGGTTGGAGGTTGTACGCGGGCCAACAACCCTGCTCCGTAAAAACTGTAAGTAGTGGTTTTCAAGAAACCACAAAAAGCCTGAGAAAGAAATGGATCAAATGGGAAACAACTTAGGCATGGACATGGATTAATAAATATGGCAGCCTGGAACGATAGGAGTTTGTTCCAACCTGGAGCTGGAGAGATCTTGAAAGGGAATTGGAACAATACTAAATAGATATATTAGCCCTACAAGAAATCCGCTGGAGAGACACAGTACTAACCAAGATGAAAAAAAAAGACCCAACAAGAGGAGGCTATGGCCCTACAAGGGTAGAGTAGAGAGGGTAGGGTAGAGCCATTGAAGAAGAAAAAGATTTCCCCATTACACGATACACGATCGTACCCCATCCTAGATGCAAACGACATTATCTCAAATCACCAATTTGGATTTAGAACATCCCATTCCACTATCCAGCAATGCCATCGTGTGGTGGACATTGTTTCCTCTGCTTTGGAGCCTGGATTATTATTATTGTTCAGTGTTGTTGAACAGGCTTTTGACCGAGTCTGGCACTCTGGGTTGCTTTACAAACTCCGCAGATTGCTACCTCCTATATACTTTCTCATTATACCTCTTCCTCTTAATCTGCTGGTGTTCCTTAACGCAGTATCCTCGGCCCAATCCTCTACAGTTCATACAGCTGACATCCCAACTCACCCCAATACTACCCTTACCACGTATGTTGATGACACATGTCTATTATAAGTCAACAATGATCCAGTTATAGCATCCCATACTCTTCAATCCGATATCATAGACCTTGAAAAATAGTGTCAAAACTGGAGGATTGAAGGATGATTTGAGTAACTAATACAAAAAAAAATTACCATAACAAGAAATTAATTACATTTAATTGGACAAATTTAATATAAATTTTGATATTTGGACAAATTGCAATATCATGATCATCAAATCCCTCAGATAATCAGAAAAAAACTAACTACACCAATAAAAATTTCACTATAAAATTTATTAAAATGAATAAGAAGTAATTAACTTAGTACAGTTTATAATATTATACAAATCTTAAATGCTTAATATTGGAGAGTCGAAGCTAAATCTTTGTCACAAAACTATTTTGATAATCGTTACAACTGAGAGTTTAGGCAATGTTTAAAAATAAAAATAACAACAGAAAAATTCCAATTTTTGACAGTAGTTCATTTTTGAAGGAAGGATGAAAATAAATAAATGAATAGATTATAAAGAGAATTCCTATATCATCTTATTTAATAGAAATATATCCTGTTCTTGATGTAAATATGTTGGCTTAATAAGTTTCCTACAGAGTTAATGCATCAAAAAACAAACCAACAAATACATCCTACATCCTTGTCACAAACCCAATCTGAACAAAAATATTACAGAACTCATTCATTCCCTTGCCCCATCTCTTATAAAAAACTTGCATAATTTTTTTTTTAATGACTATACTTTTTTCAGAAAAAAATCATACTTCATTTTAAAGCAAACAAGAAGGTAGAATTTTCTGTCATGATATTTTTCAATTTAGACTATCCTTTCATGAGCACAGTAAGTAAATTATTTATCCAATTTTGCTTATAAAATTTTATTTCGATTTAATGAAATATAAAATATACACTTATATTATTATGATTTACAGATGATACATACTGCAACAACTTATATTGTAATATTGGTTCAATTCTCCTAATTCATTGCAGTTCTCAAAACTAGCGCATCACAAACTCAATGGAAAAAAAAAATGTAATTTTATAAACACTTAATGTGTACATATGTATATGCGTGTGCATATACCTGTCTTTTTGTTCCAATCAGTCATTTCAAAAAATATAAATATATATATTTCTTTAGAAATCAAACTATTTATATTCCTCTTGTCAAATTTTACTTTACTTAAAAGTTGATTTGAATACTACCAGTGGGTAGTTTCTCTACTTGTCATTCTCATGTCATTATGTATCACTTATCCTATTTACTTGTAGTATTATTGTAATACAGTTGTAAATATCAATAAATAAATTTTAAAAAACAAACTTAAAAGTTGAAACTGATTATTTATGATACTAAACATAATGCTAACAACCTAAACGTGTTATAAACTGAATCTTTAGTAGCACAATTTTATTTATTTTCTCGAATACAACTACAATGACATAAATTTAGATAACAAGTTATTGAGTTGTATGCTGAACGTCTTGGTGGTGGGGTGCTGTCTCATGTTAGGAGCCTGTTTGGGCTGTTGATCTTTGGGGTGTATTGCACCTTTTTCTTCGAGATGTGATTCACATAACCCTTTTTTGTTTTTGTGTCTTGATAATGTCTGAATAGGTGAAACGTCGACTGGTAAGTGGGTGTATTACTGGATTTGAAACATAAGGCTTTGCATTGTGTTTTTCACAATTGCATTATAATAAATAATAGTGTTTCTTTTTGAGTTTTTGGCTCTATTTTATTGATTAGATAACAAGATATATGCGACCAAATAAAAAAACTTCGAAAAATAATTGTAGACAGATTTTTTAAGGTATAATTGAAATATTTGATTGGTAGAACAAACAATATGTTCAGAAAACTTTCTTTGTTTGAATTTTTCCAATTCACCCAAAAATCCATTTCTGTCTAAACAGGCCCTAAAAGTTTGTGAATCTTTAAAAAAAACAGTTTTTTTGAAAACTATAAAAAACAAATATGAAGGAGGAAACCAAGTTTCCACCTTCATATTCCCTCACTTTGATCATGGCTGCCTTTTAATTTGAAAGCTTAATGCCATTACTAAATAATTGGATACATGAGATGAATAGATCCATTAGATTCATCTATGGCGTCCCTAGATACTCATATGTATCCAGTTGGTATACCGAATTGAGAAGACTTTATCTTTCCGACTGCAATACTTCCAAGGTATCTTTGCCGATATTTTAGAACTAAAAAGCCACTGTTCCGACTCAAATTTTTCCTCAGTCCATACTCTATACACACTCAATTCCATTAAAAAAATCCTTTATCATTTCTGCTATGCCCATAAGAAATTCCTAACCAATATCCATTTAAGTTTTTGCATAAATATACATGTCATTTCAATATATTCACTTAATTTAGATGATATTGATTTTTTTTTTATCATCACTTAAAAAGGCACACATATGGCATTGTAACTGTACCTTAGTATTTTTCTCAGGGGGTTAGTTGTTTGTTTGTTTTTTGACGTCACTTTATGATGCTATGGCTAATCGGACGATGCTACATTGGGAGCTCTAAATTTTGCCTATACAGGTTTAATTAGGATAGGGATTTTTAACGAGTACCTGACATCGTACAGGCTCGGGACGACCGTTTAACGTCCCTTACGGCGTATCTAAGTTTTTTTTACTCCCTTAAAAAATCCTAGGGCCACCTGCCGGGTTACGAACCCGCGATCTTGGGCTTAGTAGTTTGTTACGCTAACCACTAGACCACAGGTGACCGTCTTAGGGGGTTAGTTGTATCAGAATAAAATTAATTTCCATTCATTCATTCCTTTTTCAATGTCTCTATTTATTGGTTTTAATTCTTCATCTCTGGCTGGACTCCATACCTAGTTACCTCATATCTTTCTTCCTTACATTGTCGGTAGGAGTAGCATAAGGCTGAAGTATCTTCCCACTCCTTTTCAATTCCTATATCATCATCTTCCAAATTTAATCCATCACTGTTCCCACTATCTATATGCTGTTATCTTTCAAATCTATTTATCCTTTGCTACTTCTGAGCTATTGGTAGGTTTATAGGCATGTAACATAGCGTAGAAAATCCTAGATATATGATGAGTGCCCAGGGTGAATATATTGGTGTTAAATATTCTGAAAAATGGGAGTTAAAAATCCTTGGTTATACCGTCCTTCAGAAGGGAAGTAATATGGACGTATCAGTACGACTCGTTAAAAACTATCCTATTCTATAATTATACCTGACTTTAGGACTTCCACTGTAACATCGTCCGAATTAGGGTGCACCTACATTGGATCCGATGCGATGCGATCAGAATTCGGAAGCAAACCAAATGACTGAAATATATCGAGAGTGCCTACATTGGCTCCGTCCGTTGTTATCAGACTAATCCGACCGATTTAGTCGCTCGTGGAATCAAAATAGTTTATTTATACGGAAGCGCCTACATTGGTTCCGATGCGATACTGTACTATCAGGTGCGATTTTCACATTTCAAAATCATTAGTTTTCAATACGATAAGCCAGCCGTTACCATGTGTGCCAACAAACCTTTATTGTCTAAAATGTTTATTAAAAAATGTACATTGTAATTTAATAATCAACTATTATATAAATATCCGTCATAAATCAAAATTAAATATTCTTAATTCTCATTAAAATATTTTATTATCATTCTTCATGAACCATTAAATATAGTAGCGAAGGTTATTTTTCCGTTGAATAAAATTATATCTATCAGAAATGTACATAAAAAATATACCTACACAAAATTTTAATTGGTCAAATAAAATTGGAAACAGTAACTTTTAATAAAATTATCATCGTAATGTTTAATTTATTTGCTAAACAGTTGGCAACATTGGGAGCTAAGGGCTTTTCTGATTTTTGATACTCGTTTGCAAAGATAAACAACAAAATAGACAAAGAATTAGTTCGAAACAAACGAGCCTCGATTTTGTGATCAAACAAATATTATCACAATCGAGAAAATTAAATCATTATATAAAACACGAATATATAAAAAAATAACAATAAATTCTATTTTTTTTTTTAAACTAAATTATTTATTTATATTGAAACAGCATGACAAAAATATTCTAATATTGTAATATTACCTAACTTTCATAACATTTGGTTCTTTAAACATTATTTTTAATATATTTATATTATAGTTTCACTATTGGTTTGAATAGAATAGAATCACACCAGTTCTGATCCAGAAATGAAATATATGTTTAAGAAAATGTTATTCAAACTGATGAAGTTTATCAAATACGTTACACCTTCATAATTATCAGAATAATTTTAACTTTATTGGTTTGATTTACATAAGTAGGTCATTATCTGATCATCTATTAGTTCAATAAACAGTGATTTTTTTAATGAAAGTTCAGTACCATTTTAACTACATTGAGTATTGTCAAGATATCCAGTTTTTGAAAATTGTTTATTAATAAATTAACTATGTGAGCATGGAAATATAGAAATATTTAAAAATATAGTTAATGGTGCAAATGAAAGTTTGATTATTTTCTAACCTAACATTGTTTGTTTTATTTCTACAATCCTTGATTGTTCTATTCAATACTGTCATATATAGGTTACTGGTATTACTCATATAAGACTTTTATTATTGCCATTATTATTTAATTGATATAAATAAACATTTGTTTCGATTAATATTTTGAACTCATTTAAGTAAATATTGTAACAATTAACAATAAAAGTATACAGTTATTTTGGAGCTTTAGTATAGGTTCACAATAGCATTCTATTTTTTCCTTCTGTTCATAATGTTCAATGTTTTATCGATGCTCTAATTCAATACTACAAAATTAGGGTTTATTATATTTATATCACTTACACATTCAGATAAAGGTATGTTGAAGGTCTATTGATTGAGGGCCAAAATTAATTCTTGAATAGTAAGCAATTGATATATTTATTAGCTTATCAATGTTTCGACCAACATTGCAGGTTTCATCAGGGCTGAATAGACAATGTACAAACAAATAATATAATGCTAAAAAATATACATATTAATAGCAGTAATAATGCAAATAATACTTTAAAAATATTAGGTGATATGATTAAAATAATAATCATCTTATGGTTATGATTATATCAATCTTTTTATCTAAATCCTTTTTTTAATAAAATTTGAATCATTTATGTTATTTATGAATATGCAATTATTTTGCATTTAATATTTTTATCTTGATAATTCAACCCTGATGAAGATCTGCAATATTGGTAGAAACATCCTGCAAAGTTCATCGCATATTTAAATTGTGTTTTAATAAAGAAAAGAGGAAACCAGAATATTGTTTAGGAAGAAAATAAATCAGATATAGAAGAAAATAAATCATTTATTCAATAATATACAATAGTTTGCAATTCTTATAAAATTAAAAGAATAAAATTTAGGATAATCATTTTTTAACAACAATATTAGCACTAAATAGAAAAATAAATGAATAACATAATTAGGTATTTCAAAATACAATTCAAGAAGAATTAAACAGTACAAATTTTATAAATAATATTTGTCGTTTAAGATAATAACATATTAATATGATATAATAATACAAAGCAATAATATATAATACTTAATATACAATTATATAATATTATATATAATAATTAAGGTGATTGAGGAAGATCCTCTGAAGATTTAGATTGTAGTGTTTTCAAATACATATTAGCTTAAATTGCCTTGAATATCCACTATTAATTATACAGTATTTACTCCCAAATTGTCATATCTTGCTTGATTATCATAGGCATCCATTTAGAAAAGTATACACATAATTTCTTCTGATACTTGATATACACAACCCAAAAACCATTGTCATCTTCGCCATCTATTTTCACTTGTAGAAGTATCTGCTAATTATTGAAAATGGAAATTTGCACAGGGCCACTTCCTGATTGGACAACATATTTCCTTTCTGTTTCTGGAAAAAACAATCTTTTCAGATAGACATTGATACAATGATAAATAAAAATTAGTTTTAAGTATTCCATAATAAATCTATTGGGTACCTAACAAAAGGTTGAACTTTTCACTTTTGTAGCATTTTTCAAAAGAAGCTAAACATTGATATTTATTATTTCTGTTCAGTCTAAACTTATTTATTTAATCTGAGGTAAATTTATTCTGTTGTGGAACTGTTCTTTGGTGAAATAAAGATTTAAATTAATACTATTTCTAGTTCCATAATGGATTTTTTCAAATGTAGGTAATTGTATAATATAGGTGTTATTATTAGTAAACCTAATGTCCACCTGATTTTAATAGTTAATTTACTGGCTAATTGGTTCATGCATAATTATATGATATGGGGTCATCTTACAAACAATTATTCTGATTGTATACCAAAGTTTTAACAATTGAAATCACTTATCACTTCAACTATTTTCATTTATTTTACAGATTATTCTCATAAAGAAAGCATGAGAAAGATTAATTAATGGTTCTTGCCAGTTCATACCAACAAATACATATTGAATCAACATATTTCATGACAATTGTTAATGAAGAAAATTTTAAAACGCAATAGTTTTTAGAATAAAGAAGCAACTACACACAAACAGTATTATAAAAGTAATTACACTTACCTTGTTCAATATTTTCACATTAAATCCTTTGAAAAAAGTCAGCACCCAGTAGATCAATTAAAGATCCATGATCGACAAAAATACAGAAGTAAACACTTGTTGAGATTTGATATTATGGGGAGGTTTCAAGTATAACCATCCGACGGCAATCGCTCCTATTTATTAATTTAATTGCAATCGTTAATTTAATTACAAACTAAATAGATTTAAAAATATCACTACTATTCCATAAATAAATTAAATCATTATATAAAACATGAATATCTAAAAAATATAAATTCTATTTTATGAAATTGAAAAACAACCAAACTAATTGTTTTTTTCATCAAACAGCAAGACAAAAATATTCTAATATAGTAATATTACCTCATTGTTATAACATTTGGTTCTTTAAATTTATAAAATTAAGATTATTTATTAATTATTTTTAATATATTTATATTTCACTATAATATATATAAAATATAAGAAATAAAAGAATAAAATTAATATTATTTTATTCGGAAGGCAGTGACTAGTTTCACTATCGGGTTGAAAAGAATAGAATCGTGTCGGACCTGATCCACTGTAGGCACTCACTGCGTATTTCAGTTATTTGTTTTTTCAGCTTACCATACTATGAGATAGAATAGGATCGCGTCGCATCGCATCGGATCCAATGTAGGTGCACCCTTAGCCATAGCATCATAGATTGACGTTAAATAAACAAACAACGTAGCAAAAGGGAAAATGATCGAAGCAGCTACTGACGACCAAGCCCTTTTTCAAGGAGTGACTCCATTATCAAAGAAACATTGAAATTGAGCAAGGTCTGGTTTTTTTTTTTTTTTAAAAAAAGGTTCATTATCGGTATTGACTTATTGAAAATCAATTAAAATTGTGCCGTTGTAATGTTATAAAATGGTAACAGGTTAAAGATACAAAATATTGATAAAAATAACAGGTTAAAAGTAACTGGTAATGTGTCATCATAATCCATCTGTAACTGTCTTAAAAAAGAACTTGACAATTACAAAAAGGCTGATAGCCCTTGTTACAATTAACTCAGAAGCAAAATAAAAATATAAAAATATTATGATTAGTGAGAAAACGAGATAATGTTTAAGTACCCAAGTTTTCTAATCCTACCAAGTAATTAAATGCATAATTCTCTTTAAAATGATTATTAAAAAATACATCATATAAAGTATTACCATGGTTGCAGCCTGCTGTGAAGAAGGAACCCAAAATCACTTACGCTTATCTAACACCATTTTTAAAGGCATTGTTAAAATAATGAAGAAATATTGACACTTATATTAAGGTGATAGTTATTAAACCGAAAAACATCATACAAAATATTCACACCACCACTGGAATTTGATATAAAAACACTTACGACTTTTAAATCATTAGATTCTACAACCGAAATATAATAAATTTTAGAATTGACCAAACCACTTTCTTAGGTGAACAAGTTTTAGCCACCGTAATATATAATAATTATTAAAGGAAAAAACAATTAGCACCAAAACACTGTATCACACGTACCGAATCGGAAAAACTGAAACAAAGTAAAGAAAACTCACTTTTTAAAATCATTTCATTAAACTACGAGCAACGAATTTTAGACCATGTACAGAAGCCATCTTTCCCGATAGAACTAAAAAATTTGGCTCAAAAAGCGGATTGTAGAACACCGATACCAACATTAGAGTGCATATAACTTTATTTAAATATATTATATTGTTTATTAAATAAAAAGTCACTCCCAAAATAATCTAAATCTAACAAATCGATTTGAATAAAATTCTATGTTTATATTTAAAGTTAGAAATTTATAATTAGAAATTATAATAAATTAACATAAACTTTAAATATGATATATTTTGTACTTACATTTACTTATTAATACAAGTTCTAATTTACTTAATATTTATATTAAGTATATAAGTTTATGGTATAAAAAATAAGTAATACCTATTTACAGATAAACCTTATCAGTCATGAGATAAACTATATTTATAATTTTTATATTATATAATTAATTATATATTTTTTTATTTTTATATTATTTAATTAATTATATAATAATTTTAAAAATTAATAAAAAAATAAATTATAAATACATAATATAATGACGTAAGTCAACAAGATCCTAATTAAAGTAATGTTCAATGAACATTTTTCGCCTTGTATAAATCGCAAAATTGAGAGAACAAGGGGATATAGGATCGGCGAAGAAAATAGATTTGTCTGGCCGTGTTACGAGCCAGGTTAGCTCAGTTGGTTAGAGCACCACGCTAGAGACCTGGGCGACCCGGGTTCGAATCCCGGCCTGGACAAATCTTTTCTCTTCAAAATAAAAATATTTAAAAATTATAACAATTAATAAAACATAAAACAAAATAAATTACAAACTATATTTAGTACTGCTGCCAATTAATTATCAATAGAAAATGTGCATAAGTTATTTTCATACATTATCACTGAACTAACTTCATGTGAGAAGATATTAATCTGTGTTTTATTATTCTTATTGAATTATCTTGTCTCTTTGATCACAAGACTATGCTAAATTAGGATTAACTCGCCTGCTTATGTACATGAAGAATTAATGAAGAACAATGGCTTACTAAGACCATATTCATATTTTCAATGGTAATGCACAGGACCCTTGCAGCAATATAGAAATTGTTACCTTTTTCTGAGTTTGAATAGCAAGATTCATTTCAAGGAACTGAATCAGTTTAAAGTGGATAAAACTGGTAAGAACCAAACCCAAATAGATCTAAAATGGCCACTCTGGCTCAAAAATCTTTAGCCACTTTCATAAAACCCAAGGTTGAAACGTAAGCATATCAATGATAACAGGCACAAATGTGAGCTAAATCTATATATACAATTAATCTTTTGTAAAGAATATTCAGTACAAATATTCTTATTATGTTTAGAATAAAGAATCTAATGCACTAATATTGTGCATTGTATTTAAATTCTTGACTTTATTTATTAAAAGTCTTACAGTCCCTGGTTCAGAACTGTGGAACAAGAAAAGAATACCAGAGGAGTGAGTGTATAATATAATAGTACCCATACACAAAAAGGCTTAATCCATAGATTGAGCCAAAGCTTCAGGACGAGAAGGCAGCATTTAAGCCAGAAAGACAGACCCAGGACCACATATTTTCTCTGCCTAATGGAGAAAGCCTGGAATAGAAACAGAAATATTTTCATGGCGCTTCTAGATATAAAAGCAGCATTTGACTCAGTTTCAAGGTATAAACTATAGAGAACATTAGAGGCTCAGAATATTCTCAGAGACCTCATATATGCTGTTAAATCAGTTTATCAAAAACCAAAAGGTATTTAAAGGAATCCAGTCACACCCAGTAATAAAGCAGGGAGATAGCGTAAGTCCTTTGCTGTTCATAAACTTTATGGACAAAATTCATAAAATCTGCAAAAGGAGAACGGCCATAGTCACAGTCCTGAAGATTGAATGGGAAGAGAAGTTAAAAAGAAAAGCCCTCCGTACTAATACAAATAAAAGTAAAGTAAATCTAAGAAGGCAACCTTGGGTAATCCATATAATATGTAATGGCAGACACTAGAACATACTGATTACTATACATATCTTGGTGTTACATTGAGCAGAAATGGGAAAATCGATGATGAGATCAACAACAGAATAGGAAAAACTACTAAAATCTACCACCAAATTGGTAATTCCATTGTTCTCAAAGTGGGTTAGAGAGAAGTTGAAAGGTATATTAAATTAGGGATATATAAAGCAGTGTACCTCCCAGCTTTGCTCTACAATAGTGAAAGCTGGGTAACTCTAGACTGACATAAAAATAGAGTAACCACAGCTGAAATGAGATGTCTCGGAAGAGTGGCTGGAAAAACAAGACAAGAATTTATACAAAACTACCAATTAAAAAAAAGAGTTAGATGTTGAGCGATTGGGATAAATACTAAGACAGCTTAAGTAGTATGGCTATGACTGTAGAATGGGAGAATCCAAAAGCTTCCATGAAGCCTGAACAACAGGAAAAAGACCTAATGAAAGACCTCGACTGTCTAACGATGACCGCATATTCAGGCTGGGACGATCACAAGGAAAAGCGATAGGAGAGATAAGGGCAATTGCGGGAGACTGGGATAGCTAGATGAACCTCCATGCTGAGAGGCATAGTGGAGAAAGAAGTTTTTGTTTATAACTATTTTTATTTATCTGTATTTATAAGTATAGCTAAAATTATTGAACACAAAAGTAGTAAAAAAAGTAATAAACACATTAAGGCAAAATTTGTAGAAAACTGGTCAGATTGACTAAGGCATGTGCAGAAAACCCCCGATGCAGAGTATCAGAGTATATATTCTCTATATCAGGACAGGGAAATGTGCCTGAGGGCTTTGAAGTTGGAACTGGCCTAAGGCATAAGAATAACATCAAGAGAGAATTATATTATTATTAAATAATAATAATAAAGTCTTTATTTATTCTGGGACAAGCCCCTTTAGAATAACAATACAGGTTTCTGTACAGGGTATTGTTATGTCTTAGAGTATAATATGATTACATTTAATTAATTAATACAATTGAATTAACAAATGAAAAAGTATTAATGAAAAAAAAGTGACTCACCTCCAATGAAAACATTTAAAGAAAAAAAAAATGGAGAAGAAGAAATTAAAAAAATATATAAATAAGATAAAAATATGTATGCAAATTACAATGTCAAGTAGAAAAAAACATAGAAAATAATGAAACAAAAATACAAACAATATCAACTAAGATAACTTGTTTTTAAAAATATCTAACTGGATGAGTGAAGCGTCAATGATTTAAATAAAACGCACTTATATTTAAATAAAAACACATCAGTTATCAGTTAATAAATTTTAACCTGAATATATGCATATCCTAATACTAAATAAATAGAACCAGATAACTGTCTCATTTTAATGATGAAGATGATAGAGATTTTAGGCTCATATGCTATCGTAAATTAGGGAGGAAGCAAAATTTTAAGTAGGTCAAATCATATTTAAAAATCATTATTTAAATTTGGAGAAATTTTGATACCATAATACCAAATATTTTATTTTAAATATTTAAATATTCGCTAAGAAGGAAGAAATAATGCTACAGTTTACCTTTGAAGCCACGTGTTAAAATTTCACTCCATCCTCCAACTAAATTATAAGCTGTCTTAAAAATGTGTTATGGTGTTCTTAATGCAGGTAGGGCATTAAGCATTTAATGATGTAACGATACCAAGTATTTGAATCGGTATCACAGTAGTGTACCTAAGGCGTATTTATATTTTTAGTTATAAAAAAAATCAAATTTACAATAACACTTAATCTTTTAGCTGTTGGCTAAAATAATTGTTACAATTGCAAAATAATTTGTTCCCGAATTGTTTTTGCCCTTTTCTTTTCTTTTTTTCATTTTTATAACAAGAAACCGTGTTATTATATAAAATATATTATAGTTATTTTGCCCAAATTCTAAACCTTAATCAAATTTGACACCAAAAAATAATCAATTCATAACAAAGATACTGATAAATGCTGTTTTTATTGTGTATATAACTTTTTTAGTGAAATTCATAATTTTTTCAAACAATTTCGTAACTTTTTCAACCAATTTCATACACTTGATTTAATTTTTTTTTAAATTTAATTTATTGATATTTACAACTATAATAATATTACAATAAGTAAATCTGCTATATGTACAATACGACTTGAAAAACACTTGTGGAGAAACTACCCATCGGTAGCACTCCAATGATTTAATTAAATATCGCTATAACTTGGTAGGATTAGAAAACTTGGGTACTTAAACATTATCTCGTTTTCTCACTAATCATAATACTTTTATATTTTTATTTTGCTTCTGAGTTCATTGTAACAAGGGCTATCAGCCTTTTTGTAATTGTCAAGTTCAAATTCAAGAACTCGTATGGAATTTTAAGAATAGTGTTTTATTTACTTATTTTTTGAGAATACTACATTCTTAGTTATCCACTGGTCATGTTACGGTATATATATATATATAAAAGCCTGTACAACTACAACCCATAAAGGGTCTTAGATTCAGTACAAGCAAGGACTCTACCGTTTCTAGGACAACAGTTGTGCAGGGAGGTTGTTGTTTGTTCGTTTAACATAACTTTTTGCTGCTATGGCTAATCGGACGATGCTACATTGGGAGCTCTAAATTATGCCTATTCAGGTTTAATTAGGATAGTGATTTTTTAACGAGTGCCTGACATCGTACAGGCTCGAGAGCCCTGTTTAACGCACCTTCGGAAGGACGGCATAACTATGTATTTTTACTCCCTTAAAAAAATCCTAGGGCCACCTGCCGGACTACCAACCCGCGATCTTGGGCTTAGTAGTTCGTTACGCTAACCACAGTTTGCCCCTGTGCAGGGAGGTGATATTCCCAAGATCACGCTAAACCAGCGGTGGTAAATTGTATTTTGTTCTTTTTATATCCTAAAAAGAGGGTAAATAAACATCAAATTTCAAGTTATTTTAAAATCTTACATAATAGGTTAATTTGCCAAAAATATGGGGGAATTAATAAACTAGTTTTATAAAAATATAGATAGATTCTTTTTTATCTAATTGGTGAGGCAACTCAATGGTAAAGCGCCGAGTTGATGAGTGCATATATGTAGACTAGGAGGGTCCTACAGATCCTATAGATCCTACAGAGTCCATCCATGGCTGTTAAAAGATTAAATAAACTATTTAATAAACCTAATCAAATTTGAACCCTGCAAGTCAACTCAGCACTCTACCAATTGAGTTGTCCTACTAACCAATTAGATAAAAAATAACACAATTATTAAACTAATTTATTAATTATCCCATATTTTTTCCTAAATTGAGGTATGTGGGATTTTAAAATAACTTAATATTAGATCTTTATTTACTCTTTTTGTAAGGAAATAAAAGGAAAAAATAATATTTGATACTTTCGAGGGCAATAGATATTACAATACATTAAAAAAGAAAGGCACAGGGTGAGTGGTAGAACACTGAGTAGTCATTCCAAAGGTGTCAGGTTCAAATCTGGCTGTGGCAGATTATTTATTTAATCTGTTAACAATTAGGGATAGGCTCTGTAGGATTTACAGACCTTCATGGGACTCACTCAGCCTCTATAGTTCTATCCCTTGATGGGGAAAAACCTGGCAGTTCCGCGTGATTTCGGGCATATCACCTCCCTGCACAAACGTAGTCCTAGAAACAGAACAGTCCCTACATAATCTGAATCAAACACCCTTTGTGGGTGGTTATGGTACAGCCTATAGGTGTGTGTATGTCTATATATATATATATATATATATATATATATATATATATATATATATATATGCCATAACATGATCAGCGGATAACTAATACGGTGATGTTTCACCTCAAAAATAACTACCTAAATATTATCTAACTCTCTTTAAATTCCACATGAGTCCTTGATAGCGATATTTAATTAAATCAAGTGTATGAAATTGGTTAAAAACACAAGAATTTGATTGAAAAAATTATTTGGTTTAAAAAATTATGAATTAGATTGAAACAATTAAGAATTTTACTGAAAAAAAGCTATATAACTTTGTTCGTGGAATTTAACAAATGATGGTTTAAAATTTTTTAAAGCATTGACTCTGTTTCAGTCATAAAATGCATGATATCCAAAAATCTAATTTTCAAAATTATTGATAACTCAATAGAACCAAAAAATGGACTTCAAGCCTCCTATCCACACAACTATAGCATCAGTCGGGTCTTGCTCCACCAATCAGTAGAATGCTGTTTGAAGCCTGTGATGAACAGTAACTAATAAACCATTCCTGCTCCCACAGGTTATCATCTAGTTTCAATAAAACTGTTTGTTTGTTAAGAGATTAGGTTTAATTTTAAATCTTATTTCAGAACCTCAGAGATATATTTGACACTATGTAAATATATCTTTTTACCATACTCTGTTTCACTAAAAGATTGTAAACTACAAGTTAGCAATAGCATCATTATAAACTGAACAAATCTATTTACATTAATTTACCATAGGTACATATTTATAAAACAAAACAACTTGAACTA
This sequence comes from Arma custos, assembly GCA_037127475.1. Classification (NCBI taxonomy): domain Eukaryota; kingdom Metazoa; phylum Arthropoda; class Insecta; order Hemiptera; family Pentatomidae; genus Arma; species Arma custos. The sequence goes on from CM073760.1 coordinate 37,382,304, forward strand.
AACTAAAGGTTTATTTTGAAACTAATTACAAATATGAATGGGTTATCAATGAGGTAAATTAAAAACTTCTTTATTTAGAAATATTAAGTACATTGTATAACGTTAATTTATTACATTTAAAAATTAAGCCAATTTGTTAGTAATCACAAGTTGTAGATTGCCAAGTTGGGATGCCATTTTGTCAATAGCCATAAAGCGGGAGCTGTTATCAGTTTCTTCACTGAGTGCGAAAACCTGGTTGACTTGATCTATTTTTCCATGAACTGATTTGTCCAGGATGCAAGATACCAAAAGACTTTCAACATCAGCGACATCAATATTAAGTTCTTTTGAAATAAAAGGGATATGTAACCTTGTGTAAGGCTTTATTAATTTAATGAGTACCTGAGTTCTAATATTTCTAAGAAGATCTTCGATATGCTCTTTAATAAAGGGATCATCCATGATATTTTTTCTATGAATTCGAAGTATTTGCTCAAATTCATTAATGTCATTATTCTGATATGAAGAAACCAAATTAGTCATGGCTAATATTTCTGGATCACTTTTGTAAGGTATAGCTTCTTGTGAATCAAATGGATTTATGCCAGACTTCATAAGCATATTAGCTAATACCAGATATTTCAAGCATGTCGTCCGTCTTGGACTACCAGATTCATCATAATTTTTAAAGGCTTCAAAGAAATCAGTATGAGCTTTTTCATATTCACCCTCTCGAAGATGCATTTTTCCACCGCATTCTCTGATTACGCCCATAATCAACGGGTGAGGTATAGCAGACTTAATATGCAACGATTGTTCGTATAGAGCTTTCAATTTCTTGTTGTTCTTTTGAGCAGTATACATCTGAATTTCGAGAGCATATATTTCCAATAACTGTGTACCCTTCTTGAAGTCGTCTTCACCATCATCTGTTTTACAAGACTGATGAAGTTGCTTGATAATTTTGGCAAGTTTGTTATAATCTCCAATATCATAATATAGTTTTCCTAACTTAGTATTGGTTTTGAACCATAATCGGTCATTTTTGGCATCTTTAAGAGCTTCTAAAGTGGCTTCATAGAAGTTCTGTAAAAGCTCCATATTTTTAGAGGTTGATATATAATCTAAAATAGAGTTGATGGATTTCTCACTATGGTTTCTTGTTACAGCACTTTTTATGTAGGTCAAAAGAAGCAAATATTTTTTCATCATTTCATCAAACTCACTGAGTTTAAAGAAAATCTTAATCATTTGCTTTAGAGCCTTAAACCCCCATTCACCTTTGACTCCAGCTTCTAGTTCCAATACTTTTTGAAATGAATCAAGAGCTAATTTGAGGTCATCCTGTTTAAGAGCTTTTGAGTTGTAATATTGGTTTTCCAAGTTTACATCAGGTTCAGAATTACTATCTTCAGAGTACTCTAACCCATAATCTTCTTCCTCACACAAATAATCATCATCAGCATCGGATGCAATCATCTTGAATGATTAATGTTTGATTTTCAAATATAGATAACAAGCATGAAACTGACACTAACAAGCATAATTGTGAGGTCAGAAATCAGTTGTGACAACATAAACACATTCTTATAACTTTTTTTAGTAGAATTTTGTCCTTATAACAAATAAACTAATACAGATGAATGAATACCTGATTGTAAATAGGTTCTGCGTTAATAGAATCAATCCGGACTAATAAAAATATACTGAGAATCATATTCTTGGGTACAACTTCTAAATTTCTCTGATGATAGGGTTAGGCCAAAGAGGTACATAAAACAGTTGAAAGGTGAAATCATCCAAATATTTAATTTTTTCATTCTTTTGAATTTATTTTGTTAAGATATACAGGAGAAAATATACTTTCTTAAATTATGCAAGCATTTAAACATTTAAGAACACATATTAGCATTTACAAATACGAAATAATAATATTTAAGAGGCCACGAAGTGATTGGGGCGTGGCCAAAATCTTCCAAAAAGGATGGTACCCTATATGTAATAGAAAGGGTTTGACAGGATTCATAAGTATATTTCTGAACTATTGGTTCCAAAAGAAGCACATACTCAGTCTCATTGAAATAAAAAAAAAATAGCATTCCCTTACGAAGCTTATTATATAAGATATTAAAGGGAAGAAAGAAAACAAAATAGTTGAACTATTCTTAGAGAATTTATAAATTATTACTAATACAAATCTTGAAATTTCATTATTACGTGTATTGCGTCTTCTTATAATTACAGTTTTCAATAAAAGAGTTTAATATAAATTATGATTATCGTGAAAATATAGCAATGAATATTATAGAATAGAATAGAAATTAATTTTATTTTGGGACCAGGTTCTTTAACAATAACAGATATGTTCAAAATTAATTGAATGCATATCTCGCCAAGGGGCTATATTACAATAACCACGCAGTATGCTCATAAGTACTTGAAAATAAATATACATAAACTAAAAGGTATATCCTTGTAAAGAAAAAATATATAATCATCCATATTTTTTTTAATAATTTAATTTGGCATTACCAGTTCTGAATTATGATTTTCGTAAATAATACCTGCAAATCAGTGTTAAATTGAATATTTATTTAATGCTATTCATTATTTAGGTACAGTGTTCTTAAGTTTAAAAATTAGTTTACATGATAACAGTAAAGAACCTTCCCCATGTAAAATTCCGGCGTTTATAGAAATGCTGGGCGGTGCTATTGATGTTTTTATATTTTTAGATAATTCTATTTACAACTTTAAGACAATATATTAAAGACACCTGTAAGTAATTGAATTAACTTAAGTTGTTGAACCATGGTTAGTTACTCTTTTGTTACTGTAACAGATTGATTTTTTTTTTTTTTTTTTTTTTAGGACCGGTGTTGAGACTTCGGCGATGTCATATATATCTGTCAGGGGAAATCTAGGAGGAACATATTCTCAGGTCGAAGGATTGAGTCCGAGGGAAGCCGATCGTTTACAAACTCTGCTAAGACGTGGTCCTAAAACTGAATATCAAAACGAAGTTAGTTTCTTTGCACCTGTGATAAACCTAATTAATCAATTAGAGTTTACCTTTGGATACGAAGTTGTTTCTTGTACAAATACTGTCACATCAGGACCAAGAGGTGAAGATGTTACCATGTGGACTATGTTCAGGCCAGGATATGGTGACAGATAACTGATAAAGCTAGCAGCTAGAAAAGGACTGTTGCTAAATAATTTTCGGAAGGTTAGCTAGATTGCATATTTATGCTGAATTAACTGCTAAAGCATGTTATAGTTAGGCTAATTTTTATAAATAGATTTGTATTAATTTGTAAGTAGTAATTAGTTTAGATTTTATATATATTTTTAATGTCGCTATCTATGATTTCTTCGTTAAAATTCCATTTCAATAATATATAGTTAATATTTTTAAAGCTTTGTTAATTTAAAAGTAAAACATAGCCCAAGGCAACTTCCTTCTTTGGATTGTGACATTTTTGAGCTGTCAAAACTGCAGCCTGTAGAAGTCGGTAGACCAGTAAGCAATGAATTGTACCAGTGCCGACCCCTCACAATTACTGACATGTTAATTTGAGGCATTTTTATAGCCCATTTCATTTCTTTAACTCTATCATTCACAGATGTTCAATAAAACAATAAGCATTCATTCACAGATGTTCAATAAAACAATAAGCAGCCGTAAAAGTCTATGGTGCGAAAGGGTGCTTTAGACACTTCCATGTCCAAACGATTGGAAACTACTGAGTTTAAAGCATTTAGATTTCAACTCATGACGAACCAACAGTACCAATCATAAGGTTACCACTTTAACTTAAATTAGCTTGGTATTAAGGTTGTACAACACTCTCTAGGATAAATGTAAAAGTTGCTATTCCATTAAACAGAGAGAGAGAGAGAGGTAGCTCAGTTTATAAAGCGCTGAGATCCTATGCTGAAGGTCCCACATCCAAATCTGACTGTAGAATATTGATTATTTAATCTGTTGAAAGCCATAGATAAAAATTTTAAAATCCACAAATCCTTATAGGGCTTATCCAGCCTTTGTTAATATATTGAGTACCCTTAAGTTGGAGAAAAACCTAGAGTTTGAGATTAACCTCGGCCAAATCATATACCTGCCCAACTGTTAGCTTGGAAACTGTATAGCCTCTCAACTAACAACTGAACCCCAGACCCTTATTTAAGGCTCAAAAAAATATGAAATGTAAAAAACACCATTTTCAGGAGGATGAAAAAACTTATTTAATTTAATTTAATTTAATTTATCCACAAATTTAAGGAAGAAATAGTTGGGGGTGCAGTCAATGAAAACATCAAAATAAGCATAACTTATTTATTATGTGCCGACGTTTCGGCCTACAATGTAGGCCATCTTCAGGGCGAATAAAACAAGTTGCAGGTTGGGGAGCTCAGAGACAAGTCTTTTTTGACTTGTCTCTGAGCTCCCCAACCTGCAACTTGTTTTATTCGCCCTGAAGATGGCCTACATTGTAGGCCGAAACGTCGGCACATAATAAATAAGTTATGCTTATTTTGATGTTTTCATTGATTGCACCCCCAATTATTTCTTCCTTAAATTAAAGAAAAAACTTTTTAATAGCTCATTTATAATCAGTGCGTGTCATCAAATCTAGTTCATCTCTGTCATTATACATATTTTTTTGCCTTATAGATGGCTCTATTTGAATTTTAGATCAATTACAAATTGTAAAATCAATTGCGATAAATCGACAACAAAGAATGTGGTTACTCGGTGTGTTGTGTTGGTTACTCAGTCTACCCAGCCGCCTCTCCCATTTGCCCTGAAGATGACCTACAAGGTAGGTCGAAACGTCAGCACACATTTAATATAAGTCTTGTATTTAGTAATTTGGTGTTGTTTTTTTGACTGAACCCCCAACTATCTCCATTCTCCATTGTATCATCCAGTCAACTATTTTCCTCTCATACATGAAAAACATGAACCATAATAAATGGGGCCTACGAAAGAACTTCTCCTCTCAACCTTTACGTCGCAGTACACGAATACAGAATCAAAATCTTCCTGCTCCCCATTGTTCCACCTCTTCGTCACAACATCGCCTGTCTGGTTACTCTTCTTCCAGCCATCATCAGACTTCGTCGCCCTCTCCACAACATCGCTCTTCTACTTTCTATTCTTCAAGTTATCATCAAACATCTGCTTCCTCACCACAACTTTGCCGCTCTAGTGTTTTTTCACATTTGTTACTTTGCATTTGCATCGACGAAATGATTGGCAATGGGATTCTATGTTTAATATTATTAAATCCATAACAAATAATTCTTAATTTTATAATCCAAGTAGTCATTTTATGTTTTTGAAGTTATGTTGTATAGCCTATTAATTACACTTCTGATTTAAAAACCTTATTGATGAATTCTCATTGATTCGTCACCACTTTTTATTTATTATATTGATTTATAAAATTTGGTAGAAAACAATATATCTTTAAGCATACTCACACTTGTGTACTTTCAGTTTTGTCTTAAATGTTGAGAATAAGTTCTGTTATTTTTCGTTAATGCCATTATTCTTTTTGCAGTTGTTCGATTTCATATAGAACTTGAGGCATATTTTAATGATAATGCCATACCTGGGCATAAGAGGAAACCTTGGTATCGCTAACACCAGAGTATATGGCCTTACAACTGGAGAGGTATGTTAAGTTGGCTTGTACACATTTGTATGTGTAGATTGTTCTGTCAAAATTTAAAAACACTAAGACGTCTAAATAGTAAAATAAGTTTTTTTACCCAAGGGTTGGACAGATAGGGAGCCAATACGAGTAGAGGTTGATATGGTACCAGTTGAGAGCTCCGAAATCTAAAATTTACCTACAATTTTGACTAGATTTTCCTACTACATTAAATATTTTATTTTCCCAGTTGTATTTTAATTTTGCCCAAATCTTTTGAATCAGAAATTTTCACTTTCATATTGTAAATGTTGATGGATGACAAAAATGTTTATATGGATGTTAAATATCATAGAGTTCATTATTACTTAGCATCATATTTTTACATTTAATCTCCATTCTCTGACTGAATTTTTATACCTATTTTCTATAGGTTTCTTTTATATTAACATCATATTTCATATTAATGCAACTTCATTCTAATTGTATACTGGTGATAGATTTTTCCACTTTTTGGAATTTCCGATTATTAAGAGGCATGACTCAATCCATGTTTTGCTTATGGCCACTTAAGCCAAATAGTTCTTGTCTCGAGACAGTTTTTGTAATTCTTAAAGAGGTAATTCTTTGTTAATTGTAATTGTAATCATGAAAATTTTTATTAGTATCGACAGGATGTTTGTGCATAAGTTCATCTCTTGTAAAATGCAAATATCATCATTTGTTTTCATCAAAGTCAGTCGAAGAATATTTATAAATCTTTTATACATTGATGTAACATGTAGTTGTGTACCTCCCTTGAGCCTAGTCCTGTGATCTGATTCCCTGCTTTCTTATCGGCTGGCCTCCATTGGCTGGCTTCTAATTGGTTAGATTACTTTTAATATCTTTCTTTCTGTCGTGTTATTACATTTTTTTAACTACTCTAATTTTATCAAACTCAATAGCACGGTTAGTATTCCCAAAATGATATGCCAATGCCGATGGCTTGCTATCCATCTTCTTTACATATTACAATCTTCCCATTTGCCCAAAGTACTCCTTCCCTAATGGAAAATAGAATGCTGCAGTATTTTGTTTAAATGCCTTTCTTATTTTTTCAAATATGCCAGTTACAAAATCCTGATGGCTATGATCATTCCATGTTTTTGTGCAGGATGGTAATGTGAGGAGGCATTAAAATATCAGTCAGTATTATTTGGTTTTCTATAGACTAAATTACTGAGTATCGTTTGGGATACTCGGTATATAGAAAGCTTGTTGATGAAAAGAACCATTGGGACTGAATGAGAAAGAATCTGTGATGAATTGATTCAAATTATTGAAGTTATTATTGTTTTTTATAAAATTAATTTATGAAGTGTTATTACTTCCATGTTTCTGATGAGTGAATTATGCTTTATTAGTATCTCCCTAAAATGTGTCATGGCCTTTCTTATGGTATTATGATATTCTTACTTGTTGAATTAATTATATTATATATAATATTAATAATAATTATATACAATATTAATTGGGACCTGAAGTTATAAAAACGATGATTCCAGTGCTCAGACCTTATTGAGAATTGTCAAGCTCGCTCCCACCTCTTACTTTTCCTGTTTCGAATACTTAGGTATAATTATTATTTATTTTTTCAGTTAGAGCAAATCAAAGCAACTACACAGCTTCGAATGGCATCTGAAAACCAAGATAAGTGTGAAGTTACATTTTATAATGCTGCCATGTACACCATCAATCAACTAGAATATCATTTAGGATATGTGGTAATAGCTATGGCTTCGATGGAGGATTGTCTTTCTTGGACAATGTTCAGGATGCCTGGTCAAACAGTTTCTCGAGCATTGGTGAGTTTTTAATTGATCTTATATAAAATATTTATATATATTTACTTAAGGTTGTAATAAATGAAATTTGCAGGAATTCATGTTTTCTAAATGATTGGTTTTGATATATAAAACGATCATATAGGGATGAAACTATCAGTTTTGCTGGTTCTCCAAGGATTGCTTGTCCAGAACAGTTTTAAAAACATTAGCTTTATATATATATATATATATATATATATATATATATATATATATATATATATATATATATATATATATATATTTATATATATATATATATATTTATATATATACTCAATAAACCGTGCGGTGCTTTTCAAATTATGGAATGAAAACAAAAACGAAAAAATTAAAAATGCGTTCCCGAACAGAAAAACTATTGGCAACGTCATTCTTGAATGGTTCAGGAAAAAGCTCGTGAAGTGGCAAACAAATTGAATTTAAATGGATTCAAAGGATCTAACGGATGGCTCGAAAAATTCAGAACCAGGAACAACATCAAGTATAAATCTATTTGTGGTGAAGCAGGAAGTGTTGATGATGAGATCATGGTTGAATGGACTAAAAAATTGCAAGATATGATAAAAAATTATTCTGATAAAGACATCTATAATTGCGATGATACCGATCTCTTTTTCCGTGCATTACCCGATAAAACAATGACTTTAAAAGGAGAAAATTGTTCAGGGGATAAAATTTCAAAAGAAAGGTTAATGGTTCTTTTATGTGTAAAACTTGATGGTGAATTCGAATCTCCTATGGTTATAGGTAAAACCAAACAACCCCGTTCCTTTCGAGGAGGTGACGTGAAAAAACTAGATGTAATTTGGGAATTTAATTCAAAGGCTTGGACCACTTTTTTTGGTGTTCAAAAAAACTAAAAGAATTTTTTCTCTATCATGAAGACGCTCTGGGTGTCAAAATGACTACTGACATCAGATGATTATAGAATCCAAACACAGTAAAGCTAAACGAAGACAAACAACAATGAATCAATTTTTCCCAAGCTATTCTAATAATAAAAATGACATTTGAAATTGTTCATAAATTTACTTACTGAAACTAATTCTTTACTTATCTAATTATGTATTCTAATTATTTACTTTACTCATCTAATTATTTTATGTTGTATTTTTTTATTCTATGAACATAATTTACACAATAGATAAGTGTATATTACATATATCATTTTTGGAATAAAAAAGAAATTTTGTGTAAAATTTTTTTTTTTATTCTACCTACCTTTTAAACACATGGGAAATTGAATAAGAGAGAATTAATTTGTACAAATACATATTTATGAAAAAATAAAACCTCTCTTTAAAGGACACCTTTAAATAACGGACAAAAACATTTGCATCAGGGCTGTCCGTTAATTAGAGGTTTTACTGTATACATTTATATATATATAATTATTATCAATGATAATTGGAAAAATTATAGCAAACCAAACAATTTACGGTACAGAGCTTATAAATTAAATTTTGATTAATTTAATTGTTTTACATTCTTTCTAGTACTTTTACTTTGAATTTATATACACTAAACAAAAATTAAAAAAATAAATAGTTAAATTAAAATTTTTTTTTCAGTCAGCCAATCTGCTGATTGTCAATTACTTGTATTTGACTGGTGTGGATGGAAACATAAAGAGAAAAAAAAAATTCAAATTTGAATTTTGAAAACGATTCGTCCAGTCCACGCAAAAACTCATCCATGAGTTTTTAGAAGGTGATCGGCGCGTTTTTCAGACCGAAGGGCATCCGTGCAAATTCGAAATGACCCCGCTCAAAGGTGAAGGCTGTCTTATGCTGGTCTCGTGGGTTGGATCGAATTTGATGGTATCCTGCCTTCAGATCAAGGGTGCTAAAAATTGTAAAATGGGATAGCGTTCATCTAAAGTGTTCTCATTAAGCTTCCCGAAATCCACTACGACCCGGTACTTCTCGCCATCTGCACTCTTTTTCCTTACGGCTCATAGGGTGACATACTGTCCACAATGATCCCTTGCATTTTAAGGTTATTTAACTCTTCCCGTATGTGTTGCCGTAGTGCTTGTGGGTACCGACGTTCTTTAACATATGTCACACGGTCTTGTTTTAAAGGGATTTCGTGTACCGTCTGCCCTGTAACACTGAGGATTTCCCGTTCATTAAAAAATATATCCCCGAATTCCTTTTTGATGGCGTGTCGCCAATCTTCTCTTTGATTAATTGCACCGATCTTTCCATGGCCGTTCTTCAGTACCCTTAAGCCTTTATACCATTTTCCCTATTTTCACTATCCACTTCCCGTTTTTACACCTTATCCTGGCTCCCACTTGCTCCATTAAATCGCATCCGATTATACCCCCATACTCTCGAGGCATATTTTCCACCACATGAACGGTCATGCGCCCCTCGGAACCCCATCTCCCAAGTTCAATCACGGCCTCCCCTTCTACTTTACAGGGACCACTCAGAGTGACCAACCTACAATCACATACCTGTAACCTTTCTCCTGTACACAGGGCCTTCACCATTCTCCGACTGTGTGTAGTGCTTGAACTTCCTGAATCCACTAGACACTCCACTCCTCTCCCGACTCTTATGATAGACAACGCACCATAGGACCCTTCGATGTTATTGACCACTGTGCGGTTGCCTCTCTGCCGACACTCTCCTCATTCTCCACTCTTCACCCTCCTACCTTGGTTCGACTTCCTCTCAATCCTCTTGAAACTTCTTCCTACCATGGCTTCCCTGGCTCCTGGTTCACTCTCCTCTCCTTCTGTTTCCCACACTGCTGAGGAAATAGTAGACTCAGATGGTCCCCTCCTTTTCCACATCCTCTGTGCATTTACTTCCATGGGCTCTCCTCTGTCCACCTCTCTCCGTCTTATATATGGACAATGCCGGGCAAAGGGCCCTTCCGTTCTGCATTCATAGCACCTGGAGCGGGGGCATTCAGGCACTAGGTGTCCCACTTTGCCGCACCCGTGGCATTTCCTTTCCTCCCTGCGCCAGTTCCTTCTATCCGGTGCCTGTCTCTTTTCACAGAGTTGCGGTCTCTCTCTCCTATTGAACTTGACTTCTCTCCGTCTTCCACTTTCTTGTCTTGACCGAGTCCTGCCTATTTGCGTCCTCCTAAAAGGCACCCTGCTCCATCCGGGTTCATGCTCTTCGCGAGATTCTTCCTCTCGTGCACTCAAATCTACCATTTCTTGGGTGTATTCCAAGAAAGACTTATCTCGAGGCACGCAATCCTTCTTTCCTGTGTCTCTGGCCAATTGCACTTTAAGGACCGTGGTCATGAAAATCATCCATGCTTCGACTGCGCCTGTATCCATGACTTCTCGCAGTTTCTCATTAATCCTATTTAATTTTGCGATTAGACTTGCCGCATATTGCCCGTTCGTCTGGTTAGGTCTCTTCGTTTCCCTAAACATTTGCAGCATGTCTTCTTCGGGGGCCCATCGCCCCCCTCCGTATGCTTTTTTTAATCTTTCTTTTATAACCGTCCAAGGGGTATCCTCATCTGCCTGTATTAGGTTCAGCACGCTTCTTTTGACCCGGCGTGCTAAAGCCACCCATAGCCTTTTAGCATCCAGCTCGTCTATGAGATCTGCAGCAACCTGGGATTCGATACTGAGCATAATACCATCACCACCTTTGAGGAAATGGTTCAGCTCCCCCGTATCGCCATTGAATTTTTCCAGATCCGAGATCTCTCTTCTTAGCCCTTTTTAATTTCATCCGTCCGAGCGATTTATAAATAATAAGTGAGTATTACTAAATCCATTCATCTTTTGCTTTTGGTCTCCTCTGCGATCCTGTTCGCCTCCCTCGCTGCTAGATCCGCACGTGCCATTGCGAGCGTAGTCCTCGGCAAAGGCGGAACTCAGGGTCCACCGGTTCCGCCTGTATCGGTGATTGCGGTGGTGGTACAAGCGTTAATGAACCTGGCCTAAGAATGTCTCTCTGTCTTGGTTCTGTCATTATTATTTATGGCAACAAGAGAGAGAAGAAATAGAAAAAAAAAATGAAAAAGGAAATTTTTTTATAAATTTTTTTTTTTGCGTTTAAATCAACAAAAAAAAAAAAAAAGATCTTTAAAGTTACCGGGTTTCGGCACCACTTATATACTTCCAGAAACAAAACATAAATAAAAGGAAAAGAAGGATGAAATGACTCCCACGATAACTGGGTTAACACTGACTGTATTGCCATCTTGAACCTCTATATATAATATTTACATATTAACAGCTGTTGCAATGGCCAGTTTGATCTTAGCGACCATGAGATCATCGGTCTTGTCTTAACTTATATATATATATATATATATATATATATATATATATATATATATATATATATATATATATATATAATGTGTATAAAGAAAGAAAATGGTCCAGAAGGAAGTCAGAGAAATAATTTATTAAATAGGGTTGAACTATTTATTTGAAAGCCAACGTTTCTTCTTTAAAATTTGTCTACATCTTTTTAATTTGTTTGTATCTTGTGTATCCGATCCTGAAGAAGACCTGCAGTGTGGGTAAAAATGTTGGCATTCAAATAAATATTCCAATCCTATTTAAGAAATTATTTCTCTGATCTCTACCCAGACTATTTTCTTCCCCCAAAATCTATTAATTATTTTACTTCCATCTAATAGAATGTTATTATAATTATTTATTTAAAATAACTAATGAATGATCATGAGCGATTTATAAATAATAAGTGAGTATTACTAAATCCATTCATCTTTTGCTTTTGTTTCAGCGAAATATGGGCTCTGGAGATAACAATTATAATTAGCGTTGAAGAATTATAAGCTGAATAAAAAAAAAAGATAAAATCTGTTTGTATTTATTAATTAGGTTGTTCTTATACTTTGATTTAGTTTTAGTGCTTTATTTATTAATATGCTTTATTATTATATTAAAGTCAACAGAATCAATTAAATAATATTGATGAGTTAATCTTTTCTACATACCAATGCAATTCATGTAAATTTTTATTAAATAATTTACTGTTTTAGTATTAATTTTTTTTATTAACTGAATATTAAAGTTTGTATAAATACTATTTGATAGTTCATTTTATTTGAAAGAATATTATTTTAAATCTGTTTTACTAAAGTGTTGTCTTTGCTCTCTTAAGAACTTAAGATTAACTAATATGACAACTTAATGAATTTTTTTTTTTTGTTTTTTTTAGGAAATATCAATGTAGTATCAAATATTTCTTTTTTTATCCATTTTATTTGTTATAGTGCCTGTAAAATGTGAACTTTTTTACCTTATATTTTGTATTTATATTATGTATAATATACCTTTATGGATTTATTGACTTTATTTTTGATTGCATAGAACATTCCTTTTAGTTAACACAATTTAAAAGAAAAAGTTTTATAATACTTTATTTAAGAAAAGGTTTGAGCCTGTCACATAGTGTTGCTATTGGCTTACTCTTTCCATTCTTCTTATTATCAGTGAATTAGTTTTCCCTCATTTATTTTTAATTCTACCCTGCCTGCTTGCAACAGGGCTCAAACTCTAGGATTTTATATAACACATTATTATATAAACACAACAATAATCATTGGATTCCATCTATACAATCATTGAATATTGAGCCGAATGTATTTCCACAATCTTATTGAATTTTCTATTTGCTCATTTTTTGTGTTTCGATTTGCTTGTAATAATTTATTCAAATTGCTAAAAGGGTTCATGGTGCCTAATTCAACACCATAAATTTTTTCATATTTCATTGATGTTAAAAAAAAAATAAAATAAAATTTTATTTCAATTTGTTTTTACGAAAGCTTATTTAGTAATGCACTAATAACATTTTGTAACTTAAATTACATTTATCCATGAATATATCCACAGTGTAACTATTATAAAAATATAAAAAGAAGGTGTCTATGATTTATACGGTCGTTATAAATACTTACTGATCTGTATTGATCTTTTTCATATTGTTAGGTTGTCAGGTTTAAGAGCTCTCTTTCTTAAATAATCTGTTATCAATAACAGTCTGTTAATGTTGGAACTTACCATTTACCTTCTGCTTAGTATATGTAACTTTACTGAATATTCCATGGCATCAGGAAATATGTTTTAGTGTTGTTTTTTCCCCAATCATGGAAGTTAAAGAACAATTAAATTCAGCTTTTCGAATGGGAAAGTTTTTCGGTTTGGCTCCTTATGACAATAATTTGCAACTGAACCCGATATTTGTTTATTATTCAATATTTTTAACCATTTCGCTCATCGCTTATTGGCCTGTTGAATTTTTTATGGCTTATGCTTCTGATTCATTTTCAGTTGCCCATTGGTTCGATTTAGCCCTCCTTTGTGGTACATATATTGTAGCTGTTTACAAAGCTTATGAAAATGTTAAACTAATTCCAGAACTGGTTGATTTATTGAGAAAAGTTGATGATACTTCTTCTTTGCATTGCGATTTTAAAAAATCCCACATATTAAGATTCCTTGTTATCATTTTGATATTTGTCTCCGTATTAGATTCAATCGCCAATGAAGAAGACAAGTTGAGATTTTGGGAGTATCTGCCTCTAATTTTTACTTTGTCATTCGAAGACCAATTTAGGCAGACAATTATGATTATATCTGCTCGACTTGATGCTCTTTCCTGTTTGATTGGAAAAGTTGATGTTTTGAACCTAATTAAGAGTTATTATTTGCTATACAGCGCTTACAAGAATCTTAACAAAATGTATTCCCTTCAGATTTGCTTTTACGTTGTATCGGTATTTTCATACATAGTAGCACAAGCTTACCTACTGACCAAGGCATTTATTAATTTTTCTTCTGCCGATTATGACTTCAAAATTGACATAATTGTCTACTCTGTAAATTTTTCACTACGATCTTTTCAGGTATTTCTTATGTGCCATTTGGGATCATCAATCACACAAAAAGTAATTTTGGCAAAATTTATAATATTTATTTTAATTGTTGATAAATATATCTCCCATGTTTTTTCAATATGGTGAATCAATACCTATGTGTGTGTACATTTATAAATATATTTATTGCTATACAGAAATCAGTCTAATCATAAGTAATTAAGTCTAAACATGAGTTCCTTTTTATTTTAGGATTACTTACAAAGTTTTGCAGGTGTTCTATCAATTTTAATGAATATTAAATTATAAAATAATGTGGAGGTACAGAAGTGCCTGAGTCATGAAACTCGTGGCAAAATAATGTAATTGGTCAAATAAATTCTGGTTTGCAATGTTGTAAATTATAAGAAAATAAATCTGAATATTTTTTTCTATTTTACTATCACAAAATAAACAGGCATGTTTAATTTCAAGTAATTACAATGAAATAATCTTTTTATCCAAATGGAATCAATAGTTTATATAATATTTACATGTAAAAGTTTAATCATGAATAATGAATGTTGGTATTACTAAAATAGTGAAGGATGGCAAGGTGAACAGAGGAAAAATATTAGATTTTCAGAAGAAATTTATAAAGTTTTGAAATTCTACCTTAATTCATACTTACACAGGAACTATTTTTAAAGCTAGTTAGTTTCTGTTGAATGGCACCTCAGGATGATTTCTGGTTAAGTTCATTCTTTCAATATTTCCACCTAAATCTCACACATTTTTTTATTGCTTCTTTTCCAAGCCCAAGATTATTCTGTCAGCATAAGTGCTCTTAAAACTATAATTATTGCTATCAATATTTTATTATAAAAGAAATAAAATTATATCCTTTTTTCTTCTTACATTGTAATTAAATTTCTTTTTAAATGGCCGATACATTTTTTTATTAGATCTAACTCCAATTTTGAATATTCATTATTTCTTAAATCTAACTACCAGGAAATAGATGGCATGAATATAAAAAATATGTATATTTTTTGTTGAAAACATTAAACAATTTTTTCTCGGATAATTACTAACATTTTACAATGTTTTTTTAAAAAATTAAAGCTATGCAGTTTTTATCTTTTTTTACTTAATGCATTAAAACCACAATTATGAGTATTAAAAAAAACTGAAAAAAAAACATTACTTTGAAATGGTTAAGATTTATCTGAAGGAAAAGAAAAAATCTATCTTGTTCATCTTCTTATTTTTATTCATAATTACTTTCCATCTAAGCTACTGTCTCAGATGGTCCAGTTAAGATCATTTCATTACATGATTACACTGAGATACTTAAAATAATGATGGAAAATTTCTTAGTTTTTGTAATTGGCAACTTTATAAAAAATACATACTGTATTTATAGACAAATAAAATGTTTGTGTATCTACTTATATATAAAATTGTCTGTTTATAGTGTGAGGAATTTCATGATGCAATAATCAGTTTGATGGAAAATGATGGTTCAGATTCCATGTTCAGAAATGTTAGTAGCTAACATCTTATAGCATCTAGTAATTCAAGTAATGCTAATTAACTTATACAATTGTAAATAATACAGGATAAGCTCCAGCTTCATGTCATGACAAGCTTCAAGATGACATTTTCAAGTTATGGTTATTTTGATTTGAACTACTCTCTTCTTCAAATGGTTAGTAATACTGTTACCAATAATTAAATTACAGTAATTATATTACATAGGTATCTGTTTTTTTAAAATTTACCTTGATATTTTTCCCAATATTCAGATATAACTGGATGTTTATAATCCATTTATAATTATCTTTTAGATTGCATCAACAACAGCAATTTATGTAGTAATTATTATACAGTTTGATCTCTCTTGTTCCTGTATCAACTCAAACTGATAAGAAAACTTGAATTAATAATACATAAAAACTAACAGCAAAAACAGATCTCATTATTTGAAGTCATTGATATCATTAATCTATCAGATATTGACTGACAAGAGCTCCTATTTTAGGCAAGTCTGGTATGTGTGGAAAATAGAATATTCTATTGTATGTTGTTATAATATGTTTAAATCTAGTATATCATCGCTGTCAAAACAATACCGCCTATCTACACTTTGGGCGATTTTACAGGAGAGAAAAAAAAACGCGCCATTACATATATATTATATTATAACTTATATATAAGATGCTTGCCTTGAGTTCAACCTCAACATTTTTTAATAGTGTGTAATCCAACCTTTAGAATGTGTTAACGTTACTAACTCATTTTGACCAAAAGTTGTAGATAGGAGATATTGTTTTGACACCAACGATATGTGTTTTATATGTCATATTGTCACTGCTAGTTGCCTATAATACTATAACACAGTGTCTTATATATTTTTGGTAATTCAAATTACACCTGATAGAATTTATAATAAATCAAATCCTTTGTAGCTATGCTGTCTTGGTATGTCTTGTGTGGGTCTTTGAGTAAATTACAACTCTGTGCAAATAGCAATGTACTCTTGAATATAAATAAATGTATTCATTACTGTCAGTATTCATTTATTTTTTATATTTATTTATTTATCTCTTACTATCCAAAAAAAAGAGTACATTTTAGAAACCTAAAAGAGCAATGTTGTATTTTGATATACTTACTTTTAATCATGAAAAATTCACAAATCTTGGAGGATTTTCAAATCGGTTTTACTTTAAATCAGTTTTTAACAGACGAATATAATATTGAATATATATTATAATAGTCATAAGAGTATTTATTTAGGTTTCCCAAATGACATAGAACTATTCAAAAAGATTTTTCTGATCGCTAAGTTGTAAAAATGTATAAGCTCTATAATTTTTCCCACTTTGATTACGGTGGACTGACATCTGCATAAGCGCCTTATAAGATGGACTTCTTATTCTTCGTCTTATGTCTTTTAGTATATTCCGACATTGGCGAATCACTATAGTGAAGGCTTCATGGTCCTTAGCTATATGCAAAAGTTCTCCTGCATTTTATATTTTGGTCTAATCTCGAATGTATTAAAGCCAAGAAAGTTGTTTCATTTCTATACCTCTTTGGCCTTTTATTTTTCCATTTATAATCAGCTGAAAGATCCTCCGACTTTCCCTCAATTAATGGCTCAAATAATATAGTTCATGTCCTCAATGTCAAATAATTCCCTTGACTGGTGATAAAATATCCTTGTTGACTCTTCTTAGCACTTCTTTGCTTGTTTATGTGGATGGACTTTACTAATAAATGTTTAAAATAAAAAAACAGTAAATTCAGTCAGCGGCTAGTCTTTAAAAAAAATCTGTGCAACTACGAACCTTGAATGGGTTAGGTACAAATTAAGGATTGTACTATCCGGTGCCAACAGTTGTGGAGGGAGGTAATCGGCTGAGATCACATTTAAACCCCAGGTTTTCTCCTATTACCGTACCCACTTAAAAGAGGCTGAGTGGTTCCACAGAAGAATCATCACAATCCACAGAGTGTAATCAGGACTGTTGGCAAAATAAATATTTTATCTGTCACAGATTATCTCAATTTAGGACCAAGACATCAATAACCTAGCACTCTACTTACTGAGCTAAAAATCAGGGTCGAATATATTTTAATAAATAATTGCGATTTAAATCAACTCAGTTATATGATTCTTAGCCTTTTGGCATTAAATAGCATCATCTGATAATCTGTGTGCTCTAAATGATATTGCATTAATAGCTATAGAAATTGTGACATCTACAACTCTCTTTTTTTCATATAATTGTTACATTTTTCATTTCTGCATATTTTTTATCTCTTCTTTAGTTAATATTTATTTCTTTTGATAGTTAACTTCACTTACACAACAGCAAGAGATTCTCTCAAGAGAGGGACAGCTAGAAGGACAGGGCCTTAGCAAGCCTAATCAAAGAAAATAACCCCTTTAACTATACCCATAGCAAAATATTGTATAAACAATCTAACCTTTGAATTTGGGGATGATTTGATCAAATAACTTTCAATTAATATAATTTATTTAATTATTATATGATATAATTTTTTTAATATTTTATTTGAAAAGAAAAGATATGGCCAGGACCGGGACTCGAACCCGGGTATTTCACCTCTCCGTGGTGGTGCCTTAACCATCTCGGCTATCCTGGTTCGCTTGGATTGGATTCGATTGGAGTCCCGGTCCTGGCCATATCTTTTCTTTTCAAATAAAATATTTAAAAAAACTTTCAATTAAGTTTGAAGACTTCTATATAAATATAAATATATCAAAATTAACTTAATTTCTTAATTACCCTATGATTATGTTATGTTAATCATAGGCGGATCCAGGGGGGGGAGCACGGGGACACGTGCCCCCCCAGATCGAGTTTTGTGTACTGTGGAGAATCCATTACGGTACATACTTCTAGACAAATCATGTGATGATAGTTGTTAAAATAACAGAAATAACATGAGTGAAACTATTGTTTAGATATTTTAATAAACCTTTCTATAAATACTACAAGTGTATTTCTTGTTGATTTTTTTGCCCATCTGCCCCATTGGCCCCACAAGAAAAAAATCCTGGATCTGCCCTTGATGTTAATTACCAGTTATTTCATATTAGTAAATTTAAGTTATTAAACTGTTAAGTTGTTAATAGATCTTTATTAATTACCTTAAAGTATATAGTCACCAGTGGTGTAGTGGTATGCATAACCTGCTATGCCCAAAATCGTGAGTTCAAAGCCCAGCGGGTGGCCTTAAGACTATTTAAAGAGAGTAAATAATCCTTAGTTATTTCGTTGTTCAGAGGGGACTTAAAATGGCGGTCAGGGGCCTGTGCGGTGTCAGGTAACCATTAAGGATCCATATACTAATTAATCAAATATTCTGGGCTGCCACATCGTCCGATTAGCTGTAGTAGCATAAAGTGACGTTAAACTAATGAGCAAACGAACCTTAAAAGTTTGATATTCTGTTGAGCCTGTGCCAATAAATTAATTTAAAAAGCTTGAAGACCTTTGTTGCTTTTTTTTTATTAAATGAATGCATAGTTTTCAAACAGAAGAACTAGTAAGTAAAGTTAAGGACGGGAACAAAGGCTCGTGAAGAAAGAATTGGAGAAATGACCTTGGAGTGTCAATGTCAACATTTTGGGCTACTCCCTCTCCTGGCTGCATCGCTCACTACACTCCATCTTAGGTTTGAGAAGGAAATAAATAAATTAACAAATACATTTAACATTAATTAAATTTATCGACAAATTTCAACTGAAATAAATATGTGATGCCAGCTTAAAAAGGAGTAATTTAATATTTAAAAGTTTAATATTCCTTTTCGGAAAATATAAGTCATTAATATTTTTGGTTTAAGTTTAAACGAGATGAAATTTCCTCTCCATCAATAAATAATAATTATTAAGTAAGACAGGAATTATAGTATTTATTATTTTTCCCAGATTTTGAAAAATTCATGAAATGTTTTATGAACTAAGTGAATTACTTAATATTGCGGCCGAAGGCATTGAAATTGTTATTTTATTGAGATATATTATGTTATAATTAAGCTTTTACTGAAATGATAAAACTATAAACAAATTATTTCTAAATATTTTTATTTTGAAGTGAAAATATTTGTCCTGGCCGCGGTTCGGAACCGGGTCATCCGCATCTCTAGCGCGGTGCTCTAACCACCCCTAAGCTACCAAGGCTCGTATCCAAGCCAGACAAATCCATTCTCTTCAGCGACCCCTACAATATAAATTGACTACCTATAATATAAAATTGACGTAAGTCAACGAGGTCCTAATTAAAGTAATATTCAATGAACATTCTTCCCCGTGTATACATCGCAAAAATTGCAGCGATTATTTTTAAATATTTTTGTTTTGAAGAGAACACGGGGATATAGGATCAGTGAAGTGAATGGATTTGTCTGGCTTGGATACGAGGCGTCGATGGTTTAAGATGCGGACGACCCGAATCTCGGCTAAGACAAATCTATTCTCTTCAAAATAAAAGTATTTAAAAATAATCACCATCAGAACAATAAAAAATAAATTATAAACCAATTAGCTTAGTGATTTCTACCAAATACAATAAATCTCATGCTTCTGAAACAAAGAACACACATGTTTTTCCTTGTTCACACTAAAGAACTTTTTTTTTATCGCTCTAATATTGTATTTTATTTTTTTACTAAATGTCTTTTATTTTATATAATGTGTATATTTTTTTATTTTCTTGCATAATAATCATTTATGTCTTTGCTTGAAATTTCGAAAATAGTATGTTTTTTATTTTCTGTATTGTTTTTTAAATAAAAAAATAATTTACGGTTTATAAGAAATATGTCTTAATATTATTTCAATCCATTCTATGCAATGAAATTACAGTCCTAAAATAGAAATATTGGAATAAGGTGTAGGTAGTATTATTTTTTAAGCATTCCATTTGAATTAAAAACAGTGCTATATTTCGAACGGTTAAAAGAAGTCAGGAAAAGTGGGTTTGTGATTTACCATTTAAAAAAGAGACTAAACAAAGAGTAGTTGCCAGGCAACGCCGATAGAATATTGCATTACCAAAAGCTCTTCTACATAATACAGTTTTATATATTGCTCACTACATAATACGGGTTTGAAAAAACATCTTGGAAGGAAAAAATACTCTAAGTCAGACACTACCACATACCAATTTGGTTATATTTATTATTCAATTGTATTTCCTTTATGGAACTACTAATAAAACTTTAATGTTATTCTGCATGGACTTGATATTCTGTAATGAAACTCTGTTTATATGACATTGTATTGTTTAAAGTAAGTTTATAAAAAAAAAAAAAATGCTGTAATCGGTGATACAAGTTCCGGTATAAATATAGTTGGCTACAATTAGGGAGTTACGTAAACCGTAATTTCTTTTTACCAAGGGCACGCCATGTGAAGACAGTTTAGAAACACCAAGAGTTCAATATATGTTATATATTTTTCAACATATCTCAACTAACTATTGATGTTTTTCATTATTGTTTTACTTTATCCTTATTATGAATACATCTAAAAAAAATATTGATGTTATGAAGTCAGGGTAATCAACAATAAAAAAAAATATTGGGAACAAACATATTCCTAGACTGAAGCTAAATTATACCATTCTCTCTATATATGGCGCATGCACTAACTTAAGAGTTTTAAAAATCTCTTCTCGACATTATATTTGAGAAATATGTTACTTTTTTTACATATTTACGAAGAATGAGTTATTTTTAAAATTGAATTTGATTATTTATATTGTTAACTATTTATACTTCATCATAATATTAATTGCATCTAATTCTAAACAATTCATACATTTATTTCTGTGATATCTTTTCAAAAGTCTCAAAATTATTTTCGTTATAAAATAAAAAATTAACAATAGTTTACCATTAGCCATTATAATTTGTGTTTTGAAGTATGTGCATACGTATGTCTGCCTATCCGAGTATCTGTGCGGCTCAAAAATGTAATTTTTATGAATTTATTTAAGGTTAGTGAATGACTTTATTATCCATTTCCCAAATAGTATGTTTTCACTTTTGCTACAACGCCAATTACCTTTTTTATATAATTGATTATTTATCTATTAATAAGAGTATTAAATAAATAAATATTTGTAAAGTACTAAGCTTGTAGGATGCAAGACTCTTGGAATAACAAGGAATGAAAGATTGGCATATCCTGTTGTACAGGAGTCCTTGCAAGGAAGAAAGAAATGTAATCACTTTGCACGATTTACATTGTTTTCTTTTGCTAGTTTCCTCAATGAAGGTATCTTTTGTTCACTTTTCGCATCATAATATGTTTCTTCAACTAAAGAATTTTTTGAAGTGTTATTAACAATATAAAAAAAGAAATTGTACCACTATAATCCACGAAGGGACTTGGGTTCAGTAAAAGATCTTAAATTTTCATTATGCATCTCACATCTTAATGTGATTCAGTAATATATGAAAACTTATTAATTGAGAGCAGTTTAAAGTTAACATAATATCTTTATTTTTATTATATGTTTTATATTGTCATTCGTTTATTGCTTCAGTATTTGGATTACCTTATCGAAGAATAGATACAAAAGAACATGGCACTTTATGGTCTCGAGTCGGCTGACAAAAGATAAAAAACAAAATACACAAACCGGTTTTATCACTACTCCTCTTGGTTTTCAGGTTGTCGCTTTCAATTCATTCACTTTAGAGTGCATTAAGGTCGATAGTAAATGACAAAACATATATTTGTTTAATTTATTAATAAAAGGTTTTTGATCAGTTATGAACAGCCTTTATAATCGTAATTCATATTTGTGGACGAAAATGGACCGGGTGGAGCTAAATGAATTTCTCTTAAATAGGGAGAAATGTTTATTAAAGAGCCAACGTTTCAAACCACATTGCAGGTCTTCTTCAGGGCTGTCGAGGGAGGGGGCGGGGGAGGGGGCGGGGGGCCCGGTGTAATTCCGTCACTAGTTTTACTTACATCACTATTAAAAAAAATGAGGCAATTAACGTGGCTAGACAGATTATGGCTTCATATGCTTTTGAAAATTAATATTGTCATTATAAATACTTCCGGACGCACACCTTTTTTCTTTTATCAAGTTATGAGCTTATAGAGCTTATAGTGCGAACTGATACAATTTTGTTCAAATAAGTATTCCTTATAGTAATACACTTATAAATATATTTTTTTGTACTTTACATAGACAGAGAAATATATGATGTAATAATAATAATATAATTATTGCTATATTGTTAGTTAGGTTTATGGAACATCGAGATAGGGCAATATTATAGTAGAAACTAATTGATTTTTATTTTTATTTTCATTCTACCATTATTGTTTAAATTATTAAAATTTGTATGAAGTTTTTAATAGCTTTTAAATTTAAATATGACTTAATAGTATGTTTTATATATTCTAACCAATCATTTTTGATTATTTTTGACTGTTAATTTAATAATGACTTACTACGTTCTAGTTCCTATCCTTTAATAAAAATTAAATTTCTGTCGGTGTAATTTGAAGTTGAGCTGATTGTTGTGCGGTATATATCTAAAGCGCCTGCCGGAGTATGAAAAAACCCTGAATCGTTTTGACCCAATTTTAAAAAGTTACCTTGTACATACCTTGTATATTGGCTTATTTTCATTTTTAGACTAATATATATATTTTTAAATGCCTTTAGAACTATTCCAGATTCACTAACATATTGAAAAAGAATTGGAACGATAAAACAGAACGTAACAATTTGAAGTGCTTTAAAATATTAAAATCTTTAAAAAAAATACCATGGTAATAAAAAAATTTAATGGTAACAATGGTAAATAAAAAATTTTTGACTGCACCCCCCAACTATCTCCTTTACACCGGTAATAAAAAAAATTGTTTTCAATGGCCCTAGATGGATCCTAAGAGATCTTAAAGCCTAAGATCACTTTACATCTTTAATGGGAGTACTCTTAATTGGGCAAAATTCTGTTGTGTGATCTGAGCCAAATAACCTTCCTGTACAACCGTTGGAATTATAAACAGTACAATCTCTACCAATTACTGAACCCAAAACCTTAATGGGCTGTCGTGTAGGTTTTTTTTTATAGTACTAAAAGAAAAAAAATCACGGAGAGTGTAGTACCTTATATTTTTATTAATTAATTAATACCTAAGGTTTCATAAGCAGGCTTTCGGTGGTGCCCTGCGTGGCGTTTCTGCGCATACAGAGCATAATTCGACATTCCAATTTGTGTTTATCAAGAATGTTATGACGATTTTAAAAGTAGGCAAATACAGGTAATACCTTACATGCGCGTTAGGATGGCAAAGGAAATCGTCTAGATATTTTTATAAATATAAACATAAGAGAAAATGAAGAGAAATATGTGCTGGAGGATGATGGTGGGGAGACTATATAGTGCGCCGGAGGACGCCAACCAAGAGCAGTCGGCGACATGAAGGGAAAGATCGCACTCATCACCGGGGGAGCCGCTGGCATCGGCAGGGCCATCACCGAGAGGCTAGCCAAGAGGGGAGCCAAGGTATTCTTATTATACATTAACTATTTATTACTTAATTAATAAAATATAAAAGTTTAGCTATATCAGTGGGTATTGGAGGAGATTTTAGAATAAATCAACTTTGGTAGGAGGGCCTATGTCATTCTGTCTAGTCTTACTCTAAAATCCTTAAAACGTCTTTTAGGCCCTTTTTGCTTCAAGATCACCAGTTACTTTAACTGGTTAAAAAGTAACCGTTTTTAATTATTTAATAACCAAATGTTTATTCAGATCTTTTCTGAAAATAAATTTGTTGGATCTATATCCTAAATATTTCTCAATTCAAACCAAAATAATACAGGAGACCTTTTATTATAAATTAAAGGAATCTTGGCGGAAAATGTGCAATGAAGTGCTGTGCATGCAGAGTTTAAAGGAACATGGAATATAGAATATTTGAAATTTAATTTTTCTACAATTATTTTTAGAGTAATTACATATTGCTTCAATATGTATTGCTTCTATACATGTTTCTCATGTCACATTATATTTATTAGTGATCAGGATAGTATGGAAAAGTAACCGGTGATTTAATTTGATTTAAGTAAATAATTATAAATAGTTACTTTTTAGCCAGCAAAAGTAACTGATGTACCTAAAGAAAAAAAAACATCTTTTTGATTATTTTCAAAGCATGAATCAACAAGACATCATGGCATCCTCCCATCTACGTTTCAACTTGTCTACGGAACGTTTACCTTACGTTTATGTGCTCATTGGCATGCATCACCATTCTCAGCCGAACAACGTTGACGCCTACCGTCACCGCAATGCCAATAGCTCAATTATATTCATAGGAAAGCAGGGCCCTACGTTGAATATGGATTAGTTCTCAATTTTGCAGGGAGCTATCAACATTGCGATGGATAGGGTGGTGTCTACGCCTTCCGCTTAAATGGGAAAACTCAAAAATTTGCGTAATTTCAAATTTGAGAATTTCCTCCGAACCGTAGAAGTAATGGAAAATATTTTATTCCAATATTTACTGATATATAAACCGAAATCAAATTAACCTTCTTAGTTAAGAAATTTGGATTTTATTTACAAAGTGTGTTAGAAAAACATATATATTCGTTTGAAAAAGTGTATTCCCAAAGAATAGTTAGAAATTCGGTATTTCATTAAATTGTTGAGAAATCTTGTCAAAATTATTGCAAAATTTTGTTACTTCCCAACTTCAATACTTTGTGGAAGTAACTTTCCAGCAAACAAAAACCAATTTTTAAGCCGATTATAAAAATTACCGCAAACTTTATTTTGAATTTTTTAAAATATTTTTGTTTTGAAGAGAAAAGATTTTCCCTGGCCGCGATTCGAACCCGGGTCGCTTGCGTCTCCGCCGCAGTGCTCTAAACCAATGTGCTACCAGGGGTCGTATCCAAGTCAGGCAAATCCGTTCTCCTCACTGATCCTACAAAACAAAAATATTTAAAAATAATCACTATCCAAATAATAATTAATAAAAATAATTTATTTCGAATACTTTGGACGGATCGTATGTTTTATCCCTATTGTCGTCGCTTTGGTTAAAAATTTACGAATCTTGATATGATTTATTCTCATTACTATTATGTACCTTTCTTATTTGCTAAAAAGCTGTCAATTTCTAAGATTAAAAGTTTTGATAAAGCAAAAGTTTGATAAAGCAAAAGTATCGAATTTTAATTCGTGAACATATAGAAATTTAATGAACGTAAGGTGTCAAGCAAGACAAGTAGGATGTGTAATGGTTTTGTAAATCCTTACTTTAGGTTTCTTGACTGAGAAATAAACAATTTTGCGAGGAAGCTTTATCATGTTAGTCAAATTAGCCGTATCAGAATAAATTATCGTTAATTAATAAATCAAACCAAGTAATAACACGCATTTCTCGCCTTTCAATTTGCCTTCATGTTTTTTAATTTAGAAATGCGCAGGTCTTTAAACTTCCAAATATATCCCAAAGTATTTCTCTTAATACATGTAACCCCAAAGTGGGCAGGCGATTTGAACACTCCTTTCTTTATCAGTGTATTGTTATCGCTCCAAATGGTCGGTCCCTTATCTCATAATTCATGTCGCTCCAAAAAAAATTTGGATGGCCAAAATATATTCCTATCCTAGAACGCCTTGCCATATGAAGTTTTTTTCTAGCAGCAGTAAATATTCCCAAAAGACTCGAAAAGATCAAAGATTTGGCACTGGGCCAAAATTCGATATCAACAGACCCTCTTGAGGCTAAAGATCACAAAACCAGGCTCCGATTATTTTCTAGATGCCAACGAAAATAAAATGGGTACATTTCTCTCTAAGGACGATGCTAATAAAACTGATTTTTTTATATCTTCGATGCGAAATCAAACTGGCATACCTTCAAATTTTGCTATTTTGAGATCGTGAAGCATCATGTGTATTTTTTTCCTTGGCAATGCTAAAATTACTGAACTGTTATGGTACATGTTAATTGGTGATCCAAAATTGAGATATTACCTATCTAAGTTCTACAACCATTATTCAAAACCCCAGTTTTACAAATTTTGAGATACAGCATTGTACGGACTGTATGTTATGAACCCATGGACACTTTTATCTCAAACGTTTTACTAATCTTAAATAAAAATTCGTTCTCACGAATATTATATAATTTTTTATTCTTTAAAAGCAGCCAATTAGTAAAAATGGTGTAGTAAACTTTTATATTTCTTTTTTTTATGAAAGCAGTCCTAGAATCAATAAAGCTTCATGTTATTTCTGAAAATGCGAAACATTTTTTGTATCAAATATTTCATATGGGAAGATAAGCTATTTTGTTTGATTGTTTCTGGATTTTAGCTTTTCAATTCCCCATTAAAACTCATTCTCCGATTTTTATAAAATTAAAAAAATATTATAGAAGGTTTTTGTCTCATTCTATATACTTTTTTTTATTATATTATATAAAAACTTATTTTAGCGCTCCCTCTTCTTCCCCTATCTCCATCTCCTGAACGTAAGGAATCACTTACGTTGGGTTTATTACTATCATATACCAGTAGAGGCAATTTTGATGTATTATATCGATTATGACTTGAAATTAAATATGAACTAAAATGTATGTCACTGATTCTATCTAGGTCACCCTGAATATTAGCAAATGCAGCTATTTTCTCAGAGGGAGGAAAGGAGAAATAAATTTGGGAGTCGTCTGCTAATAGGTGGTGGGAACAGTGGTGGATTGATTTAGGAAGGTCATTAATGTAACAGTTGAAAAGGATTGGGGATATACTAGAACCCTGAGCCACTCCTGTGTTCAGCGGAAGGAAAAAGGATAGGGGTTGGTTTGGGACGGAGACCGCTTGAGTCCTATCCGAGAGGAATGCTTGGACCCAGAGTATGGAACTGTTGGAAAAGGAAAGAGGACCTTGGCCTCCTCGACAATTTTCCTCCTCTTTCGAACGATCTCCCGCTGCTCTTCTCCATTTTGTTACTCCCAGGAGCTTAAGTTCTGCTTCCACATCGTCCAGCCAACGCATATATATATATATATATATATATATATATATATATATATATATATATATATATATATATATATATATATATGAATCAATACAAGCATTTCTAGCCTTTAATCCTACGTGTCTTAAATCATGAATATATTTATAAATGTGTCCTTCTTTGTCAGAGATTAGAATTACTTTGAGTTAAATATAAATATAGATATAAATGTAGCTATAATTTAATTAAGGAACAATGCATTGATGAAGCTTTTGATTGACTATGACATCCTGAACTATAGAATGCGGAATATGTTTGCATCTTCATGAAAAATAATAAATAAATCGTGTAACATCCACATCTTTCATTATCCTCCTTTAATAAAAAGTTTATAAAAATATAAATATAACAACAATTATCGACTCAGAACCTTGTTGATAACTAATGCCATGCCTAGGAATAGGGCAGTATTAAACCATGGAAATTGTAGGTTCTCATTGGACTGGTTGGGACTGTCTCCTATATCATCGCATCAATGCAAGGTCGCAATTACGGAAATAACAGTATTATTGCACCAGAGATAAATGTTTTTTAAGCATGTGAAACTCCAGAACTAACTAGTCAATCGTTACTAATTATATCTTAACTCACATCCTGTTATTGACTAACGATTAACATTATAAATCGTTGTACATATGTTGTTAGAATTCTGTTTCTGAAATGTTGTTGCCTTTTTTAAAATCCGATTTTTTTTAATAAGAATTTTCTGCCAAAAACCTTTTGAGGTGAAAAAATCTAGTTTTGTATTTTATTGTATTTCTCCAACTCACAGGTGTTATTTTAAATAATATTAATACAATTATTTGGTGAAAGAGTCGTTCGGCCAATTCAGAAGAGACATATATATTATATATTCTTCCTTATGTACAATTATATATATATATATATATATATATATATATATATATATATATATATATATATATATATATATATATATATTATTCCAAATGAAAAAGAAACAAACTTAAAAACAAATTCTATTTTAATTTTAGTTTAAACCTTTTTATTATGACTTATAGTATTAAACTTTTCCTACATATTTTGTATTAACTTGCACTTATTTACTATATTAAAATGATTATTACATAACAAATAACCATTATGATCGATATTTGTCTAGTTATAATTTGTCTAATTAGGAAATACAATATAATATAGTACTGGCATCATAATATAAATGCTATTGCCACTATTTATTCTATTGTTCGATATGGAATTCATTATTTCTATGATTATTAAAGAAATATTATAGTTTATATAATTAATATATATTCATAACTTATAACTGATACCATTTTATTGTTTTCACTGTACATCTCAAAATATTTACATACATATATATATAAAACCTGTACCACTACAACCCATGGTAGAGACTGTTATTTCTTGAATAACGGTTTTGCGAGAAAGTGATTTGTCCTAGATCACGTTCAACTGCCAGATTTTCCCCCTTATTTGGGATATCCACTTTTATAGAGGCTGGGTGAGCCCCAGGTGGGACCTAGATCCTATAGGCTCCATCTCCTGCCGCTAGCAGATTAAATAGAAGTCTGCAAGCGAGCGGGATTTGACCTTTGGCATAGCAACTCTGTGCTCTACCACTGTGTCATTCCGCTCCCATTTATATATAAATATATATGCGTTCGGGTGTGTGTGTGAGAAAAGAGAATGATAATATTACTATGTTCACTTGAAACTCCAGCCAACAAAGCATTCCGTGTCCCTAATAGAGCTTTCCCAAGGCCGATTTTAATATTATGTCATTAAATCCTTTAAACTAAATTGTACATCACATTAGTAGTAGATCTCTTGAAATAACTCTCGAAATGATCTATTTTATTATTTCCAGATTGCAATCTGTGATATCGACGCAAGGAAAGGAGAGGAATTCGCCGCTGAACTTAATTCAAAGCACGGAAAAGATTCGGCAATTTTCGCCAGGTGCGATGTCACCGACAAGAAATCATTCAAAGGTAATTATTATTTTTTGTTTTTTTTGCTGATAATGACAGCTATTGGATAAGAGCTAGTAATTTGTTTCCAGTTATTTAAATCTTTAGTAGGGACTTTCAGCAAATCATTATTTTCGGATACTTGTTATTTTTTTTTTCTAATTTTAGGCTATAATTATACAACTTTAATGAGTTTATATTTGACAAATAAGTGCATGTTTTTAACTACCCTTGGACTTTGTTCGGCTTACTGTATGCATAAAATTAAAGTAAACTAATAAACTATAATACATGTTTTAGGGTGATAGGCTATTGTGAAAAAATAACACCCTCCTTGTCAAGATATTTATTTTACAATAATATTATAGATACTATAATATTTTACCATTTCGTTTAGAGAAGGCAGTAGCAAAATACAAATTGAATAAACAGTCTTAAAACAATTTAAAAAAAGAGAGAGAAAATATACTGCAACACACTTAGCACACCGTCAGTAAATAACGGCAGGGGAGAGATCCCCAGTCTATGGGGAGGTAATTTGTCCTAGGTTTTGCCAGATTTTTCCTCCTGGAGTCTGGATGAGCCCCTGGCATTGGCGTAACTAGAGTTGACTCATGAGGGGGCCAATACCACTCCAATATATTACTCCCTTCAAAAAAGATGTCTCGTAATATAGGTGTAATATGTATTATACTATAATCATGTAGCTTCAAATTAAATAAATGGATTATAATTTTTTATAAATGTTATTTTTGGAAGGGCAATCAAGAAGTAGCTTTTAAATACAAGTAACTCTATTTATTGGTTACAATAACTTACTATAGTTAATTGCATAGGGAATTTTCTAGACCCATCCAGACTTTACTTCTAGATTCTAAGAATTGTCTAAACTGTTCTCACATTTGCGATCTTATTGCTGCCGCTAGATGCCACTACTGCCGCTACAATAATATAATTAATTGTAAATAAACAGTATTACATTTTGGTTTGTCATTTTAGCGTACCTTTTATTCATTAAAATACCTGTGTGTGCACTTTCTTTGTTGTGTTTTTGGCATTATTGACCCTTTACTTCTGTAATCTCACAATAATAACTTTGAACAAGTAAAATCCTTCAATTTTTTTTTAAATTGTTACAATTTTTTAAAATTTCTTCTAAGCAATGGGGGTGGGGGGGGGGATTACATCGCCCTCGTTACGCGTATGGCTCCTGGAGGCTCTTCAGATCCCACCGGGTCCATCCCCGGCTGTTAACAGATCAAATAAATTATCTGCTTATTTATTATTTATGAGGATATAAATTATCTGATTTGAACCTGAGAACTTCCATAAGGCAACTCCGTTCTCCAAAATCTAAACTTAACATTCTTATTAGTGTAATGTAAATGGACGTTGACCCGAATTGAAATAAAAACGAGTAAAACAAATATACATGAATAAAAAAATATATATACACTGCAAGGTAGAACATAGAATAGAATGAGAAGACTTTTCTGTCCTTGGTAGCCAGAAGGCCATGGGATATATCTTAAAAATAGTACAAGAAAAGATAGTCATCAAATCTGAGGCCTAACCAATAAACATTAAACAGATGCAATCTATTTTTGGAAGCCAGGCTGCCTGGAGCAGAGCCGTGTGGTGGTGGTGGTAGGAAGAGAAACATGTTAGACCTTGGCTGCTTCGTGACTGGGTCCTCTCCGGCGAACGATGCTAATTCGGCTTTCTTAGAATAAACTCAGCACCGTTAATAATGATATATTTATTATATATATTTATTGCGTATTAAATAGAATTGTAATGAAGAAAGGAAGAAGATATTCAATTATAAATAATCCATCTAAATAATTATAATAAGCAGTTGCATAACTGATTGATCGCCAATATTTGGAAACAGTTTATTTCCTTCATTATTTCATCTTCGTGTTCTGGAAATAATTGGTGATCGAGAAAAAAATAGGACTTTCAAGAAAATTAGTGAATCCTTTCGGTTCAAAGTTTAAAATTATAATTCGAGAATGGAGGCCGAAATACTAGTTGGGTGAACAAGCATGGGAGTTCTCATGACAAAAAATTAAGAGATCGTTGAAAAACATTGGCTATGTTTTATTTACTTTTTGTGATTACAACATCCCAAACTCTTCAATCCATCAGTGGATCTTGGCTCCTTCAAAGATCTTCCAATTTTCCTCATCTTGAGTGGCTGCCCAGCAATTCTCTTATGATTATAGTTTAAAATACATTATAGATAGGTAACTTTATTCTGGGACTAAGTTTCTTTTGAATAACAAACATGGACAGAAAAAGAAACGTAATATATTTAGTTGTGAGAATGAAATTAATGGATACTCCAGCGTATAATGTAATATAATTTTTTTTAGAAATGGGATATCCCTTCCTTCTCCACTATTTGGTTTTATAAATGATATTTTCATTATTTACAACAAGAATTAATTAATTAATCGTAGAATTTACAATGGATGTTGTTCTGTAGATCAATTGGTTGCTCCTTTTCTGCTTGTAGTTTTTTGTCACCTCTGATTTCAGCTCAAATTCAAAAGAAAAATACCCCTTCTTTTAATTACACAAAAAATAGGAAGAGTGATAATTATTTACTTAAAGCAAAATAATAAAAACGGAAAATTAGATCTTTATTTATAATTGTATTAAGTAATATACCGGTTTTTTCCTTTTCTTTTCAAAATAAAAAATCAGTTTTCTGTATGACCCTAGAGCAAACTATGATCACTCTTATTAATAGGAATTGTTCTTAAATAGAAATATCATAAGTAATCATTTTAATATGTAAACTATATTGGATTTTTCTCACGTTTGATCATTAACTAATCTTTATCTCAACCTTTTGGGGCTTGCTAGATTATATGGGTAATAATTTATACTTAATAATTGATGCTCTTAAATAATGCTTAAAATATTATAATATTTAAAATTTCGTCTTCTTCATGTAGACGAAGTATGAATGAACATCATAAAATAACAACAATCGCAAAGTGGTACCGTTCAGTGACTCATTTCTTTTAATCGATAAATATAGGAGAGATATCTATAACTTGCATTCATAATGGCTGAATAGTAATGGAATGGAATAAAAATATGAAGTATTTTCCAGAGCGCCTTGGATGCGCTACAAAACCACAAGTTGCTCAATTGTCCTTGATCTTTCTCCCTCCAGCCCGTGGATCATTAGGAATTCGTCGACTGGAAATGGAGGATGAGGTTTCAGTTTATTGTGAAAACGAGGGAATTCCTTTTAGTGAAACGATTTCTATGCTAATTTATTAGCCACTAAACAGATCGGGTTTCTGAACAAAATTGGTTCTGCAGATTTGGAGAATCCTGCTGATAACCAGATCAGAAAGAGGAGAGTCCCTAGGGTCTAAAGATTTATTTTAAACAAGATGTGGTCACAATCCTTTCATTATAAATACAAGAGACATAAGGTTTTTATATTTTTATGATGCTACAATTAATTTTCTAAATTAAATGAATACATGTATATTATATATATACACATACATTTACTATATTTATACACGCATATATATATACCATATTTGTTCCAGAATGCTTCGACAAGACGAAATCGAGTTTGGGAAACCCCAACGTTCTCGTCAATAATGCCGGTATCTGGGACGACAGCCCGTCTGGATGGGAAAGGCAAGTCAACATTAATTTCGTAAGTAACTACAACATTTTTTAATTGCATTTTTATTATTCTTACATATATAGACTTTTACGACATACTTAATTAAGTACTCCAACATATACAATTCCGTAATGTAAGGATAGAGATAATAGGGTGTGCAGTCAATTGAAACACCAAATAAGTGCACACTTATTTATTGTGTGCCGAAGTTTCGATCTACTTTGTAGATCATCTACAGGGCAAATATACGGAGCGGCTGCAAGGAAAGGTAGCTGGCAACTCGACTAACTACTTTACTATAATACTTTACTGAACTAATTTCTTCTCTAATGTACAATTTCGTTTGGTATAACAGCCTACTAAGCCCAAGATCACGTGTTCGCTGTTCGGCATACAGGTAGCCGATATTTAAAAAGGGAATACAAAAGCCTTGGTTATTCCGTGCTTCGGAAGGAACGTAAAATGCCCCGAGCCTGTACGATGTCTGATAATAATTAAAAATGCTTATTCTATTGCTGGGCAATGAGGAGGCTAAGACCCACACAGGGTTTAAGGCCATATTGTATTGTATTATATTCAATAGCTGCATAGACAAAATTTGGAGCTCCCACTGTAGCATCATCCGATTAGCCATATCAGCATAAAGTGACGTTAAATAAATTAACAACAACAATTTCTCTTTGTCGTTAATATTTAATAAGTATTTTATTGTTGTTATTAGAAACTTGTTTCTAAAACTAATTATTAATTTTTTTTCCGTTCAGACGATGTGAGGATAACGTTTGCATAATTTGAAATTGTTCTTTTCCCCGAATATTTCTATTCTGACTCTTTGTTGTTCATTCCTTTCTTCTGTCCATTTACCCGGTTTATTTATTTATTTATTTAAACCTCGCATTGTAAATTAAACTTATTAACTTATTAAACTTACACCTTTTGTGATTTCTAAAGTTTCAAGATCTTTATAAACGCCTATGAGCCATTTATTTTGTTTTATAATTATTTGTTTATGATTTTTACCTGATTCTACATTATTAAGACTGCATTTAAACATACGCTGGCGTGTATTACTATACTAAATTTGATGGTCTGTAGCAGTTGGACTCTTCATCCCTCTGCCCTAAAGATGGCCTAAAAATTAGATCAAAACGTAGGCACAAATAAAATTATAATAACTTATTTTGTGAAATCTATTGGCTGCATCCCCTGATCATTTTACACCCTACTAAATTTATAATTTGTAAATTTTGTAAGCTTTATAAACATTTTGTATGTATAGTACTCCGTTAAACCTTCTGCTAATACTTATGGAAATTTTAATAAGACTCACATGTTCCTTTTCCAGAAAGGACCTATAATAGGTTCCCTCTTGGCTCTGGAGTACATGGGCAAGAAAAACGGTGGTGCTGGAGGCGCAGTGCTCAACACCTCTTCCATTCTCGGCCTCTTAGCGTCTCCGATAATGCCGATATATTCCGGAACTAAAGCAGGTGTACTCCTCTTCACCAGGTGCTTTGGGGTAATGTTCTAGTCTGATATATTTAATTTTTTTTTTAAATATCTTCTACGTCATTATGATGGTGCTTTTACTTTCTCATTACAGACGGAATTCCATTACAAGCTGAACGGAGTGAGGTTCGTTGCGATGTGCCCCCACGCCACAGGCGGCTCTGCCCTCTTCGACAACTTAGACAAGTGCTTCTCCATTCCGGGGCCTGAGATGGTCGAGCTCTACAAGAGCGGTGTCTCTTCCGGGGACTATCAGACGTAATTATGATCCTTTCTAAACTCTTTTTATTACAAAACTTTAATAACGGTACTTGTGTATAAGCCGTTCTCCAGGGACTGTTATCCACCATTATAACCATAACACTGAAAATTTCACGACAAATACATAACATTTTACTCGTCAAGACAGCATCACCAAAATACTGTTGTTCTTCCTCTTTCCTTCTCTGTGTCACCCGACTTTCCTATAAGAAGATAAAAAATACGATGGCCTAGAGATCTGTTCATAAACCAGTAATCAGTTTTCAAAAATGTCATACTCCAGCAAAATCGTTACTTGTGTATTAGCCGGTCTCTAGGGACTGTTATCCGTCATAGATTATAACCTCAACACTAATAATTCTGATACTGATAACACCTACCTTCTTATCCATATTAATGGAAATTGAAATATCCAAAATGTAATAATAAAATACTAATTCTAGATTTATTATGAAACAATAATCAATAAAAGAATAAACGATTTTTTTTCCAACTGGACTTAAACCACTTTTAAATATAAGAGCTCATTTTATCTTTTTATAATTATTCTGAACTTCTGGAGCTTCTTTTAAAGACGGCTAAACCCAAAGTGTTATTCTGTTCATTCTAAATAGGCAATGACAAAAGGAATAAGATAAAAATAAAAATAACATAACACACACAAATAACTGGAATGATACGAGTGATAAGAAGAGGTTACAAGAGATAAAGAGGTAGGTTTCGTGAGGACCGGCTAATGCTAATTAATAATAAATTAGTAATATCTCTATTACTTTGTTCTATCTTTATCTTCAACTACAATCCAGTTATTGTATTTAAATAAATAATCCAAGAATCAAATATTAAATTATTTTCTTATTCTTTAGATTTTATTTATTTGTATTTGATGGTGATTATTTAAATATATTATTATTCATATTTCAGGATAGATGCTGTTGCCGACGCAGCTGTATTAGTCCTCGAGAAGGGGAAGAATGGATCCGTCTGGACGGTGGGGCAGAACAAGCCTCCAGAAGAGTTCCAGTTCAAGGATGCTCAACTCGTCTTGTCTGGCAAGGCGGACATCTGAGCGACCCATCCGACTGGTGGTTAAGTCGACCATCATACAAACCCAAAATAATATCAAATACAACAGCGTTTATCTGCTTAAACAATATAATTTTTTTACTCACTTAATAAAATAAAATAATGTTCTTTTTATTCAGCCTTGTCAATTGATTTCTCTGTACCAATATTCCTAACATACATTCCATAGAATAACATCCTCAAGGAATATCATCACAGTACGAGGAGGAAGTGCGAGAAGAAAAACAAAAATTGTTTTGAAAAATCCCCTTATATCTTCAAACAGGGAGGAGATATCGATACCATTGAAATATCAAAATATTTTCCTCGATATTCGATGTTATAATATTGATATTTTTTTAGCGATAATATCAGAATATCGATATATTTTATCTATAAAAATAATTATTATAAATAAAGAATTTACTGTTAAAAACTCTCCTAACCAACCAAATAGCAGATCTGGTAATTATTCGCCGGTTCTCGCTTCTTGTTGAGTCACAACAAGTTTTAACTTTACATTCGTTTCCCTTTTAATATTTTACTAAAATACAATTATCACGAGCATTAGTGTGGTAAAGAGAATGCAATTATGTGAAATGTGTATATTTCGGTAATCATTTCATCTAGAAATAAACGTTTAAATAAACCCATCACCTATATTTCTTAATAAAATGATTACTGAAATCTACTCATGACCAATAATTACATTCTCTATTCCATATTAAAGCTCTCGATAACTTGTTTTGTTTTGCCCTTGGTATTTGTTTTGTATTGTAAATAAATAAATTAGGAGGATAAGGAAAAAAAAAGGTTAAAAGTTGGTGTAACTCCACTCGAAGCGACAACCTGCGGAAAAGATACCGGATTATTCTACATAGCATCTCTTAATTAATATAAACAAATATAAAATATAATTTATTTAATTAACGTTTCAGTATCGATACTTCGGACTACATTGATGAGGTTAGCTATTTAATTTCATTATCGGTATAATCGGAGTATTCTACTATTCTAATATGCTAGTCTCAATTTTTTCACAAAATACATATTCAAAAGAATTAATAAAATGATTTATAACTTACTAGCTTTTGCACACGGCTTCGCTCGCGTTGAATTTGGTCTGCCACATAAGTTTCGTGACAGATCATTTTAAATAAATATTTTTTTTTAACTATAAATTACTCGTACATCCGAAATTTCAGATGCCTAACTAAAAAACTGACGGATTCCATACAATCCTCGAACCTCTATTATATTAAGGGGAAAACCATTGGTGGTGGAATTATCCAAATTCCTTTCTTAGTGTTCATTTAATCTATATATAGAATCTATCCGCGAATTTCAAGATGCTAAGTTCAGTGGTTTCTGCTGTGCGTTGACCGTTGACCGTCTGGGCGTTTTAGTCAATCCGGTTACAGTTTTATATAAATTTATCCAGTGTGGTGTGTTGATAAAAAGTAACCTATATCCTTCCCCAGGCTTGAGATTATCCCTATCAAATTTCATCACAGACGGATCAGCAAAACCGTGAAAAATACGTTGATACCGATTAACAAACGGGACAGACAGAAGTATACTGTTGTTCGTGACAGTAAAGGATTAGTATGTAATGTTATGGAATTTATTGATAAGGATTAATAATTAATTAATTATTAATACAACGGTTTCACTTGTACGGCAGCAGCGAGAAATGAACAACGTTACTTGCTTGTTTTGTTCAGCGAAAACATTTAGATTTTGCGAGTAAGAAGCAAGTGAGCAAGCATACAAACTTTGCCCCCCTTTTTCACCCCCTTAGGGGTAGAATTTCGGAAAATCCTTTCT
The DNA here is from genome assembly GCA_037127475.1 of Arma custos. Classification (NCBI taxonomy): domain Eukaryota; kingdom Metazoa; phylum Arthropoda; class Insecta; order Hemiptera; family Pentatomidae; genus Arma; species Arma custos. The sequence continues at coordinate 37,420,537 of CM073760.1, forward strand.
TATCGGATGCTTACGTCATACAAAGAATACACCCTCCATGTCAGGACTCTAAGATCAGTGGTTTAGGCTGTGCGTTGATCTGTCAGTCAGTCGGTAATTCATTCAGGACAAAGCATTTCATATGTATAGATAACATGATACGATTTCCCGGATTCGATTTTACGGATCAATTTTCGAAAATTAAAAAAACGCGTATTTCTTTATTTTTAATGTAGAAACTAAATCTAAAATTTCATAGAGCTAGCTTTAAAAATTACCTTTTGGGGGTATTTTTAAACGTTTTTCACCCTCTTAGGGGACGAATTTTCCAAAATCCTTCCTTAGTGCGCGTTGGCCTTATAACATGTACCTACTGTCCGAATTTCAAGTCTGTAGCTTATACCGTTTTGGCTCTGCGATGGTCTTTTCAGTCAGGAATAACTTTTATATATATATATATATATATATATATATATATATATATATATATATATATATATATATATATATATAATATAAATTATATTAAACGAATGAAAAGTTAAAACTTGTTGTGACGTAAGTTAAAGCGACAACCTGCGGAATTGATACCGTTTTTTTTTTCAATGATACCAATATTATGTAAGTCTGACTTCCGGTTTATCAACTACATCTAGATTTAACTTTATTTTCACTGATTTAAAACGGTTAAATTTAATAAGAATTTTTTTTCGTCTTTTTTAAGACAAGATATTTTTGGATAAAAATATATTATTACTTTAAACTAAAGCACCATTTCCGATATTCAAGTATTTTCAAAAAACGACAGGACACGACTAAATGTTACACTGATTCTAAATACAAAATTTTCTACAATTCATAAATTACAAAAACTTTATGTGGCTAAGCATTTTTGAATTTACGGAAAGACAAACGTAAATACAGATGTTATTTCGAAACCAGTCGAAATAGATTCAGGATATATACGAAATCGATTCAAACGTTGACATTTGAAAGTTTCTTAAAACACTTGCTTAATTTGTACTAGGTAAAAAGAATAGTTCATATGGAAAAACACATTGGTATCAATTTTAAAACTAAAGATACAAATAAAGCGGTATTTGTTTTTTTTATGAAAAGAAATTGTTTATATTACCAAAATTAAAAGAAAATGAGTTTACTGAAAACGAAAAGTATACTTTTTGTATATTGTACAGGAATTGCTATAGTGGTCTGTGAGCCACTACTAAAAATACTGTTGAACTGCAAGGTCACTATCATCAAGGACTTTCGGAACCAAACAAATAAAAGATTCACCCAACAATTTCCTTTGAAATAGAAAAAAAATCCCCTATTATCTCATTTTTATAAAACGATTTATGTATATATATTTGTATATCTGGATTGATAACCTAATAAATAATATTGTCATTAAATGAAGACCATTAATCAAATTCGTTTAAGTTGTAGCAGCAATTAAGTGATCCAGCATTGCTTACTTCATTTATTTACATTAAAATTTTTCAATGCATAATCAATCAATGCATTAAAATTCATATGGGGTTTAACCCAAGATGAATGCAGACAAGGCACTCTGAAGTATAGTAGGACATTGAAAGATACGTAATATCTAAACTGCTATTGATATCGATTTAAAAAAAAAAGCTATATTAATAAAATCAAAACTATAATAGTTTTATAGATTTTGAAAAAGATTAGGATTAAAAAATAAATCTAAATAATAGGATTTAAATGAACATAATTAAGTAGGAATAAAATTAAAACAAAACAGAGCAAAAGGAAGAAACAAATATCAATTGAAAATTATGGAATAAGAATATTTTATTTCTGTACTAAAAAAATAAAGAAATAAAAGTAATATAAATAGTAAATATAGGATGGATATTCGTTATGATTATTCTTAAGCCTAATGACATAAACCGTGCAGTTCACTGTTCCACTGTATCGTTTTTTTACACTATATCAGTTGAAAACGCGGCATGTTTTAAAGTTAATAGAATTCCAAGTGCTTCAAACACTCCACAATCACGGTTGCTCCATTTTTCGCTTGGTATAGAGAGATCAGAATGGAATAATCATCAGTTTCTCCCTACAAGCCGAACATTAATTTATTGCCATACCAAACCAGGAAAATAGTTGAAATGAGGAAGCTTAAGTTTGCTTAAGCTACGTTGGAAATTTTCAATAGCATAAAATATCAAGAAATTTTAGTTGAATAATATATCATGTAACATTAAGCGGAAAGTACAAGGTGTCTCTATATATTAAAATTTTCTCCTCAAATAATATTTTTTATAAATAAAATTTAACTTCGATTACTGATCTATTACTAATACCGTCACCCTGTTCTACGTGGTTTGATAAAAATATGACAAAAAATACTATGCACTTCATTTTTTTAGTTTTACGTCATGAGCAGTATCCTTCCTTCATATAGTAACCATCTTGTTTATATCCTCTTTGTTTGACCAAATCGTTCACGAACTATGAACTTCTTTAAACCGCGCAGTATTTATATACAATTTGATAAGTGATAATGTATTGAAATTGTGTGTATTCTGTGTTTTGAGTCAAAACATTTTTATTGTTATATGTGATCTTTCTTTGGAGGTGGACCAAATCAGTTTTAAGTAATTTCTTATCATTTGTTAGCATCAGATTTCTTTAATGCAGCCAACAATGGAAATTAAGTGGAAGAAGAAAAAGGAGAAATATCGCGCTGAAGGAAATTCAAGTAGTGTTTATTTTTGTTGCAAAGAGTTGGCTGATATATATTTTAATTCTGAACGTTATGATGATGCATTAAATGAATACCATGAGATGAAACAAATTTCAATAGAAACCAATTGCATGCTTGATGTTGGTAGGGCAGATAGAATGATAGGTGAAGTGTATTGTGAGAAAGGCGAATTTAATAAAGCAATTACTCATCAAAAAAATCATTTATCCATCGCTCGTGAAGAATCTGATAAAGTAGAAGAACAAAGAGCCCTTGCCACTCTTGGTAGAACATATTTTCTACTTGCAGAAAGTATTCTAGAGGGCACCTCTGAAAAGCGTGCAACGGCTTTGAACGAAGCAAAACAATTTTATTTGAAGAGTCTGGATGTTTGTCATGAATTAACAGATGAAAATATCAGTAGCAGGCAGAGAATGGAAATGACTGGAAGACTATTTTTAAATATTGGCCTAGTACTCGACTGTCAAAACCATTATGATGATGCAATCAATCATATGCTTAAAGCTGTTGTCATTTGTAAAAAACTTGATCTATGGGAAGATTTATATAGAACATACGCTGCTCTTGGTTCTATTTACCATAAGCATAGTGATAAAAAAGAGGCTTTGAGAACGTATGAATTAGCTATAGATGTTGCTGAACGTTTAAGTAATAAAATACAACTTGTTTGTGAACTTCTTTTGCAGAAAACAGATGTATTATTAGATTTACCAGACCTTCTTGGAGCTAGGCAAACATTGCTAAGAGCATACAAGTTGAAACCTAATAATAGTTTGAAAACCGAAATCGAAAAAAAACTAAGAACAGTAGCTGCTATGTGTGAATTTGAGGATAAGCTTACAGATCTTCCACCTGAAAATAACTTTGCAGAAAGGAAAAGATTATATGAAAACTTGGGAGACGCTGCATCAGAATTAAACAACTATAGTTTAGCGCTCACCTCCTACCATTTAATGTTGGAATGTGTTCAGAAGTGTGGTAACAAGAAAGAAGATCTTATTGAATCATATGTTTCGCTAGCTCAGACTTATAAAGATAATAATCAATTATCTAATTCCTTAAAATATTTCAAAAAAGAACTTGAGTTAGAAGAAACAAATTCCCCTGAAGCATGCAAGACATTGTTGAATATTGCAGAAATATACCAACTTCAAGGAAAAGTGGAGGAAATGCTGGCGACATTCTCCAGAGCTAAATCTATTTTATCTGATTCAAGTGATTTAAAGCTACAACGGACAGTTTTAAAATCTTTTCATTATGCTTTAACAGCAAGTAATAGGGTTAGTGAGGCCGAAGAAGTAAAAAGAGAATTGAATAATTTACAGTTGGATGTTCTTATCGATTCCAGTGATGAAGAAGAAGAAAATACTATTCAGTTTGGAGCTGATATTTGTATTGATGACTTATCAGATGAAGAAGCAGTTAATGATGTTTCAAAGAAGGCAAAACTTTCTCGAACAAGAGTTCGACATAAAGGAACTCTGGAGAAAAAGAATGAAAAAGGTGAAACACCGCTTCATGTAGCTGCAATCAATGGGAATGTTAGCTTGGTTAAAAGATTGATTGAACAAGGTCACAGAGTGGATGTAAAAGATTACAGTGGCTGGACTCCTCTCCACGAAGCATGTAACCATGGCCATATGGAAGTAGTTAAGGTTTTACTTGATAGTAAAGCTCCCATTAATGATCGTGGTGGTGTTCATTGTGATGGTGTAACTCCTCTCCTGGATGCTGCATCAAATGGAAGTCTTGATGTGATAGAACTTCTCTTGAGCTATGGTGCTTCACCTCTTATGAGAACTAATAGGGGAGAAACAGTTTTAGATTGTCTCTCGTCATGGAGAGAACGTAGATATGCTGAAGTAGGAGTGGATTTGGATCCCATCACAAGCGCTCATTACGACTCAATTTATAATAACCTAAAGCAAACTCTTGAAAAAGCAGGACAAAAAGTGGACGATAAACATGAGCCAAAGCACCATTCAAAGTCTCAATCCTCTAAAGAATCTACTTCCTACAGAAGCAATATAAGTCAAACAAAACAAGTGTTTGTCGAAAAAAAAGAATCAACTACAGAAGATTATCAAAACACCATGAAAGCTCTGAGGCGTAGAAGTACTAATGAAAAAATAGTTTCATTAAGAACAAACAAAACTTCGTTTCCTGCTCTATTGGCTGAAGAAGAAACAGTTGGCGATGATTGGCTGGAAATCGATATAGATATGCAAAGGCCGAGCAAAAAACGGAGGACTGATGAATTATTAATGGGTGGAAACAATAAAGAAAGTAAAGTATACAAAAAAAACAGATCTATTTCTTTTGAAAGTGATGAGGAGAAATCAGTTGTCGAGGAAATGGATTCGATAGATGAGAGTAGTGGTGATATGGACAGGTTGAATCTAATGAATTGTGAAATCCAAGATACATCGTTGATATCCTCTCAGAGATCTGACTCTTCATCTGATAATCAAAGAACTCGTTTAAAAGAAATGACTAATATTAAGAAAAAACAAACATCACTTTTGGCTGCCGGAATCATAAAAGAAAAGGTTACTACAGCATCTAGCAGTTTTAATACTAACACGCAACCAGCTGATCACTCATCAGTATCTCAGCAGCCAAATTTTACTTGCATAAAAGTGAGAATCGAAGACAAAACGATCGTTGTACCTATTCCACAGAGTAGCTTTGAATCACTTTCTATTTCTTGGCTTGCTAATGAAGCTGCTGATAGGTATAGAAGGCTCGAAGGCTGTGAACCATTGCTGAGGCTCGAAATGGACGATGGGGGGCTTCTTATCGGGTCAGATCCTCTCGCGATACTCATGGGTATACCTCAAATAAATGCTCGTGTGTTATCGTGGAAAGCTTTATCATTGACTGGGCTTTATAAAGAAGCGTGTGATGGTGCTAATGTACTTGTAGACGCTGAGTTGAATGAAATTCTAGAGGCTTGCCAAGTGACTGGGTCAGCAGCATTCGATTATATGTATCTCGAGCGCAAACAACTTGCTCCCATTTTTCATACTCTCTCTCACCATCCTCCTCTTCAGTTCTTATCTATTACTGGCACAAATATTTCAGATAATTTTGTTCAAGTTTTAGCAGACTCAGTTGCGAAATTGGTGCAGCTTCGTTCGCTAGACTTGAGTAATATCAATATTACTTCGAAAGGTCTCGAAGTAATTTGTAAAGCAGTTAAAAAACAAGCTGGATTTCAGATGCTTGAAAAACTTAAGTTGGGGTACAACCCTCTGGGAGATTGCTTGAGACCATTAGCTGAATTAATGAGCCTAGTCCCTCGCTTGCGATATTTAGCTTTGCCCTCTGTTGGAATCACCTCACGCTCATTTTCGTCTTTTATTCAATTCACTCTTGAATGCTTAGAAGTATTAGATCTTAGCTTCAATGAAATTGGAGAAGGCCTTACTGATATTCTCGGGAGGCTGGAGGCACAGACTATTGTCGATTTGAGATTGTCCAGTACAGGCTCACATACTATCCGTGAAATAGGGTTTTACTTACAGCATTATACTCCTCTTTCATTAAGATCTTTAGACCTTTCATTTTGCCCCACAACACAAATGGAAATAGATTGCCTTATCAAAGGCTTGAACATGTGTAAACATGTTGAGAAATTGTTGCTGGATGGATTAGGGGAGGTTAATATTAATATTGATGATTTATCAAATAAAGAGATCAGTATTTGTGGTACTAAATTTACAAGTGGAACAACTCTTCCCAATCGGTTTAAAAAGCTCTCTGTAACGCAGTCTGATAAAGTATGTTATCCATTAAATAAAGGACCTTTCGGATTAAGTAGGCTAACTTGTTAAAGTATTTTTAAAAAAAGAAGAAAAAACAAACTTGTAAGTTTCCTAACGATGTGGTACTCCTTAAATTATTTAAAAATGGTACATTTTCTAATAATTTATTAAACATATTATCTATTGTTAACAACTTATCTCTTCAATGAACAAAAAATGTGTCTTAATCAACATTTAAAATATTGCTCTGTATCCTGATTACGAAAATTGGCAAACCTGCTAGACTATTTTAAGGCAAATAGGAATATTTGTGACTTTATAATTCTAAATAATTTATTTTTTTTAAACAAACTTGTAACCATATTGTACCTTATATTAACTATTCTGGAATTTATGTATATAAGAAATAAAAGATATTTTAGTTTTGTTTTATTAGACTTTTTGGTTATAGATCCTTTTGTTATTAATCCCATATAAACTTATTGATGGAGATTTAGTTAAAACAAAAAATTTCAGTTGAAAAGATTTAAATGAATTTTTCAGTCTTAATTTTTTAATGGTGTATGTCAAATTTTTTAGTTGAAAAGATTTTATTAATTTTTGAAGTCGTTAACTTTTTGTATGCAGTAGTTCATAAATGGCTCTGTGGTGGGTCGTTCGTTTCATTAAAATTTCCAATTTTGCTTTCCTGGAGTTGATTTTGTGATTGGTAGTTTTTTTATGTGTGGAAGAAAATAGTCTAGGTGGAGGTAAAAAAAATACAAGGTCAACTATTATTATTCAAGGTATTTTTTTAAATTATTACTTTAACTGGGAATGTTGCAAATTGTTTATCATTGTCTATCACTTAAAATAGAAAGAAAATGAATAAATTGGTTCTAATACATCTTTCTGAAATTTCTTTTGAACAATGTGAACTGATATGGATTTTTGGACATGCTGTCTGAGAGTTATATTTATGCACAAGCACTACACAAAAATTAGGTTTAATGCAAAGCTGGATATTTTACTTTAAACTGTCATGGAATAGATCTCATCTAAAAGAATTATTTTAAAATTAGATTGTTAATCAATAAAACAATCCCCTTATATCACTAATACTTGAATCTGAGGATAGATCAACTTAAAAGTATTTTAAGTAGTTAAACATTTAATTTTAAATTAAATTTTGATTTTTACCACATTTACAAATAATGAATATAAATGTTTTTAATTATGATTTTTAATTTTAACGTTATTGTAGATGCATGATACATTATAAATTATCAGTATAAAAATGTTCATGAATATAGGGTTAATTACTTTCTATAATAATATAATTTTAAACCATGTGATTGCTTAACCACCAATCATTTACTAGCCAAACAAACAGGAATAAAATTTTAAAAAAATTAAAGTATAAAAATTGTTGATTACATTAAAAAGAACTACATCAAAATGAAATCCTTAAGAAGATTTGTTTATCCTACCTCAAACATGTATTTAGAAATTGTTTATAGTTCGGACTTTTTAAGGTTTTTTATCATTATTAAACTATAATTTATTTCATTATAGGGCGAGATTACGCTTAAAACAACCACTACACAAAAATTTTTCAAAAACAACTAAAGTTTATGCAACCATGCCAGAAAAATGCTACCAAAAAGGAAGTAAAAAACAACTAAATGTAAAAAGAGACTGTAATAAGTTTCTAGAATGGTAAGTAAATAATGTTTACATAGGAACAAATTATAATGAAAGAAGTGTTTTTCAAGTGATATTCTTTAGAATAAAATGATTTTACTTTAAACAAGTATAGAAGGTTCTGAAATACATAACTTTTTCAATTTATAAAATTTTATGGATTAAGTAACTTCTGAATTTGATTAATAACTATAATCAAAGTACTTAAACATTTCTGCCCAAAGGTTCAAGATTAAAATGGTATAGTTAAATACAACTATGAAAAATATAACTCAGTTTAAATTGCAATTTACATTGAATATGTAAATGCCATTTCAATTTTACTTAACTATATAAGATCCACTCATTTCCATTTATTGTTTGTTTGTGATTAGATATGTTAAACCCTCAGGTCATCAATACATATGGTTTGCTATATAGGCTTTTAGCATAGTTGGTTTACATTATAGAATGAACATGCATAAAATAAATGGCTGAAAATTTAACTATAGATTGAGAAAAATAAAAAGTGCTATAATTTAGACAGGAGGTGGTGTATGTTCAAAAAATTAAATCCTGATGTGGTTTGTCATTCAATTAGATGATGTCTGAGAGGAACAATATTTTTTTATAATTTAATTTAAAACTATTGTAATGCTAGGGAATTTTATTTATATATTATATCATTTTCCAATTCCTTTACCAAAGAAGGATTTAAAAATAATCAGGGTTTTACAACCCAAAAAGTCTAATGAGCTAAAATGAAAATTATGAGAGGCTGGTTCTCTTAACTATGTTGCATCTACTTGAAGCTTACTTGTGACTGGCCACCTCAAATTTGTATAACTGTTAGAAAATACGAGAGGTGTGAGGCATTTTCAAAAAAATATTTACTTTAACATAACTAGAATGTTATAAACTTTAATTAGTAATATTGAAAAGTATTAACTATAATCATATCGTAATAAGAATTTTTAATTAGTAATTTTTGGCGCATCGGCATAATTCAAAATGTATTTTCAGTGGGCCTTGTAGCAAATATAAGTACATGGACCTTAGTTGCAAAGTGGCTTTAATAATGGGAGGAGGATCAGGTATTGGTTTTGCTATTGCGAATGAACTATTATGTCAAGATGTCTATGTGAGTTGAATATTAAACATTAAAAACAATATTTTCTTCTTTGAAACTTTGCAGTTTTTGATAATATTGCATGAGCTTGGATTTACAACATAGTCATTGCAGTCTTTTGTAAAATTTATAGTAAATGTTGATAACAGAAAGCTTAAGTGGTATAACATGCTGGCTAGTACACTAATAGCATTGAGTCAAAAGTGAAAGGTTTAATGATCCAACTTCTATTTTTTGTTAGACCCAGATAGAATATATAGAAAGGGAAAGCATTATTGTAAAATTAAAAATGTTGAATCCGAGTAAAGAAAAGTCCCCCGAGTCCAAATTCCAAGACTTGCAAAATAGTCTGATATGCTTGTGTGCAAAGTAATTACAATGATTAAGTCTGCATTGACTTGTAGGTGCCAACTTATATCGTTCGGGGCAACCTGTGGTTTAATGGTTAGCGTAACAAACTACTAAGCCCAACATCGCGTGTTCATAGCCCGGCAGGTGGCTCTAGGATTTTTTAAAGGGAGTAGAAAATCCTTAGTTACGCCGTCCTTCGGATGGGACGTTAAACAGGGATCCCGAGCTTGTACGATGTCAGGTACTCGTTAAAAATCCCTATCCTAATTAAACCTGGATAGGCAAAATTTAGAGCTCCCAATTTAGCATCGTCCAATTAGCCATAGCCGTTAAATGAACAAACAACTTATATCGTTGAATTTCTAGTTTTTTATAACTTTTTGATCTGACTCATTATATCCATGCTATATAAGCTAAGTCTCATCCTCAATAAAATAGTTTGAAAGGGCTTAAATGCCAAATTTTCAAAGTTTTTTTTAGTTGAAAAACCTTAATTTTGTTTCTATACTGATGGAAAACTAAAAAATATAAAAGGATACATAATTTATATTATGAACATATAAATTTTTAGAAGTGAAAAAAACGCATAAATTTAACTGATAAACTGACTGTTGCAGATAATGATTTCAATCCTCATTTGATTTAAGGAAAACTAAATGTTTTTAAGGAAAATAAATATAATTTACAATTTATAAACTTTTAAAATGTATATTGAGTGAGGTAAATGTTTTGTGATTCATGAAGTAGGTTTTTATGTTTGATAATATGATTTAGAGTTTCTTTATTCTCTATCTGCTTAAATTATATAAATAGATAATTGTCTTATCTAAGCGGACAAGTAGTTATTCTGAAATAAAACCATATCTAATTTTTACTCGTATTTTCTGTTCAAGAAAGTAATAATAGCTGACCCTAATGTGGAAAGTGCAATTAGAGCTATCGAAAGTTTGGAAAGTGTGTTTGGCAAAGATAAAGCCTGTTATGTTAACCTAAATTTTCAGAAAAGTGAAGATTTTGAAAGTAAACGTTTATTTTAAAAGTATTTTTATAATGCCATAAAATAAAAAGAAACTATAAACACCTTTTATTATTTATACAGATGTTTTCAGGATTATGCATAACAAATTTGGAGGAATTGACATTTTAGTCAACAGCACCTGGCCACTCAAAGACTATAGATGGGAACATGATATTGATACAAATCTTGTTAGTTAAAAATTATTTCACTAAATATTAATTGAATCGGTTACTATGCCTTATCGCTCAATGATTTTCAGAAGAACATCATGAGCGGGACACTGACAGCTATGAAATGGATGCCAAAAGAAAGAAAATCGATGAAGGGGGGTATTGTAGTGAATATAGCTGCGACTTCCGGCTTGGAATCGGAGTCAATTGCTCCCATTTGGACCGCAACAAAACATGGAGTAGTTGGACTTTCAAAAGCCTTGGGGGTAACTTACAGTATTATTTCTATTCATAAACTTTTGCTGTTTATTTAGTTTTCCTATAATTATTAGTTTGAAATAACATTTTCTAGTATCATGGACACTTTCAAAATAATGGTGTCAGAGTTGTATGCCTTTGCCCTGGAAAGGACAATTCAACTGACCCGTTGGAATTGAAATCGCCAGAGCAGGTGAAACAGTATACCAAAGGATTAGTTCGACAACCGTTTGTATTTTTCACTATTAAGAAATTTTATCATTTATTATTAAATTATTGATTAAACACTGCCAAGATCATAAACCATAAATGTTGTTTCTATTTGTATATTTGAGCTAGTGAGAATCATTTTTTATCCTTGCATATAAAACATTTAAATACAATATTATTATTATTAACTCGGCACTACAACTCCTCCTCCAGTGTTCTCTGTTTTGCGCAGCTGATATCCAGTTCCTCATTCCGAGGACATCTCTGGCATCTCTCGCCACACCATCCAACCATCTCAGCTTCGGTCTCCCTCTTCTCCTAGTGCCATGTCTCAGGTTCAGTCAAGACCCTCTTAGGGATTGCCTCGTCCTCCATCCTAGCCGTGTGTCCAGCCCATCGCAATCTCACAAGCTTCATTGTCAGAACAATATCCTCTTCATTAAATATTGCATATATTTCGTTGTTCATTCGCCTTCTCCAGTTTCCGTTAAGACGGACTCCTCCGAAAATTCTTCAGAGGATATTACTTTCAAAGACTAATAGGTCCTGCTCGATTCTTTTACCTGTCGTCCATGTTTCAGATCCATACAACAGAAATGGGCGTACCAATGTCTTGTACAGATGGAGCTTGGTCTGCCGTGATAGAAGGTGGGAGGTGAAATCTTTGCGGTAGACAAAATAACACTTGTTGGCCATCAACATTCTTCTCTTCACTTCAACCTCAGGTTCATTATCTTGAGTGACCATAGCCCTAAATATGTGAACTGGGCCATTTTCTCAAAGTTGAAGGGGGCAACATTGATGGTTGTGCCAAGTTGTGGGTCCCTCCTGTGGCCATGAACTTTGTTTTTCCTTCATTCACCTCTAACCCGAGTTTTTACTTTGTAGGTCTTCTTCAGGGCTATATGCAAAATACAGTTAAGTTGGTCAATCTTTCTTCCTTCATTCTTCTGAGATAACCATACCATTCCAATATTTTCCCCCCTATATTTTGGAGGACGTTTTGTTAAATTTGCATCCGTTCTCTAATTTCGGCATTAGTCCTTCTTTCTAGTCTGGATACCCTGGCAGCTCTTCTCCAATAGTCTATCTCAGTAGCAAGTAGCTTTTTTCCTAGGACAGCGTTTATCGTCCATGTCTCTGCTCCATATAGCAATATGCTTTCAATTACGGACTTGTATATGAGATTCTTGGTATCTTTCGTCGTATTGTTGCTCCAAAGGACCAAGTTAAGCATACCAATAGCTTTCCGGGTTGTAATTATCCTTTGTGTTATCTCTTTTTCCGATGTTCCATTCTTTTCCATTACAGAGCCCAAATATTTAAAATTATCAACTTGTTTTATGAACAACAAGCTCCTCCTGATTATAGATTCAGTTTTGCTGAAGTTTATTTTAAGGCCCCTACTATCAGATGTCTCCCACAGTTTTTTTAGCATGTATTCTGCTTCCTCATGGTCTTGAGTGACAATTACCTGATCATCCGTGAACAGTAGATTATGTAGATGGCTGTTACCTATCCTTACTCCCATTCTTTTAAAGTCATTCCAATGTAGATTTCAAATAGGGAGGGACATTCAGCAGCCTCGCAGTAAGCCTAGTCGAAAATTCTCGTGACACATTCCTACCAATTTTAATTTGACACTGGTTGCTGCTATATTTCTTCTGATAAGGTCATCTGTTAATATAATTCTTTTCAAGTGCTTCCCATTATAATTTCGGGGCACATTATCGTATTCTTATTCCAGGTCTACGAATACCAGACAAATTTCTTTGGATTTCATTTCATATTTTTCCAACAGCTACCGATACATGATCTTCCAGCAGTGAACCCACACTGAACTTCTTCTAATTTATTTCTAATCAATCTGCCCAAAATTTTCATTATCAAATTTATCACGCAGATTCCTCTACAGTTTTGCATATCTTTTTGAATATAGAAGTTAACTATCCAAGTGTCATTTATTTTGGAATTGTGTCACCGCAATAGAGTTAATCAGATCTATTATCAACTTATTCAATTCTGGCCACTGTATTTTAAAAATTCCACATTTATTCCTCTTGGTCCTGGAGCCTTTCCATTCTTTAGTCACTTTATCTCCTTTGCCATCCTTCATCCCGTTTCCCTCATTCTCCTCCTGAAATCCTTCTCTGTCTTCACTTAGTAATTCCTTTTAATAGGCTGTCCATTCCTCCATATTTAATCTTGTTTTATGACTGCTCTCCTTTCTCATTTCCTTGAGTATGGACCAGGCTTCTGCTGACCGAGCAAATCCTATTGTAATTTTGAACTAATTTCCACACTACTTCTCTCCCATTGCTCGTTTTTTATCTTCCTGATATCCTTATTCAGTTTATCTATGTATATCTTCCTATGTTTCTCACTTTTCTAACTCGACCATTTCATTTAAGCCCCTTTTTTCTCCTGAATTCTTTCCTTAATTTTCTTATTAAGCCAGGTGTGTTCAGGCCTCATTTCGTACTTATATCCTAAGACTTCAAAGGCTACTTTTTTTTATTTTTCCTTTAATATAACTATAAATCTCTTCTGCACTGCCTTTAAAGTTTTCATCTACTTCTGAGTACATTCTGCCTTGGAAGTGCATTTAAATGCTTTGATCTTTAGATAAGCTTTGATCTTTTATTTTTTTTTATTTTTATATTAATTTGAATCAGAAGGCACATTTTTAATATGGTGTGAACAAATAAACATTTTATTTTATAACGATGTAAACATAATTGATATATTTAAATAAATGATATCACCATCTTCCTTTTTGTATCCTTATTGAACTTATTGGACAGGTATAAACTCTTACTGTACTTGTTTGTAGCACTTACCGGATTAGTTTGAACACTTACTTGACAGGTTTGCAGAGCTTATTCGGAAAGTTGTAGCACTCACTGGACTAGTAGCTTAGCAGTTACTGTAGTGGTATATATTCTGTAATGTACATACTGCTTTTTTTTAGCACTCACTTGACTAGTTTGTAGTGCTTAATGAACAGGTTTGAGAACTTGCTAGACAAGTTTGTAGCACTAATTCGGCTAAGTCTTAGCACTTACTTGACACGTCTGTACCACTCGCTGGACTTAGAACTAGTCAAATGACAAGTTGGAGCACCTTGGGACTTCTTTAATGTCCTCAGAACTTTTACTGGCCAGACGAATCAAGTGACATACGTTTCAGAACTTATATTTGATGAAAATGAATTTCTAAATATTACAGCAATATATATGTATAAATAATTTTTCTTTTTTTTGTAGAGCTAGTAAAGTAGGCAGTGCTGTAACATACCTTGTTCGGTATGCCCCCTCCGGTTCAGTTTGGATAGTTGAAAATTCCGCTCTCTACAAAACTAACATTCCTGATAGAAGAAAGTTTAGTCAAACTATAGATTTACTGTAGTTCTTTTATGAATAAAATGTAAGAAACTATTTGTTATTTTTTTTTTTTAAATATAAGGCTTTTCATCAATGTTGACACTAAGAATAAATTATATCTTCTTAATTTTCTTATTGTATAATTTTTTTAATGCTGTTTAGAAAACTTGGACATAAAATACTAAGCTGTTTATTAGCTTTCATACAGCTCATTTTTATGAACTAATGAAAATTGTTTGTCACTAACGTTCATGAAATTCTATGACTAATGTTGTAAAGAGATGATAATTTATTTTAATTAATTGTCATTATCTTAGAAGGGGTACATTAGTCAACGTAGCTATTTTGTAAAAAAAAATTATCCTCAGTAAATAATTTTATCTTTCATATAAATTAGATTATTCCAGTGAAACATTTAATACTGAAATAATTTCAATAATATTCAAGGAATTAACAATCATGAAAACATTGCCTGTACAATAACTTTTTTGAATTAATGAAAGTACAAGCATATCACTAGTGCAAAGTCAAATTGGTTTAGCTGTGAAGGTTAAAGTTATGTGGCAATTAACACCTTCACTGCGTTAATGAAAAAAGTGGTTTCTTTTACAGTGTGTTATCAGTACCCGGGGAACGATAGTAGAACTTTCCTCTGGTGCGGTATTGGTCTTCGGCGACTGATAAATTATTTATTAAATATTTTATTTGAAAAGAAAAGACATGGCCAGGACCGGGACTTTCACCTCTCTGTGGTGACGCCTTATCCATCTCGGCTATCCTGGCTTCGCTTCACGGCCAGCCATATCCCATCTTTTCAATTCATCCTACATCTCCGTGTTCTCGCACTTTGCGATGTATACACGGGGAAAATGTTACTTTAACATTATTTTCTTTTGGATCTAGTTGACTTTAAGCCGTTAATATTATAATTTATTTTATCTTTATATTATAT
This sequence comes from Arma custos, assembly GCA_037127475.1. Taxonomy (NCBI): domain Eukaryota; kingdom Metazoa; phylum Arthropoda; class Insecta; order Hemiptera; family Pentatomidae; genus Arma; species Arma custos. The sequence continues at coordinate 37,436,156 of CM073760.1, forward strand.
AATTTTTTAAATATTTTATTTGAAAAGAAAAGATATGGCCAGGACCAGGACTCGAACCCGCATTGCATTCTGGAGAAATTAAAATAGTGTCTTTTTGAAGGTCATTTCATGTTGAACACACTAGGTTTTTAAAATATTCTGATATCTTTAAAAATGACTTTGCAATTATATTTTCAGCAAACCCCGCTTTTTCATTAAATTCGCTTAAACACTTAAAATGGCTGCCAAATAAAAAATATGGCTTACAAAATTTTTTCAAATGGATTTTTGTGAATATCTACCCAAAAGAAAACCATGTAAAAAGAATCAGGAAAATTAAAAATTGATTGGCCCTTTACAACATACAGATCCGCCTCAAATGTTATTGGAAATTGTGCTATAAATAAAACAGAAAAACATGTCATTTATTAAATTTTATTTGATAAAAAAAGTATCGATTTTCAAATTAAATAATTCAAAATGTTCCTGTTTATTGTTTGTGTTTTTTGTTAAAACACGGCAGACACATGCCAGGTTCTCCTGGACATCCTTGACAAAAGCTGGTCACTTTAGTAACCTTGCTGTTCGCCTCATGGCTACTTAGTGTAGAGCGCAACTGCTTGTAACATTCTCTACATATTTTTCTTTTTTTTTTACCAGGGCCTGTAGGTTTAATAAATGTGTGAGTAACCCTTTTAGCCACATGAAGGTTTACCGACTCTTTTATTACACTAATTTCTGATTCATCTGTAAACATAATAAAATAACGTTAGCTAATATCTCCCAAAAAAAAAGGTAAATTTTTGACACTTACTATTGTCTGAATCAGTTTCTTCAGCATCTGAAGATGGATTATAATACTTATCATATTGAATCATCACTCGAAAGGTGTAGAGATTCATTAGATAACACATGGTCATCATCGATAATAGTTGATGGGCCTGGATTCAAACAATTTTTCTTTTCAAGTGCTAGTTCTACTAATTTTTTCCCACGCTTGTACATATTTACGGCAACTAAGAGGGATAATAGTTAAAATAAATCACAAGAGACACCAAGAACAACTGAACTGATTTGAATGCGATTTGTTGATGTAATATATGTTTAGTGAGGAGGCAACTCACCAGGCTTCTAGTATAAATCTAGGGTGCAAGAAGGAGTGGTTACTTCTTTCTTCTTAGGTTCGCCATTCTCTTCTGCTCTTCCTTTGTGTGAAGGCTTGATGTTGGCTCTGTTCCGTCGATACCTCTTTCCACCAACATCAACTATATAAGATCTTAATTGGGGATTTGAAATGATTATCTCTTCACCTTAACACCATCAGAGTAATGGGAATGCAGAGAGCAGTGTCAAGATAGCTAAAAGATTGATGAAAACTTGCAAAGAAGACAAGACGGATTTCCATTTAGCACTACTTGATAGGAGAAATACTCCAACCCAATTTATGGATAGTAGTCCGGCACAAAGGTCACGCCGATTGAGATCAACACTACCAGTATTGGCCAAGAAATTAGAACCTTACATACCCATCGGAGTAACTGAACAAATAGATAGTAAGGTCAGGCAGTATTGGTGCAGTTGAGACCTGATAGGAGAGGTAAACCATGGGTCTCAGGCCAAGTTCATATTCAAACATATATCGTACAATATTACAATAAATACATTATGTACAATTTGGTTTTATTCTACAATTATAATTCACTAATTATTAAAATTATCAAACGAATAACTTGCAACGATCTTCTTCTTTTTAACGGGGACTTCTTCTTCAGTATTAGTATTACCAGGAGCACGCTTAGGATCTATGTATTTACCAATCCCGCCAAGGGCACATCTCTTTTGGGAATTATTTCTTTTGATTCTTGCACTTCTAGTGCAGCCTTCTCTCTTTCATCAGCTTCTTGAAAAGGATCGACAAATACCTGAGCAGCCAAAATAATTATATCTTCTATAGGTTTGTCTATTGTCCACTTCTATCTTCTCCATCTTATTCGGAGTGTCAAGACCGCCAACAATCTGACCAAACACAGTATGTTTCCCATCTAAATGCTGACAGAATCTGTAAGTAATAAAGAATTGTGATTTATTCGTATTGGGGCCAGAATTAGCCATTGACAAGACACCTCGGCCTACATGCTTTAAATGAGGTTTTATATCATCCTCGAAAGGTTTTCCCCAGAAAGATTCACCACCTGTGCCTGTTCCCATGGGGGATGGCGACCCTAAGAAGAAAGAAGTAACCACTCCTCCGAGATTCGATCCACTCATTCACAGACGTTAACTCATCTTTCTGGAAGAAGGAAGATGTTGATGTAATATATGTAAATAGCACAGATGTTCAATTATCTAAAATCATACTTTTTGAAAATATAAACATAATAGATTTTGCCCTGCTTAAACAAGTCTAATTAACTATACATAAGATATAAACACGATTAAAGACTGGGATTTATATCGAAGGTTTGACAGAAAAAGAAAATATTTGACAGGTTTCAGCATACTCGGTCCCCTGGGACCAATGCCGCACAGGACTAATTCAGAGATGAGATGTGTGCAGTATCAGTCTTAGGGGACCGATACGTTTTTTGTATCAATTCTTGTTTATAAGAAGGTATTAATACATATTTGCTTGATAGGAATTTTTTTAACATTATTGACAAACATACCATCCGCACAGCATTGCAATTTCTCGAAAAATCCTGCCACACTACGGCAAAGACAAGCATCGGACCCCGTGGACCGATGCCGCAGTGAAGGTGTTAAATGTACAGTTTTCTATTCTTTCTGAAATGCTGATAATACTTGAATGGATAAATGTCATCATTAACTTGTCATCCAAAATACGACTAATATAATTACGAAACTAAGCTGCAAACTAATTATGAATTTTTTTTTCTCTTCTTATCAAAATCACTAATTTCTAAGATTATAGGATGGCATTTTCAAAGATTTTTATGATCAATCATCAAATAGAAAATGGAATATTCAGCTAAGCAATTGAAAAACAAAAATCTGATACCATACTTGGGGTTAATAGTATAAAAATTAAATTAAGTATTTAAAAGTTCTGTTTTTCATTGACCTATTTTAATGTGTACTTCTATGCCTCCATTTTTAGTATCTTAGTTTCCCAAATAAAATTAAAATATTGTTTCGGATTCATCAGAATTAATTCAAAAAATAATATAAAAACAAAGTTTCAATTGAAAATTATGTTGTTCTATTTCACATGAATATTAGTAGTGTTACATATTTACTTCCTTTCAGATTATAGATTAGCCATTAAACGTTTTAACAGATAAGTTTTTATTTTATCTGTCGAGTCAATTTTTTCAAATTTGTTAAATCAAATGTACAATTGTAAAGGAGATAGTTGGGGGGTGCAGTCAATAAGAATTCTTATTGACTGCACCATCTCCTTTACATTAGATCATCCAGTCAACTATTTTCATCTCACAAATGTAGAATTATTTAATAAATACATTTATCATTAATAAAATGAATCTCAACCTTCCAGCTCTAATTAAAAGGTTGGAAACCTGAGGTAATAACCAATCCTGTTGGTCTTAAAAGGTAGGGGGGACGAAAAAGAAAAAAAACTATCTTTTGGACTTATAAGGTAAATGTGACCTTTAAAATGACCAAGTAATATCTAATTTACTAAACAATTATGTTTCTATGGCTTTATCATAGAAAACAAAATCTATAATGAGATCAGAATAAACTTTGACATAACAAAGTCAATTAGTCAGAGGGGCCTTAAAAAAAAAAAAATTAAAACTTTAATTTATTAATAAAATTGTTCAGAAACATTAAATAAAAATTATTTAAGAAAAAAAAAGATTACTTTCAGAAATAATTAAAAACTAAAACATTGACAATGGCTTAGGTCGGCAAAAGTTAATATCATAAGGACAATATACACAAAATATATCAAGGAAGATGGATATTTCATTTATTTAAAATAAAATTAGAAGTACAAAAAGTACTTAGGGATCAGTCGAAAAGTCCATTAAAAAATAATGTAAACCTTTACTTCTCTCGTGTTTTTTTGTTTTTTTTATATATATCTTTTTCATAAATATTTTACATTATTTCAAAATAACATCATTTCTTCCAATATATTTATATATATATATATATTTTTATGTATATGTTGTGCACATTTATTGACACTTCCAGTATAAATAAACAGCCTATACCTATGTATGTACTTTACATATATACATACACATATATAAGCATATATTTTATAAATAAAAACTTGGTACAAAAAATGCAAATAAAATTGTTCTCTAAATGAAATGACTTAATCTATAAGTTCATTTACTACTACAATATTCTATCTTTCTTGTTCTTATTTGCTAAAATATAAGAAAACAAATCAACAGAAACCTTTTCTTCAGCTTATTAAAAAGAAAATATCTGCTTTAAACATAGATAAATAACACATGTGGGCAAAAAGTAGTATCGATAACTTATTTATTACTTTTATTAATTTGGACGGTTCAAGAGGGCAGATAACGTATTAGTTGCTTGAAGTGTTTCAAACACAGACAACTTTCCAATCCAGATTTTTCAACTGATTTGAGTAACTAATAAATATTAACTTATCGAAGTTAATGTAATAAGATTTTATAACTGATCAAGTTATAAAAGATGACATTTGATTTGCCTTAGAAACATTTTTTAAATCAAGTTTTTAAAAATCACATTTATCAGTGATATCAAACTAATGTGAAAAAAGAAATAGAAAATGGAAACTTGTTAATCAAATGTAAAGATCAACCTAACTAAATAAGAAATAAAAAACAAAAGTAGATCATTATAATTTACACTATGTAAGGGTTTTCATTTGATATAAAATCATTTAATGTTAATCCCATAAAAATAATAACTTCAGTACAGAAGCCCTATTGTGACAGTCCACTTGGGGTAAGATTAAGATAAGAAAGAAGCTTGCCAGCCTTATCACCCCCTTTTTTTTTATTAATTTTTATTTTAATAGGTATAAATAATGAAATAAAATAAATTCATTTGTACTTGGTAACTCAATTAAATAATCATTTACTTCGATTTTCATAATAAAGGACTGTCTTTTTAAATTAATTTTTAAAGGAAAAATAAAAAGGCATTTAGAAACTAAGAAAGGGGGAAAAAAAGGAGAGCTTACTTTTGATAGATCCAGCCATGCAATTGGTTTCATAAATTAATTTTCTGCCCTTGATTACCATATGGCCAAGTATTTAATTAAAAAAAAAAAAAAGAAAATGATAGTTCTCATTTAGAAAAAAATAAATCTACTTTTAGCCCTCTTATTAAAAAGAATCTTGTACATATAACATTTTTAAATGATGTACTATAATCCCATACATTAAAAGATTAAAGCTAATTTTAAGTCATACCACAGAATATTAAAATCACAATATTACATTACACAAAATGTCCCAGAACTTATGAGACTTAATAATAATAATTAAACTGCTTAGTAGAAGATATCTTCCCTCCATAACGTTAACTACTCTTCAATTCCACTAGAAGTCGATGCTAGTGAAGCAATTTGTACAACTGGAGCCACACATTCCTCCTGAGTCATAACAGCCAACTTCTTCCTTAAGAGGATCCCTATCAGAAACATTCCCATGCTGTACAGCCGACAAAGAAAAACTCATACCAAATGACTATCAGGATTGCATATGTACTGCCCGATTCAAAAATATAGACCACTAGCACAATTTGTAACATACACTACATACATACAATTAATAAGTTCATTATTGTCCACTTCTAAAGTAAAACCTAAATTTCCATCTTGAGGATTTTCCAAAAAACTGTTTCTTTTTTTTTTAAATACAATTAAACTGAAATGAGAACTTCCATCTCCTACTCCATTTTCTTCTTTTGACCTAAATCTCTTCAGGGGCTCGTAATTTCTTCTGAAACCATTATGTACTAGCAACCTGAAATTTAAAAAAAAAATTGTGATGGCTATTAATTCATTCGAAATTATCATTAATAAAAAGATGGTATCAATTTGAAAACTGCATTAACACATTTTAAGGAAATTTTTTAACAGTTCTAAAAACCAATCACATTTTGTCATTTTGTGACATTTGGAACCATTTCACTCAATCATGTCAACCTTGAACTGATAATTGCATTCAGTGCAATTATCAATCACTATAACAACACGTGTTGAGTTTGACAACTTCATTCCAAATAACTTTCAAAAGGTCACGTTTTGGCAATGCGAATGTTTGATACTTCCTTGTTAAATGTGCTAATCAAAGAAAAAATTCCAAGAAATACAACCTACAGTCACAAATAAGTTTGTGTCAGTTAAATTTTAATATTCGTACTTTCAATAAATGTGCTTTTAGTCTAATATATAAAATTGTCATGTCACACTGTTTGTAACAAAACTCCTCCGAAACGACTTGACCAATTCTTATTAAATGTTTTGTCTATATTAAGTAGGTCTGAGAACAGGATGTTAAATAAAATAGGGTTATTTTTCTTACCACTAAGTGATATGTTTCGGCCATTATTATTGATTATGTGTGATTTGAATCCACCAATTATGGAATCTTACACGTTTGCCGAATATCCCTAGGACATTGATAATAAAAAAGATAATTTCATGACAAATTTCTCAATCTCATTCCTTGGTAACAGCATGAAGCCTGCTAAAATTACTACTAATAATAGTTAATTACACATATTTAACTTGATTGAATAAATAAGTTTCTTTTGTTTACTTGTTTTTACATTTAAACTTCTCAATGATGAAGCTTATTTCCAAAACAGTCACCTGATTCTTGTTGTCAGATTCTTTCTAGAGTTATGTGTTTTGTCATTTTAAGCATGTTTCAAATAAGACATATCAAATGTAAAACTACTGTCCCCATAACTCAGTTATTCTAAATATTTACTGATGATCGATTTTTACATGTAACGCACTTCAATTAAGTGATTCAGGAGTCATCACTATAAATATCACTGGCAAGAAGTTTTGGCACCTTCATAGGTGATGTTTGCATATATTTTACCATTAAAATAGGCGATCATGCTCTATTTTTCAAACATGCTTTGTTTAAACAGTTTTGCTTCTGACATGACCTTTTTCACATTGTGTTTTTCTGATGTCCATGATACTTTTGTTTATGAGAGAGTTTACATGCAATATACACTGACTTGTTATTGCTGAAACTATTCTAAATTTATACTATATTCAATATAGAAGATCTATAATAAGAAGCTTTAACAATCTTTTAAGGATAATTTGACTGATAACATTATCAAGACAATCATCTTATTTAAAACATAGGGAAAGACATATTTAGAGTGCAGCAGAAGTGAAGAGTACAAAGCTTAAACTTTCATTAAAATGATCTTCAAAGGCATAACAGTTTGTAGGAGCCAGGTTGTTATATTTTCTTCTCGTCAGAGAAAACAACTTTTTTCTTCTTATTGGATCCATGGGAACTTTAAATAACAGTTTATCTGGGGTTGATTTTGTGGTATTTTCACACATTGGCACACAACAGTATTTGTAAGACATGATAAGTTATTAAAGCTAAAAATGTTTCAAAAATAATTTTGAAAAGGAAAAGAAGAGAGAAAAACTGACAACAAGCCTGATTACGTCAAATTATGTCTTATCAAACATATTGGCGCAAAAGTAAAAAATTTCATGTTTAAAAAATATTTTTGCATTAAAATTAGCAGTAGACCATTATTTAAGGTAGATAGATTTCATTAGAAACGATTGCTGAAAATCACCTTGGTTGTCCATTTAAATTTCCACAGATTGTACCTTCGAGTTAAGTCCCAAGTTTTAAATTATTTTCAATTCCCTTTTTAATATTTTCGATAATAAAAATAATTTTTATAACTGACAGTATACAGTAATATGACTGACTGTATTTGATTAAAGAACCGTCTTACACATACCATTTCAAGGGTCATAATTCTCTAGGGGCATTTAATGATATAATACCAAGAAAGGTATTAGCTCATTCCTTATAGGTTAGGTGCACTATTGCACTCTCTCTTGCATAGTCTCTTCTCCGAAAGAGTTCTCCTTACCTCATCTGAATGGGAGAGAGCAGAGAGGTTTGACCATGTCTATATTGTCTGTGCTCTCCGGTTATTCAGAGAAGCCTTCCACTATTACAAAAGAAGCCATCATAAATCATTGTCAAGAAAAAACTTTAATTTTGTTTTTCCAAATTATTTTCTTGAAGGTAAAAATCCATCATCAGTAAATATTTAGAATAACTGAGTCACTGAGTTATGGGGGCAGTAGTTTTAGATTAGATACGTCTTATTTCAAGCATGCTTAAAATGACAAAACACGTAACTCCCAGATGATAAAAACTTTCTCTGCCAACTTTAGGAAGAGAAATATGATTCTGTATTGACCCGCCTGACTCATGCCCAAAATTTAAGGTATAAGGTAAATCACTTCAAACATTTGGATCATCGGCGAACCTCAATTAGGACACCTTGAACATGGGATCAATGTGTGTTAACACAATTTTTTTCTCAAAATATTTTTTGAGCCATTATAGAATAAATATCCGTTACAGATTAAATGAAAGAATATAAGCTCTTTGCACTCTGTTGTCACTGACAATAAAACCAGTTGAAATATATACTTCGAAACGATTATTAAAGTTACCCTATCCACTTGATCTCTTAAAAAGAGATTAGGCTTAGGGGTATAAATGAGAAATAGTTACAGCTAAGTTAATGAAAAAAGAAAAAGAAAAAAGAATTAACACTTTACTGTTAAATGTCGCCTGGGACCGACAGTATTTTTAGTATTAAGTATTAATTTAATTTTCAGTACTAAGTATATTAAGTATTAATTTAAAAAAACTTTATGTAAATTCATGAAATAATTAAATATGTGCAAAATAGAACATATTTACGACAAGAACAACACATTTACCTATTTGTAATGGTATTTGTCAAATCTTACACATAGAACTTTGAGGTTTATCTAATTTTATTTGCATAACAAACGCGATAATCCTTTATCCCTTCCCTTTATTTATATGTTACGCGATATGTGTTTTATTCTTTCGGATAAACTTTCAATCGAATCAAAAGGAATGACAGTAGATGTAGATGATTACTATTATTAGTTTTCATCCATGCATTTGCTAATTTAATTTTAAAATACGATCAATATTCAGATGTTCATATAAGAGTTATTATATAGTAAAATTTATTAAATAAAAATAAATTTTATTGGCCCTTCTTTAACAATAATAAACAAGACTCAATATCCAAACTTGTTTGCACTCACAAATTATTGCCTAGAAATTGTGATACCAGCCAAAAACTTTTATCACACACATGTTGTGCGTGCAGGCGTTAAAGTGTTTGTAACAAAAAAAAATTAATTATCACTATGAACATGCTCAGATGGTAAATAAAAATACCTGAGCTTGCTGCGGCTGATGCTGGGCCGGGGACTTGCTAGACCTGTAGCGTTGGCCCTGTTGGCCCCTGTAACCTCTTTGGTAATAGCCACCGCCTCCTCTTCCTCCTCCTCCAAAGAAGAAACCACCGCCTCCTCGACCGCCTCTGTAGTTGCCCCTCCTGGCAGTTGCCACACCAAAAGTTTCGGAGTTCAACATTCTTTCTTTACGCCAATCAGTTCGTTGAGATCGTCTAATAAAGAAAAGAAAATAATACATCTTTAACAATAAGCATAATTAAAAAAAAATCCTAAATATCTTTTCTCATATAGATCAACTACAGTATTCTTAATTTAAATATGATACAATTGGTTGGTAGTAAAATTTGTTAGATTATAACGGCATAAAAGACTTTTCTGATTGACTTGAGAGGATAGTGAATATATAAATAACAATGAGGAAATAGCATTTTGGTACATTGAGAGCCTTGAGTTGATGGAAGGATCTCATCACTGAGCAATGCACTCACTGTATAGAATGAGTTAAGAAATACTATTTTTAAATTTTTGAGGGATGAAAATGAAGGTTCAAGAAAGGTTATTAGCAAAATTTTCTTTTAATGTAATAAAATGAAAAGTGTTTTATTATGCTGTAACAAATGTGTTATTTACAATAACTATAAAATAACTTATAAAGCTTTACATTATACATACCCTTTGCTCCTTTCAATTGCTTCACAGCTGATGTTATCAAAGAATGATTTGCTCTTGTTATAAAAATATTGATCGTCACCCTCCGTGTCTGTCACAATGGCAGTTTCAGTACCTGAGTCATCCTTCTTATCGGAATCACCATTCATTAATGGAGCTGGTGCTTCACCATTATCATCTAAGAATGAATTTAAATGAGAACAAAACTAACAGGGATTTATCAATTACAAAATGATAAGTGGGGTGTAAACCTTAATTTAAAAAAATAATTAGTTTTTTGTACTCATTATAATAGCATTAGGATATCATTGCTTTATAGATTTAAATTTAACAGATTTTTATATTATCTTTTTAATAGTTAATTTTCATAATCTATGGAAATCTATAATGTAACAGGTTAACTTGAGGGAAAAATCTGACAGTTAAAAGGGATCCTATCCATAATCACTTTGTACAACTGTTGGCCTAGAAATAAAATTGTCTTTAAATACTGAACTCAAGATCTAAGGGTTACAGTTTTCATTTTATTTTTTTTTATTGAAATAATTTAGCAGAAATTTTTCCTTTGGTTGTAAATTAATCTTTATTTGTATTTTAGAAGGGATTTAAAAAAAAAATTATATAATACACCAGGACCAACCTTGTCTTGATGGCGGACCAACCACCATGGTTACAATTGTTTAGTTATTCCAATTACCTAATGTCCTACATTTTGTATTTACATATAAATTTATTACATATCAGAACTTTTTTTATATATTACAAAGATCGATTTTCATAAAAAACTTTTAGTTTATCTAAAACATTTAAAATTTACTATGAAATTAGCATTTATATAGAACTGATAAATATTATCATTTTTGATAAGATATAATAAAATATTGTAGTGATCAGGATCACTAAAATAATTCAGAATATTTTTATAAATAGAGAGTACATGGTTTCATAAATTAATTTTTGTACATAGAGCTTGGAGAAAAGGAGCAATGAAATAACTATCCTACCTATTAATAATGAAAGAAATTTTTAAAAACTTGATTAAGGAGCTTTAGATAATTAATAAGTTAATTAACATTTAGCAGTAAAGCAGGAATACTGCCAGCAAAAATATCAATGAAAAAAATTTGGAGCATAATTATTGTTTGAAGAAAAGTTAGTTGACAGCCAAAGCAATGGTTGAGGGAAGAATGGGCAGGTTTAGGCATTAATTAAAATTCTCAAATTGAGTCCCTAGCATAGGCATTTAAAAAAGTTAACTTAAAGGGATAGAACTTACTTAATTTTAGTTTTGATATTTCAGATTTGAGCTCCTCAAATTCAGAATTAGCCTTGTCAAAGTCATAATCTGATTCAAATTTGAGAGGTTGAGTGGGCTGTGATTTTGGTCGAGGACCTGGTGCTCGAGCGAACTGCCTTCCTCCCCCGAGCCTCAAACGATTATTCCTCTGCGGCTGATGCTGCTGCTGGCGGTTCATATTTTGCTGCTGATTTTGCCAACCTCTTCCACCGCTACCTCCTTGATGACTCTGATAACGAGATAACAATTAGTAAAAATTAAAACAACCATAGGGTTTTTCCTTCACCTAGAGTTAATGTATGTAGTTATTTTTGACATGACATCAAAGAATCATACTTGCTTTAAAAACAACTTATAACAAACAATATACCATCACCACCATGATCATTGTCAACAATTAAAGATATATTAAAACAAATGGAACACTATTACCAATAGGTGTGTAAGTAATATCCTTCACTGCTTTAATTGCAAGAATTAGTAAGCCATATTCAAGCAACTTTATGTTATATAAAAATATATGAGCATGAGTTTCAATTAAGAATTATGATTTTTCCTTAATTTAACGAATTATATAAGTGTATAGAAAGTATACTAAAGGTAACATTTTATAATTATAAAATACTAATAATGGTCAGGGGTGGAATAAGTTAGTAATAACTAAAATTAATAGTAAGTTCTGATCCTCCTATCACTTCATATAATTTTATCTATTATTACATTATCCTATCTAACAACTTATTATTATAACAAAATGGAAAGTTTCTATTTTGTTTTGATATCAACTAAGTATATATCAAACGTTTAATACAATGTAGTTTAGTAAAATGTCACAGAAGGAGATAGAGTTAAAATTTTTTGCAGCTGCATAGAGGAGATTTCATTGTAATTCTAATTAGTATTGCATGTAACCAGCAAATAAAAAAAATACTCAATATGTGTCATACCACTAGTTTTTATGGATGGGGCACTTAAAGCTTATTTTTTGAATCTGTTAAATGAATTAACATTGATTAGGCTGTTAGAAACAGAATAGAATTAGAAACAGTGTCATTGCTGATCTGGATAGGATTTTAAAAAACTTCATTTAATAAGCAAAAAAAAGTTGTGTGGTTTTATTTTTAGACCATTGTGATGATAAATCTTCTAATAAAATAAACACTACTTCAACATTTTTGGAAACACATTTATCTAAAAATTGATAATAAATAATATTAAAACCAAAGAATTCAATGTACTAAATGTTGGAAGAAGTTTACCACTTGAAGTACACAGCTGAATGTTATTGCGTTTAATGGTAATTGAGGACCAGTTTAGTTACCAGGTTTTAGTAATAAAACATTTTGGAACACTTAACAAAAAGAAGAAACACGAAATTTTACAAAAAAAAATCTTACTTTTATAAAATGAAGCTGGCAGTTACTCATTGATTGAATTAATAAAAATATGTCCTTCATATGAACAAAATAAATAAATACAATAAATTTTATATATTTAATCACTTATACAAAATTTAAGATTAAACTAATTATAAGTTAATAACAAAAAAAAACAACAACATTGATTCATTACATACCTCTGGAGCACTTACTTGCTGATATGTCCGTGTCCTCTGCTGTGAGGGTTGGCCTGGACGACCTTTGTTATCTCCTCTATGGTCTTGATTCATACGACCACCCATCCTTTGACAAAATCAATGATAAATGATTATAAAGTCGATAATAAATATAAATGCTTGCTTACATTTAAAAAAATCAATTAGTTTATAAGCAGTTCTTTGATTGTCAACAAGAAATAAAATAATTTAAGACATTGAAAAGTAGGTAAAAAAAAACTTCTACATCAATTTGTACATGAATGTTAATTTTAATGTTCAGTATTCCTTTAATTAACAATAATTTAATTGGCCTGTACTGGATGGGCAGCAAGGACTCTTCCACTCTACCCTCCCCCCCCCCAAAAAAAAGAAATATAACATTTATCCAAGAAACATCTATAACGGAAGCATTCTAACATTTGCTCTAAGCAGCTATAATAATAAATGGTGAGCGTTTAAATTCCATTCCTTTAGCACAAGGGGTAAAGCAAAAATACAGTAACAATCCTCTTCTTCTCATTAGATTATAAAAGATTATTCGGAGTATATTAAAAATTAAGTTGAAATCGCAGGACAAAGTTAATAAAAGAGTTAAGTTGTTTGGAAGAAATTATTAAGGGGGCTTAATACTTACATTTGGGCATTTCTATTGTCCTTCTGCCTGGCATTGGCCTGAGTTCCCTGGTCTACAGTGGGAGAAGGTTTTCTAAGTCCTGGAGTACTGCTACGTGATCCAATTAACAGTTCTACAACAGACTCTACTCCAAATCAGTTATCAAACTTAAGAGCAATCCATTAGTAAGAAACACAATATTTTAAAATTTCCTAAATAATAACTTTATTGGAAGTATTGCAGCTGTAGATATACCTATTTAAATATAATGAGAAAATCAGAGAACGTAGGAAAAAATATAAACTTAACTGTAACAATAAATAAACTATAGAAAAATATTAAATACAATATATTAAACAAATGGGGTTATTTATTAAAATTCATTCATTGAGCACTATCTCATTTTGCAATATCATTTTAACTAGAGAGTGAACTTCAGAAACTCTTGCTCTCACACATTTTTATTAATTTGTTCATTAGGAATGTTGTTGATTCCAGCTGCATAAAACAATTTCAATTTTCTGATTTCCTCCTTACTCTTACCTTTTTATAGGTCTGTTTACAACAGTTTAAACACTTTAAAGTTCAGAAGGAATGGTTTGACTATTAGTTCAGCATTTTGATGTTCAGAAGGAACGGTTTGAATAGTTTTTCCATTAATCAAAATATTACTTAAATTAACTATGAAATGAGCTATAGCCTTCACCTTGGTCTGGGTTGGTGTATTTATCTGGGACAAGCCGAGAAATCCAAAATAATAATAATAATAACAGTGAGTTGTTATATTTCCTACCTCAAAGAAAAATAATGAAATATCTGTTGATGCGTGATATACTGCTTACAAGTCAATAAAACATTACTGAAATTGTAATAGCCATGAATATATTATTAATAAATTTTAATTTATAATTATCATGATGAAATAGCTGTTGATAAATTATGTAATGCTGAACACCATAGGATAACGGATAATGACCTTACAAGGACTTTCCTCCCATTAATAAATACTGTTATTTATCAAACATGGACAGTAATAGAAAGTAGCTTGATGGAAATAACATTGATAAAAAACAATAGATTAATAATTAAATTCCTATCTTACAATATAATTATTAGAAATCAATAACAGTTCTAAGTTAAGCACTGAAAATATAAAGACTTATGAAATGAATACCAATCTAATAGGCCTCTTATGGTAAGGTTTCTATTCAAATAAAATAAAATTAAAATGTTAGAAGATAGCAGTATAAAGCAATATATTATGGATTAAATTGCAGTATATGCGCCTTAAACCAAATAGCAAAATAAAGATAATTAATAAGCAAAAGTTGTTTAGAGGTGCCATGCAAAACTACAAACCACATCATGCCAATGCCATTCTTTTTATTTCTTCAAATCTAATACAAAAAGAAAAATAGTAATCAGTTATGTAAGCAAAATATAATGAAATTAATTAGACACAAGTGTTAAACTATAGTGAAATTGTAATGAAAAATGCTGAAAACAAAAATTCAATAGTAAAAAAAAAAATATTTTTGATAACATAACTTATATCTATAACATAATGCATAACTTGTATAAAAAATATATATACAGACATAATAGAAAAATAAAGAAATTAGCAGAAAAGAGAAAGAAGTGGGGGGAGGGAAAACGAAACCAAAATTTGATTGATTTAGATATTTTTCTGCAGATTTATAATTGTCTAAAGAAAGAATCATATTAGTCAGGTAGAAAACAAATTTTTCCAGACATTAGTAAAATTTTAATTGTTGTGTTATATATGTAAAAGATATTTCATTTCATTAGAAGATTTATTTTGAGGAAGTTAAATTTACTACAAAAAATTAAATATTGAGTAATGCTATCTATTACTCAACTAAAACTGGTGTGGAAAGTCCCACTTTTCCCCACTAGTGAGGAAAATTAACAGCCACCTAGATCGAATTTGACAATCAGCACTCTGTTATTTTAAATGTTAAATGGTGATATTATAATATTATTCATTTTATATTCCTAAAATGTTAAAATAAATAATTTTAGAACTATTTTATATTTAATTCAAGATAGATTTTATTTATTTTGAAGCGATTTTATAGAAATATTTAATATAACCTTAAATGTATTAGAACCTTCACACATGAGTAAACCATCCTAGAGTTATAATTTGCATGGTTAGTAACAGAAAATTGTAAGAGATAACGCTAGTGTAGTTTTAACAAATCTAAAGTTTCACCTTCAATTTCTTAATTTTTAAATGGTTGCAGGAAAAATGTATAAAGTATAAGGAAAAAGGTGTTATAAAGTGGCACTTTCCTCACTTGTCAAATAAATAACTATTTGTTAAAAATTACTTGATGATGATTCAAATGTTAAGTAGAACCCAATTTATTTCAAATGCGTGAACCCAGAATACCACAAATTAATTGATCAATAGAAACTAATATATGTTAAAATAAATAAATGTGAGCTTATCAATATAAATTAAAAACTAACACAACCAATGAAGAGTGTTGGGTTTAGTAATACTAGTAGCTTCCATGCATTCAGAGGAATTTATTGAGAACAATTGGTACAATATTGTTGAGGTTCAAAATATGTTAAAAATAAATCAAAGTAATTATCAATATTTGGCTTATCAACAGCGGACCAATATTAAGTTGACTTGACTTTATGAGTAAATTAAGTAAATAAAAATTATTCTAAATTTTATTACAGCCTATTTAACACATATTTAAAAATTTAATTGACTAATTGTTTAATAAACAGAATTTTTTTATATGTGTAACTGATTATCAAAGTATACATTTGGCATTGCCTCCCACCACGGCAAGCTCCTGCCATATTTCATCCCATTCGAGTATGGGGCGTCCTGAGGATAGGACCTCCCCATTTATATCAATCTCTACAGAGACGTTCAGGGAAGAGGACAGCACAAGTTTTTTGGCTCCCAGTGTGAAGGTTCCTGGAGGATTCTCAAGTCATATTATTTGACTATTGGATGTTACGAAGATAGAATCTCTCCTAGTTATTCTGCAGTCTGGTATAAGGAGTTTCAAGAGAAGCCGGATGGAATTTTGATTCATAAGCTGTTTCGTTAAGGAGTTTTTGGACACATATTGGATGCGATACATGTGAGTGTTTATTTTAATCAGTTTACTATAAAAATTGTGTTTTAAATTTAAATTGTTTTAATTATCCCTGATTGTAATTAATTGTCATTGACTCACGGAGATAAAAGATTTCATGTTTAATAAAATATTGTAAGCTAACAAACTGTTTTGTTTTTTGTAATAAGTTAAAATTTTATAATCAAATAAAATTATTATTAATGTCGACTTTTAATTAACTATCCATAATATTATATTATATACAGAAATATATAAATCCTTAACAATATATATTGATCAAATTACTGTCCATCACTTTCAACAACTTTTTCCTACCTTACAGGCAACATGGCAATATCGTGTCAGAAGAACGATGTTGTTCTGGCATCAATTAATTTTTACCTTTCTTCATCACTTAGTAACCATGTGACAACCAAGCCATAATGCATCGATCTGAACAAGTGGTAATTCTAATGCTGAACCCACCATATGCACAGCAAGACAATATTCTATATGACCTTCGAACTTTTTTGGGTTTTCCGAGCCGTTCTTTGTTTGTCATTGACATCATTATCACTACTTTTAATTCAAAAACTAAAATTGACTATTCGGATGTGACAGATCAGGATTACCTTAAGTTTCTAAAAGTGTTTGATGGGCTTTGGCAGCATATTTCTTCAAATCAAATAAGACAAGTAATATCATCAAAATACATGCAAGCACCTAATAGCTAGGGTATTAATAAATCTGGTTGATGAAATCAAAATTAAATCATTACAAAGCATCACTAATTAACACTTGTGTATTTTTTAAGCATTAGTAATTACAAGAAAAGAAAAATTAAGCGAAAGAATAAAGAAGGCAGAGAAGAGAATCAAGAAAGCGTAATATGGGGTTTGCAGTTTTGTCACGTACCGCTGTTGGACAGTGTCCTAGATGTGAACTCACTCTGAGGTTGCTGCCGTGAGGCCAAGGGATGAAGCCCAGACTGCATGGGGTTGAAGCCTCCACTGTTACCTCCTCCTGATGGCCCGTACAACCCACTGAGTATCTGAGGATAATCTTGTCCGCCAGATTGCGATCCTCCATAGCGATTTCCAATCGATGACGATAACTAAAATTCATTATAAATATAAAATTTTTATTGTATATGAAGTTTTACAGTAAAGAAGCTACCAAGGAAAAAACTCAATTTGGGTTCAAACAATGGAAATTTTAGTCTAGTTATAGATGGATTTTGCAATTTGTCACATATTTATTTTTGGTTCAGTTAATGATCTGAGTCCATGTTTAAAAAGTGAAAAAAAAAAAGAAAAAGAGGGTTTTCAAAACAATAGTTCCTCAAAAATGTGTTAGATCATTATCTAAACTTCAAAATGTTTGTTTAAATGATTACTGAAATATACACATTCCCCGTAATTACATTTTTTTTTCAAACTAAAACACAATTATTTTAAGACCATGGAAAAATTCCAACGAAAAGCCTTAAGTCTCCAAACTAAAACAGCAATAGAATATCTGTCCAATATTTCGCCCATCAGGCATCCTCAGGGTAGAAAGAGAATAACAGCAAAACAAAACATGAATAATGCACCCAAGAAACATCCCACCATCATTATTAAAACACAATTATTTTATTTTTCGGGAATATTAAAAAAGAAACGATTGAAAAGTACATGTAGTGACTTAACTCAAACCGATGACTGCGAAACTGATACCATGGTTTTCAACATAAACATACGTACATATACATCCTGAACAAGAAATAACATTTAGACATTTAACTTTCTACAATATTAACAAAGATTAAGATTAAAATAGAATTATTTTAAAAATTAATTATCTTGTTTGAGAGATAATTCTGCAATAGAAAGACATGACAATACCACATATATGTTTATTTTAACCAAGATTTACAAGATACGGAAATCTTGAAACCTGCATATTCATAATTTGATCTGATTAACCCTCCTCCCCTTTCTGCCCCAGTGGATCATGAGCGACTCAGTGCTGCTTAGTCGGCGCATGCACTCTCCTGAAGGATGTTTCTATAATTACAAGTTTTGTACTTTTTATTTTAAACCCTAAATGATTGATTTTTTAATGGCAAGGTGAATTTCAAGGCCATGGAAGTTCACCAATTTCAAGGAGTAGCAAATTTTTCATAAGATAAATGGGTAGTGGAGGAGGGTTAAAATACTTACTTAGCCTGACATCCCACCCCAGTAAGTCCTTCATTTCATCTGACAAGCAGTGAAAGAAATACAAACAAAAGCTACAATGTCCAACATGCTGCATTTATTCTAATAATGGCCCAGGTTTGTTGAATATTTTGTTTTATATGGAATTATAAACCTTCAAACGATCATATGTATAATTAACGGATATTTTTCATGTTACATAGTACACACCAAGAAGAACAAATTCAGAATGTTCTCTGAAAAGTAAATTAAACTGAATGAATTTTTAATTTAAAAAAAAAAATGTTGATAATAAGGTTTGTAAACAGGATTATTTTTATTTATAACTATTTCACTTCTTACCTAATATTAAATTAATCAACTGAAAAACTTCCTAATGGGTCCTAACAGTCATGTTTTTATTAAGAACCAATATACAACCAAAAAACAAAAATAAAGAATGATTTGAAAACTATTCAATTTCCTGAGCATTTTTAAAACTCTACAAATGATTTTAAACAATGTGTTTAAAATCCCTGAACAAGTCCAATTCAAGCTTAAGCTTTTCTGGTCAAAGCATGTATATTCAAGACTGCGTCTGTAAAACCTCCTGAAGTAAATCAGCCTTACGAAATAAGATTGGTGATCTAAAGTTCAGCCTAAGTAGATAAATTAATCAATAATAGTTACAACACATTTCTTAATTATCATTGCATAAGCTTTGAGATAAATGTAATAACATCCAATTTCAAGCTGTTAATTTATAACAACGGCAAAATAAGTAAAACTAATTGAGGCTTCATTGCTTTTTGTATTTTCACTTTTATAATCATTATAAAAAAAATGAAAAGATAAACCTTACTTACTAAAATAAGTTGATAATTAATAAAAAATAAATCCGGACACAATAAAATACATTATCTACGATATAATTTTATGGAGTTTTTTTTTCTATATTAATTTATATTAATAAACATAAATAATTTATACAGGATTAATGCATAGTATTTTCCATTTATTATCTAATAATTATTAGATAATGAATGGAACTGGATTATAATCAGTGCATTTTATTCATTACTAGCGATCCACCCCAGCTTTGCTCAGGTAACAAGGCATATTATGCCTACATGATTTATATGCGCAAAGCATTTTTTTTTTTTTAATCAGGTACCAGCTACTAAGGACCACGCGAATATCATTGGCTAGGCTTCTTTGGGAGTCTTAATTCTCTTTCTTCCCATCTCAGGTAATGTACTTAATTAAACAGAAATTATAAAAATAAAAACAATACCAACTATTTCTTTATATACAGATTTATTATCTTGCACGTTAGGATAATTGCACTGGGTTAGGCAGCGTCTTCGGTGAGACCCATTGATAATCCAACCCATTTACACAAAACCTCGGCAAATTATATAACTAAACCTTCCTTGTGAATCACTATCTATTGGTGAAAACGGCATGAAAATCCGTGCAGTAGTTAATGAGTTTACCATGAACAAACGCGGCCGAGGACTTTGTTTTATAATATGTATAGAAGATAGTTTGATTACGCAAATGAAACAAACTTGTTATATTTTCTTTAACATAATTTTGATTTGTCAAATAGGATTGATTGATTAATTTAATTCATAAAGACAAAACTGATTTTAGTTTTAAATTATTAAAAAAACAAAACAAAATGAAATGTATAAAATGAGTTTTATTTTTATGATTACCTAACAAAATTCAAAAACAATATTCTGTAAAGTTAGCGAAAAACTGTTTATATTTTCAAAATATTTCTATTTAAACAATTTCTTTCCCCTAGAATTTTGTTCCATGATTTTTATTCGATGACCGCATATGGAAGAAAGAGTGGCCTCTTACCGGGCGATCAAGTCTACAAACGAACAAGAAAAATGTGTTCAATTAATATTCATAAGTGTATGGTATGACATAGGAAAATTATTAATATTATATTTTTTTAAAATATAAGTTACTCGTACATCCAAAATTTCAGGTGTCTAACTTCAAAACTGATTTCCTGATTTGCCTTTAATTATGTACTATAATGGGGAGAGGACATGCCCCCGTACCCCCATATAAATCTGCCCTAGCTGTAGCCTATGATGTATAACCTATTTTAAATAAGTTTCATCCAAATCCGTTCAGTAGATTTTGCGTGAATGAGTAACAAACATAAATACAAACATTCGCATTTATAATATTAGTAGGATATCAAAACAAATAGCCTCAACTCATGTTCTTTCTGTTATTTTAACAGTTATGATCATGTGATTTGCCTTTATCTATGCACTATAACGGATTCTCCACAGTACCTAAAAAAATGTCAGGGGAGGGGGCACTTGCTCTCCTGCTCTCCCCTAAATCCACGCTTGCTATAGCCCATGTGTTATTCTGATGTATAAACTTTATTACTGTAATGTTTCATCCAAATCCGTTCAGCAGTTTTTGTGTGAAAGAGAGACAAACATACAAACTTTCACATTTATAACATTAGTAAGAAGTAAAATAAGATTACTACTAAAAATATAATAAAATTCGTTAAAGTTGGTTATTAGGGGGATTAGTTATAATCTTAAAAGAAAAGAACTATATGTGGTTCAAATATCTTAAATGGAAAATCAAAATTGAAATTTGAATGGAATTGGTTATTTCATGAAAAATAAGCAACTATTGCTATGAAATTTCATGATAAAAATTTAATTATGATCATTTTAAATTTTCAATACATTATAAATTGTATAATTAAGAGGTATATTCCATACAAACTAATAGCATTTAATTTCAGGAATATGTAAATGTACAAATGCTAATAAAGATTTTAAAACAAAATAATACTGAAAACTTTGAAATCTTGGTGTAGATGTTTGCGGATTGAAATGGAATGTTTCAATCGATTCAAGAATACAAAAATGCTTGACTATATCAGGATATGGAACACCAGTATATAAAAACTTTATACAGAAATCACCAATTAAAAAATTTTTAAAAGCAAACAATATATAATAAACATTAAATACACATTTTTTTTTCAATTCAACAAAAAAATATTCTCATAAGGAACTTTAAATACAAAAAAATTAAAAAAAATATTCCTAGGGGTAGAGGGTGGGAGGGGGATAGATACAGTTATACTGAAACAGTAAAGGGAATAGAGTAAACACCAAAATAGGAATGGTGCTATGCAAATGTACTTTTCTAACTATAAAGAAAAATATATTAAAAATTAATATGAGCAACTCAATTCAAATCTAAGAGAAAGCAGCTGTAACTATTACAAAAGTTGTTGCCATGGCTACACTACTTTCTCTTCCACCATCATGACTGCAGGCTTCAGAAGTTAACCAAGTTTTCAACAACTTATAATAAAATATTAGCTTCAAATAACATTCTATTTAGTTTCTGAAATAAGTATGGAAATCACACTGAGTAACTTCTAAATTCAGTAATTAAATCACAAACCTGTACAATAGCAGGATCACAAAGAAGCTGAGTAGGAGGTACAACACTTATATCTTTAATATCAGTCGCCCTGAATAAAATGTAGTCATAGACTTGATTCTGAGCAGGTACTGGATGCGCTGTTTTCCTATCTTCAGTTCCAAAGGACCGTACTAAGACATAATAAATTGAATATACAAATAAATGCAAACCAAGATACATAAAAATGAAGCATAAGCCTAAAACAATTGAAATAAAATCGTTATCAGAAACGAAAAATAATTTTAAAAATTTGAAACGCATATTAAAAATAATATTTATAAAATTGTTGCAATCATCATATATATATTATTTTATTTTAAAAATATAGACCTGCCAAAAAATATTTAAATTAAGATCTTAGTTAAATTTAATCCATCTAATGCAGGTTTGATTTGGCAACTAAAAGGGATTAACCATTGTACCTGACCTACATGATTTGCATTGCAACAACAAACCTGATCAATCATGAAAATAAAGTAATATGACCCTTAACCTGCTAATAATACTGCAATTCTACACACAATATGGAATTTTAAATTGTTTAAAAATACCAAATTAATTGTTTCGTGTTTTAATTTAAACTGTCTGAAGAACTAGAACATAGGACTAATGTTCAGAGCCGTGGTATAAAATTAAGACCTAAGATTGTTTAAATATAACCATAAATTATTATTTAAATTATATACGCATTTACGAATCTCGTTCTAAATTACCCATGAAAAAAGTAACTGCGTAGTTTAAAGTCGGTATATATACTGGGAATTATTAGTGAAAATGCTATACCTTCATAAACGAGAGTAAGAAAAAAATATCTGGAACTATTGGGTCAACTTACCATTAGCTAAAGCAATCGTACAATCTTGGGGATCGACTGTATACAATTTTCCTTCGTAACGAATATCGGCTTTAGAAATGAGACTAATCTTACTGCCCAACTCGGGCATATCATTGGAACTCATTTTTTAGAAACGGATTGAATGTAACACGAACCAGAATTCACCGATATTGACCGATTCACATCTCTAACTACAATGACACACTTGGATGTGGGAAAAATGGCGACTAACGGCGTTTCGTACAGAGTTCGCTAGTGTTGAATAATACATTAATAAAAAAATTACTTTTAATATTATGTAAAATGAATTAAAAATGAAATCGCTGATAATAATTAAGTATCTATCCTATATTATCTAAATATTTTCACGATTTAACTATTTTAGCTATATTTAAGCTATCAGCTTTTAATTTTATATTTAAATTTCCATAGTTATAATTAA
The DNA here is from genome assembly GCA_037127475.1 of Arma custos. Lineage (NCBI taxonomy): Eukaryota > Metazoa > Arthropoda > Insecta > Hemiptera > Pentatomidae > Arma > Arma custos. Next base: position 37,459,842 of record CM073760.1, read on the forward strand.
TCCCACTTATCTAATTGATTTTTTTCAATTTTAAAAGAACAACATTGTTTTAGTAAGAGAAAATCATTATAAAAACTAAAGTAGTCATAAGTTTCTGTTTTATATATTTCGAGTAAGACATGTTTTTTGACCCTTATCAGTTTCAACACAGTTAAATAAAATATAACATTTTTTCAACTATAAAACTAGCCCAATATTCCGTTTTTTATTATAAGTAATACATATTTATAATCCCGTGTAATCATGGTATTTTCTCTCCACACCATCTAAAATGGCTGCTGCTATAGGTCGGATATATGGCTCAAGACTTTTAAAAAATAATCCTGTTTCTAAACACTTACAGGTAAGATTAATCTTGTAAATACTTATTTGAAGCATGTTCGAACAATTGGACGTGATTTTTTCAAAATATATTTTATCACATGTAACCTCTTTTTCATTAACCAAAAAAAATTTTTATTTGTGGAAAATTTCAGCACACCCATTTATTTTTGTTTTTTAGACAAGCAGCTTTTCAACTACTAAGTCATGGTCAAGAGGAAAAAAAGCTGTAGGTTCATAAATATTTTATTAATACATCGAATTATATTTTATTTGAAAATTGACCTAATTTTTGTATGTAGTTGTATACCTCCCTTGGTATTTTGACTGGAGGAACAGGCATGTTGATATATGCTCTTGAAAAGAGTCTTCAAGCAGGAGATCTTGAACTTCATCCTCCTAAACTACCCTGGAATCATAGAGGGTATTTTCAAGCACTTGATCATGCAAGGTATATCCATTTTCATTTTTTGTTTACAAATTTATATTTTTCTAGTTTTCATAATTTTATTTTTTGACTTTTATAGTATAAGGCGGGGCTATGAAGTTTATAAAAATGTGTGTGCTGCCTGTCACAGCTTAAGATATGTTTGCTATCGAGATCTTGTTGGTGTTTCTCACACTGAAGCAGAGGCCAAAGCAGAAGCTGAGGAACAACTTGTAATATTAACTTCTATTTTCTATTGTGATAAGAAGTTTTTCAGTTTTGTTCTTTTAAAACGTTATTTTAACAATAGTTTCTGGATGGTCCGAATGAAGTTGGTGAAATGTTCAAAAGGCCGGGAAAACTTTCAGATCATATGCCAAGTCCTTATCCCAATGAAGAGGCTGCAAGAGCAGCTAATAATGGAGCATATCCTCCCGACCTTTCATATATAGTTCCTGGACGTCATGGGGAAGAAGTAAAAACACTGCACATTTACTAGTCTTGTTCCTATTTATTAGCAATAAATTCATAATTTTCTTATTTCAGGATTATATATTCCACTTATTAACTAGCTACTGTGATCCTCCTGAAGGTCTGGTTATGAGGGAAGGCCAATATTTTAATCCTTATTTCCCTGGTGGTGCCATAAGTATGGCTCAAGCTTTATATAATGAGGTAATATTGATCACTAAATTAGTTTAATATTTTTTCTTAATACCCTACTTGACTGACAAATTTAGCAGTTGCTTTTTAAAACTCACTTCTGATTATATGTTAATATATCAATATTTTTCATAATCTCTAATCAATTCTGAAATTATGTCTTCTTAGTTAAGCATTTAAGTCTAGATAAATAGTTAGGACTAGTCAACATACTCTCAGACTTCTCAGTTGCTGTTGGTGATAATAGTTAAAAGTAAAAAAGCTATCACTTTTTGTTTCTAGAGGTCCCATTAAAGAATTTATTTCTTTTGATTGATGTTCTAAACTATCTAATGTTAGAAAAGTATTGAACTTCCAGGATAATCCTTTAAAGAAGTTTTTTTATTGGTAAAGTTATTTTATTATTGAATAGATTTTATTCAGAATGATTTAAAAATTACATTCTGCCTCTTGAATATTGAATTGAATTAAGTCTGATACTCATTAAAAATGGCATCTAAAACACTTTTTATGTAAGTAATTGAAGCATTAAATTTCATTTCTATATAGTGTTTTCATTTGATAGAAATAATTTCTAAATGAGTATTGATTATAGAATATAATCAAATGTGTTTTATCTAATCTTAATCATTCATAAGTCAATATATTGTTTCATCTTGAAAAATATCTCAACATTTTAATGTAATCAACTTCATTTTCATCACCATTTATTAAAGCTTATTAGCCTCTTCTTGGTGAAAGTATGTTCTTAGTTATTAGGTTCAAAATTATCAAAGAACTACTAACGCATTCCTCCAGGTTTTATTTTTATTTTAAAAAAGTAATTGTAGAAAGAGATAATGAAATCTTCATCACTTCATCCAATAGTTTCATCTGATTTTGTAAAAAAAAATTTTAATATTATGCCACTTGCAATTTATATATGATCCCTAAACCTTAATTTTGATTTCTTAAGTGATTTACTTCTTTCTTCTGACCGAGTCTTATTAGATCTCAGAAACCTTTAAAAATTCATTAGGTTCTTGGGAAATGTTAAGATATATTTAATAGCAGATGTTTTCTGTGTAAATTTGCAGCTATTTTGCTTAGCAGTTCTAAATAATACTTGTAACACATCTGTACACCATTTTTATTTTCGGTTTGAGCACTCGAGGGTTCAGGTAGCCCCTGTGATGAAAATATTGCTATTTTTTTTTTTTAAAGTAAAAATATCTTATGAAATATTGTTCTATATGTGTCCTTTTTAACATTATCGCTTACTTCAAGTTTATTGTTGTTGCTTACCGTTAATTGCTGATACATAGTACAAAATCTTCATAAACATTCAAAAGATTGATTTGAGCTAATAATTCATACCATAGTCTTTTGTTAAATAACTAAAGCCTAAAAATGCAAATCTAAATGCCTTATGCAAAATTTTTTAGAACCCATAATTATAATTCGAATTATATTAAAGAAATATGACCAATTATTTAAAAGTGTTTTTTTTTTACCTGTGATTTTATCAGTAATCATCAACCATTTGAAATAAAATTTTGAGATGCCCGAAATTGTGAAAATTGTCCATGTTATGTCAGTTTTTTTTCTTATTGGTAGTGTAGTGTTGTATTTTTACCTTATGGATTTTAGTTATCTAAAAAAAATTCAGTAGTTGCCATTTTAGTAATAATGACATCTGTTATTAAGTATAATTCGTAGCATGAACTATTCTCTTATTTTAAAATATTTGTCACTGTGATTTATCCTATCACAGAATGACTCTAAGACTCAAGATAAGCTCCACGAAGCCTCTTTATAATTGAGAGATGTTTTTTTTTTTTAGAGAATTTTTGGTGGTTAGTGTAATCCTGAAAAGATTTTTTTTTTTACTCCTGGTCTAGATACAGTACATTTATGCAAGATGGTCTATCTTAACCCTATTCACTTCTGGCAAAAAAAATATTGGTTTGGACAAACTTGGTTAGGAATTTCGAACAGATCAGAAAGAGGGAGTGTTAACTGTGCTTCCAGTAATTATTACTACTTCTCAAAATGCTCCTGTTTGAACCATTTGATATTCCCATGTTATTTTGAGTTTCTTTCTGTCTTTTTGGGAGAATGAGCAAGTCTTTCACATTTAATAGTGGAAAGTAAAGTAAAAAAATGCCAAGGAACTGACTCTTGTAAACACACCACTCCCTATTTGAAACATTTCACTTGATCTGACATTTTATAATAGCAGAAGGTGTTTCTTTTGGATTGTATTCATTCCTTAATAGCCATAGATAGGTTCAGTTCATAGTGTTAGTTGGTGGTTAACTTAGATTTGGAGAAAACAATTATTTTTATTTTATTAATCGGTAGGTACTACCTCTTGCTAAATATTTACATTGTTTCTTACAAATTATCCACTTAATTTTTTTTAATTATATTAATAACTTATTGTGTAGTAATGCTGGTAAAGTAATATTTTTTTAATAGTGTCATAAACAATTGTTTGCCACCGATAGCATATAGCATTATGCTATATTGGTATTTATTATTAACTTAGAAATTTATTAATTAATATTAATATAATTTATTGTTAAGTATGTTTAAATTTTGTTGCAATAGATTATTGAATACTCCGACGGAACTCCAGCCACTCAAAGCCAACTATCAAAGGATGTCGCAACTTTCCTCAAATGGACCTCGGAGCCTGAACATGATGTACGAAAACAAATGGCCTTAAAGGTATGAATACAAATTAATTCATTCTGACAACATAAGTTTTTTATTTGCTCTAAAAAATTTTATAAATTCGATTGCGATTTCACTAGAAATAATTTATTTTGGAATTTTTTATGAACTTTCAAAATAAAATATTCAGTGGATCTAAAACCTAATAATTAAATGGTGAATGAAACTGGAAGGGCATCCTGAACACAGCAAGTGGTGTTGTGGCAGATGCTTTATGAATCCGTGGGGGTGGAATGGTCTACAGCTGTGTTTCTCTTCTGAACTGGAGGGCTGCAAAAAAATGTTAAAACATGCATAAACATTATGATTAAAATAGAGAAAAGTTGTAAAGATTTGATCAGGCATTTCTAGAAAATTTAAACTGTGTATATTTACATACAGGCTTTCAATTCTATTTTATTACAAGTAACGAGCTAGTTTATTGCTCTCTTTCTTAAGTATAAAAAATATATTTAGTTTACTTCTTTAAAGGCCGGTCATCAGCTAACTGTGGGCAAGTCTTTGTTATCTCTGCTAATATTTCAAGATGGTGGTTTTTAATGAATTGAATTTTGATTAACTATTAGTTGTATCACCAGTCTACCACTTTACTGATTTCTCCCCCCCCCCTCTTTTATACATTAGTTATCTTGAAAAGAGCAGTTTCACACTTTAATATTTTTTGGAGAAACTTAATTTTATAGTGTCAATGTACTTCCCTTAATATATTAAATTTTAATATTTGAAGAAAATGGAAAAAATATTGCTAATTATTCCTTGTAAAGGTAATGTTATCTGCGAATGGGCAAAAATAATTATTCTTAGTCAACTTTAAGCAATCTTGGTTTGGAATACAATCCTTTATATATCTATTTAAATGCTGTATTATAACAAAAGAAATTAATTATCCATTATAAATGAACTATTTTTTATATTCATGTGATGACTTAATAAAGTTTATCTTAAGTTGTTTAATGATTATAAAAGCAAATAGGGATGTAAAAAAGATAATTAAGCACTATAAAATGCTATTACGACACAGGTAATACATTTTAAACTATTACATTATATACTAGTATTCTTAGTTAACTCTCAATAACTTAATAGCCAATGCAATAGTAGCTGTGCATTGTTGAGTTTTACTTTTTATTAAAAGATTAATTTTTTCCAAAATCCATTTTCAGTTATATTCATCTGATGATATTTAAAAAAAATGTTATTGAGAATTGACTAAATGTATTAATGCATTTCCTGATTCTAAATTTTCTGATGCATTTACTGATATTGTTTAATCTTTATTGATTCCTACTCTATTTTATTTTAGATGGCATAAGAATAGAATTAAATAGTTTAATTTTTAATTTAGTTCTTTTTGTGAATGACTAAGTATCAAATATTATCTTATGGGGACTTCATTAGAATTATTGTTTAACATACAATGAACTATACAACTTTTTGTTCCATAGGCAATTTTCATCTTTTCGTTCTTCATCAGTGCTGCTCTTTACTGGAAAAGACACAAGTGGAGCACTCTTAAGAGCCGAAAAATTGTATTTAGGCCACCACCATCATCTCCACCAAAATTGTGAACATAGATACTATGTAGAAAATTTTATTTATAACAATTTTTTATGTTGCTGAGTGGCCCGTGAAAGTAGTTAACTTTTATTCTCATTCTCATTCGACTACTCAAGATTAGATCGATTAGAGAACAAGATTGTTTATACATTGTGTAAATAAACTGTTTATTTAAATGTTCCATCACGTATTTATGACCTACCTTTGCTGCATTTCGCTCCAATTATACTGCCAGTGTTTGTCTAAAATATGATATTAATTTTTACATGTTATTAAATGTCGGGTTTAGGAGAAGGCGTTTATGTAATTACTGTATATTAATTGACATGAAATAAAACAACTGTATATTTTAGTTTTATGCTTAATTTAAAAAGAAAGATTTGTTATGTAAATATGACTGTTAATTATTGTAATAAACACTAAAATGATGTATAAACTGATATTGTATTTTAAATAAACACATATCTTCATTGAGAAATTCTAGTAGAGTATAAATTATATTTATACACGATTCTTAAATTTGCTTTTAGTGACAATTATCTTTATATTATAGTATTATTATAAATTTATCTTCTTACAAAAATTCAACTCGGACAATCATATCTTAAAATGTAAATGCAGTACAAACTTATAAAAAGATGAGAAGACTCTGCTTCTTCTTTCCATCTCCTGGATAACAAATAAAAATTACTGCAAGGAAAAAGTAAATAAAAAAAAAAAAAAGGAAACAAAAAACATTCCATTAAACGGAAATACCTTATAAACTGGTAGTGTTATCACTTTGATTTCACTTGAGGGACTTTATCAGGAAATAGACCTAAAAGAATTGCTTTGTTAATGATCTTTTTTTTCTTTTTAAAAAATAAATACAAAAATAACAAAAACCACTTTTATTTCTTATGTTCTATTTTTAAATAAAAGAAAGAATGGATTAGTTAGTAAAGAGAAAAGAAATAATGTATAATAATTAGATACAGAATGCCAGATGGTACAAATTTATTTTAAAGATAAATAATAAAATAAAAAAACACTAAGCTTTTTTTTGTTGCAAGTACTGATTTTATCAAGTCTTGACCTTTTATAAATCAAAATTATTGGTGGTAACAGTTAGTTCATGAGGGAATAAATCCTGATTACTTTTTTTTATCATACAAAACTAAAACTGAATCAAGTCAACCATACTTACTATAATAACATGAAATAATAATGGTAAGTAAATACTCCTATAATCCTTTTTTTGTTATATTTATTTATATTTTAATTTTGCAAAACAAACTTGAAACTAAAAAAAGTAATAAAATAAGCTTTTGGGTGAAATAGAAACATTCGTAACTATCTATAAAACTAGAATATTTTGACGATTATAAATGAACTGTGTTTCGTTTCTACCTGCGCTAACGAGCAGTTAATCTAATGTCGCATTTCTTTTTTTTTTTCTTTTCTTTTTTCCTTTTGTTATTAATTTAAATACTTTATATATACACAGAATCTTAATATATATTGAAATGATGCTTGAAATGGCTGTGTAAGCATCAGAAGAATAAAAACTGATTTTAAAGCATTCTTGATGAGAATACGATGCAAAAATCTATCATTAATAAATAGGATACAACATATAATTATTAGAACAAGCTATAAATAATAAGTATCAACATAGAGGAATTTTCTTCTCTTGCCCCTTAAAAGGTAAAAAAAAGTAATATAATTCAATAAAACGTTTAATTGTTAAAATGAATAGCAATTAAATTGATATAAAATGTTTGCCAAATTTTTTTTTTGCTATTATACATAGATCATAAAAATTCAAATAGCTTTATACCTATTATTAATACACGATATAGTATTAATATACAACAAGGATCTCTAGGAAAGGGGCAAAGGAAGAATTATGAAAGAAAAAAAAGCAAAGTGATGATATAAAGATAGTGGGAAGAAAGGAGGGATTTTTCAAAACGCACTCCCTTCAGGTGGCTGTGTAAGTTTCAAGTTGTCTTTAAGGGTCATAAGTCTTCGCAGTTCTTGAAGCAGTGATTTGATAGTATAATCTCGTGTCCATCTTGCTAATAGAGGAACTGCTTTTTGGTCTACCTGAAAAGCAAATAAAAACTAATTAAGAAAAAAAAAAGTAACAATACTGAATAAATTAAGTGTTAGGGAGTATAATTAAATTTTTTTTCATTTAAAATTTAAATATTCTACTAAAGGAACACATAATTATTTTTATAAGGAGACAAAATTATTTTTAATTAATAATTAAATGCTTAGATCTAAAATGCAAAATAAGAATCCTCTATCAGACACAACCCAAATATTAGAAATGCTTATGGTTGGTTGTTCCTAATTTGAGGCGTAACAATTTTTATTTAAAAAATAAAGCTGCATCAGATATTCTTAATAAGTCCTTTTGATAGATAGATGATGATGACCTTATTAATGAACTTTTCTTCATTTCCTAATATCATGGATACATTTATAGGTAGTCCTATTTTATCCATAGCTCTTTTGTAAAAAGTACAGCCTTCGAAGATATGGGCTATTGACAAGCTCTCGCTGCATTGCTCGCATGTTGGCGGGTGTTCTTTAGTAATCAGGTGAGCATTGGTAAGCCTTGAATGCCCTATTCTAATTCGTGTAAGGACCACTTCCTCTCTTTGGATGCTACGACAGCAGCTGCTCCATGGTTTGACATCAGTTTTAATATGCTTCATTTTATTTGTAGGGCTATTGTCCCATAAGACCTGCCACTCTAGAAGTAAGTGCTGTCTTAGTGGTCGCGCTAGCTCGGTGGGGTCAATACAGCTTTAACACAACCTGGAAGAGTATTTTGCTGCCCTATCAGCCAGTTCATTGCCTATAATACCTACATGTGCCGATGATCAGATAAAATTTATCAATGTTCCAACATCATGTAGCTGTTTCGTAAGGTTTAATATATATTCTAACCCAGGGTGTTCAGGGTACAAGTTACTCATGACTTTTAAGGCACTCAAAGAGTCTGATACTACTACCAAATTTTCAACAGGTGATTTCATGACACATCGGAGGACCATTCCGATGGCATTGATTTCTGCGGAATATATACAGCTAAGCTGATGTAGCTTACATTTGTAGGTAGCATCAGGTGCAACAAAGGCAGAACCTGTTGAAGTATCCGATTTATACCCTTCAGTGAATATTAATAAGTGCTCTGGTATAGATTTAATTATTTTATTGAATATTTCTTGTACTTTCTTTTCTAAAAAGGGCTTTGTACTTTCTTTTCTAAATTTTCAGATTTAATTTAGGTTTTAAATAGGTCTAAGGAGGAATGTCATTTTGAATCTTGTTTAATCTGACCTGTTTCAGCTTTCCTATTTCAGTGAACATTCTTTCAGCTAAAGGGAGCGTGGTGTTACATTTTTGTCAAAATTTGGAAGAATGCTAATCTAATCGCATGTATTATAATTATCTGTCAATAAAACAACCTGAAAATGAAGTAAGAGATGTGAATCGAATTCTACCTGGGAACAGTTCTATTAATTGAACAATTTTCTTATAGTTCTACAGCTGTGATAAAAAAGTAAATTGTCATTTAAAACTCCTGGACATTAGGAAGGCAGGTAAATTTTTTTTATAACCAAACTGTCAACAAAGAATATTATTTGAGCATTATGCGTCATTTGCGTGAAGCTGTTCGTCTGAAACGGCCGGAATTATGGGCGAACAACTCTTGGTTCCTTCATCAAGATAATGCATCCGGTTCACACTGCATTGATTCTTCACGATTTTTTTTGCCAAAAACTCGATTCATATCGTTCCGCAACCACCGTATTCGCCTGATTTGGCTCCATGCGACAAAACTCAAAAGGCCAATGCGGGGACACCGTTTTGACACGATTGAGGAGATAAAAACCGAATCGAAGAAGGTCTTGAAGGCTATACCGAAAAAAGACTGTTCATGAAAAAAAAAACACACTTCTATTAGCTTCTCTTTTATGTATGTAACAGAATCTTTGAGCTCGATTTTTGGCCACTTCAAAACATCAAATTAAATTGAAGTTTTGCACACTTCTCAAGGAACAATGAAATACAATCATTTAATGAGTTTGTCTCATTACCACGACCAAGATCTTCATTTCCGAAGACACAGTACTCTTAAGCCAAGTACTAAGGCATGTACTTCGGTATACATGGCTTAATATTTGAAAAAAAAAATTTGGCTTTGAATTAAGTATTAAGAGTTATTATCCTCTATACTAGCTGTCCCAGCAGATGTTCTGCCCTATTTCCCTAAAACAAAGGGCTTCAAAATTTTCTCCAACCATTACAATGGCTACTTCATCGATTGTTGGTGCCATGAAACATCTTGCATGTTCTCGTACAGGAGTTTTATCAGCTCTGATTAGAATTTTGTGATTACCAAATGGTATAAGATCCAGTGCAGCTTTAAACAATGTAATCAATCTATTGTGTTGATGAAACAAAGATTGTAATTGTTCTACAATAGACCTCCTCACTGAACTGTTATTATCAATTTCTTTTGTTGTATTGCCTATGAAATAAATTTGCAGGAATTTATAATCGCCATCTGTCACCGGTAACAGTGAACCTGCTTTATGATATATTTGGCCTTGTATCTGCAAATTAAACAGAAACATTTTACTTTTACACAATAACTTAAAAATTAAGTCTTGTTACCTTAAAAGTTAGCATGAAATTGTCACGAAGTATATTTTTTGCCCAAGAAGAAATCATTTGGAAGCAGTTGTTATATTTTTGTATGTTTTTAAGGAAATGTATGGAATCCTTTCCAGTTTCTGAAACCAATGAATACAATGGCTCTGTTGGTGGAACCAATGGCACACTTTGCCACTTGCGCAACACAATCCATTTCCTTCATTTGTGAATTCACTGTGGACAAACTGAGTTCGTAGATACAATAGCAACACATTGGTAGGAATTGTAGTCAATTGAAACATTGTAACAGAAAGCCGCTTGTGATTGTAATATCCTAATTCTTTCAATTTTATTTCGCTCTTCATGTTGCTGTGCAGTCCGATTAGATTGAAAATTAGCTTGATTTGTAGCGTTTTAAGTTCTTCGACCAAAATTGCTGGACCCGCGTCTTATAGGTGGCATGGGTCTAAATGTAAACACATTCAACAAATAAACACACAATTGGTTTTCCAGAGAAGCAAACATTTAATAACAACCAAGAAAATGCTATGCATCGGGGACGCAATGGTGACACGTACGTCGGTTATATTATTTTTTTTGTTCAATTTGCTTCAAAAGAACGTAGGCAAAGGAATCTAAGTCCACGCAGATTCTTCCCATCCCAAAAACTGCACCAAAGATTACTTTCTTATCACTTATTATATTATATACTTATGATTACTGATCTTCATTAAGTAAAATAACACCATTTTTTACACAATAAAAAAGCCATAAACAATATTGGAAAAATTAAAATAAGAGGGAAAACATATTTGAGGGAACTTGTTATATTATTTTATTAATAACACGCAAACCCTAATAAACTTTTACCAACATCTAACACGCATTTGTTTTCTTTGATTGACGTCAAATGTTTGACAGCTGGGAACAGAGTGATTTGTATGGGAAAAGAAAAGTGTTGTTTTTATTATTTCCCTCACCATTTTTAGGATTTTTCTCTCCATAAGAACCTTCTTTGCGCCTTAACAAAAATAAGAAGAAAAATATTAGCCAAATTGGTCGACCCGTTCTCGAGTTTTGTGCTTAGTAAAATATTTAGCGATTCATTTTTATTTATATAGATTGACATTCCTAATTGAAAACAAATAAAGAAAATATATATTTATTCATTAAACAAAATAGACCAATCTAAAGCAGAAATATTTTTAGATGAAAACATGAAAAAATCAAATGGGTGGAATTTTTTGCCTGTCAGTGTATATACAACATTCACATTCAGTTGTATGTTGAACGTCTTGGTGGTGGGGTGCTGTCTCATGTTTGGAGCCTGTTTGGGCTGTTGATCGTTGGGATGTATTGCACCTTTTTCTTCGAGATGTGATTCACATAACCCCCTTTTTGTTTTTGGTGTCTTGATAATGCCTGAATAGGCGAAACGTCGACTGGTAAGTGGGTGTATTTTTGAAACATAAGGCTTTGCATTGTGGTTTTTCCCAATTGCATTATAATAAATAATAGTTTCTTTTTGAGTTTTTGGCTCTATTTTAGTGTTTTTCACTTAATTTTTTTTTTTTAATTTTTTGAATAGAGAATGTAAGGGAAGATGGATCAATTCCTCAGATGTGGATAGTGTTCCCTTTTGTTTTAAAAAAATTGTTTTTGTATGTAACTCTGCTATCTATGTTTTGCAACTTCTGAAAATATAAAAATATTTGAGAAAATGGCTGGATCGGAGGTAAAAAAAATTCTCTTAAATATGGAGAAATATTTATTGGAAAGCTAATGTTTCGACGCACATTGCAGGTCTTCTTCAATGCTAAATATACCAAATATAGAAAAATTTAAATTATACATTGTAAATATTAAAAATACATATAGGCATCAAGGTATCTGAGAAATAAAACATAAAGATGGGGAAGGGCCATTAGATAAATTTACGAAGCCAAGGGAGTAATTGTAGAATATTATCAAATAAGTAATAAAGAAGGTAATACAAATAAATCTAATTGAGATGGAAAATAAAAATAAGAAATAATGGGATTAATGATATACACTGACAGGCAAAAAATTCCACCCATTTGATTTTTTCATGTTTTCATCTAAAAATATTTCTGCTTTGGATTGGTCTATTTTGTTTAATGAATAAATATATATTTTCTTTATTTGTTTTCAATTAGGAATGTCAATCTATATAAATAAAAATACAACTGAATGTGAATGTTGTATGTTGAAGGTCTTGGTGGTGGGGTGCTGTCTCACGTTTGGAGCCTGTTTGGGCTGTTGATCGTTGGGATGTATTGCACCTTTTTCTTCGAGATGTGATTCACATAACCCCCTTTTTGTTTTTGGTGTCTTGATAATGCCTGAATAGGCGAAACGTCGACTGGTAAGTGGGTGTATTTTTGAAACATAAGGCTTTGCATTGTGATTTTTCCCAATTGCATTATATTAAGTGAAAAAATAAATAAGGTATCAATATTCTGATCAAACTGTCAAATCAAAACTTACGAACGGAAAAATGAGACTTTAAAGAAGTTTAAGAAGGTATCAAATTTTAACACTTTGTTCTGGAACATCAATAAATATAAAAATTTTATATAACACAATGAATAAATGGGCCAGTGCAATCTCGTATGCTTTGCTAAAATCTACGTAAGTACTAAAATAAGGGCTAAGAGCTTAATATTTGTGTGTCATCCTTTGAACTGTTTACAGACCAGGTGTTAAAATGGCAGAGCTAATGGAAGTCTTATTTGTTTTTAACCCTTTAGCGACCGTGAACTACTATAATAGTCCGAGCGCGCCGTGCCGTGGGGACCGTGGACTATTATAATAGTCCGGTGTCAGGTGGGCTCCACGGACCATGGACTATTATAATAGTTTTGCTTCTCCGGCGTTTCTAGACTGTGAGTTACAATAGTAGTTCAATTCCTAGAGCCATCTAGGTGTCCGCATGACAAGCTGGAATACTTTTTCTTGACAATAGATGTCGTAAAAATTCACTTTTGGCTATATTATTTTTTGTAAAGAGTGTCTGTCGTGTTTCGGCATTTATCACATTCAAAAGAATTTTTAATCGTATAAATTTGTATATAGACATTTCAAAAAAATAAAGTACATAATTGTTTAATTTTTTAAATAATTAAAATTAATTTACAGTAATTAAAATTTTTTTTTTAAAATATGTTTTTAAATTCACCAGTGCCAGTCCATTCACCATTCCTAGTCCGAATCAAAAAGGATGATGGGAAACTATAAGGAATTAAATAAAAAAACATGATTTCAGAGTCAAAAAGTAATCGGTTCAGTGGGCACAGTTGACTTCTCTACCACTCGGTCCAGCCAGCCCGCTCTGACCCGGCCGTATTCGGTCGCTAAAGGGTTAAAATCAGGATAAGTGCTCTGCAAGAAGCTTACATAGTAATAATGATGATATATTTTTATTTTCTATATAAATATATTAATATATTATTATTGATTGTCAATTGAAAGAATAGTCTTTAATTCTTGCCCAGATATTTTTTTTTTCTTTCTGAATCAATCCCTAAGGAACACGTTTAATCAATTATTTATTTTAATGAATGTTGTGTGCTTTTCTGTTTAAATGTACTTTCTCATTTCTCATTATTTCTTTTTTTTTGTTGTTCAACAGATAATTTCTTGTCTTCGATGGTTCTTCTTGGAACCTTTTACTTTAATTAATATTTTCTCATATATTATTACTAATAAAATATAAAAATTACTATGGAAGGTATAAAAGGAGAGTATAGAACTATCCCTATTTATTTGGGAGGAGGCGTAGGCTAATTAAATTGAATCATTTTTTTAAATGATAAAATTATAAATAGACCCAAACTAAAAACGAATTAATTGAAATCACAATCAGTATCGCAACTCTTTACTAGCACACAGTACTTTTCGCACCATGCTGGAATAATTCTGAACAGTTAGCAATAACAAGTTTAAGTAAAATAACTTTTTTGTGAGATTTTTTTTTACTAGAAAGACATTTGTTTTTCACATCCCCTTACATAACAATTGAAACAATATTTTTTTTTTGCACAAATTTTTCCTTTATCGGTGTTTTAAATCTAGATAATTTAAAAACACAAAACTTCTGGTTTAGCAGTCTTTAAACTATAAAACATGGCACAAACCCCACTCATTTAAAAAATTAGAACTAGATATATAAGCTGAAACTTCTTAGGAGGATTAATTTATTTTGAACTGCATTTTCTTTCTTCCTCTTAAGGGATATAATTTTAAAAAACTAGAAATCACAACCTTTTAGTTTTTCATTTCATTTCATTAACCGATTATTGCAATGACTAGATGATGGCTGGACAATAGCAAGAAAAAACAAATTCAAAAATTGTATTTTATCTTTAAATTTCTCTCAAAGTAATGTTTAAATGATGATTGAATCAAAAGGGAAGGGCACTACGAGACGATACATCTATCCCAAAAACAATATTTCATCATTCTGCAGCTAACTGTTTTTAAGATATACAAGATTTTACAAAATGTAATTTTTTGTAGATATCATCCAAAAAGTATGCTGATTACAAAAAAACAAAGCAAATTATTTGAAACAAAGAGCTATTTGAAATTTACACCATTATCTCTAAATCCTTTAATATCATCATCTAGATTACTTGAGCATGCTAAGCAATAATACTGTATATATTTGATTTACTCTTGTATAAAACAAGCCCGAAGGAAAGCCTACTAAAAAGAGGGAGAAAGCTCCCCATTACAAAAAAAAAACCAATAAACTGTTTTTCAGCAAAAGATAAAACTTGCTACAATTAAAATCCCAAGGATTGGTCGTTGTTCTATAAGTAAAATAAGAATTCTTTATGATTGAATGAATAGTCTAGGAGGAGCCAATGCAATATTTTTTATTCTCATAGCCTACTGTTCAGGCTAAGCTTTTGAGCTATCAATCAGAGAGGTTTAACTTCTTGACATTTCTCAGAAGCAACTAGCCTTGATGAGAGTTAACAAAAGTTTGAGACGAAACACAGACTTCCAAATATCAAATAAAATTATTGCCTTGAGTGCACCTAATTCATTCCATCATAAAGAACACAGTCTACAGAAAATAATACCAATTATTTATACATTGAGAATTAAAGATCGTCAAATCAATATAGGTATTACAATTTGCAAATAAGTGAAAACGTACCTGGCCAGTAGTGTTATTGACACAAGTCATATTAATCCGAGTAATGAATCTGGCTGATGGAGCATCTTCTGGATATCTCTGCCCACATTCTATCTTAACGCTGTACATTCTGTTTTCATAAGGAGTCTGAGAAAAAAAAAAGCAACAGATATTATTAAAAGAATAAATATTATATGTACATGTGTATGTGTATACATGTATATCATCATGAGTTTCAAGTATCTCAAGCAGATTAACTCAATCAGTATTTTGAGAAAAGAAGAAATTCAGAACACTAAAGTTTTTTTTTTAATTAAAAAATAAATAAATAATAATTAAAAGATAGTTATACCACATAGAGCATAATTTATCAAAAGAGAGGCTAAAACTAAAACTGCAATAGATTAAAATCTCTATGCATTATAAACATTTTCTCATCAATATAGTCTCTTAGATGTTCTTAACAAAACATTTAATAGAATAAATCGTTAGAAGTTTTAACTTAAATGTAATTTTTTAAAAGTATTAAACTATGTTTGTTAGGTGTATAAATGAAGTTACACATTACTACATAATATAATGCTCATTTTACAAGATAGAGCTAATCAAACCAACTCTTAAATAATGTAGCTAATAAAACAACAAACAAATTAATTTATTTAATTGTTATGTGATATAATTCTTTTCAAATAAAAAACAAAAAAAGTACTTTGAGAAACTTCACACTGCACCCTTTATCTGCTATTTGACATATCTTATTTCAACATTTGTTTGTTATTTTTTCAAAATTCACAAAAGTATTAATAATTTACTTTTTATCCAGCACTTTTGAAATTTATCTGAACCTTTTTGATTTATCAGTTTACAATGCCAACAGAAGCACATCAATGCAAAACTTTAATCGAAACACATCTGGAAATGTTCTTCCATTATCAATATCATTTAGTGTTTTGATTAATATGCGATTACTTCTTAAACTTATGATGCTTTTCTCATTTTTTTATTTTTATTTTTTTAATGGTCAGAATTTTTTACTTAAAATGGATCTGTTACCATAAATAACTGTTATTTCATTATGGTACTTGTCCGTTTGGATTTGGACCATGCCAGGTTATGCTGCCTACAATTTATTTCACATAGTATTGCCTTTTATTATCATAGAACAGATTTTTAGGAAATTAAATAAATGAGAAACATGTGAAGACAAAATAAGACTAGAAAAATGAAACATTTATTACAAGCAATGTTCATTAAAAAGAACAATATCTAAGAAAAGATTTGCCCGGGCAAATTGTTTCTCTTTAAAAGAAAAATATATAAAAATTAAAACAATTAACAAAAAAATATCATATTTTAGTTAGATATCATCATTTCTCTTTAAAATATAAATATTTAAAATATTATATGAGAAACATGTTAAGAAACAATGAAAAATTTATTACAAGCTATGTTCATTAAAAACAACATCTTCAGGAACTTTAACTATGAAACACTCTTTTGCTTCTCTACATATTCCTCCAAATATCCACTGCTGAGGCAAAATCTGTCGTGTGTTGTTTTTTCTTCTAGTACATAGACTTTCGTCAATATCTACTAATATCCCTGGACCTCCAATAGTTGTTGAACTTCTCTCTAATTTAAAATCACACACTTCTCTCATATAATTGGAATAATCAATTACTGTAGAATGAGACATGTTGAGTTGTGGTCGTCACAAAACTTTATGGAAGTCAGTTCCTCCTGAAGAAATAGGAGAGCTGATTTTTTCATTAGTGACCATGCGAAAAATCTTCTTCAAATTCCAAGTCATATTGTCAAAATAATATGAAAACACATTCACCTTCAACTTGACACAAACAATAACAAAACATTTAGAAAGGTTACGATAACATTAGGAGATAGTTAAGAAAAGTGACACTTGGGGCGCTGGCGTCGAGGGACGTCCAAACAGACAAGTACCTTCATTATCTTTATCATTTACTCTTTGGTTAGATATATGTTTATGTCTAAACTTAAAATCTAAAAATAGAAAATGATAATATAATATTGCATTCATGGAAAATTATTTCACAATCATCTCAATATCGAGCAAGTTTAATTAGTGTAACCTAATTAATATTTTACTTGTTTGGTAGCGTTCTTAAGAAGTATCCAAAAAAAAACAACCTTGTAATGGCATTACAAGGTTAACTGGGGCTTGATGATTCTGCCACCCTTGAATTTATATTGCATTCCTGAGGATATTGGTTCGTATAATGTATCTATTGACCGATTTTTTAAATAGTGCTAAATCCATAAGTAATAACGATAACTTATGAGTAATAATATTAGCCATACCCTAGGAGGCCCAATAATCATTCCAGTCCAATGAGTTAATGTCATATCATCATCATTTTCAAGCCCCCAAGATATTGTGCCATCACCTCCGCCTCTTTGTCCTTGTTCGAGTTCTTCCAAAAGTCTAAAGTTACGCGGGACCACTGAAACAAATATTTTATTTTTGTAAAGAAGACAAAAATAATAGTTATGAGATAAACCATTTCTATAATACTGAATTAGTCTTCTGACTTTTACAAGCCATTAATTTATAATAATCTAACAAAAAGAACAAATTTGTAACTTATGTAAATAAAACCTTCATAATAATGATCTTGGTATAAAACAATAGTAGCCTGCATTTCTTCTCGATTGTTTAACATTTACATTATAATTATATCATAATTTAACTAATTGTTAATTGGCTACCTTGATATGTACAATTACATAAGTATGTGCATGTTCATGTGATGGATGAAAAGTTACATAACATGAATAATATTTTTTCAAAAATTATTTTGGATAGTCAACCACTTTTACAAAGATCATCAATGACAATTAAGGACTGTTCATAAAAAGTGTTTGGTAAACTATAATAGTTTCTTTTTAAATATTTAAAGATACAAAAATGTCAAATCATAACTATTACTTCAGTCAATACCAAATGAATATGCCATTAATAGTAGCTAATAAATATATGAATCTTGAAACAATAAATACATGGAGAAAACTAGGAGTTAATTTCTTAATCAATTACACTAGGTAAAAAATAAATTAATGTTTTTATGGATTAATTGCTTTAAAATAAATTATTGCTTTACTGTAGCAAACAATCCTCAACTTAATATGAACTGATTAAATTCTGAACATGTATAAAAACTGATAACTCCATAGGTTACAACACATTCTTTATATAATTAGATATTCATATTAAATCTTAAGAAAATTATAGGAAAATCTTTTGGTTCATATAAATATGCTGCATAGATTGAGATTCTTAAAATTACTACTATTCATCTATATCACATTGAGATAAAAACATAGATTTAGCTATATAAACTATATTGATAAAAACAGTTTCTCTAATCCCGAGATAATACTTTTTTCAATATAATAGTGATAAAAACACAAAATCATATCAGAACCAACATAACTAATTTCATCAATTTAGTACAATTAAATCGGAAGATTGCAATCCATATATATTTATAAAGTTAAAACACTCGTTTTTAATCAAATAAAATAAGCTATGAATAAATGGTTAAAAAATGTTCTGAAGTGAAACAATGAAATTTCCTTAAGCGACTGTTTAGAACCGAAATAATGATAACTTTCCAAATTGTTTTCTCAAAATAAGATGAGCATGAGCCTTAAAATTATAAGGGTAGAAACTTGCATAAGGGGCTAGAAAACAAATAATATTTTAATAATTCAAAATCAACTCATTACGTTACTTCAACATGCTATCTTAAACCAAGTGCAAAAAGAATTACCTTAACAGTCCTTAAGATAATTAAGAACTATGTCATTCAAGAAAAAAGTGTGGACAGATAAAACATTAAATATAGTATACAATAGTGAACCATTCATTGTAACAATTCAAACTAGAGGATATACAACCCATATGTGTTATCAAGGGTTCTGGACCTAAGTGCTAATTATTCAATCCTTTACCTAAGTTCAATAGTCCATAAGAATCTTCTGATAATATTTTACAGAGAGAAATACATTTAAAAAATAACCATAGTCCTTATGAAACCCTTCATAAATTAAGAACCGCCTGGCACTGAAATAATAATTTAACAAGCAGCAAGGTATACGAATTATAGTATTTGACAATGCTTTATAACAAAGTATGATCAAAATACTGTAAAATAAATTAATTGATCCATTAACAAGAACTTACCTACACGTCCCGTAGGACTAGCCATGACACCGCCTGAAATTAAGGCACTAAACAACACTTAACTTACTTAATTCGATAAACACATACAAATTTAATTAAAAGTCTTTGCTTCTGACCTAGTATATCTATTTGCTATTATTCAATTATTAAAATGCAAGCATTTAAAAAAACTGTAGACGCAACATGAAAAGAATGAAGAATAGATAGATATTTAAACACAGCCTTCTACAGCTTGAAGGTATGGATATTACAAGGAAAAGTATTTTTTATTAACTACAATAATTATTAAATTATAATTACTCAGGGGAAAGTTCTACAAGCAATATAAAAATAAATTTAGAACCATAATAGCTCAACTTTTTAAATTATTTAATTTTAGAAGTTATCTTCAAACGTATAGATTTAGTGATACAATTAACAGAAACTGATAAATCTAATATAAGTAATGATCGGCTACCTCTTAAAGTGATCATTGAATAATATTACGAATTACATTATCTATAAAGTTAAAATTGTCAATCGTAGGTCGTATAATATACTACAAATGTTGTAAAGCCTATTGTTTTGTGGTCAGCATTTACTAGTCAAACTGAAGAAATGCATTGCAAAATTGAATTATTTACTAAATGGAATATTTATAGTTAGTTGGAATTTCTTATTCAAAAATTTAACGTGCTTTTCATTCCAGAGGATTTTACAATCCCATCAAATATTTGTTTATAATATTTTAACTTGCGCCACTCTTAAAAATCGCTCATATCGAAAAGTAAAGGTTCTCTGAGTTGGAGGGTTTTACGCTATTGTCATCATTATGTCTACAAGGTAATAAAATTAATATATTGAAAAATCAAATTGTCATTTCTGTTTGAAGTTGTAACACAACTTATAAAGATATTCGATTCAATTTTTAATATAAAATAATTCAATAAGCAATCCATACATTTGATAAGTATCAGTATTCAATGGTCAACTGCTTTACTTAGTTACTGCTCCATTTTAAAATAAGTTTTTTGCATACATTTACAATGAATAAGTCTATAACCAGTTAAATGCCGGTCTGAACTATGTTGCATTGCAATATTACGAATATTGAGTACTTGTGTATTAGCTGGTCTGCATGAATCTACCTTCTTATCTCATGTAACCTCTTCTTATCACTCATCTCATTTCAGTTATTTGGATGTGGGATATTAGAATGTTTTTCAGAGTTATTAATTTTGTTTATTTTCTATTTAAATTTCCGTATTGTTTAATTAATTTAATCTTGTATTTTTGTCATATTCGGTTATAAGGTTACAAAGAATGGTGGATCACAGTCCCTGCAAACCGGCTAACACACAAGTACCAAATAATTGCTTACACTAAATGTGCCAACACTATATTTATCCTCAAAATGAAGTTTTCGAAACACGAAGAAATGTCCTACTTACTTAATAAGGCTTCCTCAAGTAAATGTATTAATTTTTTATTTCCTTATTCAGAATTGCATCTGCGACTAATACACATTCTAATATTTCCATTATCCCTTATTTTAATATATTAACGCAAATTAATTTGAAAAACTAAATTATATGACTAACGATGATACACTTACATTCGTTTTGATTTTCCAAACTTGATATAACTAATTTAGTGGTAAGACAACATCCATTCTGGTTAGAGAATTTAGGATCATTTTAGAACATCGGTTTCCATAAAATTCCTTGGTTTCTGTGAAACAAATTTCTTAAGAAGCCATTACAGATAACAAAACGTCCTTACTGATGAACCTAAGATTCTCGATTAGAGCATTGCTTCGAAAACAAGTGAATTTTTTTCCGTTGCAGCATTAACGTAAACATCCTCATAGCAAAAAGGTAACTTCACTAAAACATTATAATTGTTGGAAGGTGGTGTTGAAGATAATGTGCGTATGTCAGTAGATTTATATTTGAGGTTCATATTGGTTCTGTTGGAAACTTATCCAACACTAAGTATCTTTGACAGTGTTGGTCTTTACCATTCCACCAGGAGGAACTCGTAACAGCTACTTCGACCCATCCTAATGAAAAAAAAGATCTTGGCAACCCTGTTGTTGAACTTTCCTTTCAACTCAAGTCATTTGAAGACTTTTTAAGAGGTCAATCAAAACAAATATCAAACCCTAGGGTCCATCACCGATTTTCGCAGTGTGAATTTGATTAGTTTAAGGGCAGTTATAATCTGTGGTGAAAGTGCTTTTAAATGCCGAATAGGCTTTGATTTGTTATTTTAGTTCAATTAATTTATTTGTTATTACTATCCATTTTATTGAAAAATTATTACTTAAACCACAAATCTTATGATGGAGGAAATGAAAACCACATTTCAATCTTTGGTGGTAGGGGTATACACCCTTTCTGTGTGCACCATATTTTAGAACAATTCAACCGTTTTTATTTGTAAAAAGAGTAGGTATATATTATTCTTGTTGAATACTTGAAAATAGTTCAATTATAAATAGATCTCTCCTAAAAAACCAACATAATCCAGGCGTTCTTCTCAGGAACACCTGCCAAATACGCCAATAGGACTGCCCGGCAGGTGAGCTTCGTTTTTTTATGCCAACCTTCGGATGGGACGTGGTGGTTCCGAGCCTTTACGGTGTCAAGTACTGATTTAAGATCACTATCCCAATTACACCTGCTTAGTCAAAACTTAGGACTCCCAATGTAGCACCATACGAACAGTTATAGCAGCATATAGTAAAGTTAAACGGAACAAACATTTCAATAAAACGCATTAAATATAAAAGCTATATTTAATTAGTTTTTAACGATAAAGCAATAATTGTTTCGGGATATAGAAGCTGGAGGAGGGGCGGTACTATCCACCATGTCTATGGGCGGCAGCACAACAAGTTTTAGTGACAGTAAGTCTAGTTCAGGAATTAATGAAAAGACAAAATAAATTAATTTTCCCTGTATTATTATAAAATATCTATGAATGAACCTGTCCACATAATCTTAAGCGTATCGATAGTGTTTCGATCCATTTGACATCGATACTCCTTTGACATTTCATTAAACTTTTTTTGAAAACTTTGATAAGGAGACTGATTCTTGATTAGATCATTTCTTTAATTAATTGTGTTGTTATGGCCACTTGAAAAATATATATCGGTATCGCATAATTATTTATTATAATACATTTTAAAAGTCATCAGAAAATAGTCTAAAACTAGAATATAAATTGGTATTTCAATGGAGTTAGCAGTTGATAAAACCGAAGTAATTATTGAGTATAGTGGTCCTGTTCAGATCATTAAATTTAACCGCCCTCAAAGGAAAAATGCATTGACCTCCGAGGTAATCTATTTAAACTGTTTTTGATAAATATAATTTTCACTCTTGTAATCTGTCAGTTTTATGTTTGCTTGATATATAAGGATATACTTGTACCATATATTTAAGAATGATTGAATAGGCTTATGATAAAAATGATCTTAGGCCGCCATAGTGTTGTAATGTTAACGATTATGTTCTGTATTATTGGGTCTGTCTAGATCAGACACAAAAGTGGCTAATTGATATTTTATGATTTTCTGTTTATAGGCTTATTATATTTTACGGAAGGCACTGCAAAATGCAGCTGAAAATGATGACATCAAAATCTCATTTTTCACTGGAGTCGGTGACTATTTTAGCAGTGGAAATGATTTTGGTCAATCATCAGTAGTTGATGAAGATATAGACATTACTATAAGGAACAGGATTGCTTCTGTTAGGTGGTTTTACAACTCTTTTTAATTAATCGTATTTTTTACTTGCCATTTTTATTTTTGTAATTAATGAATTATGTATTTTAGGGAGTTTTTGAGATGTTTGATTGATCATCCAAAAATATTGATAGCTTTCGTAAATGGACCTGCAATTGGAATAGCTGTAACAATGTTACCTCTTTTTGATCTTGTTTATGCCTCAGAAACTGTAAGTTTGCCTCTTTTTTTATCTTGTTTATCACTTACATACTGAAAGTTCCGTTATACAAAAAATTAGTAAAGTAAATTTATTATCTTCGGAATCTTTACTTTATAGGCCACATTCCAAACTCCATTTACTTCACTTGGAATCACTGCTGAAGGATGTTCTACATACACATTCTCACGATGTCTTGGAAAGTCCTTGGTAATATTTTAAATATTTTGTGATTTTTTATCCTAATTATTCAGCTTTATTACAATTATGTTCATTTTAGGCAGCAAAAATGTTATATTTTAATTATAAAATGACTGCTAAAGAAGCGAAACATTGTGGATTTGTTGCTGACATTATAACTACTGAAGATTTGCCTGAGTACATGGATAAATTGCACACACTTGGGGAATTGCCATTAAAGGTATTATATATATTTTATAATATATTTAATTTTGGTTTTGACTACTGGAAATATCTATGATGTTTTATGCCTTCAATTTGAATATTTTAAAAATTTTGTTTACTTGAATATTCAAAGAAGCTTTTTTGGTTTCATTTATACAGATTTTTGTTTGTGTTTAAAGGTCTAAAACCCTTAGGTCATCAATGCCTATAGTTTCTTGTTCTTCCCACAGCACTATGGTCTATAGAATACCTTGGCTTCCTCAACAATATTCCTCCATTTTAACTGATCTTCTGCTGCTCTTCTCCATGTTCTCACCCCCAGGAGCCTTAAGTCTCTTTCTACATCGTCCAGCCATCACAGTCTTGCCTGCCTCATCCTTTTTCTCCATCTGATCAGTCCCTCCTTGATCAGCTTTGGGAGCCTTTTTTAATTTGTTCTGTATACGCAATCCAACCATCTTTAGCTTGCTTTTTTGATACCGAAGATTATCTCAGGTTCTCCATATAGGTCCTTAACTTCTTGACTCTTTTTGATGCGAAAACAATTTCCTTCTTTGGTTGGGCCATATACTCTTCTAAGGATCTTTCTCTCCCAAGTATTCAGTAACTTCTCTTGCTGCTTGGATAGCTTCCATGCCTCCCCACCACTAGACGAAAATACTGCCCTTATTTTAAGGGTTCTTATTTTCTGTTCCAGTCTGTTATCTTCTGTTTTAATGCTGTTAAAATACATACATGTTTAACATTTTCAAAACTGCACCCTCTTCCTTGGAGATATCCACTGGACGACTTTTTTCTTTAATAGCATGTACTTTGTTTTATTCTAATTTACTATGAGCCCTACTTTCCCCTAATTCTCTGCAAAAGATGAGCAGCAATTTAGGACTGAAGCTATTGCATGGAACTAAGCAGTACAAATAGATGCTATTTTATGTTGCTTAAATTTATGTATAATATTGAAGAAGAAATGCACTGATTGCGAATGTACAAAGTGAGGCGGAGGACTTAGAAGAGGTAGATATCCCCCCTGAAATGGAAGAGATCATTGAAATTATATCACAGCTCAAAAATAATAAAGCACCAGGGATAGATGGTATCCAGAACAAATTGTTCGAAAACACCTGGGAAGAGATAAAAGAACATATCTACAATATAATTTTTGAGGTATAGATGATATGAGAATAATACCTGAAGAATGGTACGAATCGACCTAAATCGAACATCGAACACCACAAAAATCAAACCAATATACAAAAAAGGCGATAGAACGGAATGTGACAATTATAGGGGTATTTCATTGCTGAATTCAGTATATAAGGTTTTGTCGATAGCAATTAGTAGAAGATTGACAAACTGGTCAGAAACTGTTTTGGATGATTACCAGTGTGGATTTAAACTAGGAAAGTCCACCACCAACCAGATTTTTTCAGTGAAACAAATGCTGGAGAAGACATACGAAAACAATGTTACTCTTCATCATCTGTTCGTGGACTTCCGACAAGTATATGGTTCAGTGAAAAAGGAAAAAATGTACAAGTATCTTGAGAACCTGGGAGCTCCAAAGAAATAATACAGCTGGTTAATGGATGTAAGGCCTGGTCACCAAAGTCAAAATGCTGTAGAGAATTTCGACTGAATAATGTATTTGTATGTGGGGTGGTCTGTGCAGTAATTATTTGGATGTATAATTTATAACCAATTTTTATTTTCTATACAAGAGAGGTAAGCCTGAGTTGCACTCTTGATTCCAGTATTATGAATATAATCTAGCTTAGCTAATGTTTGGCAATGGGCAAAATCTTAAATGAAAGATCCATGTCCCAATATAGTTATTTCATTATGAATCTATCTGAATCCCAAGGATGTACCTAGCTAAGAACTTTCTTAAAGGTCCTCCCCTTGGAGGCCCTCTCCTCTGACTTGAACCACATTAGTGGTCCTAAGTCATCTCCAGTACCATTCCAGGTTCCCAAAATCTTTCTCTTTAATTATTGGGGACAAGAAACTAATAGATATGTGATACCTTTAGGGGTGGGTTAGGGGTATAATTGATTGTTGAATCTTACGAATTAGTATCTATCTTTGAACCAATGAAATATAAAAAAGAACAGAAGTTAGAGATTTTGAACCAAACTTTTTTTTTTCATTTATTGATTTAATTTTTAAAATTTTAAATTATTTTCTCTAAAATTAGATTGGGACTAATTATAGTTTTTTGTTATTGAAGTCGTTATGCCAAAGAAATGTGGTGTGGAATTAGATTTCCAAGCAGATTTTTTTTTTCTTTTTGGTGACGATAAGATTTGTAGAGGCGAAAAATTATATAATTATATCAACCAGTTAAGAGTAATAAAATATCTATGGATAAAAACAAAGCTTAAAGTTGTATTCAAATTAAAATTGTGTGTAAAATGGGGTAGATACTCAAACATAAATTTCCAGCGGGAATTAAAAACAAAACGGCAAACATCCTCAGTATGAGATTTACTACAAAATCCTGTTTGGCTCGATATACACTGAATCAAATTTTTAGCTCATGAAAGATAAATGAACAAGATATATTTTAAATTTTAGTTTTTTGCTGTTATAATACATTTTAAAGGTTTTTAGTGTGATCCAAGTAAAAGTGACGATGGGGTGTAATTTTTAATTTTTATATCATGATTGGGAATCGATTCTTAAAATATGGATATTTATGCCACTTTATAAATTGAAACCTTAATTTTGAATTTTTAAAAATGCTCTTCCAGCTATTTTCTTAAACAATATGGATTTGTATTATTTCATTATATATATATATTCAATTCATGAATATATATATATTCAATTCATGAATATGTGGCTTATTTTTTATTTTTTTCAGGCCTTAGTTTATACTAAGCAAATGTCAAGGAGTCATGATCTCAAATCACTTCATTATGCAAATTCAATAGAAGCAGAAAAACTGGTTGAAATGTTTCAATCAGAAGACTTTATAAATGCAATGTTAAAGTTGAAACAAAGAAAGATAACTGGAAACAGCAAGCTCTAAGACTTTTTACTCTTTTTTCAGTTCTTTATACATCACAATTTATATTATTATTTGTTGAGCTAAATATCCTAAAACTCCTTTCCAAGAAAAATATTGTTGTATATTTTTATAATTTTTATGTTATGAAAACAGAAATATGCTCATGTTTATATGCCAATTGACACTATATAGTATTATATGTATTTAAATGTAGATTTTATAATTTTATATGGCACCTCTCTGTGATGGAGATGATTATCCTTTGTTTTTTTGGATGATCATTTAGTATGATTTCATCTTGTAGAATAGATATTTTTTTAAAATGTATAAGGTCCTCGCATGTAAGGTTTGGAGTAATTGAACAGCTTTTGTTAACAATGGAAAGAGAAATTATGTTCCCTTTCATTAATAACTCTTAGATTCAAAGTACAGAAATAGAACATGTTTAAATAAAACTAACTTAAGTGATGAATTTGTTCTGCAGTTTTCTGGAACCCATCTGTTGAAGTTCTCTAGTAAGAATTAAAATCACATTACTGGCCCTAAAATGATCCTTAAAATGGATTTTAACTCCATTACATATTTCAGTACTTATCTGAGCATATATGATGGTAATATAAAACAATAGCCAGTAATTTTAATTGAGCTATCAAGTTTTCAAATTACTCACTAGAGAATTGCTGTAGCGAGATTTTAAGTCGCCATTTTGGTACCTAATAAACAGTTAAACCTGTTTCTTATTAATTCTATTTGTATTTAAAGGTTTTTTAAAACAAATATTGCTGTCTTTTATAACAGTTGTGTATGGCATACAACAGTTTGTTGAACTGAACTCTATTGTTAAACAACTTATTTTACTTTTTATTTTCCATCCTGTAGTGCCTGCAAAGTGATACAGCTTTTAATGGAAGAATCATGCTATGAATTCCTGTGAAAAAACAATGAGGCTCGTCATAAAAAAATAGCAGGTGTACATATATCATGTTTGCTTTCGACTGTTTCTCAGTTTGGCTTCCATCTTCAGTTTTTTCTCCTCCTGCCTGGCAGTCTTCCTAGTACAGCCAATCACACAATGTTCTGGAAGTGCAAGTAATTTTTTTGGTCATGAGCTGAGGGAAATTGTTGGTCTCTATTACAATGCAACTGGGGAACAGTGATCAGTATCTTTTCCATGTTTAAAAAGTTTTTTCCCTAAAACCTTTAAGCCCTGCTAGAATCTGGAAGCCTCAGTAGTGGAGGAGGACCCACATCCCTTCTAATTGTCATCAGGCAGTGAGAAAGTAAGGAGTTCTCTGGCTAGCCATAACTCAGTACTTTATTCTTTATTTTTATTCTTCCATTGTAACATCTACCATCTGCTCGACTCCACTGAAGTGACTATCGCAGCAGTTAGTCGAGAGGTATTCCTCCTGCTAAGATCTGCACTGATCCCTATGACAGAGCTCTGTTGTATGTTCTTCAAACTAGATACTTTATAAATGGTTATAGTTGCTGGGAATCTGGAATCAGAATTTTTTTTCTTGGGTGTCTATACCCATTAACTTGGCCTACATTGGTGTTGGCTTAGCCAGGAATACACCACGGAACTTTGGATGATTCCTCAACTAGGAACTCATACAAAAACTCCAATTTCGTGAGCGTTCCTCGTTTCAGTATACTCGTCTAAAACCTCGTTTGCACTCTTCACTAAGTGTAGAGCGTCCCTCATAGTTACTACACTCCTGGCCTAGTACAGCTGTTTTTTCATATTGGTTGAGGTCTATTTCTACCATGGGACTGGTCGCCATTTCGCCTCCGGTCCCGATACGCTTTAGACATCAGTGATCTTGGATATCGGGCAATACAGGTCTTTGGTGAGACCTGTCTCTGCCGCTTCCCATTGTCGACCAGTTTCTCTTCTTTGAAGTCAAGGAAGAGAATTGGGTCAACTTTAGAAGGCACTCTAAACTGCCCTTGGAGTCCTGTTTTGAAAAAATTAAAAAGGGTAAGGTAATGTTAAAAAAAATATATTAGTTTTTATATAATGGGCATAGTCACCCTCCCTCCCAACTCAAGTTGCGAGGCGTAAAAAAATTGAAATCATCCGCAAGCAGGGAACTTTCGTTGCTTAGCATCTTCTTGAGGATCATCCCATCTTTCATTCTTCGAGGCCCGCCCGTCAGTCTCGTGAGATTTGAAAACTTGACATTAATAATGGAAAACCAATAGTCTTCTCCCTCTTGAATCTATATTTAATGAAACTCCTTGGAAATAATAGGAGCATAGACTCTTTAGCTCTAGTGAATCCCCCGGTATAAGACCTATATTTAAGATCTGTATGGGCCAAAGTATACATGTTGGATAAAAACCGTAAGGAACTAGTGATGCAATTAAAAAATTAAATACATTGAAATTGAAAAGGTGCTTAATATGTAAAATTTCATATTCATTCATTCAAAATGTAATTGATAGTGTACACAACTAGAAATTATTTTTGGGTTTGTGGATTTACGTAGGTTGGACTGTCTTCCACGGTTTCTGAACATGTAGATGGTATAGAATGCCGTCGACGATGATTAAATCGTTTTTTTAAAATTTAGAAATCGTCAATTCTGACTTTGTGTCTTTTATGTGATGTTTGTATCTGATGTTGAAAAAGTTTTCCGTCTCAGCAACGTTTCTGGAGAAGGCCAAACGAAGGCATTACGTAATAACGTGTATAACATAAGCAAAATCAGACGTTGGTGTTGACGCTTTATCTGCTTTCAATGCTGTTCACATAAGTATTGACAAGATACATATTCTGGATTATTATAAAAGAACAACACAAATTTTCAATTGTAATTTGTATTGCATTTGATCAACATTATCATTTTATGTACAAGATTACTTGCATTTATTCTCGATTATTGGAATCAAAATAATTAATATTTTACCCTCGGTCTCCCGAGATGTATCTAAAATTTAAGAAACTTGGGGGGAGATTCCGTGTTAGTCTACCTGTTTGGATATTTTTAAAAACGATTAATTTTTAATTCAATCCATTTGTTGACGTTGAAATTGTTTGCTTACCATTTTAGGCACGAATATTCAATAGAAAACAAGTCCATGTTTTCTCATTTTTTATTTTATTAATGTTTTTCACACTGCCCAGTTCCCGCTTAAAGGTAGAAAAGGTTTAAAATCATTTATCTCCAATTAAATTTTATGTTAAATATTTCGTGAATCATGCACAGTTTTGGGTTTTCTATAAATTTTACAAAGTTGGAGTTATCTCTATTTATCATATCAGGTATTGAAATTAAGTCATATTCTGCTGTTCAACTGGATCTTGCCTTTTTATTTTTTAATAACCCTGTCCTATTAGTGATTACTCCTTTAATTATTGAAAATATTTTATATTAAGATATTAATGTTTTTTATTTGTTTATTACAATTATGTTTTTATTAATATTAACAATATTTTAGTAGATGTCGTTATATTAAGTTTGGGATAATGAAGTTAATAGATATTTTTAACACATAATTGTTTTCTACCTCTAAAACATATACTATAAGAGGAGTTTTTATGAAAACGTGATTATATATGAATACATGGTGATATATGTATCATCATTATAAGGTAATTAGCACTTCTAAATACTCATTAATATTAACTGTAGGATTGTTGGGTAGTACTAATATATATATATATATATATATATATATATATATATATATATATATATATATATATATATATATATATATATATTAATTATAATATTATAATAATTGTGGTTTACATTTATAAAACTACATATAAAATTATAGTGCAATGGTAGATAGAACGGTGAGATGGTAAATAGAACACAACACCCACAGTGATCTGAGAAATCTAATGGTAATAATCCTTATTTTATATTCGAAATGTAATAAAGCCCATTTTTACTGTTTATTTTTGGAGGAGGTTGGCTCCATTGGTAGAGAGCTAAGTTGCTGTGCCAAAGTGCCTACCTCAAATCTGGCTGTGGCAGATAATCTATTTAATCTCTTAACACTTGGGTATAGATCTCGAGATCCTCCTGGGGTGGTTATCTAGCCTCTGATAATCATACCATTATTATAGAGTAGTTACCAACACATTGAATAACATCTTTCAGTAGTAGCTGTTATTACTAAAATCACAAATAAGAACAAATCTTCTGTTATCTTGAGAATCGATAAAATTTTCCAAAGACCACTTCAGATAGTTGTAAATCTCATTAATACATAAAATTTTCCTATGGAGATTACCGGACTTGAACCTCCCAGACCTGGGAGTTAAAAGTATAGTTTCTTGCTCATTCAACTTTCTCACTTCCTATTCCTTGTAAAATGGATTCAGAAAAACAAAAAATCTCTTTAATTCTTTTGAAAATTCTTATGAATGAATGGTAAATGATTTTCTAATGTATGTATTCTTTCCGAACAGCTCTTTCTCAGACACCTGACAGAAAATTACACAACTTTTTTACATGGTAAAGTTTATATAATGTTTGACAACAAAAATACTATAACATTTTGATTTTCCTCTTGGAAAAAGAATGAAGGACAATGATTTTAAATTATCAAGCTATACGGATATTGTAGCAGGTGGCTTCTGAAGTGTTATCAAGTTCTTATTATATTTGTCATATTCTTTGTTGTTCAATTTCATCAAGGAATATTCCGTTTTACCTTCTGTAGATGTACCCTCTATCCCTTTTGAGTTTCCATGTTTACTTAAATGAAGGATCATGATTCTTAGATTTATTTTATTAGCCTTTTTGCTCTTCTTTTCAATACTTCATCCTTTTGCTATTGGGTATTATTCTGCTATCTCTATTGATAGAATAGTTTTTTTTTTTTATAAACACCTTTCAGTATCCTTTCGGAGTTAAGATATTAACTCGTAAGTAAGTAGTAAGTATGATTTTGTATTCTAGAGTGATGCTAAGAGCTTCAATATTCTGAAAATTCAATATTGTTACTATTGTCCATAAAATTCCATTTAATTGAAACTATTGTCTCCATCTCATCTAATTAATCCACCTATTTCACTCAAATTTCTTCATTTTAAATGAAGAGTAAATTAACTACAAAAATTGTATTATAAAGCACATGTTGAAACGATTATTTATTTTAATGTTGGGGTCGAATTTATTTGTCAAGTTATAGGTTTTGTATAATTTTTTTTTTATTCAATGTCACTTTATGCTGCTGTGGCTAATTGGACTATGCTATAGTTGGAGTCCTAAACTGGTCATAGGTACAATTAGGATAGAAGTTTTAATGAGTACCTGACACCAGACAGCCATTTTATGCCATGTCCCTTCTGATGGATGGTATATCCAAGGATTTTTTACTCTTTTAAAAAAATTCTAAGGCTACCTGTTGAACTACTAACCTGCGAATTTGTTCATAGAAGGTTGTTATTCTAATGATTTCATGACAGTTATCAAATAATTGGTATTTATTGTGCTAAACATACAAATTTTTAACCGACTTGACAAGTTTTAATAATTGCATTACGCATAATGAATGACTTAATTTAATAAATACATATTTCAATATGTGATCTAATAAAATACATTTTATATTAAATGATTTATAGAGATACTGTGATTGAAATGTAACCAGGATAAAATTTCATTTCAGCTATTCTTGTACATTTTTTAAGTTTATATTAGTATGGCGTGATTATGTTTCATGTATTGCTAATAAATACCACAAGTATAAAGTATTGCTGTAAATAATACTGCTCTTTATCTCTCTTATCATTCTCTTATAATCTCTAATTTTTATTTTTTATTTTACTCTGATATCAGCTATAGTGAATGATGCTGCTATCTAGCTGTGAGAGGTGGAAGCTCTGACTAAATATGGCCCCCGACAAGTCTGAGTTCAGTCAGTTATTTCATGAGTAATTTTGGAGGCGGAACGTCGTCTCCACGGAGGGTGTACCTCTGACAGATTTCCGATATTCCGGGGGGTAATAAATTGTGTATTATCTTAGATTTATAACAAGTCATCCGGGAATTGGTATTACCTGTAGAAAGGTGCGTGAGTGCTCTGTGGAAAGTTGTTCTGCAAGATGTAATGTGTGATAAAAAAAATTAAGGTTGTACTTCTTGCTACACTTCATCATTGTTACCTTGTCATTTTGTTTTTCTTAAGGTAAGATATACCTATTTTTCACGTAGTGTTAGTTATTAACGTCCAACATGCCATGCCAGTTACAGCACAAAATTGACATTTCGTTTATGTCTACTTGTTGAAAAATAATTCAAATTCATGCCCCACTTTTAAATCTGTCATAAAATTGTATATTTCCCCTTTTAAAAGTTTTATCAATATAATTTTCGTCACGTTGCCATTTCTAACTCGTGAGATTTTAATCACAATATAACTAATGTGAATAGATCATCTTATTCTATATTTGAAAATTACTATCTGATAATATTTCCAGATGGCATAATCGTGATGTTGAAGTTAGTTTCAGTTTTGAAAGTAGGGAAAATCGCATTGACACAAACATGATTCAGATAGCTGCATTTATTAAAAAAAAACTTAAAATAGGTATTTAAATTATAGATCAGATATTAAATCATTAGTTTTATTTTAATATTATAATTTTTGTATTCTTAATAATTCTATTTTAATTACTTTTAAGTTCATAGCATTATTCATGTTTTTAGTTTCAGCATTACATAATATTAAAAAATAGACTTATTTATCTCATTGCATTAAAATTGTTAGAATATACCTTAGTTACCCACTTAAACCCAATATGAATTGTGTGAAAAATGTGCAGAAAATGTCAAAGAAAAAAATATATTGACCAAAACAATCGATAAAAAATATTCAAGCTTTTATAATTTATATTTTTAATAACAAATCTTACTACTATTTTATTTAAAAATTACCAAATAGTTTAATCATTAAAATTTGTGAAATTATTCTGAATGTAATCTTCGAATTTTAGAAAACCTTTAGTGTTCATTATGAAATCACTGTTATCATGTGTACTTATGTATTTTATTATGTATATCGGCCGTAAGTGTCGCTTGAGCTGATAGATTGGTTTTATAAAAGACATTCACACAAAAATCACGAAATTAGTTTTTTTTTGTTAATCACTAATTTTATATATTGATTAAAATATAAATTAATATTTATATCAATATTATTGGAATGAAATATTTTTTATCTGTATATAAATTTTCGTTCTGAAGAAATGTTAACTTATACTATAATAATTTATATTTATAATAAATAATTTATTATTGTTTAAAAGAAAGATGTCCGGAAGGCAGATAAAAATGTGACTATTCTTTTGATGCCTAAGTTCGACCCACATCACGTTTTTCATCTTCTGTGTTATTCTTTCTTCATAGAATATATTTCGAAATATTGGCATCAAATAAACTGTTACATACTATTTTATCTTAACTGGGACCAAATATATGTAGATATTTGGATTCGTAATGAAGTTTGATACCAATTTATATTTAAGGGATTTTTTTTAACTTTTTAATTTTTAATTTGGTACAACTTTGGAGTGCTGCCCCTTATCAATTCATGATACCGTACCAGCTTATAAAGAGGAATTCGTGATAACCAACTACTTTGAATTCAACTGTAAAATTCTTAATCATTAGAATTATTAAAATGATTACTGTTAAAGTGATTTTAATTATTATTTCCGATTTTTGATCTTTACGATTAAACTAACGGCTAAGAGATTCTTTTGAGGCGATGGTGGAATCTCAATTTTAATTATAATAATAGTAATATTAATTATATTTGCTTTAATTAGATCACAGCTATTGACTTCCGGGTGCTCAAGAGATTTACAAACCAAACCTCCCTTGGGGTCCTATTCAGTAGAGGTCTGATAGCTCTGGTGTGGTGTCATGAATAGATAACGCTGCAGAACTCAGGTATTGTACCGTTTATTGTGATTACGTGTTCATAATTCTTTACTACTTGGATGGTATTCATATTTCCGGTTAAGATGGATTTTTGGCAGGGTTTCAATTCAATAAACTCACAAAAGAGTTATTGAATGTATTGAGGTGGTTCATGCAGGTTTAAGACCAACGCTCAAGTTTAATTAGTCTGTATTTCGGTGATTGGTGAATTTTAATTTGAATGTGATGAAATAAGTATAAGCTAATTCAATCAGTTGATTTTCAACTTTGGATTAGTAATGGGTGCTCACTATTTTATATTTTTGAACAACTCAAATTCAATTTTATCTTAGTAATTTTAAGTAATATAATTAAGAATTATTATAACGTTCTTTGACGTACTTTAAAATATTTGTAATCCAAAGTATATAAGTATATAAGTTGATGGAGGAGGGGGTTATAAATACATAAATATAAATAAATACACATTTACCTCTGTTTTCCACTACGATCAGCTAATTGATTTAGTGTTTTTAAATCTTGCATTATAATATCATATAATATTTCATCTTCTTGGACAGAAGAAACATTGGATTCCCCTGAGTACGAGATGTGAAAGGTGTGATGTTTTCATTAATAATTTTGCTACACTGTGTTTTACAATCTATTGTTAACCTGTTTTCTCTAAGTCCTGAGCTGCACCATTTTTTTTTGTAACACAATTGTTTTTCCATTTTGTGGTATATTTTGATGCGTCAAGTATTCAAGACAACTATTGCTATGAAACCGTTTGAGGCATACTACACGTATTTATTTGGTTTTTACTTAATATTTATTCATGGTTCCAAAATTGTCAAACTGTAAATAGTTACAGTGATATAAATTCGTATACTGCCTGGAACGAAGTTTTTATGCGCTCGACGATTTTGTTAAATGTTTCCTTAGAACAGGGTTTCTCGTACTTATACTTATTTACAATTTCAACTCAATGTGCGTCAATCGAGTCCTAAAAAAACAAAACACTAAGGATAGAACCTACCTCAGAGAAAAACTAAGAGAATGGCGATGCATAAAATGGACGGTTGTTCTATGCAAATTGAGACTACGCATTGTTAACTAATGAGTTTTAATTTTTCATTCGATAAGAGATGTTGCAATTTTACTTCTCCGAGTTTGCGGTTGAGAGAGGAAATTTAATAATAAATATCATTTTATATCGAAATATTTTCGTTGAAATTACCTTTCTTTATGAGAGCAAAATTGTTTAACTAACTTGCCTTACCCATAACATATATTTTGAAAAAAGTTATGCCAGCTTGTGTAAGAAATATTTTAACAAATATTCTACTTTTTGGACAGGTTGCTGTGTCCAGAAGTATGGGAACTTTGCTGAAGTTTACACAAATCCGTCCCTCGATCGCGTATGGCACTATGAATTCCTTAGTTGTTGCAACACTTGTAAATCAAGAACAGTAGACCTCTGAGTGACATATCTACCAATCTTAGTAAAAATCAAATAAAAGTTTTCAATCGATGAAAACACGTTAACTAGGACTTCACGTATGAACGGTCCATAACAGTTAATAACGTCCGGGTTGGCGTGTCTTTTACGTTTATCTCGATTTTTTTTTCTGTTGACTATTGCTTGAAATGTTAACTAGCAGACCTTGGGAATATTTTTTTATTGAATTTACTGAGTTATTGACAACGTGAATCTGTTTCTTAACATCGTATTTTTTAATGGAATTATCGTATTCATTATGGAAAAGTGCTAAACATACAACTATACGAGTATTTGTTACAATTTTATTTGCTAGTGAAGTTCTCAGGCTAATTCAAAGGTCTTCGGTCTCCTAATGAGTAAGGATTACTAAATTATAAAGCTTTAACTGACAACTTTAAAATTATTATTTCTATGATATTTCCGTTCACTAAGCAGGGTTAAAGGGACCTTCAAACCCCAACTGATCATCTTCAGTTGAGGCCGTGTTCATGATTTCAGTACTATTGCTTTAGGCACATTTAAACAGAGCATTGGAATTCGAAAGCTATCATAATTTTAAATAATAAAAAGCTCAAGGAGTTAAAATTGTAATTAATATGAATTTTACAGTTGAATACAAAGCAGTTGGTAGTAGTGTTCAGTTTGTTTATTCATTTAACGTCATTTTTTGCTGCTATGTCTATATACATATATATTTGGACGATTCTACGCTAGGTATCCCAAATTCTGTCTTTCATGTATAATTATGATAAAGATCTTTAACGTGTACCTGAAACCTATTAGGCTCGGGATCGTCACGGCATAACTAAAGGTTTTTACTCCCTTTGAAAAATCTAAACCCATATACCGGGCTGCGAACCCATGGTAATGGGTTATGGATAGTTCACTTAACGATAACGGAGGCCTCCTGTGGCCTAGTCGTTGACATAAGAACATAATCAAGCCCAAGCTTGCGGTTACGTAGCCCGATAGGTGGGTGGCCCTAGGATTTTTTAAATGGAGGAAAAAATCCTTAGTTATGCCGTCTTGAGGTATGTACGTAAAATGGGATCTCAAGCCTGTACGGTGTCAGGTACTCGTTAAAGATCCTTTTTCTAATTATACCTGGATAGGCAAAATTTAGAACCCCTACTATAGCATCGTCCGATTAGCCTTAGTCGCAAATAGTGATGTTAAAGAATAAATGAACAAACTAGCTTTTGGGGTAGACTGAGTTCTGCATTGTAAAGTTTTACCATACAGTATAATTAAAAAAAATCTAATTTAAAAAGAGCTAAGAATATCAGAAATAAATCAGTTGTATCTTTAACAACCAAGTTTATAGAAATGCGGCAGTTTCTGAAAATCTATAAGTTTAATCAAAATGGGAAATAAAAAACAAACTATATCTTCATAGGTATTTTTTGATGTCATCCAATCAAAAGAGATGCCTTATACTTTGATATTCTATCTACCTTTTCTAGTTTTTGATCTTCTGTTTCTCCTTGAGCGATATCTATAGATATGGAAATATTGAAACTTATTTCTTTGTCAACCCTATCTAAAAGCTAGTTATAAATAAAATAGAATTATTTAAAGCATGCGACTATACGGTCGGACGCACACATTGAGACGCAGTTCAACGCTGGTTAGTGTAGGTCAGGCAGGGCAGATTAGAGCAGTTAAAATGCTGCGCTACTCATATGACCGCACATTGAAACGCAGTTTCTTGTCATCTTTGTATATAATCGGTTGTCGAAGGTGCAAATGGACGAACTAAATGAACTTGAACTGAGTTCCGAGTCTGATTCAGACGAAAAATGGATGGAGTTTTGCTTTTGTATTCACTACGAGTATCAAAACGAAATAAATGTACACGGAAAAGCGCGTATATGAAGAAAAGAAAAAGTCACGGTGAATTTGTTCTGACATCGAAATTTTCCGACAAACAGTTCAGCAATTACTTACTTTTAAATCGAAACCAATTTAGTCTTTTAACAAAAACTGCTTGAAAAATTCGCAGTAATCTGTGTCACAAACACTGCGTGAGGCAGGTTCACACATGCACTAAACTGTTCTGTCCTGCCCTGCCTTTCAACTAACGCTCACTCGTTCTAACTTATGTATCACAAAACTTGGCTATGCTGCCCTGCCTAACCTACCCTACCCTGCGTTGGACTGCGCCTCAATGTGAGGCGATCCTAAGAGATCCTATCCTATCACCTTGCTTTTGTGCCAGCTCACTTAGTATCTTTTATTTATTAAGTATTAAAGAAAATACACATCTCAATGTATTGTATGCAAATTTAACAAATAACTGAATAAAATTATTTGCAAATTAATTATAATGCAATTGGGAAAAACCACAATGCAAAGCCTTATGTTTCAAAAAATACACCTACTTACCAGTCGACGTTTCGCCTATTCAGGCATTATCAAGACACCAAAATCAAAAAGGGGTTATGTGAATCGCATCTCGAAGAAAAAAGTGCAATACATCCCAACGATCAACAGCCCAAACAGGCTCCAAACATGAGACAGCACCCTACCACCAAGACGTTCAACATACAACTCATACATACAGAGTTGTAGGGTGCTGTCTCATGTTTGGAGCCTGTTTGGGCTGTTGATCGTTGGGATGTATTGCACTTTTTTCTTCGAGATGCGATTCACATAACCCCTTTTTGATTTTGGTGTCTTGATAATGCCTGAATAGGCGAAACGTCGACTGGTAAGTAGGTGTATTTTTTGAAACATAAGGCTTTGCATTGTGGTTTTTCCCAATTGCATTATAATAAATCATAGTGTTTCTTTTTGAGTTTTTGGCTCTATTTTAGTTATTTGCAAATTAACTTTTATATCTCCTCGCTCCTATTGAATATTTAAACAATTATCAGATAATTTTAAAAATATGTTTCCAGTATTATTATAAGACTGTTGTGATTATGTTTGGCCGCTGGTTGATTCATTAATTGTCATAATCTACTTAAAGACCAAATAGAATTATTTAAATTAGACTAATTTAAGATAGTTTGCCTTATTATCTTGCATTGGTTTTAGTTTATTTGGTATATTTTATTTATTAAGCATTTAATAAAATACATATCTCTATGTATTGTTTGCAAATTTAATAAATAATTGAATACAATTATTTGCAGATTAACTTTTATACTTTTCCTTTTCTATTTAATATTTAAACGATTACACTGGTCTGCAAAAAAACTTTTTTTAAAATTGTTTTGATTTAGTTAACTGATTTCAAAAATGACATTGGTTTTTTTCTATCAGATAAGGTTTGAGTACAAAATAAAGTTGAAGTTTTTGGAAAAAGTACAAAAAACGGAAAATTTTGGATTTTTTTTTATTATTTTAACATGAAGTGATAGCAAAAAAACAACAACAACGATACCTAGCTAAAATGAGCATAAAAGTGATGCGCATGTGTTGTAAAGTTATTGTAAGTCTTTGTAAAAACGTTTTGTTTTTCCATCAAAGCTTCTTTTGGTACTTTTTCGACTGTGTTCTTGTGAACTTTTGCTTTTTAACATACAACACTATTCTGCCATCATGTTGACATTCCATCGACCTTGCTATCTGCGCTCCATTTCTTTTATATCTTGATGGAAACGTTTAACTTGTTCCTCACTTACAGCCCCAAGATTTTCTGGAAAGTAGTCCTGATGTGAGTGAAGGAAATGAACTTTGACACTCATGTTGCAGCCCAACATTTTGTAGTTTTGTAACAATTCAGTGACCAAAGTTTTGTAGTTTGGGTCTTTTTTGTTTCTAAGAAAGCCTGTTACAAGTTTAAATTAATTCCATGCATTTTTTTCTTCCATTTCCATTTTAGTGACAAAGTTTTCATCTTTTAAAAGTTTTCTGATGTCAGGCCCAACAAAGACTCCCTCTTTCAGCTTAGTATCGGATATACCAGGAAACTGTTCACAAAGATACTTGAAACACTCTCCTTCTTTGGGTTGTGATTTCATAAACTGTTTCATTAGCCCCAATTTGATATGAAGTAGTGGAAGTAAGATCGTTTTTAGGATCCACTAAACTTTGCCCTTCTACATTTTTAACTCCAGGAATAAGAGCCTTTCTGATTGACCACGTCTGCTTGACATAGTGTTGTTTCCTGTCACGGCTATCCTATTCACAGAGGATACATGGAAAATTTGTGTAACCACTTTGTTGACCTAGTAACATGGAAATAACTTTCAAATACCCACAAATGGTCCATTTATGGTCAGAGTAGCCGAGCTTATTAAGAACAAACTCAAGATTTTGGTAACATTCTTTCAAATGGACTGAGTGTCTAACAGGCACAGAAGCATATCGGTTACCATTGTGAAGAAGTACAGCTCTCAAACTCCTTTTTGATGATGCAAATAAGAAATTTTCAGATGAAATTTGTAACTTATACCTAGGGGTGATGGAATTTTTCCACTATTTTTTCTGTAATCAGCACAAAAAATACCACTAGTTAAATATGCTACAATTTTTTCATCGCAGACTTGTGTAATTGATTAAAATTATTTGCTAATTAACTTTTATACCTTTCCTTTTCTATTTAATATTTAAACGATTATCAGATAATTTAAAAATAGTTTTACTTGATAATTATATGACTGTTCTGTCCAATTTTGGCCGCTTGTCTCATTTCGTAGGTAGATGTCTCATCAAGGATTTCTCTACCACTTCCTCGATTTTTAATTATCAGATCTGTTGTATTAAGTCCATTCCGTGCCTTGAATTATTTCGTCCCATCCTTTGAAGTAGTCCTTGGTTATACAAATAACTCGTTTCGCTTTTGTGTGCAGATGTATTTGGGAAGCTTTGTGGGAAATGTCGGTAGTCTTGGGAACGCTCGTGGGATGTAAAACTATTAGTAAGTTGTCATTATTTATAAACGATCTATTGTCTTATCTAGATATGTTATTGAGATATTAAGATGTGTTATTGAGAATTCTCGTTGTGTTCCTAAATGTGCTGGACCTATGAAGAATTTAAAAAGAAATGTAATTTATAAGCTTCTCAACATATTAATAAATATTGTTGAATTTCTTTAAAATTTAATATATATATATATATATATTTAAATAAATACATTGGCATTTTATAGAAAACTCTTCTCTTTTATTTAATCAATTTGAATTTTGAATTATTAGACTGTCATAAAAGTTGTTTTTAAGTCTCCGTTGTCTATAAACTTATGTTTTAATATTTTTATTAACCTTAATACCTGAAAATTGTATCATTTTTCTAGAGAGGAATTCTACCTTTAACAATTTCTATACGTTTATAAAAAAAAATATATATACAATAAAATTCGTTTTTCGCACAAACCATGGCTCTAAACTTCTAGATCTCTGAATATGTAAATATGAAATTAAATAAAATATAATCGATTTATTATATTTAACTGATTAATTGCTTATATAAGTGAAATGAATAAAAATAAAAGGTAAATATTTGACTAAAATAATAGTTGACATTGATTTTTCTTGCATTCAGCCATAAATACATTCATATATCTGTCAGGGTTAGTAAATAGTTGAGTCGAATTTTGTCCAAAATGAGATTCCTATACAGAAGGAAGTGGAAATGTATTATTCTCGTTGTACATAAGTGGCTAAAGAAAACATTGGGTTGAACTGGAGAAATTGCTTGTTTTATAACTCCATTTCAAGCCAAAAAATAAGAAAATCATACGATTCCGCTTCCCCCCAGTGCAATCTACTCTCTAATAAAAAATTCAACTTAGTCACTTATTCACCTGGGCTGCAGATATTTCTTAATTTATTATTTTCCTATTGGTCAATAATTACATTCTTATGTCATATGCGTCAACGATCGATATTCGTTGCTTTTTTTTTTACATACTTAAAATTAACCTTGGAAGATTGATGAGTGTGAGGTTTGTAAATAACGTGGCTGGTTCATCTTAATGAAACAGTTTTTATTTGATTTGACGTTTTGTTTTCTGAAATTTTAGTTACCGATAGTCCTAATGATAATTGCCTGCCTTCCGTTGGGAGAATTGTAGATCCTTTTAGATTGGGCTGGAATTAAAGGGAACACATCCGACCCAATGCATGCTTTAACCAATGATTTGCTGCGTTTAAATGAGAAGTCATTCAGCCTGAATAATCGATTAATGTCATTTACCATTCCCACTATCCTTGCCAATATTTATGAAATATTTGTTTTGATCCCCATTGCAAATTGTATTCTTCGTTAGAAAAGAGGGGATTATTTGATAAGAACTTAGAAATATTTAACCTTATTAACCTTAATTTCTTCGGCGATATTTATTCAAATAAAATATATTTTTAAAGTTTGAAAAGTTTTGAGGAAGAAATTGGTCTGGGTGGAGGCCAAAAAAATTAATTTAAATGATTAAATTAAATATGATAAACTTATCACAAATGACTTTCATTACAAGCCCTGAAGAAGCCTTGCGATGTAGGTCGAAACGTCTGTAGAATTGGGTTGGATATAATATTGTTAAGAGGCTCAAAACATTCAGTAAAACATAATAAAAACTATGATTTTTTTTTCGTACTGCACTACTGAGGACCACGTCATTTCATTGTCTTCTCTGATTAATTATATAACATTTTTTTGTTTTGATATAAGGCTTGTGTTGAATTATTATCAGAAGCTGACTCATTGTTCTTCCTATTGATGTTTTTAAATGTTTAATTGTGTGTTGTGGGCTAAACTTTGAGTAACAATTGCGTTTTGCGCTAGTGGTAATAGAATTTGTTCATTAAAAAAATATTGAAAAAATGCATGGTTTCAATTATACAATGATGCATTTAATCAAAAAAAGATAGTATTCTGAATAACATGAGTATTTTTTCTATCAGCCTCAATTTATTGAGCCAATCATACGGATTTTTTTAAATAACTCCAATTTTATGAGGGGAAAATAGTTGACTGGATGATAAAATGGAGAACGGAGATAGTTGGGGGGTGCAGTAAAAAAAACACCAAATAACTACTAGAGTTATATTTAGTAAGTGCCGACGTTTCGACCTACAATGTAGGTCATCTTCAGGGCTATGAGAGAGAAACAAACAGAACAAAAAATATATAAAACCGTTACAGTAACAAGAATATAT
Source organism: Arma custos (assembly GCA_037127475.1). Classification (NCBI taxonomy): domain Eukaryota; kingdom Metazoa; phylum Arthropoda; class Insecta; order Hemiptera; family Pentatomidae; genus Arma; species Arma custos. The sequence continues at coordinate 37,503,425 of CM073760.1, forward strand.
TGACATGTAATGTAGAAAATTAAAATAGTGACAGCTATGAAAATTAAAGATGACGAATATTAAAAAATATAAAAATGACAGAATATTGTTACGGGCTACTGGGTATTAACAATGAATTAAACAATACCTTAATTAAAGATACTAATATTTATTAACAAAATGATAAAAAGGATACAATTAAACTATTAACAATTAAATTATTGAACTAATATAAATTTATAATAACAATATTCTAAATATTTATTATCTAGGCCTAATTCCTATTTAATTATTACAATAATATTAGATATTACTAATTATAGATAGCTTAACTAGTTACAATAGTTTCTATGAATATATTACACTACAATTTATAACTAATAATTAAAACTTACAGTTCACTAGTCCACCGACCGTAAGATTCTTCAAGTATCACAAACTGACACACAGTAACAAACAGAAACAGTTTATTGCACTCGCGAGACTGTTACAGTTCACTGATACACTTATTACACTGGCCGGTTCAACACTGACTAGTTTATCACACTGACACTCACTTATTACACTTATCACTGATCTTCACTGGTCTACTCTCAGGCTAAGACTGACTGCCTCGAGTTGAGGGGAAGTATTTAAAGAGGCAAAGCCGAACATTCTAGAACTCGAAGGGGCCAGATAATTCTGGAATATTCTTAATCCTTTGCCGACAAAAGAAGACGATCTAGAACCGTCCTAATCCTATTTTAACTTCTCCCGCCGACGGATTTAAGCCGCTAATCCTCTTGCTCCCGTCTTCCTGCCGGCGCCCGTAACACTGCCCCCTCCTTAAAAGTGCTCTGCCCCAGAGCAAGTCCGGAGAAATCGGGCATTTATGAGCTTCTACTGATGGAGACGCACTTTCTTTCCAGGGGTTGAACGTGCACACCAATATGGCAACTCCAGAGGTGGCGAATGTCTGTTCGATCATGTCCCTGACAATCTTCCACTCCAAGCCGTCGTATCCACAGCCCAACTTTGGAATAGCGAGCTTAGTGACACGCAGTCTCAGAAGCTTACTCCGAAGGTCGTCGAGGCTTCGCCGCAGTGCGTCATATGTCGGCTTCTGATCAGTGGCACGCTTGGTAACCAAGTAAAACAGGTGCCGTCCTTCGTGCGGCTGGTGGAGTGCCTTCCCGACACTTGGTCCTTGGCGTTCCAGCTCCTCAGTTCCGCCGAACTTCTTCCTGAAGACCGTTGCAATCCCTCGAGAAGTCCTCAGATCTTCGGCAACGCAATGGGCCAGAGAATACTCCACTGGTAACGAGAAGATATCCCTGTAGATTACCTGAGTTACTCCACGGGTCCCTGGTATTTTAGTATGAGCAACTGAGTTATTTGTCTTGACGTTGTTTAGGTACCTGACCTGCTGGTCTTCTTTCGGGCCGTGGTCTCCTTTGTACGGGGCCAGTCTATTGAAATGGACTACCTTGGGTTTTCCTTTAGGCTGCTTCCTGATCCTATATATGACGTCATTGATCCTCTTGACGATCTCAAACGGGCCGTCCCAGGAGTTCTGAAGTTTAGGTGAGTAGCCTCGCCTTCTTCGAGGATCATGTAGCCAGACCAAGTCTCCAGGTTGGTAGCCACCTTTCTCAGCCCTGATGTCGTAGCGCTCCTTCATTCTGTCACTGGCTCCCTGGATGTTTTTCCGAACCTTCTCGTGGATATTATCCAGTCGCTTCCGTAGATCAGAGACGTACTCCTCTCCGGCAATTTCCTCATCAGGCTTGAAACCGAATTTCAGATCACAAGGCAACCGAAGTTCTCTGCCGAATACCACATTTGCGGGAGTCTGCCCCGTTGCCTCACTGACTGAACTGCGGTAGGCCAGCAGGAACAGGTGAAGATACTGGTCCCAGTCTCGCTGATGGTCGGAGACCACTTTGGACATATATCGACCCATAGTCCTGTTCATGCGCTCCACCATGCCATCGGATTGAGGGTGAAGAGGTGTCGTCCTGGTCTTCCGTATTCCCAGTGCTTCGCACATCCCGGAGAAGACTGCAGACTCGAAGTTTCGTCCCTGGTCAGAGTGAAGTTCCATGGGTACTCCAAACCTACTGACGAGCTGCTTCACCAGTACGTCCGCAACCGTGACTGCCTCCTGATTCGGAAGGGCGTAAGCTTCCACCCACTTGGAAAAGTAGTCCATGGCCACGAGAATATACCGGTTACCTTCATCCGTCACAGGGAAAGGGCCAGCGATGTCGATTGCTATTCTCTCAAACGGTGCTCCTACGTTGTACTTCCTCATTGGGGCCTTCTTTCTTCTTATGGGTCCGTTAGAAGCCGCACAAGTCGCACAACGCCTGCACCAGTCCAACACATCGTCCTTGAGATTCGCCCAGTAAAAGCGTTCACGTACCTTTTCCAATGTACGGTGAACTCCAAGGTGGCCGCCAGATACTCCGTCATGAAGTTCCCTGAGTACTTCGGGCACTTTACTCTTTGGAACGATGAGCTGAAGTCTGCGCTGATCTCCTTCCGTGTTTTCCAATGCCCGTTTCAGCAGCCCGTTGTCCACTAGAATGGAGTCCCATTGGGCCCAGTAAGTCTTTACATTCTTCGACATTGGAGCAACATCCTGCCAGGTTGGTCTTCCTTGCCCTGATAGTTTCCACTGCTTCATTTGTTTCAAGTCCGGGTCCTTGTCCTGCTCTTTTGACACCTCTGCATCCTGCCAACTGTCCATGACCACCGTTGTCCTCAACACTGATGCCTGCTTCTCTTCTTGTCGAGAACAATGCCCGCAGTCTTCGCCACAAGGCCTCCTTGAGAGCGCATCCGCATTTCTGTGACTCGTTCCAGCACGATGAGCAGATTCAAAGTCATATTCTTGAAGGCGCTCTATCCACCTCGCCACTTGTCCTTCTGGTGACTTGAATCGTAGCAGCCACATTAGAGCCGCGTGGTCCGTTCTCAGGAGGAATCTTCTGCCGTATAGATATTTGTGAAAATGCTCTATAGATTTCACCACTGCCAGAAGCTCCTTCCTTGTGACACAGTAGTTGCGTTCCGGAGCTGAGAGCGCTTTACTGAAATATCCAATGACCTTTTCTTCTCCATCTTGGAGCTGAGAGAGGACGCTCCCAATAGCGGTGTTGCTGGCGTCTGTATCAAGTATGAACTTGCCCTCGGGACGGGGATAGCTCAGAATAGGAGCACTACTCAATTTCTTCTTCAACTCCTCAAAGGATGCCTGACACTCGTGATCCCAAAGGAACGTCCGCTTTTCCTCGGTAAGCCTGGTAAGAGGTTTTGCAATGTTAGCAAATCCTTTCACGTACCTCCTGTAGTAGGTGCAGAGGCCGAGAAAACTTCTTACTTGGTGCTTATCTCGAGGTACTGGCCAGTCGGTGATCGCTGCAATCTTCTCTGGGTCAACGGCAACTCCGTTGTCTGACACAACATGCCCCAGGTAGTTGACTTGCCTTCGGAAGAGATGACACTTCTTCGGGTTCAATTTTAGGTTCGCTGCACGCAGTCGTTCGAAGACCTTCTCCAGATTGTTCAGATGGTGAGCGAAGGACTTTCCCAGCACAATGATGTCATCTAGGTATACCAGGCAAATTTCCCAAGAGAGACCTCTTAACACGCTTTCCATCAGCCTCTCAAATGTTGCAGGAGCATTGCAAAGTCCGAATGGCATTACTGTAAATTGCCAGAGTCCAGTCCCAATCGAGAACGCTGTCTTATCTTTATCTTCAGGTTTCAATCCAACCTGCCAATATCCACTGCGGAGATCCAAGGTAGAGATTAGTTCACATCCCTCTAGGGTGTCCAGGGTATCATCAATCCTGGGGAGCGGATAACTGTCTTTCTTGGTGACGTTATTCAGAAGGCGGTAGTCTACGCAGAATCTCGTTGTGCCGTCCTTCTTCTTCACCAATACAACAGGAGACATCCAGGGGCTACTCGAAGGCTCAATGACACCATCAATCGCCATCTCCTTGATGATCTTCTCGGCGTCCTCCCGTTTGGCTAACGGCAGCCTCCGCGGGACCTGTCGGATGGGCTTAGCATCCCCGGTGTCAATTCTGTGCTGGACGATATCCGTTCTACCCCGTGGCCCTGGGCTGATCTCGAAGACGTCCTGCCATCGGATAATCATCTTCTTCACTTCCTCGCTCTGTTCAGGCGAGAGTTCCCGGCAGGATTCGTCCACAAATCCTGTTAGTTCTTCCGGCAGTCCTCGCAGCTCGGTGGGATGACGTTGCAGCTGACGAACCACTGAGGTAGCGGTTGTACATTCACCTACCGGTGTTCCTTTGTTCAGCGTTACTGGGAAGCTGTTCAGGTTCATTAGCCGAATCGGAGTGGTACGTCCGACCTTGATGAGAGACCTAGCCACCAGTACGCCGCGTCCGATATCCTGTTCTTCTTGTTTTCCAGGTTCAAGAAGCACACATTGACCCTCAGGTAGATGTCCTTCGACCGTCCCCTGTGTTATGATTTGGCTCCGAGAAGGTAAAGTGGTGTCTTCTAGTAAGCGCACTCGTGCGTAGATATCCTTTCCCTGCCGGAGGATGACTTCTTCGTCTCCCAGCGTCATCACACCTCTTGCCATATCCAGCTTGATCCCGCATGTGATCATCAAGTCCGTGCCCAATATGACATCTTCATCAATATCTGCCACGAGAGCGCGGTGCTTCAGATGTTGACCCCCGATGATGAAGGCGGCAACTGTCTCCCCGTAGACCTTGGCTGGCTCTCCTGTGGCAGTCCGTAATGCCCAAGTCGTTGGTAAGATCTTCTCAGCGGGGACTGTCTTCAAGTTCAAGATAGTCATGGTTGCGCCAGTATCCAGTAGCAGACTTCGCAGCTGCCCGTTCACCATCCCATCAACGTAGAAACTGTCCGTTCTGCTCCCTATTGACGCAACTCTGATGATCTTCCCGGGGCCTTTGACTTTACGGGTTGACAGTTGCCCCTTCCCATCAACCCTACTTAGTTTTCCTGTGGCTTTTCTTGTTTCTTGGATGGACACTTGCTTCTAGGGTGTCCAAGTTGGCCGCAGCTCCAACAGCGTATCTCCTTCTTACGGGTCCTGAGAGCCTCCAAAACCTTTGTCACTATGTCTTCGACGCTAGGGACCACAGTAGGCTCCGCTTCAGCTGCTCGAACTCGCGCATGGCCCCGTACTGACTGCCTGACAGCCTCGAACTCCATGGCCTGAGATAATGCGTCTCCCAAAGTCTTTGGCCGGGCGAGCTTCACTGCCTGTTGCGTCTCGGGGTCCCGAAGTCCATCCAGGAATTTGTCGACAGCCAGGCTCTCGTAGACATCATCGGTGACCGATGGGTAAGCATTCCTCACCAGCCGTGCAATGTCTGCTTCAAATTCCTGTAGCGTTTCGTTGGTCTTCTGGATCCTGCTTCTCAGCTGCGAGCGATAAAGCTGGTCCATGTGTCGGTGGCCGAAACGCATCTCAAGTCTTCTAATCAGCTCCCCGTAGTTAGACCGCTCCGACAGTGGCATCCCCTGCAGTACTCCCAAGGCGTCTCCACGCAAGGCCAGGCACAAAGCTGAAGCTTGGGTCTCTTTTGACCACCCGTGGATTGAAGCCGCAGTCTCGAAGAGAGTCATGTAGTCCTCCCAAGGCGTCTTTCCGTCGAATACTGGAATAGTGTTGTGATTTGGTGGCGTTCCAGCGTTGGTGGGCATAATGGTCCTATGAAAGCTGCTCTCTGTGGAACGGTCGGTGTCGTTCGTCGGTGGGTTGCTCATACGTCCCTCGAGAGCTTCGACTCTTAGCCTAAGTTCGTTATCGATGGAACTCAATTTTTCTCCTAACCTAGATTCTACATTAGCTACTTTATTATTTACATCGCCTAACTTATTATCTACATTAGCTACTTTATTATTTACATCGGCTAACTTATTATCTACATTGGCTACTTTATTATTTACATCGGCTAACTTATTATCTACATTTTCCATTAACTTAGTCTCTAATGTGCCTAACTTAGACTCTAATGTATCCAATAAATCACTTTTTACAGTACCTAATTCATTACCTAGCTCATTTTTAACATTGCTTAATTCATTACCTAGCTCATTTTTAACATTGCTTAATTCATTACCTAGCTTATTTTCTACATTGCTTAACTCATTTTTAACATTGCTTAATTCATTTTTAAAAGTTGCAGACAACCTGCTTAAATCAGTTTCAAACAGAACGTCATCTGGATTTTCCCCTAAATCTACAAAAAATTGACGCAAGCGCTCTTGCAGTACACTTTTAGTTCCGGAACAATCAAGATCACGTTCCTCCAATTCACGTTTCAAATCCGCATCTTTTAAATCAATTAATTTAACACTTTTAGAAGCCATTCTTCATACAGTAGCCCAATAATTACAAAATACAAGACCAAATGCAAAATAATAGCAATTATACAATAATCCCACTTCTGACACCAATTTGTTACGGGCTACTGGGTATTAACAATGAATTAAACAATACCTTAATTAAAGATACTAATATTTATTAACAAAATGATAAAAAGGATACAATTAAACTATTAACAATTAAATTATTGAACTAATATAAATTTATAATAACAATATTCTAAATATTTATTATCTAGGCCTAATTCCTATTTAATTATTACAATAATATTAGATATTACTAATTATAGATAGCTTAACTAGTTACAATAGTTTCTATGAATATATTACACTACAATTTATAACTAATAATTAAAACTTACAGTTCACTAGTCCACCGACCGTAAGATTCTTCAAGTATCACAAACTGACACACAGTAACAAACAGAAACAGTTTATTGCACTCGCGAGACTGTTACAGTTCACTGATACACTTATTACACTGGCCGGTTCAACACTGACTAGTTTATCACACTGACACTCACTTATTACACTTATCACTGATCTTCACTGGTCTACTCTCAGGCTAAGACTGACTGCCTCGAGTTGAGGGGAAGTATTTAAAGAGGCAAAGCCGAACATTCTAGAACTCGAAGGGGCCAGATAATTCTGGAATATTCTTAATCCTTTGCCGACAAAAGAAGACGATCTAGAACCGTCCTAATCCTATTTTAACTTCTCCCACCGGCGGATTTAAGCCGCTAATCCTCTTGCTCCCGTCTTCCTGCCGGCGCCCGTAACAATATAGTAAAATTAAGATATTGACAGATTTAATAAAATTAAAGATAATGAAGAGAAATTAAAATAGTGACAGATATAATAATTAAAGATAACGAATATAAAATAAAATACAGAAAATAAATGTACAGAAAGGATAGAAAAGTAAACATAATATAAAGGGAAATAAAAATGAGGAGGTAAACCTACATTTTACTTATGTAACCTCTAGAAGTCCATTATCATACATTTTATATCTTTAATTTACTAGTTTCTTCTAAATCCTTCATGTTCCAACCTTTTTTCATATGTTAATCTTCTCATTTTGTATCTTTGGTTTACCTCCTCATTTTTATTTCCCTTTATATTATGTTTACTTTTCTATCCTTTCTGTACATTTATTTTCTGTATTTTATTTTATATTCATTATCTTTAATTATTATATCTGTCACTATTTTAATTTCTGTTCATTATCTTTAATTTTATTAAATCTGTCAATATCTTAATTTTACTATATTCTGTCACTTTTTTAATATTCGTTATCTTTAATTTTCATATCTGTCACTATTTTAATTTTCTACATTACATGTCACTATATTCTTGTTACCGTAACGTTTTTATATATTTTTTGTTCTGTTTGTTTCTCTCTCATAGCCCTGAAGATGACCTACACTGTAGGACGAAACGTCGGCACTTACTAAATATATTTCTAGTACTTATTTGGTGTTTTTTTTTACTGCACCCCCCAACTATCTCCGTTCTCCAACTCCAATTTTAGATTGACGACCCAACTGTTTGGATAGTAATTTAGTCAATTTTACAAAATATAAACGATTTTTGAGTGGTTATTGAAAACAAAAGCTAACTCTTAATGTTTTGCTTGTTTATTTATTTCAGGCCACTTTATGTTGCTATAACTATTCGGACGATGCCACAGTGGGCCCTAAATTTTGCATAACCAGCTTTATTTATCTATTATTTATTTAAAAATCAAAACAGTTGACCATTAATTATAAAAAAATTATTTATCATTGGCAACCTTGACCTAACAGGCTCGGAACCACTATTTTAGGTACCCTCTGTATTCTTATTATTAAACATAATTCTTTTGTTTAACGACTATTTTAGAAGTGGCTAAAATAGTTCATGCGTTAGCAGTGCAATAAATCTGCAATGCGCACATTTTGATGATTATATATACTTACCTACACTGCGTTGTGAATTATATAACGCACTATAAAATATTAGTTATCGTATATCGCTGTATATCTATAGGACATTTAGCTTTTCCTCCTCAAGAGATATCGTGAGTTGGTGAGGATTGTTTACTATTTCATTGTATGATGAGATTAATTTGTATGCCAATCACGATCTTGGCCTATGCAATCAGCCATGGTTCAACTCCAATGATAGCATTAATTCAGTTGCTATTGTTTACAGTGGGGTCTCATTTTCTAGCTGAGTGAGTTAAAATTGCAACTGAGGCCGCTCCTTAGCCTAGATAACAATCCAGTAACTTTTAGTTATAAGTACAAACACGTTATAAAAGATATAACACAAATAGATATAAAATCACAGAAACAATGAGGTAGAGACGACTAAATCTGTAAAGAAAAAAGAATAGAAGAAACACGGATCATAAAGAAGACTTTTAATTACGTTAATAAACTGAAGAAAACAGTTGGATGAATAGAAGTAGTTAAGGAAGAAGCCAACAAAATATGAGTTACAGAAGAAATAAGACGTGACAAGAATCGCTTCTGGCTACTGATGGAAAACGCAACCTATGAAGAAGACTAGCCTAAGCCTTGACCGAACAGAGTGTGGAAATATGATCAGAGACGAGCAGTTGGAGAGAAAATGAAGAAGTATAGTAACTTCGGGTAATATGGCACACCATAAGCTTTTTTGGAAATAAAATAAAATTGTATTGAGATAAAACATTTTTATTGGTTAAATCAGTCCTTTGAACTTAATAGTAATCAACAATTACAAATTTAAGTTATTAACTATCAAACAAAATCAGAATAATTTTTTTTTTTAATTTTTACAGATCTTAGAAATTGAACCGTGGTAGGGTAATATGGCCTAGAGCCATATTGGCCACAAATGTAGTGAGCCATATTGCCCTCCATAACAAATACAATAAAAAAAATAGAATAAATAAACTTTGCATTATTTTGCAGAACATAATTCGCAGAAAAAAACGTCCGTTTCCACTCCTGAGCATTCTTCATGAACCCACAATTTGCCACATATGCATTGAACCCATATTTCACCTCTTGTATTCGTAGAATAGAGATCTTCACAGTACAATCACTTTGCATCATTAACATTGCTTATATCTGGACTTTCGTCAGAACTGTCGTCGCTCAAAGGTTCGGTTTCTTCTTCTGAGCTAGACATTTCTACCTGCTTGGATCTTGGTTTTGTCTTTTTACCTTTGCCCCTTCTTTTTTTTACTTTATTCAATATCTTTTTGTTTTGGTCTTGTTTCTTTTTTATATTCTTGCAATTCATTTTTGTACGAGGATGAAGTAAGCAATGTCGACTTAGCAGCCTTTCTGCTTCGGTTAGTAGTTTTCCTAGGTGCTAATTATGGTATCGGGGACAATTAAAATGGCGTTATAAAGTCTCTTGATGTGGTTACCACGTAATGGGAGCTGCAACTTGTTCTTGAGAAATTGGTTTTCGTGGAGCCCTCACCTATTGAAAAAGAAAATGATGACATGTAGAAAAATGCACGTTAGGTGTGGCCAATATGGCACAGGAGACCATAATGGCCGCAGACACGTTTTTGACGAATAAAATTCTAGCCTAAAAACTAGTAAACAATGTGGTTTAAAAATATCGTCACACTGTTCATTGAAGGTTTAACTACAAAACTACGCACTAGCAATATGAAAACAATTATTATCTAAAGAACAAGAATGGGTGAAACTTATCAAAAAATTACATCAAATAAGCTAATTTTCGATCGTCGCTCGCACAGGACACACATTCAATCGCCGCAACTCAGGGATCGACGGAGGGGGTCAAGGGAAGGGGCGAGACCTTTTGGCGGATACCTACATCGCTTGTGTTGTTTGGTTTTGGAGAAATTAAACCAGGCCATATTGGCCGAGTAGGCCATAATACCCGAAACTACTATACTGGAAGGAAAGGATGAAAACGATACACCATAAGACATAGATGGCCAAATTCATAAATAAAAGAAAAAAATATATGTATACACACACAAATGTACTGAAAGTTGATAAAATTTTAGTTACAGTAATTTTTTTTTTTAAATTATGTCATTTAAGTGAATCCCATCACATTAATGATATGAGAAGGGGTTAGTGCGATTGGCTTGCATGAACTTGAAACTCTTGGAGTTTTCAAATGGAATACCTTAAATATGTACAATCATTTGCCTTTCGCAATGTCTGACACATGTACAGACACTCAACATGGACTGAGTGAACTACTAACTCCAATCAAAAAGAACTAGTGAGCCCCATCACTAGATCATCCATTCCTACCATCTAATTACTCTCAAGAAAATATTATTCACATTCCTCTCTTAAAATGCACCTGGTGCAGTAAAAGAGATTATTCCTTGTATCCTTATTATGTTATTTTCTAGAAAATAATAAAAGCCAAGGGGCTAGGGGGGAGAAATCTTTCACAATCGATCAACAAAAATAATCATTACAACATGATAATAATTTGCTTGGCTGCTATTATCGAAAGCTTCGGTTGAAGACTCATCAATAGAACAAAATCTTCATGATTGTTTAATTTTTTTTTTAAATAAGCCTTCGACTATATCAGTAATCAAAATTATTATGACGTGGTATTTATTCGACTCAGGCTTCATTTGTCATTAATAAGTGTTTTCTAACTTTTTCTGATAGAATGTGTCATTTGGAAATCATCAGAGCACAAAGATGAAGAAAAGGTCTTAAAGTAATAATTTTTCTCTTATTTGGCGCCATTTTGAAATTATTGTGATTTAAGTTGCTAAAAATTTTCTTCCAATAATAAAGCGTTTTAATAAAACTTGTTTAATAAATTTGTAAATAAAAAGTTTTCAAGGATGTATTAAAATTTTATTTTTGTGTTTTAATTCATGAGTTTTTAAATTCCAATATTTCATACATAATTAAATTGTTTTTCCGCGAATTGAAATGCAGTGAATCAAACAAAAAAAAAGCAATAGATAATGGCTATAATGTTTTCCATGTTTCTCTATCTTGAGAAAGACGTGACAAGTTAAGAAAAAAAAACATATTTTTCTTGTTTTTTTTTTTTTCCACTTTCAACTTGGAATCTCGTTGTAACTCTACCACAATATCTGTCCATTTTTAGTTATTTTTTTGTTTTTTTTATTCCTCCAAGATTTATTTACAAATTACAAATGTAATAAATAGATAAACTAAAAGCCTTTTATTACCTTTCGGTATTTTTATTTTTAGTTGTTTTCCATTCTTAATGTTCTTAAAAAAAATCATTCTAATTAAATTTTGAGGGAAGCCATTATATACCAATTAGAAATAGCGCAGTCTGACCTTTAATTTTCAATAACTTTAAAAGTTAAAAAGTTTATTTCCATTGAAAAAGAAATAACAAATATTTTTATTTAAATATACGATTTATAAATATTGATTGTTATTGGATGAAGCCAAATAAATTCTACAGTTTTCATAGATATTTTGTTATGTTAATTTATTTATATTATTTATATTTATATGTTATGTTATATTATTTAGGAGCCATTCCCGTGGCAATAAAGGGCAATAAATCTAAATCACACCAGATATAGCACATCTCTTATTAACATCTCATTGTAGTACAGACTAAATATACATGATCCCACATTCATTAATAGTTCCAGCATATACTTAGGAGATAAACTCAGATAAAATAAATGACTTCAAACAGAAATATTTAGCCTGTGTAAACTCCATTCTAGCCAATCCTATACCATGAAGAGTATTGGGTATAGTACGTGGTAGAGACTGTACTGTTTCTTTGGCAACGGTTGTGCAGGGAGATGATTTGTCTTAGGTCACGTTCAACCTAGTTAAATAATTAAAGCTTTCTGAAACATGAGTTCCAAATAGCCTAGATGAAATTAATAATGAATAAGCATCCCATCCTATTCCTGAAAGTCGATAAACAGTCATTAAATATTATGAAACAGTTGTGTTGCCAATAAAGTTGTCTTAGTCTTATCGAAGCAACTGCTAAACATTTTCATCTGTTATTGCAAAATTATGAATGGAATATAGGATGAGAAAAAAATAAATTATGAATCGTGAACTTCAATTAGTTATTCAGGTTTAAATTGGAAAACTTCTTTAGTTATTTTTGTAGTTAGCGGGAAATCCCTGGTTGCTTAGTTAGATATTTTTCCTCGAGAGGACCGGATCATGCAAATCAATTTGGCACACACTGTGCGAAAACACTTGAGAACTTCTGCAGAAATCTTTATTTTTAGATATAATGTGTAGGAATCAAAAACTTTCGGATCAATTATTAGCAATTGTTTAAAAAAATAATTTTATGTAAACAATTAAACTAAATATATATTTAAAGAAGTATATATTATTTTTTTTAATGAAAAGCACTCAGTTTACGAACTTTCGACCTTTTTTTTGGATTAAAGCCAAACATTCAACACTGAATTGAAAAAATACCCTATTCATTTTTTTTTTTTTATTCATTGTGCAAGATATTAACTTTTAGAACTATACCATAGTTAGTTGACACAAAATGTTAATTTTCAGTCATTTGTTTATAGTAAAATATCGTTAAATTGAACAATAGTTAATTAAAAATATTTTTATAATTTATTTTATTTTATTTGTTATTAATCAGGGGATCAGTGAAAAGAAGGGATGTGTCTGACCGAGTTGCGAGTCAGGTTAATTAATAACAAATAAAATAAAATAAATTATAATAATATATAATGACGTATGTCAACAAGAACCTATTTAATCCTAATTAAAGTAATGTTCAATGAACATTATTCCCCTTGTATACATCGCAAATTGCGTGAACACCGGGATATGGGATCAGTGAAAAGAAAGGATGTGTCTGACCGAGATGCGAGCCACGTTATTTCAGTTGGGAGAGCACAACACCTAGGAGACCCGGGTTCGAATCCCGGTCCTGGATATATCTTTTCTTTTCAAATAAAAATATTTAAATTTTTAAATTTTTTTTATAAACATTCTAATCGCATTTTTTATTTATGTTTCAGGTGAATATCTGAAAAGTGAATCTCATTGCATTTATATTCTAACAGGTATTGTTCCATTTATTGAATGTACTATATTTGATATTAACAATAATTAAATATTATTATTTTAATATTAAATTAATTTTAATCGAATTAATGTAAGAATTTGTATCCTTAGCAAACAACGCTTGTTCTTTTAGTTCGAGACCTCATTCATAAGCTCATTCGTTATCTGAGGAAACTTAGACAGCAAAATTTGAATATTTATAGTATTGGCTTTTAAAAAAATAAAAATAAGAATTTGAAAATATAGCGGAACTAGACAACTCTTGTTTTTTCGTCTGGAATTCCTAAAATGTTATAAAATATGAAATTAAAAAAAAATTAGATATACATACACCACTTTACTATATTATTTAGTTGTAGTATCCATTGTATGCAAAAATTGAATGCACTTGATTTTAATGTATCATTAAGGTTTAACAGAATACAACGTTTAACTGTGGTTAAGTCTTTTGACAGCAATGGTGGCGCTGTCACATAAATTTATATGGATAACTTATGATTTAAATTTTACTGATTTATTCACTGTTATGAGTTAACTGTTTTATTCCACGGCAATTATGATTTTTTTCTTCCTTAGCAAGGGTATATAGTTTCTATAAATCGAGTTGAGTGGTTTTTAGTTTTCCCATACCACTTATTAGTATGGAATATTTGACTGAAGAATAAGGAGGCAATTTTTGTTTGTCAGTTGTTGTTCCATTAGCCTGATATAAATCACTACTTCTTGGAATTCGTTGTTTTGTATTAAATGTCATTATACAGGCATTATCTTAATTAATGTGATAGAAAGAGCTGATCAATCTTAATAACAGATGATAAGATCTGTTATGATTGGTGATTAATTATTATGCGTGTCTTTGCTAAAATTTATAACTTATAAGAAACCTAAAAGTAATAATTATATTATGAAAGGAAAACATCCTTCATCAAAAAGGTTCTAAAAAAAGAGGGACGCTATTATCTGTAACATTTCGCTTATTTTGACTTCATCCGGACAGAAAGAGAATACTTACAAAATAAATAAATAAAACATATCATTTCCCCAATACGTTGCTAGGCAACAATCCTAGAAACATCCCACCACCACTAAGTCTTAGATACTATCCAACAGCTGATAAAAAATATATTAATTAATAGAAAATTCACTCAACAAACCTTTAAAAAAGCACATAGGAGATCACAAATAAAACCTATCATAAAAACACAGAACAACAACAAACATAATAAACAAAAATATGTGAAATATTTGCATATCCACTGGGTTCTTGATAATACCCCTTTTCTTATGTACTTTTCCTTTCACTTTTTTTTTTTTTGCATGTTAGTTTAACGGAGAGCTTTTAAATAGCAATGGTTCAAATATTTTAAGTTTAGAAATATTTGTTTAAGTTATAGTGAAATGCTTTGTTAAAAGTTATACCGGGAAAAAATGGCAGCTGAGATGTGCACCTTTTACTGAAGGGGCTGCACTTTTATATTTCTTTCTTCCTGGTTCATGTGGTCATGGCTTTTCCTTGCATTGCCATCCTTGGAATTACTGCACTGTCCAGTGCTTCCATTAGTTGTTTGCGTTCTTCTTTCCTCTTGCGGTCTTGGCAGCGGTAGCTTCTATTTCCTCTTCTTTAAGTATGAAAGCTACCACCTTTCTCTATCTTATTGTACTCTACTTAAATGGGATATTTACCCTCTTCATCTAACCTTGGAAACTCGACCTTGTCAATGTCGTACATTCCGGTTTTCCTTGATAGCCAACTCGATGTCCTTCCAAGACGGGCAGGATGTTACTGCGTGCTCGTCTGTAACAGGCACCCCACAAATTGGGCAACCGGGGTCGATGTTCTTGCACGTTTTCGAAGTTTCCGGGAATCTGCTTGGAAGTCTGTGCTAATCGGAGTGGACTCACTTCGCTAAAACAGCTAAAGTAGATGTTAAAGTTGCAAAATGCTTCTTTAAGAGATTTTTGTTAGCGACTTACTCTCCGTTCCATTCATCCAGTAAATCCTCCTCAACATCTTCCACCTTAAAGGTTCCTCCAAAGTCGCTCCGAAAGTCCTTTGAGCACGTGTCTGTCGACATCAAATTTCATTTTGTCTTCTCGGAGAATAAGATTTGTGGACATCATTGGGACCAATGACTTGCACCGCCTGGTGCGACTTGCTACAACTATAGTAATTTAATTATTAGTTAGCAAAAAACGACTAATATCGGTTTATTTTATTCAACTTTTATATGCTAATTTTATCTCAGAAGATAAATAAGATGTAATTGGTTAAAGTTGTATATTTTAACTCTTATCTTACTTTAACTCTTAAGTATCAAATTACGATTGAAATTAATAAAGCGTTGCTTTCTATAACTTTGCGCAATATTGGTTTATCTATATCAGTCCCTTGATTTATTTATTTCACCATGTTTCGAATTCGAAAAGTGTTTTTCCTGTAAAATAAATGTATTTGAAACGTTTTTCTTCTTATCTTCAACTTTTACCTCAACTACTTTCGCCTTTATGTTTTTGACTCAGTAATTATTCAGAAACTAGCTTATTGTCAACTAAGCTGTAAACTAAAAGAGTAGTTGCAAAAAAAAAAGAGTTGTAAATCGATAAATGACATCTACCGGATATGTAATATTTATGAGCACGCTTATGTAATTAGTGTGACTCATTCCAAGTGATGGTAGGTACTAATTTTCCATAGTTACTAATAAATAAGTACTGTGATGGTTAGGAGTATAGTTTGGCTACAGCGCAACAGAGGGCAGTGTTGTCTTGCGGTGGAGCTAGAGCAGTCACGCTATTATTATTTTTAATCTTATCCTTTCTAGGTCAAATGTAAAACAATCCATGGAACGAACCAAGGAAAGGAAATTTGTTTTCATGAGAGTCGTGCATTGGATAGTCCACTGGCTTGTTCCTAATGTTCATGTGTCAGGCCACAGCTATTGCTAAGCTGCATGGGCATTTCATAATTTTTGCATTCCTCTTCTTAAATTCGGGTAAGTTTGTAACAGTGGATTACATAGAGGAAGGGGAGGTTAGGGCATTAAGTCATATACTTTCCTCTACAAATATATGTACAAAGTAACTTGTTCCTATCATACCTCGTAGGATTTGTGTTTTATTTTAAATTTTAACTATAAAATAAAAACAAAAACATTTTTCAGGTTTTTTAACAGATAAAGAACCTCTCAAGAAAAGACAAAGAAATTATTTATAAAACTATTATTCGGTCTACATTCACTTTCTGCAGCGAAACCTGGGTCCTTACCAAGTCACTGGAGGAAGCTCTTAGAGTTTGGCAGAGGAAGGTTCGAAGAAAAGTTTATGGACCAGTCGATGATGCCGAACGGATAAAACAAGGAAAAATGGCGAGCTAACGGAATTGTTTATTGAGCCCGATATTCTTACCTTCATAAAGAACAGGCTAGCTTGGCTTGGTCATGGTAAAGGATGAACCAGTTTAGACTCCCCAAACAACTGACATGTGTGGCCAACCAGGTGGGGCGAAAAGACGCTACGCTTAATATGGCTGGATGATGCGGAGGACGGCCTGTGAAGAATTTGAAGTGCGGCGTTGGAGACTGAAGGCCAAAAACAGGGAAAATTGTAGTAGGCCGTTGCAGGAGGCCTTAGTCCTACAAAGACTAACTCCCTTCAGTGAGTTAGTGAGTGAATGCATATTTCGCGATTATAACATTTAGATTTATGATGATAACGTTTACTCCTCTCATTGGTGTAAGTGATTGATATGGAAGATAATATTGAACGTGCTGAAAAACTGCTGAATTGCTGGAGGGAAGATATGATTGGTGAAGATATGATGATGCTGCTATGGCTAATCGGGGGATGCTGCAGTGGGAGTCATACATTTTCCTATTTATGAATAATTAGGGTAGGGATCTTTAAGGAGTACTTGGTACAGGTTCGGATGGTACAGGTTCGGATGGTGCAGGTTCGGTTGGTACAGGTTCCGAGTTATATATAACCCACTGCTAGATTAGTTTTTCTTTATCTCCTCATTCTTTTATCATGGGTTTTATATTACCATATCTTTTTATTTTATCTAGTTAAGGTCATCGATATCGGATATCGCCATTTTACTATTTTATCAGAAACCTATTTCTCTAATGACTCCTATCTTTATTAATTACTTTTTCAGATAGGAGTTGAAGGTCTCATTTTGATTTGTTATTTTTTCTTTTTAATTGAAAAAACACTGTTTTGGTGTTTGTTGACATGTGGATATTGCATGAGAGCAAGTTGAAAGTATGAATCTTGAAAAATTATAGGTAGAAAGAATAATTTATATTTTGGTGAAGATGTGGATTTTGGATTGTTCCGGCTTAGCATTTTCTACATTGCAAGTGTGATATGTACTTTAGAGTCTAGAGTCTAGATTTATCTGTATTTTTTAAAAATTAAGTTTTACTTTCAAAAGATTTGTAATACTCCTAGTATACCAATTCGGTAATTTAAACGATTCTTGTTAATTATTTTTGCAATAATCGCGAGTTATAATGAAAAAGTAATTAAAAATAATTCAAAAACAGGGACGTAAAAGAACCAAAATGGCCGAATTCCGGTGTGACCACTTAGCAATGATCAAGCCAATGTATTAGCGTGAAGCTGTTCTTTAAGTGCGTCTATTTACTAACCCTTTCCATTTCATTTATTCCCTCCCATTATTATCCATTTGTATTCCTTTATTCGTAAAAATAATAATAATAATGGTGTACTTTGTTTAATTAGGGGTATAGTAAGGATATATTTATTGAATTGAATTATATAGGCGTTTTTGTTTGAGTCCGGAAAATGGATTTTCTGTTTTGCCAGAACTACTGTGGAAGAAAAAATAACTTGGTGCTCGGAATAGGTTTATTCCGAGTCGCATCAGCAATCAAATATCTCATCAAACATCCCCAACGTCATATGTTCTGATATTTTGGTACCTTGTCCCTAAAGCCTAGTCCACATTATGAGACTTTTGCCTGCCTCTGGACGAGACAAACCTTAGTCCGTCTAGAGACGCGGTCTAAACAATAGTTCGGCAACGACCTAAGAGCAGATTAGTCTCGTCTAGTGTCCACCCAATTATTTGAGTTTCAAGACCAATCTTCGTCAATGCACCATGGAGAGCATTGCTTTGTGCGGAATGAGTTCTTGCTCTCTGCTTATTAAAAATAAAAGAACGCGAAAACGTTAACGTTGGTGGTCGCGCCAACTTCTCGCTCAAGTAATAAGTATTCCTTCGGTGATACGTTATTAACCCTCTCATTACTATTACTATACCAAAAGGTAACAGAAGGCTTTTGGTTTATATAGAAGCATTTTTCAGATATTTGTTGTAAATTGGTATTATATTGTAAATAAATCTTGGAGGATGCGAAAAAAAACAACTACTATTACTGAAATAGTTTTCCTTACGCTAGTACTTTCGCCTAGACACACGGACCATTTATTTAAAAAGTCATTATTAAATACAAAATAAAATATTTAAACATTTTATTGCCTGTTACTTGCCGGTTACTTATATTAACCTTCATGCATTTCCCACAATCAACGAATATATGATATTTTTTTAAATTTCAGTAAAATAAATAACAAATGCGATCATGAAGGAAATAGTAATGCTACCCCGTAAAGCGGTCTCTACCCCGAAAAGCGGTCTCTCGCCGATTTTGAACTGTATCGAGCCAGCGGCCTACTGCCGGTTTAAGAGAAAACGTCTTAATCGGTCTCATACCTTGTAAATACTTATAATACCTCCGGGTAAATGAAGTGCCTATGATGTATGCATATATATTGATTTGTAAATAAAATGTATATATTGTAAATTTATGTAAATTATGAAAATAAATGAGATTTGAAACAAAAAAAAGAAGGAAATAGTGAAAATGAAAAACTGCCTATTTTTAAAATTTGTATATGTATGAAGAATTTATTAGTGCAGTTTACTCGCGTTTCTAAAAAAAAAATTACAATTTATACAGCTTCTCAAGGAACTCAGAAAAAAGATGAAATTACATTTTAAAAATGAGATGATATATAAAATTATATTTAAAAATTATTTCTGGGAATGTGGCTTTATTTTGAACAATGCCATAATCGATATCACACATAATTGCAATCAGCACAACTTTCACGTCCAAATCATTATCCAATTTTTCCAAAATATCTTTTTTTTCGGCTACAATAACATAAAATAAGATAGCACATTGAAAAAAAAATGTGCAAGAAATTGAAAAATAAAAACTGATGCAATGGTTAAAGTTCGCGCTTATCTGGCATATAAAAATCTAACTTCAGTAATACTTTAAATAAAGTAAAAATTCAATTTATTTAAAGTATTTGTATTCCTGAGATGCAAATACTTTCTTTTACCTAACTATTTATTGTAGGAATTTTCGGTCAAGACTGTCGTAGGGTTGGGTCGAAAGAAGAGAGAAATAAAAGTTTATTCTCAAGGAACTCAGATTTGCATACAAATATGCATTTTAAAAACGACAAGCTATGCCAAATTATATTTGGGTAAAGAAGAAGTCAATATTAAAACCGGCTAGGATCAAAGAAAATTAAACGAACATTTCCACCGCACCGTAATGTTAAATATATCAAGACTGATCATTTTAATTATATTATAATTAACCCTCTGGGACACACCCTAGTATGTGACTCGCTAAGCCACACGCAGGTCTCCGAGACTCCTGCGTTAAAATATTCCCATTTTTCAGCCATTTTGTTTTTTTTCCTTCACAATTACATTAATTAACCCTCCAAAGCCAAGAATTATTTTTTTGAAAAATATTTGAATTTTTTCTACATTTTTCTATCTGTTGCCCAATACTCGCAGTGAAAAATCCTGAGTAGGTCTCCCAAACCCCCTTATGGCCGTTAGGGTTAACGTAATTGAATTATCTTGATAATTTTAAGAACATACATTAGTTATGATCTATAATTACAATCATTATTATTAAAATATATAATCGCAATTTATAATGACAATAATGTTGAACACTGCTCAGAGTGGACCGTGCCCCGTCTCGTTGCATGAAGTCTGCGATTTTTGGTTCTGCACGGGGATTAGTCTCAGCAGCGCCTCCGCAACCGTCTTACAAGAGAGGTTTTCAGAGACGTCTCTGAGACCTAGTCTAAGCAACGGTCTAGTAGTGTGGATATAGCTTTAGAAACTCCTGATTTCTCTGATCCCTGATCCTTTCTGATGATCATGTAATGGCAGTAATTTTTTCAATGAACTAACTTTGATTGCTTCCGTTTGCTGCGCTCGATAACAGTGAAGAAGCTTTTTACTTTTTTTTGACTGGTTGCTTTTCTTTTCTTCGATGATTGTTTTTCGTTTCCTTTTGCCCTAATTAGTCTCAGTTTGTCGAATTGCCAGTTGGGAAATTTCCAGATTTTTAAAAGGCTTTTGAGAGACCATTCACTTGACCTAGTTAAAGAAAATATGTTCTGTTTCGGTTGTTGAACTGCAATTTAATAGATAGTGTTTACAAGCGATGTTTTGAAGGTAATTTCTGCATACTGGCCGAGGATTTAGTGCGGATTTGAGTGGATTTGGACTGCTGAGAAAAACTAAATTTTCATTTTTCCCCATATACCAATCTTTGTTAGTTGAACGCGTTTTGTATTTCATCCATTACAGCTTTAATTATTTATTTTTTGTTGTGAACGTTTCCTTTTTCATTGAGACTTAATAATACTTTCATAAGAATTAAGCTATTCATACAAGACCTGCTTTTATTGTCAATACTTTATGGTTTTATCCGCTACCGCGGATTTAGTCCCTATTAGTTGTCGATTTTTAACTTAAACCCCACAGTTTCTATTGCAACATTCAACTCCTTTGGGAACGAATGTTTATTTTCTGATGACATAGCATGGTGGTACTATACCTTTGATTGTAGTAAAAGGAAAAATGTAGTGATTTATTGTGGAGTATTTCTTTTTTATAGTTTGAAATCTCATCTTCTTTTGTTCTATTGTATTGAAGTCATCAATGTGCGATAACAAAAGAGTATGACTTGTGCAAATGCGCAAAACACTAAAGTGCCTCTTTAGTGTTTTTATATTAAAATTTTTATATTTTAACCCTAACTGTTTATTGCTGACAACTAATTTTGTTTTCAATAATGCGTGATAAGGATATGCAGATTGGCTTGATAAATTTCAGTAATTTGCTCCAATACGATACATGGTTATAATGTATTTTTTAAAACATACAGATTGATATTTATATCAGTGTATAAAATAAAAATTGCCATCCATTTCTAAATAATCGATGTTAATTAAAAAAAAAAGATTTATAATGTTCATTATCAATTTGGCTGATCGCTTGCCTTCTGTGTAGTGGCTAGCATTACAACCTACTATGCCCAGGCTCGAGAGGTCGCAGACCGACTGGGGAATTTAGGATCTTTTGAAGGGAGTAAAAAAACCTAATCGGAGTGGATGTAAAATGGAGGTTCCCAGCCTGTGTGATGTCAGATATTCGTTAAAAAACCCTATCTTAATTATATCTAGATAGTCAAAATTTAGAACTCCCACTGCAGCAGTGTCCGATTAGCCATAGCAGCATTAAGTGACGTTACATTAATAAACAACAACTACGCTGGCCTGATTAGAACGTGACTGTATTTTTTTTAGCTTTATTTTTTAAATAAACTATTTTTATTATTATCCTTATTTATTTGCTCGTGTCCTTATACTTTTTAGTTAAAGTATAAACATTAGTCATTTTATGTTGAACAATGAAATACTTTTTAGCTGACAATAGCGGAAACGAATTTGGCACATATATATTTCGAAAGTGGCTTGACCTGGAAAAAATGTAAGATATGGGCGGTAATGATTTACTTGTATGTGTTTTTTCGAAGCTTTATCTCTGGAACTGTTCTTCTATTGTCCCATGAAAAGATGACTGTTATCACTTACACTGGAGATAGTTAATGTTTTCTTAAAATAGCGGTATCACTAATTAATATACATAGGAGAGCATTTTTCTACGATATTAATTAGTAAAATAAATTTAAAACATCGTTTTAATGGGAGTCCCCCCTCCCCTTGAAAATCATATGCTCGAGTTAACATAAACAACTTTATTACCTTTTAATTTTCTACCACTTACAATTTATAATAGTCATTAACCTTTATTTTTCATTTTGCATTCATAACTTAATATTTCCAACGCTTTCTGTTGCTCTTCTTCTGCGTATTTAATCAGTTTGAATTGAGTAAGAAACTGTCCGGTAACATTACCATTCCCCAAAAATATTAAAAACCTTAAGTTTCTATTTTTTCAGAGTTATTAATCAATTGAATTCATTTTTAATTTAAATTTAATGTATTAAATGAATATAATGGCGTTGTATGTGTGTTATTCGTCTACGTTTTATACCAAAGTTGTATAAAACATAATTGACGTTGATGATCTAAAAGTTTTAGGCTTTTAAACACAAACAAACAATTGAATGTATTACGAGAGTCGCGCCAGTGAGTTGACGATAATTTTTTTATCGTTTTATCTTACTACAGTTTATAAAATGTTAACTCGCACATAGAAACTCATATAATGTTTTTTTGTACATCAGCTAAGGTAGGCGGTTGTTCTACGGGTCACTTACCTTTTATAGCCAGGGTGAATGATCTAAAATCCTATTTTATTTCTCAGGTCATATATGAAATAAAAGTCAACCTTCTACGCCCCGGATTCGAACTTACCTAACTAAAAAAGTGTTATATACAAAATAAATACAAATTAAAATTATATATGATAAATATTAAAATACGTTACTAACAAAGAAAAACACAAAAAAACGTGGATTTCACCACATGGAGCAACAACGCAGATCGAACATGTTCTGGTTTCTAGTAGACATTTTAATGTAGTTAAAGATGTGAGATCTTATAGAGGACCGGACATCAATTGTGATCATTTTCTGGTAGTTGCGAAGATCAACCATACATATAAGATAAGGATGTTTGAAAGGAGCAAACTGCAGATCACCTGGGAAAGAGAAAAGTTAAAGGAAGAGGAAACACGTTATACTTTCCTGAGAGATATTGAAAAAAGTGTAGGTAACATCCCAGCTGTAATCGGAGAAAGAGATGAGAATGAGGAATGGGAGAATCTAAGAAAAACTATATTTGATGCAGCCGACCAGCATTGTTAGAGGGATGGAAACAGAAAGGCAAAGAATCTGTGGTTTAACCTGGAGTGTGAAGAAGCAGTTAATGTGCGAAACGAAAAGAGAAAAAATCTTCTAAATAGGGATACTAGGCAAAACAGAAAGGAATACCAAGAAGCCAGATCTAATGCAAAAAAGGTTCTAAGACAAAAGAAAAGATATGTATTATAGACCAACTTGCGTAAGATGGAAGAATATAGCAGGAACAATGAAGCCCGGAAGTTTTTCGATGAAGTGGGTAAAATAAAATCATGCTTTATGAATGACTGTCCGATGATAAAGCGTTCAGATGGTAAAGTGGTCTTCCTGGATCAGGATGTGCAAGGTAGATAGAAGGAGGATTTTCAGGAATTACTAAACCCCAGGAAGATGAAGAGTAATTAATTCCTGACGTGGAATTTCAAGAAAATGAAAATGACCATGAAGTGAGCCCACCAGATTCGGAGGAAGTTGGTGGTTTTGGACAACTTCAAGAATAACAAGACTTCAGGCTCAGGTGGAGTTTTTGAAGATAAGTGGGTCAACTCTGGCTGAGTAATTGACTCATCTGATAGTTAATATCAGGAAGACCGAAAAAATGCCGGATAGCTGGAAGGATTCAGTCATCATACCGTTATTCAAGAAGAAAGATATTTCTACAGACTGCAAGAATTACCGGGGAATCAGCCTCCTGAACACGCCTTATAAGATATTCTCCGCTATTTTATATAACCGAATTGTTGAATTTGTGGAACCTCGGTTGGGCGATTATCAGGGGGGTTTCAGGAAGAACAGATCAACTATTGACCAGATATTTAGCTAAAAGCAAATAATGAAAAAAAGCAAAAGAATTTAACAAGATTATATGGATTTTGTTTATCGATTTTAAAGCGGCTTATGATTGCATTAGTAGAAAAGAGCTGTTCCTGGCAATGGAAGAGATGGGAATCCGAGGGAGCGTAAGTCTAGTGATATACAATATAATATAGTAAATAAATGGGAAGCTGGGCCAATTTTTTGCGGTGAAGTCAGGAGTTAGATAGGGTGAATCACTGTCCTCTCTTCTATTTAATATTGCCCTCCAAACGATGGTGAACAGAGCCGAGCCTAATCAGGCAGGCACAATTTTTCCTAAGCCAACCCAAGTGCTTATGGTGATGATGTGGCACTGATTGGACTGTCCCTCAAAGCGATCAAGGAGGCCTGTGAAAGATTGCAAAAGGAAGCTGGAAGAATGGGGCTATCCATAAATGAAGATAAAACAAAACTTCTGGTGCTTAAGAAGAAAACGCCTATAAACCCGCCGAAGCAATATGTAGTCAATATGTGGGTCAGTATGCATTCCAATGCGTTTCTAGTTTTAAATTGGCTCCATAAATAAATAAATAAATAATCGTAAATAATCGGGTGGACGAAAAAGAAGAAATTCAAAATCGCATAATGGGGGCTAACAAAGTATTTTTTTCCCTAAGAAGTTTACTCTGTAGTAAATTACTAAGTCGGGGTCCCAAAATGGAGCTCTATAAAGCAATCATCCGACTTGTTCTGACCTATGCCTGTGCAACCTGGACCCTACGAAAGATCCTGGCTGAAAAGATTGACAGGTTTGAAAAGAAAGTGTTGAGGCGCATCATAGGGCCTGTCAGAGAAAATGGTCAGACCGTTTAAGAAAGAACAAAGAGATCTTAACTTACGACGATCTCCGAGTTTCCCATTTCGTGAGGATTCAGCGCTTCAAATGGCTGGGACACCTTATCAGAATGGATGATGAGAGAGCAGCAAAGAAATTATATTATGGAACCCCGGATGGAGCTAGGCCACGTGGATGACCGAAAGTAAGATGGAAGGACGGAATGGCTGAGGACTTGAGGATGATTGGAGTGTCCAGCGGATATGCTGCAGACCGAAATGAGTGGGAGAAGGCAGTTGAGAGGGCCAAGGGCAGCTTCAGACGCCTGCCGAGCCGATAAATAAAATAAAATAGAAGACATAAAGATGGGGAGGACTTTATATTATAAACTCCATAGTAACAGAACGTTTATGTAACAATAATGGTTTTAATATGGAATTTTATAGAGATCATTTATTTGGATTAGTATCCCATCCAACTAACTTGATCTCAATGATTTGTTTTTCTCCTCGATTTGCAGGAACATGAAATGTTTGGTAACTGATAATGTTTACATAAAAAACTGTGTTTTTTATGTAAAACTGATTTTTTTAATATAATTAAATAAATATAAAACTTTGATCTACGTGTTGGAGGTGAACTGTGAATTGAAAGGACAGCCGTATGACATAAAGATCCTTGACATTACCTTTGATCAGCTTTGTTTACGTAATCTATTCTAGGGGGAAAATTCCTCTTCTTCCAACCATTCTGACCTCACTATTTGGAATTTATCATGCTCAAACAGAATTATAAATCCAAACCCCTTTTGTTTTGGGGATTTTAAAGACAATATATTTTTTTAGGGTAAGAGAAATATATAGAAATATATTTCTAAAAAAAGAAGAATTAAATTCAGTTTAAAAAAAATAATAAAAATTTATAAGAATAGACAATATATTTTGTACATTAATATATATATATATAACCATGGTTATAATATTTCATCCCTTTAAAATGATCTAGTTTGTTGTAGTTCCTCCTTTCTGAAATAAAATATGGACAAATATCCATGACTACTTAATGAAGTTTTAGACCAGTGGTTCCCAACCTTTTTTTATACCACGTCTCCTCCCGATCAAATAAAATTCCTACTACGCCCCCTCCCTTGCACAATAAATTATATAGGCATATGAAAAAAAAGTATTATATTTAAAATAAAACATTTAGTTTTACAGTCACAAAATACATTATAAATTTCGATTTAAGGTATAGAATGACTGGCAAGAGAAAAATGACTAAAATTAAGTATGAATTTTTAATTTTCAACCTGTATCTTGCAACCCCCTCCCTGATTTGTACTCAACCTGATAATTAGGAGAAAAAATGTAGGAACGAATTTTATTTTCTTAAGATAAAATCGATGTGCAGCAACATGTTCAAATTATATGTATTTTTAATGTTGAAAATGCCAATTTTCTTTATGAAACGATTATTGAAGACAGTTATACTGATACTCTTTTATTTATTAATTTCCTTTTATGTTATATGTGCACGCTTCCACACCATCCTTGAATTGGTATCCCATCCAGCATACTTGATCTCAATGATTTGTTTTTATCTCCTCGATTTGCAGAAACATGAAATGTTTGGTAACTGATAATGTTTACATAAAAAACTGCGTAATTTTTTAATATAATTACATAAATATAGAACGTGTTAGATGGAGGAGAACTCTGAATTGAAAGGACAGCCGTATGACAAAGATCCTTGACACATGCCCAGTTTTTAGGGAGCTCTTAAACTTAGGAAAGCTTCCACACCATCCTTGAATAATATAGTAATAAAGTTAGATAATACTTTACACAGGATACAGGGTTGTTCTTTACTCCTTCTGAAAAATTGTTTAAATAATTCTATTTGTAGAACGCCTGTGATACCCCCGTCTGTATACATAAAGCATCCGTCGATATATATATATATATATCGAACATACATACAGGGTGTCCCGAATTTAAATGGTAAAACTTCAGGAACTTATAGGGTACCGAAAAACTAAGACAAAAAGTCCTTTAGAGATTTGCTCGTTTTTGCTTAGTTTTAGAGAAACTCGCAAAAAAAGAAACAAAACAAAAATGTTACAGGTAGCTATTATCACCTTTCAAAGTTCGTCAGGCTAGGCAGTGAGATATATAAACACTTAATGTTATCCTTTACATTCTTTTATTTGTTTACATTTTGGCTGCCTTCTAGGATTATAATTCCTAAATCAGTCTTCAGTCAGTTACTCAGATATTTTTGTGTAAATAGCATCAGCCACAATGCCGCATACATATGTATTCTAATGTTGAATACGCTGATATGATTTTTGTGTATGGTTTCTGTAACGGTAATGTTTTAGAAGCGGTGCGGGAGTATGCGAATTGACTAGTCTTTTCGTTAACTTTTAATAGACTACGAGAGACTATTACCATTCTTAATTCTTAATACGTAATGAAGGCGACCAATTCCAGGCAGCAGTAAGAGCAGATTATCGGAGAAGAAATTCTGTCCAACGCCACTTCGATAACAATCCTGAGACTAGCATCCGCAGAGCATCTGCTGCATTAGCAATATCGCGGCAAGCAATATGGCGAACTTTGAAAGGTGATAATCGCTACCCATACCATCTTCAAAAAGTTCAGAATTTATTACCTCAAGATTATGTCAAGAGATTGAATTTTAGTAACTGGTTTCTTGAAAAAATTCGCGATGATAATTTATTTCCATTAAAAATTATATGGGCCGATGAAGCTACCTTTACTAGAGGAGGAATTGTTAATCAAAGAAATTATCTGTATGGGCTCTTGAAAATCCCAGAGCTATTAGAGAGAATAGGTTTCAGCATGAATTTGCTATTAACGTTTGGCTTGGAATTTGGAACGGATTACTGGCGGGACCATATTTTTTACCTGGAAGATTGAATGGTATCACTTTTACACATTTTTTGGAGAACGACTGTTCTAATTATTTAGATGACATACAACAGCTTACAACAGCGGATTGAAATGTGGTTCCAACTCGATGGATGTCCAGCTCATTATAGCAGAGTTGCTCGAGCTTGGCTGGATATAAATTATCCACAACGATGGATTGGACGTGGAGAAGTAGTACCTTGGCCACCCAGATCACCTGATATGACACCCATGGATTTCTTCGTATTGGGGACCTTGAAGCAGAAAGTTTAATCGGTGTCAATCAACTCAAGAGAGCAATTAAGAGACCGAATCATAGATGCAGTGCACCAAATATCCTCAGAACAATGTTTAGCTGCAATTTATTTATATTAATAAATTCGGGACACCCTGTATATGTCGAACAGTTCTAGTCATTTTTAACCTTCTCCTTGATGTTATCAGTAATTATTATGCGACATCATGTAGTGGTAATAAAGTGTAGACATTCTATAGTGAATAATTAGACAATGCGGGTAGATTAATGGATGCAGGCTTCAGGTTGCCGATATCTTGTTTGCTTCTCAGAGATTCTCAAGGTAGGATTACCCGCAGTAAATTCATTTCATGTGCTGGAATTAAATGAATTTACAAGTTTCGCAAACTATATTATCGAACCCAGTTTCGCAATCTAATGGAATCCTTTTACTTCCCCACGTTATTTAGAATGAGGTTAAACCGTTTTACGGATTGAACTTCAAATGTAACTGAAGACATTTAATATCGGAGTAGGTATCGATACTCCAGTCTAGATATTGATGGAGGCCCATTCACGTAATGGTAGTTGTTACATAAAACGACGAGCTTGAAGCGGCTGGCTACAGGAAGACGTTGCTGACGTCCTCCCCCCAGTTTTCTGAAGAGCAGGAGGCATTGGGTATATGGGTCAGGTGGGCAGGAGGCTGGGTCGAGGACCTCCACGTGATCAGTCCTCACGTGTCTCCTGCCTTCCTGGGAGTTCAGCCTTCAGGATTGAATCTTAACAAAACCTTCATCAACTGGAAGATAGTTTTAAATTCAATTCGATCTCACACAGTCGATATTGATATTGACTCAAAGTAAGATTATTCATGAATTATTGCAATGATTAATTTAAATAACTCGTAAAATATTACAATGCCCCCAGGCAGCATTAAAAGAAAACGACATGACTCAAAAATTGGCATTTTTTAGTTAAGCTTTATACTAGCAATTGTTTTGGTTGAAGCTTTCCAATTCAAGAACGATTGCGATTTCCCTTAAAATCGTTGGTGAATTTGCAGTTTAATTTAGTTCATAATAACTGATAAGAGGGATTCCGATGCCTTCACTCCGAACAGATATTAGCATAAAAATACCTTATTTATGTTTACCATTTCGTTCTGGATTGAAATGAGGTGAATCTACACACATTAATCTTTTATTTAGCACTTGAATATGCCATTACTAGGCGATTAATACATAAAAAGGTTTAATTGTGGATGGTGGAATACCGGGACTTTGGTTTGTATGCTAATGAACTGTTACAGTGGGATGAAGATTTGCGGAGTTGCTGAGCTTGCATCTCGTTAATACCATTGAATTAATTGCTTCGCGGTGTTTCAAACGGGCTTGTAGGGTTGTCAGGCTTAGTAATGAATGATTTTAGTGAGGTGGGAGGATTATGTTAAGAATGAGGTTGCAGAATTGTGTTGTGATGGCAATCAGGAGATGGAACAGGTATGAGAGTGTAATCGGAATCGAACCTTCAGGATCACTAAGCCTTATTATTTTATGGATAATTATAATTCACCTTTAGGTTAATTTAATAGACATTTACTACATCGGCGTTCATCAAGGTTTACTTTCTTGCATTGGTTTTCATATTTAATGGGCATTTTCTCTTTTTCTGAAAACTGATGTATTAATGACTTATTTATTATCCATTGTTATGGAAAAATTTAACTCTTTATCTTTATCTTTTCAGAATTAATCCAATCTTAAGTTAGATAAGTTCTCTTTAAGGCCCAATCCTTAAGTCGTATTCCAGGAATACTAATTTTTTTCCTGTTTTTCTGAATCGGTATGCAGAATCAGACCCCTTCTTCTTCTCCACGCCACGTCTAGAATGACAATAGAAGCTGAAGAATTTCAGGATACTTTTATGAGGAAAAAATGCTAAATTTGAATAATATTCAATAAAATGATGATGCGGTGATGAAATATTATTAAATTTTGAAGTTCAGACATTATTATTTTGTTATTTTATATTATTACTTATTCTATTGTACATCAGCTTAGTTATCAATAGGAAGCTCCATCCTTCACAAGCTTTACAGCATATGCTTTATTTATTGAAAGAATTTATTTATCCATCCTTGTAAAAAAGTATTTTTTGACTGTGTGAGGATTTTAGTTTCGGACGACAAATAAGGCATTGATTTTACAATTATTATTATTAATATGCGCTTTACAAGCCTTTTATCAGACAACACGAAACATTTATGACTTCTTCCTGTGCTTCCATTTTTCCTTCATTCGTACACTAAAGGTTCATTTCCTTTCTTCGGCCAACTTCAGTCTTTGGGCTGTGGGTGCTGTCTTCTCTAACATCACTTCTTTCTTGTATCCCCTGTGTCCAATGATGCTTTTGTCTGTGATATCCTCTAAGTCTACCTGAGATTTTTCCAGATCATGTTCAACTTGTGTCATCCAGGGTATAGTACTCTTGAGCTGTTGTATTGGTGTTCTTGATTGTATAATTTGATTCATGGTGTAATACAGGTTTAACTGTTACCTATTGTCTATAATTGACTTAGTGTAATACAGGTATTTGTGTACCTGCTAATCTGGAAATCAATTTTAAATATATATATTTAATGTGGATAATTGATCAGTGTGTGGTGTTGAAGAAATCAGTGATTATTAAACGAAATCCGAGTAAAGAAATGGCTTGTTAAATGGAGATGACTTATTTGACATAATTACAAACGAGAAGAAATTTTTCGAATATAAAAGTTCTGTAAATAGGATTTAAAATTAAGGTTATAGGTTTTGTAATGAAGTGATTTTTAGAAAAACGCTAGGTGAGAAGATTAAAAACTGGGTGTCATCTTCTTTTACACACAGAAACAAAGAATCACTTTGGATCACTTATGGTCTTGGGTTAGCATAGCAAATTCTATGCCAAAGATCGTGGGTTAAAATCCCGGTATGTGGTCTTGATGTTTTTTAAAG
This sequence comes from Arma custos, assembly GCA_037127475.1. NCBI lineage: Eukaryota > Metazoa > Arthropoda > Insecta > Hemiptera > Pentatomidae > Arma > Arma custos. The sequence continues at coordinate 37,534,818 of CM073760.1, forward strand.
GGAGATAAAAAATCCTTGTTTATGCCATTCTTCAGAAGGGGCATAGTAGGCATAGTAGTACTCGCTAAACATCCGATTAGTCTTGTAGCATAATGGACCATCAAATGAAACAAACAAGCTTGCACAAAGAGTAAATCGATGAGTCAGGTTCAATAAGTAGTTGTTTTATTATTCTACTTAAATTTAAATTTTTTTTTCTACAAATATAATGAGAGTACGAAGCAATAATTTAATATCCAGGAAAAGTCAACCATGAATCACGTTAGTGAAATAATGACCAGCCACACATGAAAGGAAAAAGTTAACGTTTGGCGCAGGAAAAATCTGTTAAAATGGAATCAGCAGACACCTGTTCAAATGTTCAATTTCTTTTTTTCTATTTTCAGCTTTTCCCAGAACGGAAAACCTATCCGCGAACTACTCGTATTTCCTTCTCATGTAGAATTTTATCTATTTAATTACACAGATTTGATTTAAAACATTAAATCGTCGATACATATTTTTCTTTGACAGCTATGTCAACTGGATAACAGAATATATTGAATAAGAGTATTTTTTTCCTCATTGTATTTCCTCATCGACCGTATCCCTGCCATGTCTTCCTGAGCTTGGTTGATCCATGGAATTGTTGCTCGGCCTCTTCTTCTTTCTTCAGGGCACATTCTAGAACATTATTATGGTCTCAATGAGGAAGTTGCACTTGACAAGTCCTGTAAAAAATTATCCTAAAATTTGGTTGGAGATTACCTCTTTGGAAAAACACAATAAAACAAACCTTTTTTGAGTTCTGATCTCCCTTGTACAACAGGTGATTTGCATAGGACTTTCGTATTTTCTGGATCCCTGCGATTTCTATTCTGTAAAAGCCTATTTCTGGAAGAAGTGCCCAATATATTTCTATTTGGGGCAGAGATAAAATATTGTTTTTTGAAGAATCCCGGTTGTTGTGCTAAGATACAACTCTTTGAGGTCTGATATAGGTATCATTGCGGAGGAGCAGGTTGTTGGCTCTTTACGCCGGGTTGTAGTTAGACTTATCGTGAGGGCGTCCCTATAGGGTAGTGTACCTGAACAAAATCTACATGATTTTGTTGAAGTATGAATCATGTACTATTTTGAGAGAGATGGTGCTTTATGCTGAACTCAGAAAACTAAGAATGTTAAACAGATATTTTTTTAGATAAAAATCTTTATTTTGAACGATGCCCATTAATAATAACAAATTCTCTATTATAAACAACGATTACAGCTAGAAAGATAATATTAAAATATGCAAATGAAATCACATATTATATAAACAAAATGAAAAATAATTCTTGTGAAACATTATAATAGTAGATTAATTTAGAAAACGCTATAAATAAAAATGCCACAACATTTTGCCAATTTGCCTATTTACCATCTTTAATTAAACTTAGAAAAATCGTGAAACTTAATAAATGCGTTTTTTTTTTTTTTTTTTTTTTTTTTTTTGTAAATTTAAAATAACACCAGTAAGATGTCGTTCGTCTAGGCAAATTTATTTTGCCAAGCGGACCTTGAAATTAATCATCACACTTTTAACTCACAGCAAAGTCAGGTGCTAAAAACACAATTATGAAAAATTGACGACACCTTTCTAAAAAAGAATATTTATATACTTTCCAAAAGCGTTTTTATTTTTCCCGTCTTCATTTCAGAGCAATAATGATAATTATTATTGATTTTTTTTATTTATATTGCTTCCAACCTATTTTGAAATACTTGAAGAACAAGCTCTTGAATCCTGGGCATGATTATTGTCACTACTTTGGTCTTCAGGTCTTCAGTCCTATAGACTGAGCTTTCACTTCTGCGACATGAACTAAGGAATCAGAACTGGTTCGGGAAAGTCGAAGAAGGAGGTAGAGAATTTGTTCCCCGTTTCCTCATTTGCTTTAATATCACAGTGGTTCCTTAAGATGTGCCATATGGGACGGACTAACGCCTCCGGGTATATTATTAGGTTCGGTCTCTCTGGCCTTCTAATGTACACCTTGCTCATTTCCTAGGTAACTTTCTGTTTCTGCCAGACGGAATGAGTTATTTCCATAACCTAAAGCAATATTAATATCATGGTAAATATAAAATATAACTAATTTATCTCAATATAAATAAGATTAAAGTGCTTAGCAAAAAAATGTAATTTGGAAAATAAGGTGTCAACTTATAATGAATGTTATTGTTTTTCAATTACCTTGTGTGGGCACTATTTATTTATTTGATGTAATTATTTAAGCATATAAATTTTCAACTTTATCAAATCCAATTCTAACATTCAAAAATTTGCAATGTAATTGAAGTATTTTGAATGCTCTTCTTTATTTTTGTATGGAGAAATAGTTTTTCAAAGTGTTCTTTAACTGCCCATACTGTTTTTTTGTCTTTTTTGCTCGTTTATTTAGAATTAAAATTCTCATTAGAGTGCTGCCAGTGGGTAGTGTCTCTACATGTCCTATCATGTATTATCTACTCTTATAGCAATTGTACTAGATGTATATATTACAGTTGTACAACTCAATAAAATAATTTTTAAAAAAATTCTTAATTATAATAGAATATTGAGATTAGATTATTAATAATAAATTCTTTATTTATTCTGGGACAAGTCCTTTTAGAATAACAATACACGTTTCCATATAAGGTATTATTACATCTTAGAGTATATTAATACAGGGTATTATTATATCTTATTAAGTGATAACATACCTACAGTGATAACATTTAAAAAAAAGAAAGAAAAAGAAAACAGAGTACAAGAAATAAAAAAAACAGAAATAAGATTACAATAATTATATTAAGATAAACAATAGATAATTACATATGTATGCAAATTGCAAAGTCAAGTAGAAACTAAGAAAGCAGAAAATGAAACAAAAATATGTAAATCATATTTTCAAAAATGAAAGATCTAAGCTGGGATAGGACATAGTTTTGGGAGTAAAGGATTTGACAGATAGGTCATATGAAATTTGGATGAGATCGTGTGATGAAAGAAACGGAACAGGATGTTGGAACGACGAGAGAATTTTAAGAGGTGAATCAACAACATCAAGGTATCAGAGAAATGGGTGTGATGGGTAGTAGCTAGTAGCATAGGGGACGAGGTTAAGATTGAGGGAAAATATTAGGTTTGTGAAAAAGGACTCATTGCTGAAATTTGATAGCATATTAATGTTAAAGTCACCAGATATAATTATATTGGAGTAGGTAGGGACCAGTTGGAAAAAAGAGGATTCGAAGTGATTGTCAAATGGAACATGAGGAAGGATTATTACAGTAACAGTTATACATACGTTGAAGATAATCACACAATTTTACTTTTCCGTTTGTTCAATTGTTGCTTATATAGTAGAATGACGTCTGTCTAACAGAATTTGGCGTTTGTTTGGGACTCACGCCAACAGAATCTAAGACCCAAATAAGACCTATCAGTGAGTTTTAAAGCAGTTATGTTGAAATATAAAGTTTCTCACATATTACTTATCGTATTAAATTAACATATTTTTAGTTGAAAATAATTTATTTTGGACTGTTTTTATTATCTACGACAATGCTCTAATTATGAACATGGAACTAAATTTGATTATTTGGGTATATATTCTTTTAGTTTTTATTATTATCTTATTTTCTAGTTGTGGGACAGAGTATATTAAAAGTAGAGCACTGATTTACTGTGCTGAAAATATCGGGTTTAATTCCGGCTATGAAAGATAAATTATTTAATCCATTAACAACCGGGGATTGCCCTGTGTGATCTGTAAATCCTTCTGGGGCTTATTCAGCCGGACGCCCTTAATTGGTGGAAAAACCTAGTGGATGAACATCTTGGACTCCCTGTACAACCATTGTCCTAGAAACAGTCTCTACCATGTGCTGAACCCAAGACCCCTCATGGGTTATAATGGCACAGTTTTTTTTTTTTTATTGAGAGGAAATGGTCCAAGTGGAGGTCAGAAAAAATTGTCTTTAGTAAGAAGAACTGTTTATTTTAAAGCCAACGTTTCGACCCACATTGCAGGTCTTCTTCAGAGCTAAATATACAAGATACATATAAATTAAAACAATGTAGTAAAGAATAACAATATATCTAGGGATATAGGTGATAAAATGATAAAGAATAAAAATGGGGAACCATTAAGGTAGGTATAACAAAAAACAGAGGGAATGGTTATGGAGAATTATGGAATAAGTAATAAGGAATAACATTAAGTAATGAAAAACAATAAATAATATTATGACACAAAGGCATTATTTAAGATAAATTATAGAGAACTAACACAAGGAGGGATTGAATTATGTATATAATAACTAAGAGTTACTATTTAAAAACAAAAGATTAACAAATGAAAATGAATAAAAAAGGGAAGGAATAATCCTTACCGTATCCCTAGATGACTATGTATATTGTTATTCTTTACTATATATTGTTTTAATTTATATTTATCCTGTATACTTAGCCCTGAAGAAGACCTGCAGCGTGGGTCGATACGTTGGCTTTAAAATAAACAGTTTTTACTAAAGAGAATTTTTTGTAACTCCACCCGGGCCATTTTCTTCCTCATGTATATGTATAGGTCAATTAACATTATTCAACTTCTTTTTTTTCTATACTGAGATTGGAAAGTATCGGATATTGATATTGCCTAAGTTCAGTAGTTTTGAATCGCGGTTATAATTTCTTGTAATTCAAGGTTTGTGAAGTTGTCAAGTTGCTGTCTCGGTGCATTGGCGGTTTGCGAAAGTGGCGAAGAAAGGTGCTAAGTTGCCTTGTTAGCCAATTGATCCTCAACTGGGAAATTGCTCGTTCACTCTTGTCGCTGTTTCGCATGCAATTTAATCATCATGACCTCCGGTGGATGCCTTTCGATCTCTTCTGTCGGTGGCGAAACATTAGCTATTCCCTCCGGGTCTCGAATCTTGTATAGACACCTCCGGTCCCATTTTGCAACCCCATGGTTATGCATAGGCTCTAGTCTGGGAATCGATCTCTTTACATAACAACAATCATAAATATCGATATGTTTTTTTATCGATATCGTGGAATTTATGTTCCGAAAGGTGAATTGTAGGCGTTCTTTAGCACCCATATCACAGCTGGTTATTTCCTGAAGAGTTATTTGAATAATGCATATAGATTTTACAATAATACTTCCATTATCATTGCGTAATGCATTGTATCGATCCGACGTTTTCTTTTATATGGCATATAAAGTATTAAATTGAATGAAATTACTTGATCATGTAAGTATTTTCATGAACCATTCGTATTTTATCAAGCTATTACTAGTCGGCATTTTTATATGAGAATAAATAATGAAGGGATATGGTATTTTACCATCAGTTTGAGAAAAATATGAGTAATAAAAAAAAGAAAGAGAAGTACTTCGCAAGCTTATTAAAACCTCCTAAGTTTGGATTATCCACTTCAGGGGTTTTGGCTTGAATTAATTATTTCTTAACTTTCATTCTCTCTTCGCAAGTGTTTTTACTTGATTCAGACGTATTCAATGGAAAATAAAAGTAAAAATGGAAAAATAATGTGACGTTTATATTCCTTGGATGAAATTACGTTTTCATATACTGTAATATGGTGAAGAAAGTGGTCCGTGTGGAGGTAAAAAATTCTCTTAAATAGGGAGAACTATTGGAAAGCAAAAGTTTCGATCCACATAGCAGCTCTTTTTCAGGTAGTCTTTAGGCAGGTCTAAATATACAAAATACAGACAAATTAAAATTATACATGGTAAATATTAAAAATACATATCCGTAAAATTAACCTTAAATAATTCTGATATGTTATGTTATTCAGTATTTTCCAACATTTTTATTATCTATTTTATTTATATATAATTTTAATTTGTCTGTATTTTGTACATACATGTGCCCTGAAGAAGACCTGGAATTTGGGTCGAAACATTGGCTTTCCAGTAAACAGTTCTCCCTATTGATTGATATATTTTCTTCCTCATATATATATATATATATATATATATATATATATATATATATATATATATATGTTCATTTATATATACATATATATATTATTGGCGGGCCCCTTGAATCCTGCTAAATCCTTTGAAGCTTTTTTTCTTTGATAATAATAGTTATCAAGTAAATTAGAGTTAATAACTGATATTGATTTCTATATGTTATTATTAATAAGTAGTAAATAAATTCTATCCAAACAAACACATCCCAAGACACCAGCTCCAGTTTCACAACAGAAGATATACTAACAATATCAGCTAATGACGTAACCCATCAAAGATGACTAATTGTATCTCCACTCCAGCTGTTAACTTTCTTATTGCTCCCGCAGAACAGAGTTTATCGGGGTTTTACTTCTTTTTTAGTCGGTTTCTCGTTTATATCTCTGCTGCCTTATTCTTTTTTTTCATATTTTATAAGTGATGAACAGCTGTTCATTAAGCAATGTTAGGTAGTAAGACCTTTGCGTTGGGAATTTTCTTATGTAAAAATGCAAGAAAGGAAGACCCTCGTATACGCCTAATTATACTGGTACATTAGTATGCTTACTAACCGAGATTCTTGCTGAATCGCTGTCAAAATTTTTGTTGAATTCATAAACCCAGCAGATACCTAGCGGCAATTACTTACTAGGATAATTTTATAACCTCCCCAGCCCTTGGTGTATTATCTTCCTTTGCCTTAGTTGTTTGTGGAGCGTCTTGGAGCAAGGTTGCTGTCCCTATTTTATGAGTCTGCTTGGATTGATGTGAGATGTGCTGCACTTCTTCTTTGATGGTTTTTTATGGTTTGGTATGTATCCTTATTATACCTGATTTGGCAAAATTTGACTGGTTGACTTTTCCTGTATTTTAGGGACTTATCCTTTTTATAATTTTTGTCTCTTATGGAAATTTTGCTCATTTTTACAAAGCAGATGTTATGTATAAAATAAGACATATATGGCTCCCTATTTTTAAATTGAATGTTTATTAGCCTAGAATACTTGCCTATTTTGATTTTTGATAAGCTTGGATCGAGTTAGTACTCATTATAGACATATTTGGTATCATTCAACTTGAGAATTTGGTATCATTACAGTTGCTTGCAAGAAAAACTTTCTCTGAACACCTTGATATTTGAGTACCCTTTCAAGGAGACCCTCATGGGGCAGTTTTTATCCATCACTCTACATGAACATCCTAGGAGTCCGAATAATCATTTGTATAGTCATAAAAAAATTAATATAGGCCAATTTAACTTTACAACACTGCTGAACCTAATTTCATACTCTTAACTAGTACTACCATAACAATGTAAACTACATATGAGACAAGCATTAAACGCAAACTTAAATGCTTACAAGTCAGACACTTTCCTGTTAGCGCGGAGCGTGTGCATTCATATCTAATTGGACTGGATGGTAATCAGGTTGGCACATGCTTCGTTTCTTTTGATGTTTTCAATCAACTTTTCACCTCCCTTTGACATGCTGCCAGACTTGGAATTAATATGATGATTGCGGAATGGACTAAGCTTCTGCATTGACTATATAGTTTTTTACCACATTAATTTGTTTAATGTTAACATTAATTTTTTAAACTGTTTAGTAGCATGGAAGAAATTGTGCTGCCAAGTACCTAGTTATCTTGTTTTGCATATGTAATTGCAAAATCTTACTTATTATTATAGTTGTAAATAAATGTCTTCCTCTTCTTAGGTTTCAAACGTGACTGACTTGTGTGAATTCTGTGGTTATTTTTGAGAACCACATCCTCAGGTTCTTGAGCTACGATATCCTTCTTCCAGACCCTTATTTACAAAAACATTTCTTTGGAAAATGGATTTTAAAATATTTCATGTACTGTGATATCTCATTATATGCCCGAGATATTCTAGCTTCCTTCTTTTAATCGTTTGTTTGTTAGTGTTTAAAGGCGTAAAACCCATTCTTCTTTTTATCGTGATTATCATATTTTTTCTTCCCTATTCTCTCTATTACTCTTTTCTTGCTCGTCCCGGCTGCTTATGACATTTTCTTCTTCTGCTTATGAGGATTCTTCTGAAGATCTACCTACATCTCGAAGTTTCTTTTGTGTTTCTTCGGGTCAATATCCAGGATTCTATTCCAAAGTATAATATGGAGGACACAGCATTGCTTGAAGTCTTATTCTGATGTCTAGTTGGAGGCTAGGACTTTGGAAGAGTTTAGACATTTTGATAAAAGCTGTTGGTTTATTAATCCCAATAACGAACCTTTGTAATCCATTAAGTTAATAAAACATTACACTTTGTAGGTTATATCTTATTATTACGTATTATAAATTAGTTTTTTTTTATGATTGTCCCAAGGGAAACAACTTTTCCCCTTTGTTTGATATTTGATAACTCGAAAACATTACGTCTTCTGTAATATTCCAAACGCTCATATGAAAGATAACAATTGTCTTAATGCTAAGCAAATTATTGTGAAAACAAATACCGACTATTTTTTAAATAGAATTATTTGAAAATATTAAACTATTAGAAAATAATTTTCACTGTTGTTTGCTATAATTTTCCGAAACTATACAGGCAGACTTATTTGTTTAAATATGTCGTTATAATTACCTTATGTCTTAATATATGCATATTTAAAATTATACATTTAAATGTTATTATAATATTTTAATATAAAATATTAAAATATTATTCAAAAATTTTAATAATACTCAAACGCTTAAATTATAGGCCAAAACTAAAATATGAAGGCGTAAAAAACTGTGCAGTCAAACGCCTCAACGAAAACCCTAACCCGAAAATAATGAAATCATTAGGATAAGTAAACACAATAGCCTGCTACCAGAATATTTTTGAAAATATAAGATAATAAATAACACTAAAATTAATTTAAATTTAAAAGGTTTTCCTTGCTAATGAAAAAAAAAAAAAATGACATTAGAAACCTTTGGAATTTTTACCAACGAAAAATCCATAACAGCATTTAAAACAGTTCTTAGATTTTCTAATAAATACTAAACAAACTGCGTCAGCTATCTTGTTGTGCACAATAATTGCATGATTCTTACGTCTTGAATAAATATTTATTTAAATCCTAAGTGTTTTATCAAGGATCGGTCAAGGTGATGAGAACATGCACTTATTAGTGTAGATTTTTTAATATTTTATGTATATGTATACTGCATGTTATACAGCCAATTTCGGACAAAAAATTCAAATGTTGAAACTTAATTTTGAAATGGAAATTTTTTGTTTGCACACAAGACTATTTGGTGTCAATGAACCAGTACTGTATCTATCAGTTACTATATCTTTCTGATTAATAATTTGTGTACACAAAATACAATAAGATAATTCAATAGAAGAATATGATCCTTGCATTTTCCCTCACTAGGTATATATTTTTCAGAGGTAATTTTTAAATTAATTTTATATGATAGAACTGAATCTGATTTACTCATACAACTATTAAAACATAAATTCTGTTTTATTTTATATTAAAGTAAACCATAGCACATAACCGATTTTAAAGAATGATTTAAAGAATTATGAAGAAGGATGATTTAAAGAATTATGTAGAGCAATGCAGGACATCTGTGGGAACTTGTGAAAATAAAGAGTTGTTTTTGTTTGTTTATTCATTTCACTTCACTTTATGGCTAATCGGACGTAGTTACAGTGGGAGGCATAACTTTTGCTTAGTCATGTATAGTTAGGATAGCTATCTTTAGCGAGTTCCTGACACAGTCCTGGCTCGGAAACCCCATTTTACTCCCATTCCGAAGGACGACGTAACGAAGGATTTTTTCTCCTTATACAAAATCTCAGGGCTACCTGCTGGGCTTCGAACCAGCGATCTTGGACATATTAGAATTTTTCGCTAACCACTTCATTACAGATCACCCCAAGTTGTCTTTACTTATTTAGTTCCATTAACCTAAAATACTTTTAGGTAATTTAACAAAAAGAAAAGAAAAAGAAAGAATGGAAAATATTGAAGATGAATACAGAGTTTATTAATTCTACAGGACGATAGTGAGAAGTTTTTGGATTTCAATTTTTTTTTCCTTATTCGATGTTCTGTCTGTCATTGTGTAATGATTAAGAGTGATTAAGAGAATGATGTTAATGATTACCACACCATTAACACCATTTAAAAAAAATATATATAATCAATCAATCGTCAGTTTTACGTTTGTAATTCATCTTAGATTCGTTGTTTTTACAATTAAGTACATACTTATCTTATTTTAAACTGAAAACTAACAGAAATAGTGATTTGAATTTATTTTATTTTTTTTTAATCTGTCGATTGGAACCATTCTGCCTCTTTTCCGAAATTCCCTTAATGAATTGAAAATTGTTCTGAACATTTTGAATCACATTGGAAATTGAGGCGATTGAGTTTTTTTTTTTTCCTTCGTTTAGTAAATTAATGTTATGCTCCTGAAACTTCGTGTTTAGAACCTCACTAAAACCATGAGAAATAAGATGGAAAATGTCCTTAAGACAAAATTTCTTGGGCAAACTAGCGAAAAATGGAAAAACGTTAACTTTAAAAATTTCGGAGCTGTCCGATTTTCTTCCCAAACGCCTCAAATATGGAGTGACATTCAAAGTGCAAGACCGGAAGTGGGATTGTGAAGTTTTTTGATTGAAATAATGTTAGGTTACTATGCTGTATTTTTTTACTGATTGCTGAACTGATATTTTTGAAATTCTTTGAATCTATTAAACCGTTGTCATATTGAACCTCTCTCTTATATGAAACTGCAGCGGAGGTAGCTCAGTGGTAGTGTGTTGTGTTGATATGTCGAAGGTTCTGGGTTCAAATCTGGTGGGATCTGTAGACCCTTCTGAGGCTCATTCTGCCTCTATAATGCGGGCACTCAGAATAGGAGGGAAATCTGGCGGTTGAGCGTGATGTAGGACCAATCACCTCCTTTGTTGGAGAATCGTTGTCCAAGAAACCCTACAGTCCCTGCCAGACACTGAACTCAAGACCTTTCGTGTGTTGTATTGGTATAGGTTTTCTGAAATATTTCGAAACTTAACAGTCATTTTTTCTTATCTATTAGACATTGAGGAAGCAATTCGAACTTACTTTGCTTCTCTTAGACATACAACCCTACTTTTTTTCTCAAAATGTTTTGAGTCGTTGAGGTTGTTGCATTATTTTATTATTCCCTCTCCTCACCATCTCGAGCCTTCCTCTATCCAATCGGTCTGAGTGCCCTACAGTGGTAAAGAAAGCTGCCCCAGAACTAGATAGAAGGTCTCTAGTGGCGACGATATGAGACCTACTGGACCCATTCCAGTCGCCAGGCTATCGATTTCCTGTTCTCCAAACGGTGATTGATGCCTCTGCTGTTTACCATGACCTGCCAATATTTAGAGAAGTATTTCAATGCCGAAGGTTACGCCATCTGTCACAATTTTTATATAATTTGATAAATAATTTAGCTGTTATTTATATAATAGTTGTTTTCATCTAGTCCTTATAAAATGAAAAAGAAACCTCCAAGAGCTAAACTCTTCTGTTTTAATGCATACCATATTTTACCATAACTCTGATATTAATAAATTTTACCATTTCACATAAAACAATACATTACCAGTCCCGTTGAATAAGTGGATAAGTCCAATTTTTGTCAGAGTGAGTTAATTATTTTTAGGGAAGCGGAATCCTGTCATTTTCGTAGCTTTTGGATTGAAATGGAGTTAAAGTATAAGCAATAACTCTTTTTTTTTTTATTTCTCTATCCTGAATACAAGAAACTTATTTTGGAGAAAATTCGACTTAGTTACTTATTTACTGTGACTGTAGATATATCATTAATTTGATCTCAAATCGCAATATGAGTTATTAAATATAATAAATGTTTATATATTTTTCAAATATGTGATTGTTGTTTAAATAATATATATTGTACTAATAATGAAGGAATTAAATGATTTTTTTTTTTCACATCCTCCAAACCTTTATTTACAATATATTACAAATTTACAATGAATACATGCAAATGCTTATATATATATAAAGGCCTTCTGTGACCTTTCGGTATTTTAAGGCGTTACAATGTGAGTCCGCTGAAGGCGGTTTTTACTCGAACCGGCTCAAAGCCGCTGACTTTATACAATGCAAATACAGAACAGGGAGGGACCGTTTATCGGGATCAAGAACAGTGGTAGAAAGAAGAAAGTAAAGGCAGGAAGAAGGAAAGCGAAGGAAGGATAAGGACAATGGAGTACTTAACCCATCCCTAGATCAAATGTAAGCACATCGACCAGGGGAACACTGCCCTGCCATCTCCCAGGTCTGGGGGGGGGGGTGGTTTTAAGTAAATAGGGGGTTCGCACAGGTCTTCAGCCCATCAAAAAATTTGATGTGCCTCCGACCTATGTATTCGGGCACCGAGGGAAGCCGAAGCTCCTCCCGGATGGTAGTGTTAAGTGCTCCCTCGAGCGATGTGCCACTTATGATCTTTCTAAGGATAGAGTTCTGGTAATGCTACAGGGGCTGCAGCGTTGTTTTGTAGAGATGTCTCAGTAGCGGTGCACCATAGAGCAACCTAGGTCTTATGATGGACTTGTAGATTTGCAATTTCAACCTCAGTGAGAGCTGCGGCGACAAGAGCAGATGGTATAGCCTGTGGGATTTCTGTCGTGCCAACTTCAATCTTGCCTGAACGTGCTTTGAGAAGGTGGATAATCTTCTGTGGATAATCTTATATCCTCGCAGTCCACGGTAAAAGTTTTCGGTAGAGGTTTCCTACTCACACTCTGAAATGACATTACGATGGCATCCGTCTTAGACGGATTCACCCTAATGCCAATCAGTTTCAGCTCGTTCACTATGGTTTCAGTCGCCTTTTGTGCCTTGTTAAGGGCATGTGGAGTGCTGATGCTGGTGGCGTAAATCCCAATATTATCTGCATATGCTGCTACCATTGCTCCTGGATGCTTGAAAATCACAAACATCAGTGGCCCCAATACAGAGCCTTGAGGTACTCCACAGGTGGTGGTTCTAGAAGTCGAGTAACTGTTACCGACTCGTACGACGAAAGATCTTCCGCTGAGATAGCTTTGGATCAGACGACATAGAGTAGCGGGAAAGCTAAACTCTTCTAAGCGTCGGAGTAACAACTCATGAGACACGGAGTCAAAGGCCTGGGTGCAGTCCAGTGAAATGAACGCCGTAGCTCTGTTCATCTGCATGTGCTCTATGGTGTGCGCCTGCAGCTTAGCCAGGTGGTGGTCACAGGCAACTCCTCTTAGGAAACCAGTCTCCTCAGGGGGGATGATGTTGTTCTCTCGGCAGTGCTTCGACATGTGATGGTGAACCAGTCTCTCAAAGATTTTGCTCATGTGAGGGAGCAAGCTGATCGGCCTATAGTGTTCAGGTAGTCCCCCACTCTTCCCAGGCTTGAGTAGTGGCACTACGACGGCTTGTTTCCACACATCAGGAAAGTACGAGATCCTCATGCAGGTGTTGAATATGTTCAATAGAAACGCTTTACCCTTCCTAGGAAGCATCTTCAACATAACATAGGGGATATCATCCTGTCCTGATGCTCTGTTACCTTTCTTGCGTCGTAGTACTGACTCGAGCTGACCAAAGGTGGAGAATGTGGGCTTCCCGTTGGGGCACGGTAGTGGTCCTTCCGGGATTGGTGGAGCATCTAACAGCCGAGCAGCTTCTCTCTCCTCATAAGCCTTCACCAAAAGTTCAGGTTGCCTCCAGATGAAAGAAACACTCCGCTCTTTTTGGTTACGTTGGTTTTGACGAGCCGCCAGAACTGACGGGGGTCATCGTGAGATTAAATGAATAATTTATTTTTATTTATTTATTACTTATAAATATTTACTGATTACGGGAGTGGGGTAGGTCAGTGTCTAAGGGAACTGTTCTACTAATCTGTAGGCTCGAGACCAACTGTAACAGATAAATCATCGATTATGTTATCAGCAGGAGATCGATGCTTATAATAGAAGAAACACATAGAGGTTGAGAGGGAACACGGTCAAATCACCTCCCTGCACAATCATTGGCTACCAGTCCTTATGTACTGAACCTTTGATATTTAATGCATTTCTATTGAGACAGGTTTATTGGTTCAAATAAAAAACAAAACAAATAAAAAAAAATTCTAGATAGAAAATAAAATGATAAATAGGCTATGCTAGTTGTTTCGCAATATTTGTTCGCGATGTTTGTGTTTGCGGGTCTTGTTTTTCTTATGATTCCCTGTTTTAGTATTCCTGCATGAATTATGACACTCATAGTATTATATAAAATACACACTAAGTTGTATTTCTTCTTACGCTTTATGGTTTCCTGGTTGAACAATACCTACGTAAAAATGTCATATTTATTTTTGTATAATTGAAGATTTTAGTTCTCAACATCAGCCGTTAAAATCATTTTCAAATAATGTAAGAGGAAAAAGAAGTTTCAATTCGTTCTATATTGCGCATTATGTAAAATGTGTAATATTTAAATTTGTATTCAAAATAGTATTTCTTTAAGATAAATGCGGTTGTTTTAGGTAAATACAGTTGCTCGCCGTTTCAGGCTACTTCAACACTAGACAAACGATCTACGTTTCCGAATAACTACTAAAAACTCATATACATGATTATTATAAGACCTATATGGACTTACGGCGTAGAGCTTTGAGGCTCGACTAAGCCATCGGATTCCTACCAATCCTTACAATCCAAAACCCTTCGTAAATCCGCAATGCTCCTTACTTTGTCATTCATAATGAACTAGAAGCCCCATTTGCTGCTGGTTTGTCCCGAACCCGATATCAGTCCGTTCATGACAAGCTTTATCCCCACTCATATCCACCATTTTCAAACCTAGCTACTTCTATCCCCGATAATCCTCCGAGGCGTCTGGAAAGAAGATAGCCTCGTGACCTTTTTAGTTGAGTTTGTTATTTGAATACTACCAGTGGTTAGTTTCTCTATTTGCCTTTATCTCATGTCTTTATGTACCATTCATAAATCATAATATTCGGAATAAAAAGCCATGATAATGCTAATATGAGAATAAAATCAAAAACAGCAAAATTGGAATTAAGACAGTTGACCTTGCATTGTATTTTTTTGAGGTGAATAAAAATTTCAAAAATAATTTTTCGACATGAACTGCTTATCATATAAAGGTATCTCATTCTATTAAATACCGTTTAGTACTATATTAATTTAAGACATTTTGTACTAACAAATATCCATTATTATTATGTTGGTATCATTGTACTTACTCTAGATATGCTGCTTAATTTCTGAGATTACGTTAGTTAATTTAATTAGTAAGGCAATTTTTAGTGCAGATTCTTTGTACTTGACTAATCGCTACCTTAATATTGAAAAGTTGTATGATACAACATAAATGGGAAAAACGATTCTGAGTATCTTTTTTTGTTCTTCGGATGATACCCGTTCGCGATTTTTTTACGTTTTGAAGATCTATGTATAGTTTTCTACCCTCAAAATCATCTGGTATCAAAATATCTGAATTTTCAACCTTGTAATATTAAGGTAGCGTAATGGCGTTGTTAGCTGATGCTTATTATGCAATTTAACGTATTGAGTAAGGTTTTAGTAATAAAGGAGTCACAATTACCCCATTCCTGGTGAGTCGTTTCTGTCACCATTACTTTCTGTAGTTGTTTGCTTTCTTCCGTATTTATTATCTTAAACTGCGCAGTCTCTAGATTTGTCTAGTTAATACCAAAATAAATTTAAAATTTAGATTCAATGGTTGAATTAATCTGTATAATATTAATTTTAATTTATTCTCGGAATTTTTCTTAGTATTGTCTTCTCATCATAATTACAATAATTTCTTTATGTTTCAGGTGAGTCAGTGAATTCTTTGAAGTACCCTTAAAGGTATATATTATGCATTATTCAGTCGTAAATGTTTAAGATAACTTGCGGAATAGTTTTTATTTCTCTTTTCTGCTTTTAGTTTTCAATATTTTTATGTTTGGACATGTGATCATACTTGTTGAGAATTTGAAAATAATAATAAAAGGTTAATATAGATTTAAAATAATGTTTTATTTTAAAATAGCTTATTAATACTAGAACTATTAACATAAAATAAAAATATAAAGGCAATGATGGATAACTTTAATCTTTATTCTGTAAACTAGCTTTTATTATTAGTCATGTATAATTTTATTTTAGATTACTGTATAAAAAAATAATATTCTTCAATCTGAATTTCCATTGTCATTTCATGTTCTTATGAAAGCGATTAATTATTCACTTTAATGCATATATTTATACATATTTTTTCTTAATAAATTTTTTTTCGTTTATAATATTTTCATACTTATGATTTGACAAAAGGGCCATTTTCAAAAGAAATTCCGTTTTACTCAGTTCAAAAATAATTTTTTAACCTATTAGGATTTTCCTAGTTTAATGCAATGCTAAGAGCTTGAAAACACTGGGATTCCACATTTTACGTATTGCGAACAATGTGGTTTGGCATTTTAGAATAGTGGTTGTAGGTGAATAGGACCGTACATCAGGAAAATAAATTGAAAGAATAATCAAAATTTTAAAATGTAGTAAAGGCTAGTTACACATGAAAATTAATTATTCACTTCTCTTTCTCTGCAATATAATCTGACCAGGAAAATGGCTTTTATTAACATAAAAGGATATAACATACTAACGTTATAAGCCTTAAAAATTAAGAAATGTCAAACAACAAAAATTCATTGACTAGATAAAAAATTATTTCACTATAAATATACAGATATATAATAAAGTGCAACCATTAGGCTATATTTGACATTCATTATGAAATTTTAGGACTTGATTTATGTTACTTTCAAATAATGACTCATTAGTTTTAGGTTGCACCGGGATTTTTTACATTATTTTACCAGTAACTTTAATTTAATATGAAATATTGGTTTTCATGGGTCTTGGTTTGGTTGATTGTTGTAGATATTAAAAAATATGGTGATATGATACACATAAAAAATATTAGTGTATGTTCCCTTTTTTTCGTTTTAATACAAATACTGGTAATTAATCTGCATTTAAATATTGTTCAACTGGCCATTGTTATCAAAACTAGTCTACCCCTAGATATTTACAGATTATCCGTTTTTAATAAAAAAGATCGGTTATTGGTCTGAAAATCTCATAAAAGTTTGAGATCGATAATTTCCTCTATGTAGCCGATTCCGGGTTGCATTCCTGTTAAGCAATTTCACCCAATAAAGCGGAACAAAAAAAAAAGTTATTGCGTATGTTTGTAAGGAAAAAATCACGGTCGAGTTCAACAGCCTGAATTCCTGTATTAAAACAAATTTTAATTACTTTTCGCCTTTTTGGCTTTATATATATATGTGTAAAAAGTTATAATACCGGACGGATAGACTGACGGACGGACCGTAACGAAGACATCACACTTCTTATTTCCAGAATTATTTTTCTCTAAACTCAAAATATTCCGCTTTTTCTCATCTTTTGACATTATATCCTATGGACTCTGACCACAAAACTCCTTAAATAAGTTAAAGATTAAACAAAAATAAGTTAAAACTTTAAAGTTGAAACAAAATAAAGGTATTGAAATTAAGGAATCCAAGTACGTTTTATATCGCGTAGTCACAATTGTGCTGTCCGCACTGCTAGTGGACTGCTCACTCCTTGCCACCAATCATTGTTGTAACAATGAAATGTGCTTCATACATAAATATAAATAATGTTAATACCAATTTAAAATATTAATAAACTCTGTAATATAAAAATGTTTTAAATCATCATCGTGTAATATTGTATTTTAAATACAAGTTGGAATAACAAAAATGGGCCTCTAACTCTTACTCTTTAACTAAAAATGTTTAATTCTATAATGAAATTGTTTTAATTTTTTAATGTATATTACTACTTTATTTCATCTTAAAAATGAAATTCCGAGAGGATTTCGGTACAACTTCCAAATATCAAGAATGATGACATTCTTCAGAAAAGTCATTACATTTATTTACGAATTGAACATTATAACTTATGGATTAATTAGTTTAGATCATTTATTGCGAAAATAATAATGAATTTATAGGTAAATTCTAGAATCATACATGACACGGTACCGACTGATCAAATTCTCTGTACAGGAAGTTCTAATATACGAAAGAAATCATGAAATATGTTTATGCTATTATAATGTTACAAACATTTTGTAAATAGATTGTTAATGGATGACTAGTGAGAGCAAACAGTACAGGATATAAACATTTTAGATTAATGGTTTTTAATTTATTTTTATGATTAAAACAAAAATTGGGTCTCTTAGTGTCGCAAGATTTATCTCTGAGAATTCCATTGAACTCTCGTCGACCTATCTTATGCTGAGTTTCAGTTGATAAATTAAAGCTGCAATGTTCTTTTATCTTTGTTTTACGTGAGACATTGAATAAATAACCAAAAGTTCAATGTTCTTGCTATTCTAGACCTTTTCCGTGGTACATTGATCTTCAAATTAATCTTGAAGACCAATATGACCACTTACGTTGAAGGTGATTGGTTACCTTTTTCATACATTGTCTTTATAATTATATTTGTCTTTAAGGAAGATCCTACTTTTTATTGTATATGTACACATAAATTTTAACTATTTCAAAATATTTTTTTCGAATAATTTACCCATGGAACTAGAAAACTGATAGGGATTATTGCTCGAATTTTAGGGAATTAATTGTATTTCGGACGCTAAAATTGTTGAAATTTATAGGGTTTTTTCTTGAATAATACGGATTTCTGATCAATGTGTTTAAGGAGAGGTTAGGAATGTGTTTACGTAAATTTAAAGCATGTCAGAATTATTTAAATGACCACGCGCAACTTACAAGGTACCTTGAATATCATTTAGCGCCTGAAATTCCTTTCGGGTTATCAACTATTCAATATATCTTCAGAACTTATGTTTTGGAGACTGTACTGGACTTATGTTATCAAAACTGTACGTACTGTTGTTATCAAATTACGTCATGCTAAAGTATTTTCCTTTATTAGAAAAATAAATATACAAAATTAAAATAAATATTGTATTTTGAAAACAACCTATTTCTAATTATTATTATTTTTAACATATAATAAAAACATAAAATCTGTAAATCCATCATAACCGTTATATCCAATATATTCTCAAGACCCTCAAGTTCTCAGAGCATAGAGTATGGAAATTTGAACGGTTAATGTGGGGAAGATGAGAAGAATTAATAATAATTATAATAATCTTATCATTAATAGTTCATTTGCCCTAACTATTCATAGTAGAGGAATTTTGGTAACCGACAAAATAAAAGTTTATTAATATTGTAATTTTTATAGTATTTAAAACTTTTATTTTAACGGATTAATATTTCGTATGTTCCTACTGAAAAGCCTGTAGGAAATAAAAAAAAACAATGTTTTGTTTTTGTGACAAAAAAATTCTAATTTCCGTTGTGAGATTAATCTTTTTATCTTTATCAAAAAAAAATTAAAACGTTTCTCTTTAACAATTTTTTGTTTATTACGAATCATTTAACGTCCAATGGTTCACAAATTGGATCTTCTCGTTTACACTTTATAACACAATCATGAAATTGACATAGAATTGAAAGTGAAAAAGTAATTACGAACAAAATCAGCATTTCTGTTTTTTGTTCAGCGACATCTGCATTTTTTTTTTTTTTTTTAAAGCAGCCTTTTATTAGAAAATTCTAGGCGTAATGATCATCTTTCAAAAATAGATACCATTTTGTACAGAGAGAGAGAGAGAGAGAGAAACAAAATGAAGTGTACTAACAGAAAATCTGAAGGGAAAACATGATGTTACGAAACTGGTGGGAAAAGGTGCCATCAAGTCTCGCAATTAATCTCAAAACTTCCTCCATTGGGAAACCTAAAACGGTTAGTTCTTTCAGGTCGAGCGAATAAGCCATCAGAACATCCATAAATAAATAGGCGTTGGTAATTGCTAATAGTTAGTATTGGTGATTACTTCGTGACTACATTCATCTAAATTAGTATAAGATATTAAACAAGTAAATTAGTTAAAAGCCTTTCATTATCTTTTAACCGTTATATTAATCCAAAAAAACTCTATTTCGGTACAAACCATAAAGATTCTGGGGTTCAGTACATGCTAGAGACTGAACTATTTCTAAGACTATGGTTATACAGGGAAGTGATGTTTATCCGCCAGATTTCCCCCCCAAATAAGGTGCTAACTTTATAGAGAGTGGGTGCCTCCCCAGGCAGATCTGCAGATACCATTCGTGGTACAGCCGTATTTTGAACCCGCGATCTGCGGCACATCAACTCAGGGCTCTACGCATTACCACAGTCTCGCTCATTTAAATATAAATTACGCAGATTACTTCATCAAAAACTTTATTAGGGTCAAAAACCTAACGCAAAAGTTATTCCGAATCAAAATAGTATTTCTCAAGCTAGTTTTTCTCTCGTTCGTCTTATGTGCTTGGCACCATTTGGTGTGTTTCAACTCAAAAGCTGGTGAGAATATTCAATTTCAGCATCTAATTTCGGAACTAACCTTCCAAATAAATCGAGAGCTCAGTTTAGTTGAGTTTACCATTTTAAAATACTTTTTGCACTTAAAACCATTAAATAATAATCCTGGGAGATTTTAATTTATTTATATTAGGTGATCAACAATCCCTATCATTTTATTCTATTTTGATTATTTTTGGAGATTATTATATTAACGTGTTATTATGATACAACTCTATCATTACTGTTTTTATTACTAAATGGACTTAAGTGCCAGTAAATTTATTTTTCATTTACATATTAATAGACGATTTATATTCATACACAATAGTCTTGGAATAAAGCAAAAAAGTTCTTGTCTAATTTCAAAAATTGTTCGCAAGATTAGGTCTTCATGTTCTCAATTAATGAGTAATATAAAATTAAATATAAAGAAATACTTGAAATATTAAAATGTTTAAAAATGGATTTATGCTAACATTTTATATTTTTGAAAACAATGATAATTGCTTTGAACGAAATTAATAAAAAAAAACAAAAAAATACTGCTTTCAATCCCTCACCGGAATTTAGTATTTATTTACTTTTGATGAAAACAGATTGAAAATAAAAATTGAGACAACATAGTTCCTTACCTAACGATGCAATTTTCTGTGATATTTGTTTATAATTGAGCAAGTGCAATTATTTTATTTCGAATCTCCATTTATTTATATTAAAAAAAAATAACATATTTACAATATATATATACGGAAATAATTATAGTACTTTTTCTACCCGGAGGTATTTTAAGCAATACATAGTATGAGTCCGCTGAAGGCGGGTTCTCTAAACCGGCCAAGGCCGCTGATTCTATACATTCAAAGTCAGGGAGAGACCGCTTTAAGGGATTAGGTGATAGGAAGAAGAAGAAAGGGGGAAGAGGAAGGAAGAAAGGAAGAAAGGCTTGAACAAGGGAGTCCTCACCCCATCCCTAGGCCAATGAGAGCACGTCGACCAAGGGGACACTGTCTTGCCACCTCCCAGGTCTGTGAGGGGGAACTTTGTCTCTAAAGAGTGGGTTGCTACACGCCTTCAGCCCATCAAAAAATTTGATGTGTCTCTTTGAATGATTGAAAATTTTATGATCTTCATCTTCAATTGTGAAGGTCGTCAGGAGGGGCTTTTTACCTTCCTGAAATGACATCACGATGGCATCCGTCTTGGACGGATTCACCCTGATGCCATTCAGCTTTAAATCGTCAATAATTGACACCGACGCCTTTTGTGCCTTTTTAAGGGCATGACGTGCGTTGGCATGGCACTTGAAGCATAAATCCCTATGTCGTCCGCAGAGGCCGCTACTACCGCTCCTTCATGCTTAACCGAGACCACGGGTGCTGTGAATATCACAAACAACAGTAGCCCCACTACAGACCCTTGCGGTACTCCACAGTTGGTGTTGCTAGAAGTCGAGTAACTTTCCCCGACTCGCACGACGAAGGATCTTCGGCTAAGATAGCTTCGGATTAGACGGCATAACGAGTCTGGGAAGTTAAACTCTTCCAAGCGTCGGAGTACCAGTGTGTGAGACACACTGTCAAAGGCCTGAGTGCAATCAAGGGATATAAAGGCTTTGTTCATGTTCATCTGCTCTATGGTGTGCGCTTGGAGCTTTGCCAGGTGATGGTCACAGGAAACACCTCTAAGGAAACCAGTCTGTTCTGGGGGGATAATGTTTTCCTCTCTACAGTGGGTCAGCAAATGGTGGTGGACCAGCCTCTCGAAAATTGTACTCATATGAGAGAGCAAGCTGATCGGCTGGTAGTGATCAGGTAGTTTACCAGACTTCCCCGGCTTAAGTAGTGGTACTACAACGGCTTTTTCCATGCTTCAGGAAAGTATGAGATTCTCATACAGGTGTTGAAGAAGTTCAATAGGAAGGCTTTACCTTTTCTAGGGAGCATCTTCAACATGACATAAGGGATGTTGCCTAGCCCAGAGGATTTTTTTACCTTTAGTGCGCCGTAGTACCGATTCAAGACATTTGAAGATGGAAAAAATGGGTTTCACGTTGGGGCAGGGAAGTGGTCCATCAGGGATTGGTGGAGCATTTACCAGCCGAGCAGCATCACTCGCCTCGTATGCCTTCGCCAAACGTTCAGCCTGTTCCCCCGGCGTCATCAGTTCGTCTCCGGAAGTCAGGTGCACTGTCCTCTTTTTTAGTTACGTAGGTTTTGACGAGTCGCCAGAACTGGCGGTGGTCATCATGAGTCCTAAGTAACTGTTCGTGCCAGAGGGAAGTTTTCCAGACTCGCATGAGGCTGGCTATCTGCCGGGTCATCGCATTGATGGCCGGTTTTAACCCATAGTCATGAGAGCGCTGAAAAATGTTCCTCAGATGATTACGTTGGCCAATGAGGGCAAGAATGTGCTTTGGAGGTTTCCTGATGGCGTTGGGTTGCGGACTAAACTTCGGGATATGCTGGTTTGCTGAGTCCAGTATGGTAGTGGTGATGACTTGCACCGCCCTATCCACCTCTGCCTCTGTACTTAGGCGATTGATCACAGGGAGATTTTTTAAGAGGTACTTGCTTGCAGTCGGGGCTGGGGGGGGGGGGGTACCTCCGAAAATATATGCAATCGGCTGATCTGACGGACCGGATGGGAGAGTGCTCCTATACAGCCCGTTATGGTGTGCAGATCCCTGGTTAGGAGGAGGTCTAGAGTTGAGGTATATCCGGGTAGGGAATCATGCGGAAAGGTGGGTACCCCGGTGTGGTAGGCGACTAGTCCAGTCTTGGTAATGTACGTCCCCAGTGGGTCATGGTTGATACATAGCCAGGCAGGGTGTTTGGCATTGAAGTCACCAAGGACTATATAGCGACTGACTGTCAGGGCGTGTTGCAACAACGATCTCACAGCTTTATGAACAGCTCTCGGCCTTCTATAGACGCAGCTGAACGTGAAGCGGGTCTTGAACCGCACGTCAACAGTGACTATATGAGTGCCGGCAGTTGAACACACTGGACTAGGAACCCTTCTAGACGGTACATCATTTCGGACGAGGATGGCGACGCCTGCCTTGGTCCCCATTGCACAGGTCTCCCTGTACACTGTGTAACCAATAGTAGATAAATCATGATTCCACAAAATATTTCTTTAATACTTGGAATGGGAACTACTTCATTACATCACTATTTACCCAAATAATAAATAAACATACATGCATTACAAAAAGTATATATTACAATAAAACATAATAAACAAATACTTGAACTTATTGCTATTGTGACAAGGAAAATTATGATTTAAATCTTAATTTAGTTAATATTAGTTCATTCTCATCTCAGCCCTGAGGAAATCAGCAGCATGGTTGGCGAAACGTCGGCAAAAAATTTATGTACACGGTCTAAACCAGAAGAAATTAACAAAGTCTTTTGTAATTAGTTAATATTGTTTCAATTTTTGTACCCATCTTATCTAATCAGACCTGCCAGCGATATCAAAAGTAAAATTCGCAAATAAACTGGAATAGCCTCAACGAAAAAAAAAATGTTAATACAACACTCCATAAGCTGTTCTCTATTTATTACCTGTACTCAATATGTAGTTAGTTAGTTATGTAGTTAGTTCCTTATCTTAGTTATACCTGGAATGACAAAATTAAGGATTCTCTTTGTAGCTTCGTTCAATCAGCAATAGTCGTGTGAAGTGACATTATAAAAAACAAACATTTATAAATATTGTTCTGTTCATTACCCGTACCCTGTAAGTAGCACTTTATTTATTACTTGGCGTTTCACGGTTTCTTGGATTTAATTTCCGAACAAGTAGATCGAATTATCCGGATGACTTTCTTTTAGAAAATAGAAAGTTGAACATGAAACAGCTTCGTGTTGGACTATTTCTTAAATTTCTCGCCAAAATGGACTAAAGGCAGGTGTATTGTCCTGAAAGGATATTTCCTATAGCCTGGCACAATAGGCCATTATATTCGCTGCCTTTCTGAATCCTGATGAGAGGTGATTGACTTGGGGTTCCCTTCACCATACAATTCTAACCTTTATCTTTGCAATGAGTCCTTAACATTTTAATATTAATATTTTTTTAACTCATAAAGAAACAAAAAAAACATACGCTTCTGGTAATTTATAACCCTGTTATCATCTTCATAGAACGGTAGGATTAAAGCAGGGAACCGACTCCCTCAACAACTAATAAAAATTTTAAATATAATTTAAAGAAAAAAAAGTTTTAAACTCCGTATTTATTTACACATCTTGTGCTTTGTACGCTGCTCCGATTTGATTTTTGATGATGTCCAATACGCATATTTATTCAACCTTTTTTAAGAGCAGAAAATGTGCATGTCAAATATTTTCACGTTACTTGATAAAAATAATGAATAAGAATACTTATGTCAGTAATAGAATATATGTTACTTAATTGTTTTGTTTAACAATTGCGATTCCGATTTGCCATTGCTACAAATTCTTACGATCATTGAGTTAATATCTTGTGACTCTTAGTGACATTGAACATCCTTTGGTATAAGTTGTCAATCTCGTCTGACCAGTTTTGAGGCTGCTTCTGCAGCAACGACTTTCTTTCTTCTAGTTCAAGCTATGGTACTGCCTTCTGGTACGAAAAGTTGTAACTAAACCGAATTTGTTCATTCTATGTTTATAAATTCTATCTAATCGAACGATGACCTAAAATACAATTGCTGAAGCTTGCTGAACAAATATTTCAATTAATAAGGATGTTATTGAATGAGATATATTCTTCGAAAAACCGACTTGTCTTGCGTGATGATCCCTACATGGCAATCGCTAGCAAGACTTGTTCGGGAGTTTCCATACTTTTTGTTCTCAACTACAAATACTACAATTACTTCGTCTTAGCTTGAACCTTGCATGCCAATTATCTCATTACACCTGTCATTAAATAAGCGGTTGTTTTGCATTCCCACTGTTCTCTAAATGGCGCTAGAAAGCAAAAAAATAGCATCTGCATTGACTTGTCTCTCATTGCTACTGGATGGCAAGCACGTATGTCGGCAAGAAGTTGTTAAACTACTTTCGCTTGCCTTGAGAGGGAAATGAATAACCAAATATGAAACATTCCAATAACAACATTGAATACAATAATAACAATAACCAAAAATCGACTTAAAGCATTTGCTTTACTGGATCTTTACCATTTTCCTAAACTTATGAAATCGGAATTCATAAATATTATAATTTAAAATGTTCCTGCCGTTCAACTTGGCCTTTCTTTCTTTCTTTCTTATTCATACATCTCTTCTACCTTGCGGTGTAGAGATTTCGCATAAGGAGCGCCACCTGTCTCTGTCAAGGGCTGCTCTCCTGGTTGTCGCCCATCCAATCCCTTTTTCTTTAAGCATATTTTGGACTTTATTCTTCCAGGTCACTCTTGCCCTTCCACTGAGTCTTTTTCCTGTTGGTTTAACCTCCATCGCTTTCTTCGCTGTCCGGAAGTCATCCATCCTCATTACATGTCTGAACCATCGAAACCGTCCTTTCTCGATTATCTGATTAAGGGGTTCAATTTTTAGTGTAATTCTTATAGTCTTGTTCTTTCCACTATTATGTAGTCAATAATATTGGCCTTTCTGATTGTTAAAAACAGTGAAATTTGTCACGTTTTTTCTACCTAATTAATTATTTATATATATATTTTTTTATAATTTCAAGGAGAAGGCAAAAATAAATCCATTTGATTCAGAACCGGTGACAGGTTTTATAAGGTTGGTTTACAATTTCCTGTTCTTAATTTCCTTAAGGCGTCGGAATTATTAATCATTTGCTGACGATTATTTAATTATATTATAAATGTAAATATAATACAAAAAATAAGGAAAATGTTTAGCAAAAACTTCACAATTTTAATTCTTTGTGGGCCATAAAAGTATTGTATTGTAATAATGTAATTATTTCGATTTCTGTGACATCAGAATCGAAACCTTACTTATCAATAATTTTCATTTATTCTGTTAAAACCGTTTTAACTATATTTTTATTTCAATATGTGATAAAATAACAATTAAAATATACCAGCG
Source organism: Arma custos (assembly GCA_037127475.1). NCBI lineage: Eukaryota > Metazoa > Arthropoda > Insecta > Hemiptera > Pentatomidae > Arma > Arma custos. The sequence goes on from CM073760.1 coordinate 37,561,411, forward strand.
CTGATCTCTGATTCCTCTTTCCTTTTCGAATACAGAAGTGACAGCAATTCCTGCCAGGACAGACCAAGCTGGCAGCCGAGTTGGGTCGGAGAAAGGCCACTTTCACAACTTTCTCTGCTTTCACTTCTAGCCTTCTTTCCAATTTTTACGTACTGGATACACTGTTTTTTTTTTATCTTTGTTTAGGATGACATGCTTAAGAAAAAAGTAATCAGAATTCGCACATTAATATAAATCATTCATATTATCTCTGAAGTTCCATTTGATATTACCGAACTTAAATAAGATATAAAGCACACAGCATGATTTTCTCATAGCTACCTTCGTATCTTGAATGTCACAAGTCTATGTATAACATCTTCCTTTCGTGGCATTTACTCCTTAAGGTCAGGTTCGTTACCGAGGGTGTGGCCAATATTCCCGACGTAGCGAAGCGATCAAGTATAGCTTGCTGTGAGCTAGCTTTTCCATTAAGGTTTTTATTTGAGCACACTCAATAATTCATGCTTAAGTACTCGTATTGAGCTTATTCAAGAATTGTGCAGTATTAGTGCTACCACTGATCATTGTGGTATTTAAGGGAAAGAGTATTCAATAATAATTGGTGGGTGAGCAATAAAAAGGAGCAGTTCTGTTCTAATAAGTTCTATTAAATTAAAAAAAATGACTAAGATAATGTATTCAATGAAAAAAAAAGTCTTGTTCAAATTCAGTCTTTCAGATAAATCACACACACATAGAAGTTTATATATATTTTACACCCTTCTCATATTATTTTTTAATTAAAAAAATACCACATATATTATTATATTAAGTCACAAATATACTTAGTATTTAATATTGAAAAGTAAAAAGAGACCTTACATAAATGTTAAGACCGTGGAAAAATTCCAACGAAAAGCCTTAAGTCTCCAAACTAAATAGTATTTAATATAAACTCATTAGTATTTAATATAACTCTCCTATTGTATTGCAATTTATATCTAAGGTTTATCTTAAAAAATATAAATAGTTTACGATTGTTGTCAAGGGAAGGATTTTTATAGTATTAATTATTTTTGTATATATTGGTGATTCCAATCAAATAGTATTTATTAATGTCCTTTAGCAATGTAGGCTCTCACTGCTCATCCATTAGTAATCTATTTATAAAATTGTTTTATCTAAATGATCCTCTTGAACGTATTTTATCACTTCTTTCACAAAGTATAACTTGAAGTCCTGAGAAAACTTGAATTTTATAACTTAAATGTCAATAGCCTGTCATGTCCATTTCTTGGATTTTTAAATTAGTTCATAATTTTTTTTCACAATAAATGGTCGAAATTAAAAAAAAAATAATCAAAAGATTAACAGTTGTAACAGAATCATCCATATACTCATTATTTTTTATACATTACACCACTTTTTAATTATTTTTTATTCATATTATAGTTAATTCATAGCATCAGTGATTTCAGCTCCTATAAAACTTGTGTGCCGCTAATAACTTTTGTTGTGAAATATAGTTATAAATGTATGTAAGGAATGTATTCGAATCTCTGCATCATAAATTTGGTATTCCTCACACGGATCGTTCTAGAATCGTCAAGGATGCTATATTTGTACACTTGGTCGTCACAGCTTAGGTGAAAGATAAGGTTACGCTAGCAGAGTAAACAATCACGAGAAGCCTAGTCATCTTGTAATAGGTACGTAAATGTTATGCAGTGCAGAACTCAGTCCTTATCACTTGAAAAAATTTAAAAGTTTGGTGTGATTACACAAAAATTACTATACTGACATGCCTATTTTTCTTTAGACTTTACAAAGAGCCATGACGCACCGAATGAGCAAAGACGTTAACCTTAGTCAATAACTACCAAGATAAAACAATATGCAATTTATTAAAACATATATCATTTATGAAGTAAATGTTTGAACTATATAAATCATATGGGGGGAGTATTTGTTAATATTAGGGACAATGCTCGACCCACAGAAGTAACTTACTCAACGATTGTAAAATACTAAGCAATAACCTGTCATTTGTAATTGTTTGCGCTTATTTATTTCCAACTAAACTCTGAGCAGTGAGGAGATGAATTTGGCATTCGTGAAAAGTGTTAAACAATTCTATCGAGCTTGAACATGATCAAAATGTTATCTAGTAGTCTAGTCATTAGAATGAATTAGCAATGTTTATTCGATCGATCAATGTTTATTTGTATGTTTAACTGTACATATCCAGAACAAGGCCAATTAATTATAGGTGCTGTCTATTGCGGCTCCATGTTTAAATATAAATACGAATAATCTTGAAGATTCTACTTATTGATAATCTTAAACAATGCAAACTGCAAGTTCAAATGGCTTACCTGCGTTCATAAAATGAAAGAAAGCAACCTACACAAGAAGCTTATGATGAAAGTCATACAAGACGACGGTGAGACAAATTTTCTTAATGGGGTTAGAGACAGACCCTTGGGAATTGATATGCGATTTGCTAGAAACCTGGAACTGTTGGCAAAAAAAGCTAACTGTTGGAAGAAAGCTAAAAGCTCTTTATGGAACTGTTGTGTCCATGAAACAAGAAAATTTGGTAATTATTCCGCAGTTTGTCACAAAAAGTTTTATCGTTTAATTCGTTTCTCTTTTAATATTTTCCAAAACTACAACTTATCATAAGTTTCAGAATGGAAATAAGAATGTAATTATGGGAATTGTGGATACTTCGGAAATCAATTCATATATAAATGAACGTTGTAACAAACATATCATCTATACTTCAATATGTTAGTTGATTAACGAAATTTACTCGTTTTCCATAAATCCATTATCTTTCTATACTGAAGCTCAAAATAACTGTGTTTTCAAGCGTTTTTAGAAAATATTAAAAATGAAACGAATATACAGTAAAGACTTGTAGCTCAACTCAAAGTGACAACCTGCGGAACCAATACCTAAAAGTTTATGTATTATTATATTTGTCTTTCGAGTAGTTCGAACACCCACTAAATTATATTTTAGTTATATTCTAGAATTTCCAAATATACGACTAGTTTAGATGACTTGGGTACGCAATTGACCTCTGTGAGCTCGGAATGGTACAATAATTAAGTCTTAGCTTTATCAAAATCAAATAGTATTTTAGCATTAACCCCTTTATGAAATATCTTATTTATATACTTATTTCTTTCTTTTCTTTGTCTCCAAATTATTATAAAGTTATATTAAAAAAATTAAAATTAACAACAGGCCTATCTTTGAGGATGTTTTCGTTATATTGTAATAGCTATTAGTCATTAAGAAGAAAGCCTTTAGGGAAAGCAAGTGTCGCATAGCGCACTGTCGTTCGAAAACAAAAATAGATACGAGAAGGAAAACATTTGAATAAATACATAAAAATAACAAGGACGCGGTAGTTTCTAAAATCTATGGCTGGCTTTCACTACACCACGGCAGCTGCTCATTTACATTTCATGAAGTGGCCTTGATAAATAGCCAATGCATACCTGATAAATCTTGTTAATTATGTTCTTCGATTAGGCACGCCATGATTGGCCTAGTGGAGTAGAACTTAACTCACCCTGAAGGCGAATTAACTATTGCTGAGTTTAACATAGATCTCGTTTACAACTTGTCGCCAATTGTTAGAATTGAATGGTAGTTTCAAGATATATCTACAGCCCCGGTGAATTCGTGGTTAAGTAAAATTTTCTCCGCGTGTTAATAACGGTCTAAGATAGGCTTTGGTATTATTAGAGGTATATTAAATTAAAATTGTCACGTTCTACCACCAGATTTATTCCCCAATTAAACCATTTTATTGAGACTGGGTGAGCCTCAGAAGAGTGGCTCAGAAGGTTACAGTGTCCATCCATGGCTGATAACAGATTATTTAATTGATCTGCGACAGCAGGATTTGAACCCATGATCCTCAGCACAGCAATTCAGCGCTCTACGCACTTACCTACTTTTTTAAAAGGGTAAATAAAAAAATATTTCTAACCTTGATTGCCTTATAATCCGTTATAAGTACCTATCAAAAATCATTTTTTATCAATCTACAATCGAAATGGTGGCATGACTCTTAAAATATTTAGATTTCTAAATAAAAACAAATAATTTATAAATTTAAAATCCAAAATATATAAACTGTTGAAATTATAGTTACACATTGCATTCATTTTAGTTAAATGAAACTGTTGGGAAAACATAATTACACGCACTGTGATATTCAACATGGCGTCCATGATTGTTGCCTCATAAAATCGATACGTTGTGCTGTTAAAAAAAAAACATTAAATCATTCGTCATCTTTTTATGAGTTGTTTTGTCTTCTAGGACAGTTGTGATTACTGAAAGCATAATTTTTATTTAAATTTTCCTCTTCGTTCCGAAAAAAACAGAAAATATATTGTTGCAAAACAGAAATTTCTCAGGTACTAATAAATACAAAGAAAATACGTATATACATTTATATATATAGTAATAACCTAAATATTCAAGGGTCACTACCCCACTAAATCACAAAATAACCTTTAAAACGATTAGACCTTATAAGGTACGATAAATTTATCTTAACGACGATAAAGTTTTCACAGTTTGTTTTTAATTCGATTATACAAAAGGTTTAATTGCTTAATTTTATCTTGTTTATTGTTTTTTTATTATTATCATTGGTACCACAAATATTATTATTCTATTGATACAGTTCCATTTTATTTCGTACTTTATTTTAATTGAAAGAAATCTGAATTAAATAAACAAGTTTAAAATTACTTTTACTGTTCACTGTTTAAAATTAATTTAAAAAAATAATAATAATAAATCAATGATTAGCGCTGGTGCACAAATGGTCTTAATGGAAGACATTTTATATTAAATTTATCTGACATAAAACAAATATATATGATAAAATTATTTTTTTTTTTGCTTTTTTATTTTATTTTTCGCTAATAATATTAGCGGAATAAATAAGTAATAAAAAAAAAAAAGCTTGAAACTATGATAATTTATAGCCGCTAAGACAAATAAAATGTAAAAAAAATTTATAGCAATGAAGTTATTTGTTTTAATTTTATATGAAGTTATTACCCACATTTTTATTTTTTATTTTCTGGTAGATTTTATTTACAAAAATATTAAATATTGTATGGTACATTCTAATACCGGTTATCTATGCATCTACCCTTGTTATTTCTTATATTCTGATTTTTTATTTATCTTTATACAATACCTTGCGTATACAAGATGTTTCACACACGTAAACTAAAACATGACGGTTAAACACTATCAATATAGTTGTATCATCATATTATCATTATAATTGTACCAAATTATTTCCTGATAACAGAACAAAACAAACAATAAAATCCTGAAGATGTTAAAACAAATACATTCGTTTTGAAAGGAGACCCAAATATGTATCACATAAACTGCAATAAGACAAATGTATGTATGTATGTACAAATGTATCCTACACAACATTCAGTAGCAATAATAAAACAAGTGTATAATTCTGTTCATAAGTGATTGAAATGTTTGTTATGAACAATTAAATCAAACTATCAATAAAATCAATCCACAGATTAGATTAAATTTTACGGTAACTTAGCTCTAACATCAATATTAAGTACTTATAAAATTTAATTATTTATTTAAAACAATTATTAGTATAGGTAATATGCTAAAATACTTTTAGTCTAATCTGTTAAAATACAACTTGTGTAAAGTACATGACTATATTGTTATTACAAAAGGTGGAGAAAAATCTTTTAAATCCAATAAGAAAAGAAATAAAACATTAAGTCTAAAGACAGTGCTTGGGTTGATGATTATTTATTGATGAAATTTTGATAAAATAGAATTGGACTAATCCTAATTAAATTAATGTAGGTGTCTACCAGATTTGGGCCTAGTCGTATTTAAATGAATCTTCTTATTCGCATATGGGAATACGAATATATTTATTTGTATTTCGTAAATGTAAATACGAATATAAATACGAACTGGGCAGGATTTGCCGAGAATTCAATTGACTTTTTAAACACTAATTCATGCATTCCATGACTCAATAATGTTGAAGCAGCCATTAAAATAATCATTGGGCAAGCCAAATCTTTTATATTAAAAAAAAAACCTAAAAGTTAAAACAACAATAATAATGTACGTAGATTTTCCTGGTAATACAAGTGTATTCGTATATTTTGGTATCGAATACGAGTGTATTTGTATTTTTCTTAAGTAAATACGAACGTCTTTGTTTATTTCAGCTGCGAGTGCACGAATATTCCCAAATATTCCCTGCAAATATTCGCATATTTTTCTGCGAATACACAAATATTCGTATTTATACTTCGGAAATATATTTGTTTTCCTGTACGCAGATAAGAATATTCGTATTCGTATTTGCTGGTTGGTGGTGCTTTGGGTGATATTCGTATTAGTATTCGCGTATTAGACACTCTGGTGTCTAATTTTCGAAATAGGATAGAATATTTATCAAGTTCTTAACTCAATCGGTCAATGCAAAGATTCGGTGTCTTCATTTCTGCTTTGTCGTTGGTGTACAGACAGATTCATATTTATTTAATTTTTTTAATATTTTTAGGAATTAGTTATAAATTATCCAATATTATAGCATATAAGTACCTAATATTATTGCATCATTTAAGGATTTGGGTCACTAATGCCATTTTTAACAGTGAAGTGTGATTTTTTTTTCCATTAAAAATTTCTTTAATTTTTTTTCCATTTCCATTAAATTATTAAAAAGTAAATTAATGTAATTTAATTTACCAGATAATTTATAAAAAAGGAAGTATAATTTATTCTAATTTTAATTACGCAATTAAAATGCTGATATCAGTTATAACCCGTTTCATAATAAAATATTGTTAACTATAATATTCCTTATCGTATCTCTAATTTGATTTTTCCTCTCTTTGTATTAATCACTTGTATCTTTATGCCACGCGTGTTATTATTACTTTTTTTATAATTATTTTTTATATCTTTATTTTTATTGTATTTTATTATTGTAGTATATATTTAATTCATTTTTAAAAAGTGGAAAATAGTGTTTTGTCAGCGATTTGAATACCCATGAAGAAGCATTTCTATTGTATATATATATATATATATATATATATATATATATATATATATATATATATATATATATATATATATATATATATTAATAATTCATTTATATTATCTATTTTCATTTAAAATTTTATTAAAATTCTTGGATTTCATAGTGTCTACAAAGACATAAACGCTTTGAATATGGCCTGAAATAATTTTTTTAAAAGAGATCTACATAATACTTCCAATTCTAGTTTTATTATTCTCCTATTCATTTAGTTTCATTATTAATATCTTATTTCCAATTAAAAAATATGGATTTATGTTTCACTTAATCATTCATCATTTAATGCCATCTTTGACATCTCGGGCTGATATTGAACCCACAAAAAACAGCAATCATGACCAACGGACCCTCCAATAATATCAGCCACAGACTCCCAAAAATGAAGATCGCTAAAGAAGTTAGATACCTGGGACAAATCATCTCATTTGAAAAGAGGAGTCAAATAGAAATCGAATCAAGAATCGGCAAGGCATGGAAGAGATTTTGGAGTCTTAGAAGTATATTCAAAAGCCACCTAGAAATAAGACATAAAACGACCTTATTCAACAGCTGCATAATTCCTGTCCTGAGCTATGGATGTCAGACATGGTCACTCACTAAAACCTTAGAGAGGAAGATAACCACATGTCAACGAAAAATGGAAAGAATAATGCTGGGAATTGCACTGAGGGAAAGAATAAATTCATGCCGTATAAGAAAATACACAATGGTTATCGATGCAGTCACCTACGCCAGAAGAATGAAATGGAACTGGGCAGGCCATGTGATGAGGCAAGGTGAAGACAGCTGGGCTAGGCGAGCCGCCGAGTGGATCCCGCGCGATAGGAAAAGGTGCAGGGGCCGGCAACGTAAGCGTTGTCCGATGAATTCAAGCAGATGTGCGGAAGCTCTCTCTGGATGCGATCAGCGCGAGACAGGGACCTATGGAGGAATATATGCCAGCAATTTCATCAGTAAGGTTCGGCTAGTCTCCGTCAAAAGACTCTAATCTCCCTAAAGGGAAGGTCTATATGTAAATACAAAATGTAGTATTAAAAAGTGTAAATATTGAAGAAGCTAATTCTGTATATACATATAAATAAAGACTATTATTATTATTATTATTATTGACATCTCTACTATCATTCTATAATATTATTCCAGTTTTACGTGTTTTTTTTTCTTATCTTCCTTATTTTTTTCATCTCGATCTTCGACGTGTCTAAATCTTGAGCTCTTAATCGAATAGCGCAATCTAGATCTACTTCTAGCCCCTACTAAGCCTACTATCTGCCCAACTCTATCCCTAAAAGAACTGTCAAAATGATCTACGATCTCTCCATCTAAATCCGGAATAGCCACATCTATCAATAACCATTTATCACATGATTAATGGTAGGCAAACCCCAATATTTTATATGATAAAAATTCTGATTTTTTATGTGTATGAAATATATAAATGAAATGTTTGCAGTTTTTAATACATTGAAGTTCTTAGTAATTCTATTTTTTCTGTTAAGTCACGCCTTTTAATGGTACAATTAATTTCAGTTTCGAGCTAGAATCAATTTGAACTAGTTACAAAACTTTCTTCCTAGGCTTCCTTATATTGATGGGTCCAGTGGTCTTTATTTTCTTATTATATTGTATAAAAAAAAAAAATATTTATAGGCAATCCACGGGAGAGGTGATGCCTACCTAGTCTTTTAGTCTTAACCATATTGATTTATCACACTACACAAAGATTAGTCAACAATTTTCTACCAACAGATTTAGAGGATAAATTAAGATGGATAATATAAAAGTATATAAATGCAGCCATATCGCTCCTTCAAAAGAACAACATCATAAATTTAAAAAAAAAACTAATTTTTCAATTTATGAGGAATCGGAGTGGCTCAGTGGTAGAGCACTGAGTTGCCATTCCGGAAATCCTGGTTTAATCCCGCTGCAAGGCAGTACTTTTATTTAGTTTGTTTGCAGCCGGAGATGGATCACATAGGATCTAGGACCCTCCTTAGGCTCACCCAGCCTCGATAAAATATTATAAATATAGGGTACTTAACATAAGGGGGGATCTGGCGGTTGAGCGTGATCTAGGTCACGTCCTTGCAGAACCATTGTCCATGAAACAGTACAGTCTCTACCTTGTACTGATCCCCTTTTGTTGTAGTACAGGTTTTTTTTTTTAATTTTTCAATTGAGGTATTTTAAAGTTCCCTGTGATTGAAAAGACGAAACAATTAGATTAATTGTATAGCAAAGCATTCCTATTGCAATGATGGTATTAAAATTCTCTTATTAACCATTAGAAAAATTTTAAAAGCTTGAAACTTTTTTTATTTTAACTTATGTCGTCATTCCCATAAAACTTCAAAGTTCAAACATAATACAACTCAAAATATGACTTGAATATGACTAAAAAAAATGCCATTTTTTGAGTTGTGTCGATGTCCTTTTGAAGGAGCGATGTATAAATAAATAAATAAAACAAAGGAAATAATAACAGAAAAAACGAAGGATAGGTAAAAAAGAAAAACTAACCAAAGTTTAATCACATGAAAAAAATATATAGAGCTTTACTTATGTATGTATGTACTTATGTTAAAGAATGAATTATCTTTAACTTTTAAATAAATTCCTATGAGGCGATAACTTTTAAATAATTAAATATTTCAGTAATAGAATTGCTATGCTATTACATTTTGCTAAGGTCGACGAATGATACGGGTATCTATCAATTGGCTGCAGTCATTAAGTGTTTAATAGTTTTAGATACGGTACACTATGCACAGTGTTCTAGGCATTCCAGTCAGCTAATATTGACATTTGAGACGTGTGTATCATATTAGTAATCTCGTCAGTACGTTTTCTTGTCGTTTGCTATTTCGAATCGACGTTTCTCAGTAAATATTAAACTTCTCTGAGTTTGTTTTCTGTTGCGGAAGTGCAACTTACCTACGATTTGTTCATAATTTGAGGGTTAAAAAATGGGTATAGGTTACTGTGAGTATCGCTTTTAAACAAATGGTATCAGTTACGCAGGATGCCTCTTCGAGTTAAGTCACAACATGTTTTAACTTTTAATTCGTTTCTAGTATTTTCAAAATTGAAAATAATCGTGTTTTATCATGAAAAAAGGAGACTACTTATAGTAAATATGTATTTCTGTAATCATGAAATAATGATTAGACTTTTTTTTTTCATGATTATACTCATCAGTCTAGTTATGGTAAATATTTATTTCGGTAATCATTTCATCAAGAAATGAACAATTCATTAAACATTGATCATCATCTATATTTCTTGATGAAATGATTACCGAAACATACAAATTTCCGATAATTACACCATTTTTCCACACTAAAGCACAATATAATACGAATGGAAGGAATGAAAAGTTAAAATTTGTGACTTAATTATAAGCGGCAAACTGCGGAAGTGATACCACAGACCGAAATATCTGAACTGTTTATTTGGATTTCGGTAATAATTGTATCCAGAAAAAGGCCTTTCGACTAACATTTCGAAGTATAGATGATGATGGAGAACGGAGATAGTTGGGGGGTGCAGTCAAAAAAACACCAAATAAGTACTAGACTTATATTTAGTAACTGCCGAGGTTTCGACCTACAGTGTAGGCCATCTTCAGGGCGACTGGGAGAGGAGCCGCTTGGTGCACCGGCTGAACAACTAAATATAAGTCTAGTACTTATTTGGTGTTTTTTTTACTGCACCCCCCAACTATCTCCGTTCTCCATTTTATCATCCAACTATTTTCCTCTCATATATAGATAGATGATGATACATGTTTGTAGAAATGTTCATTTATTGATGAAATGATTACCGAAATGCACACTTTCCATAATTGCACTCTTTTTTCATGATAAAATTCACGATTTTTAGAAATGAATGAAATGTTAAAACTTGTTGTGGCATACCCACTTTATAACCCTCAAATACTGAACAAATGACTGTTAAACTGAACCAACACAACAGAAAAAAAACTCTGAGATGTTGAACATACAATGCTGCCCAGGGAAACCTCTATTCAAAATAGCTGACGACAAGAAGACTTACTGACGAGATGGACTGCATTATTTAGCCGAGGGAAGAAATGAACTCGGTTTCCCACGATTGTAGGTTCAGTTTTCCGCCCAACTTTCTCTCCATATTACTGTTGACACACTTAACTGTTACTGACGAACTAACTACATGAGGTTATTTGGAACGGATTAACGGTAAGAAGGTGATTAACGGCCGTGACTCAGGGGTAACCGTGACGTCCTCCTCTTCTTCTATTAAATAGTCACCACTTTGTCACGGGCGGTTAAAAATAGGCGACGCTAATGCTGTTTTGTGTAAGGCTACCTCGGACCAATTGCTTGTCCCCTTGCATAATAGTCTTTTTCGTCAAGGCGCAAGTCATGGTGAACAGTTAAGTTGTATTATAGTAACCTGTTATTCCAAGTTTAATAGTTTATTATTTGACACATTATGAGGCATGTGTCACTTTTATAGCAGGAATTGTTATTGCTATAGACTAGTAAGGCTGACAATGCTTGGTGATTCCTGATATAAATAACAATGTCTTTGAGAACATCCATTGAGTTTCTATGCAATCATTGGTATAGTTTGTTTGTTCATTTAACGTCACTTAATGCTGATATAGCCAATCAGTAGGAGTCCTTAATTTTGTCTATCCAAATATAATTTAGGATAGGCATCTTTCGACGGGTACCCAAGACCGCACTGGCTCGGGACCACCATTTCACGTCTCCTCCGAATGATAGCACAACCATTGACTTTTTACAGTTTTTAAAAGACACCTGTCGGGCTGAGAACATAAGATCTTGGGCATAGTAGATTGTTATTTTAAGTAAAACCACATGCGACCCCTGACTGTAATAGTTGAATTCAGCTTAATCTGATACTTGTTAAGGGAACTTAATTCAAATTATTGCCTATTTGTTGCATTATCATTTAATGTTAGGGTACATATTTAATCAACATTAATTACTACCATATCAATATTATATCGATAGCAAATTGAGGCATGGTCACATGTGGTCTAGTGGTTTTAGCTTAACGACCTATTATGCCCAAGATCGCAAGTTCGAAGCCCGGCATGTGGCTTGGGATTTTTTAAAGGAATAAAAAATTCTTAGTTATGCTGTCCTTGGGAAGGACGTAAAATTGCTGGTCCATAAGTTGTGCGGTGTCAGGTATCCATTAAAGACCGCTTATACCACCTAATTATACCAGGACAGGAAATGTTTAGATATCCCACTGTAGGATCGTCCGATTAACCACAGAAGCATTAAGTGGAGTTTAATAAACAAACAACTAGTTTAACGCAAGGTAGGGTGGATGTGAATGATAGCGAGGTTTGGATTACGCAGGAAGTTTTTGAGTAGAGTTGCTTTGGAGCGAATAGGAACGTTAGGTCTCAATGAACAACCTTATTTAATTTCTGTACTCTTTAATTTCTTAGATACTTCGTTTTTACGCTGTCTACAATATTTTATACATTCTATAATATGCAATTTATCGACAAAGTTATTGGTTAATGTAACTACTCTAAAAGTTTTAAATAGTTTCACTTAGCCTGATTACTTTGATGCCATCAATCAGTTGCGTATAATTCCATCAATCGGTTGCGTGATTGGCTTAGCTTCAAGACTCTAAGTAATCCTCGGCTTTATTATTTGTTCAAGAATATACCTGGATAGTAAAGACCATTCCGCTCGCACGAACCCAGTAAAAGTTAAATGATGCTTTGATTGAAATTGTCTGGATATTTTATGCAGATTAAGTTATAAACATTGTAAGTTTCGTTTAACGTCACTTTATGCTACTATGGCTGATCAGAAGATGTTATAGTGGGAGCCCTAACTTGGCCTATCCAGGTATAATTAGAAAAATAATGTTTAAACGAGTACCTGACACCGTACAGTCTCGAGACCCTCATTTAACGCCCCTTCCGAAGGACGGCTTAACCCAGGATTTTTTACACCCTTTAAAATACGAGTATCCTAGGCCACCTACTAGGCCATCGTGTGTATAGTAGACTGTGGGTATAGTGACCCGGCTTGTAAGCACTATAACGCAAATCTTATTAAAATCTTACATCTAAAATCTGAGAAATCTTTTCTCTTCAAAATAAAATATTAAAAAAAGTTTAATTTTTCTGTTTTTATATCTTATATATTCTCTTGAAACTGATTGAGAGAGTTGAATAGAGTTTGCGCCATTTCACATCATCCTACACTTTAGCAAGAACATGCTAAAGATGTTTTACAAAAAAAATTCTTTTAACTTTACCTCTCCTTTGTTCCTGATGAAACCTCACTACCGTCGAACGTTGTTGGTATATTGATTCAGAGTTATTTTTCTCCTAGAGCAATGGGATTTTCTCGATTGTAAATACTTAACAACCGTTTCGATGTGAGCTTTTCCACTATAAATAGAACGCTGAACTGCGAACAATTAACTTTAAATAGATTAAATAACATACCATTATCAATTTAACTTAGTCAGCCGATACTATCCTCAAGAATGTGTTTTTGTTACTTTGCATCGGATTACTAGACAATTAAGATTAGAATCATTTAGTTTATTTTCCTTATTTTTCGTAAGCTGAGCGCTAGCTCAGTTTGTAGAGCGCTGAGTCGGCGTGCTCAAGTAAACGGGTTCGGATTTGAGTGTGAAAGTAAAGTAATTTAATCTTTTAACAGCTACTGATGGATCCTATGGGATTTGCAGATCCTCGTGGGGCCAACCAAGTCTCAGTAAAGCGGGCATATTAAATTGGGGGAAGCCTTGTGGTTGAGCTTCATCTCCGACAAATCACCTCACAGCCGCTATACCGTAAACCGGGGTGAATAGAAACAGTGGGGTGAATAGAAACGAAACTTCATTTTTTTATGTATAATTTATTTCTTACATAACTATGGGTAAATTGTGGCAACTATTATTTTTTTTAAGTTGCTATACTTTAGGCTGAAAGGGAAATAATGGTTTGTTTGGTTAGCAGTACAGGTTCCTGTTTTTATGTCTTGTTGAATTTTACCACACGATTTTTGTGTTTTTTTATCCACTTTGATTTTTCCAGGTAAGTCATAATACGTAGTGTTCTTCATAGTAAATAGTTGTACAAAGCCTAGTTTAATTATTCATATAAAAGATTAAGGCTTACTTTAAGCTTTAACTTTAACAATATTATTTCAAAAATTATTCATGTTTTTGAAGTTAGGTTTTCAGAATTTATGGGGTTATAGAAACACATAATTTTTAGTGTTTCTATTCATCCCACAAGAATTTTTATAAAGAAATTTTATACTATATAAAATACATATTGTGTGTTTTATATTTATGTTCGACTCTTATTTGACACAGCAGGACCCTGAAAAATGCCAAGAAAATACAAACCGGTGGTTGGAAGGGGCTACAAAAAGCATGATCCAAAAACAATCGAAAATGCACTTTCTGACATACAGAAGGGACTAAGCCTTCGGAAGTCTGCTGAGAAACATGGTTTGCATTATAGTATTATATATCGACACTTGAAAAGATGTCTCAATATGAAGAACCATGGTGGTCAGACAGCTTTATCTCTCGATTCAAAGGCATGATATTTTCAAAGATGACCTGTCCGATTTCACAATTTATTAATCATAATTTAATCTTGTTAAATACGGTAATTGTCTACCTATTAAATTTCTTTACTTACAGTTATGTAACTTCTTTTGGTTATGTACTGAAATAAATCATTACGTTGAGAAATAAATTTGTATTTATCCATATACAAATTAAAAATACCATATTTAACTGTTTCCATTCACCCTCGATTCGTTTCAATAGAAAAAATATGAAATCGAAGTACTGTTTCTATTCACTCCCATTTGTGGGGTGAAAAGAAACACCATGTTTTAATTTTTTTTCTTTAAAATGAAATAAAATTAAAAAAATTAAGTACTATAAACAAATAGGTCTAACAGAGACCTGTGTTCGGCAAAAATTTGTGTATCTAGAACAACTACAAATATGGAAAATTTCAAACCAAAGTTGAAAATTGTTTCTATTCACCCCGTTTTACGGTACTAGAAACAGCACAGTCTCTACTTAAATCTAAGATCGTTCATGGTTTGTAGTGAATCGGGTTTTTTTATTATTATTTTAATTATTTATATATCTCTTTTCATCACTTTTTTTTTAGGAGGGAGAATTGGAATTCAATTTTTAACTTCAAAAACACTCTTAAAATCTGTACTCTATTAGGTAAGGGTGTTTCTTCCAAACACTACTCGCATAATATTACAGAATGATCGTTTGAGATAAACGTCTTTTATTCCCCTTTATGTGTCCCATAACCCCTTCTGCTCCATTACTTTGCTATATCACATTAAATTTTCTATATTATCTATACAATAAAAATGAATCGCCAAATTTCATGCTAACCGTAAAACTCGGACGGCTCGACCAATTCGGATTTTTTTTGTTTTTCATATTTTTGGTAAGACGCAACGAACTTTCTTATGGATAGAAAAAAGGTAATAATTAAAGAGGGAAATAATAAATACAACACTTTTCTTTTCCTATAATAAACACTCTGTTCCACTGTGGTTTCCTAGCAACTGTTTGATTTTTGTGATTATAAATAAAAAAGATTCGCCAAATGTGTTGCTAAGCTTACAACCGACAAAACGGATGGAGAAACTTTTGGTGGCCGAAAAGAGTTATTTCGGTTTTTTCCTGCATCTCCCGATAGGTGCGTTTTGCGGGAAAAACATAAATAATCATTTTTAAAGTAGATTAAATTTGCTACAATTTTATCCGAAGTGCAGTTATGTAGGTCTAATAGATCCTGAGCAAATTCCAATCTTATAATAAATAAATGGAATCTTATCTCTATCTATCTAATATATAAAATTATGGTGTCAAAGTGTTTGTAACAAAACTCCGAAACGACTTAGTCCGAAAAATAGGACGTAAACTGTTTTTCATACCCCTTAGTGATATGTATCGGCCATTATTATTGATTATGTGTCGATCGTAGCAGTGACGCTTGATGGTGCTATCTAATTAATAATTATTAATTAATTAATTAAAATAGAACTATGATGGCTGTTATATTACTATCTGGTAATTTCCGACAGACATAACCAGTCATTCCTTTTCATTTTGCCGATGAGATTAATTTATGTTTAAATCAATCGTTTTTGTGGCGAAACGTCGAAACACTTAGATTGAACATAAACGTGCGATTACAACATGATTTTCAGAACTACTACTGGGCATTGTAATCGCTGAAATTAGAAGTGTCTTCCCGGATGTACAAAATAATTACATAGACCATAATTGGCTCTGTAATCGTTCTATTTTGGCGGCGAAAAATGCGACGGAATGATGACGAATCTAACGTTAAATATATAACAGTTGTCAACAGGTGATCCAATGTCCTTTAAATCAATCGATACTATCGTTGATGAAAGCCAAGCCGTAAATTTCCAACTGAATTTTGTGAACTACACAATCTTTAGTTGAAGATCGATTCACCTATTATTTTTCTGCGTAATTTGGATCCACCTAAATTATGGAACGGTACACGTTTGGTTACCAAAAATTTCACCGGGAATGTTATTGAAGTAGCCATGTTGAATGGAATCTTCAAAGGAGAAATCGTCCTGTAGCCAAGTATTATCCAATGATACAATCTGAATCCATAATACCGTTCAAAAGACTTCAATTTGATATACGCTTGGCTTTTGCTATGACCATCAACAAGTCCATTTGCGGTTGGGACTAGAACATCCGTGTTTCTCCCATGGACAATTATATGTTGTATGCTTACGTGTAATAAACCATCTAATCTATTTGTATTAGCAAATAACTGATTAACAAAAATATTGTGCATCGATTAGCGCTCAATTAAATTGAAATAAATTGTTTTAATTTTAAAAAAAAGTATTCGCCATAATTAAAAATCAACCATGATATAACTCATTCATTAAACTTATTATTTATTAAATACTATACTTAGATATAAGATGAATGAAATGTAAAATCAAAAATATACTTAATTCATTTTTTCCATTCATTCATTGTTTCTTTAAAATTCAAATTAACGTCATATTTTTTAAAACTATTACAACAGCAACAGCAACGCGTGGTCGGGTCAGCTAGTACTTCATAAAAATCAATATCCCGAAGAAATCTATTTCGAACAATCTACGTAGACTATTCTATTTTTTTTATCACAATTAAGTTTGGTTCGAATGCAGAACATTGTTAAGTAGATATACAAATGAAGGTGTACCTAATAACATTATATAATACCACCAACATCCATCAACTAACTGTTTTTGTTGACATAAGAGTTATTTATAAAAATAAGAGGTATTTTAATAGTCAGAGTTTGTTTAATTTTTTTTATTTAAGTCAAATTATAGGGTCAACTTGGTCTAGTAGTTATCATAACAAGCAACTTTGCCAAAGGTCGCACGTTCGCAGCCCGGCTGATGGCCTTAAGATTTTTTAAATGGAGTTTTAAATAAATCCTTAGTTATGCCGTCTTTCGGACTAAAATGGTGTTTCGGAGCCCGTAGGTTGTCAGGTCCTCTTTAAAGATGCTTTTCTGAATTTTAGCTGGATAGGAAAAATTTAGGACTTCCACTGCACTATCTTCCGATTAGCCATAGCAGTATAAAGTGAAATTAATAAATACCAATCAAGTTAAATTATTTCTATAATGTCTAAAATTTATTTTCTGATAAAATATTGGCATGTAAGTTTCAGTAAAACTAATGCGGGAAATATTTTAAAAGTAAGTATTGTGTGAAGTTCCTGATGGCAATCTTTTCAGGATTTTAAAAGCCGTAGTTATTTATACTTCATAGCGTCAAATCTTACGAGGAAGCGTTCATAAGTTTGGCGGTTGTTGATCCATGGACAAAACACGGTTGTTTTAGACATCAAAGGAAAGGATCCATTTTTTTTTCCTATTTCAAGATTACTTGATCATTTATCTGTAAGGTCACATTTCCGCGTTAGTTCCTATGAAGGCTGTCTGGAATCAATGTATCACATGTGCACTAACATTTTTCTTTCTTTTTCAGGGTCGAACCAGAAGAGTGCGACTGATCAACGTTCAGCATGGTGAGTCCTTATTATATTTAGATAGATATATGTCTTTCTCAGTGATTGGAAATACTAAATTAATCCTTATAAATGTAATATATGTATATTATAATAGTATGTATTCTACTAAATATGTTAGTGGCCGGAGATGGATCCTTTGGGATTTAGCACCCTCCTGGGTTTCACTCAGCCTCTATAAAGTGGGTACCCAAAATAAGGGGGGAATCTTGCGGTTGAGCGTAATCTAGGACAAATAACATCCCTTCACAACCGTTGCCCAAGAAACAGTACAGACTCTAACCTTCACTGGTTGTAGCGTTACAGGTGTTTTATACATGTATATATGTATGCACATATATGTATTATGTATGTGCATGCAAACATGGACAACAACAAAAAGGTGTTTTCTCCCGACTTTTTATTGTAAAATAGTTTATAAATTAAAACAAGGTATTATATAGACATAAATAGAAATTGAAGTAAATTCTGTTCGAGAAATTATAAAGGGCTTATTTCATACATAAAGGTTTAAGGTTTATCATATATTTAGGCCCAAAATATAATGACTAATAAGTTCATCATGCATTTAGACCTTTCATTATAAATATTATATATATGTTTTTTTCTTACATGAAAATGACAGAGTGCATACTGTGATAAGTCAAAAAAAGGAAATAAAGTATAAAGTAATCATAATTTTTTTAGTGACCGATAGTAAACATTTATATTTTTATATTTTTTAAATTTATTTATTTATTGATTGGTGGTCACGTGTTTTTATCAAATTTTAGGATACCAATTAAGCAGCATGCCTTAAGTACCGTAAATCCTTCATATCTCAAGGCCTGTAAATATTTCATTTCCTGCCTTTTACTATATTAGTTAATTAATCAGTCAAAGATAATAATATACCGCTTTTTTATTTATTTATAATTTATGTTTCTTCCCTGACCGCATCTCACTTCCATCAATCAACTTCAATAGCTTTTTAATAAGTGTGAAATTATTGCAAGGAATGTTATTTTTTGACTTTATCTTATATTTTAGAGGTCACACGTTCAGGATTTCATCAGTAAATTTGGTTCGGGTGAAATCTCGAAACACTAGTGGCATTATTTTATTCAAATTTCAAATACTATCCAAAACTGCGTTGTAATGCATTGACTAATATCAGAACTACGAGTGGTTTATTTTTTTATTTATTTTACGAGGCTAATCGGTCGGTGGTAGTCGTAAATTTTTTCTATCCAACTACATTTAGGATAGGGGTCTTTAAAGAGTACCTGACACCGCACAGGCTCGGTTGTTATGCTAACCACTACACCACACTGTACTCCACTACGAATTGTTACTATGATGAAAAATAATTTTTATTTTTATTTTATTGAAATTTACAACTATAATATTACAATAAGTAAATCTGCTAATATGTACAATATGACATGAAAAACACTTGTGGAGAAACTACCCATCGGTAGCACTCCAATAAAGTTCTGTAGTAGATGGTCTCGAGGCCATCTTCTTTTGAGACGCCTCGGAGGGTTATCAGGAATAGTATGGGAAGCAAGTTGAGAGACTAGCGGATTCAAGTGTGTATGGAGCTCGTCATGGAAGGTTAGGTATCTAGTTTGGGCCAAATCAGTAACATATGGGATATTAAGATCATGATGGATGAGTTTGTTTGTGACATAATAAGGAGCATTGAGGATTTTACGAAGGATTTTGTATTGCAAGGATTGGATACGAGATGAATTGGATGGTTTAGTAGAGCTCCAAAGCTCAACTCCTTATGTCCAAAAAAAAAAAAATTAAATGAAGAATTTTAAAAGAAGAAAGGAGACAGTCACTTTCTTTCCCGAAATATAGTTATACACCTCAGTTTGTTAAGGAATATAAAATGGTAAGAATAAATAATTTCTTAAATGCATTGGAGGGATTGGGAGCAGGTTAGCTGTGTGGTAGAGCGCTGAGTTACCGTTCCGATGGTCCCCGGTTCAAATCCGGCAGTAGCCGTTTAAGTTTATTTAATCTGTAAACCCCGAGGATGGAGACTGTGGTTCCTGGTACTCTCTTAGGGCTCACCATGGCTCTATAATGTGGCTACCCTTGGTGGAAAACTTGGCAGTTGAGAGTGATGTAGGACAAATCCCATCCCTGCACAGCCGTTGATATAGAAATAGTCTTTTTCATGTACTGAACGCAAGGCCCTTCATGAGTTGTAGTGGTGCAGATATTTTAAATTTTATTTGAAGGATACAAATAGACTGGGAAAAGCACCTCCAACCTTGAAGCCTGAATTTTAGAAACTGCTATTATTATTTCCCGATTTTTTGCATGCATCTTCAATTACTTTTGATGCATTATTATTAAACATAATTAAATATTATAACAGATAAATATATAAAAATATATAATAATTAGGAAATATATAAAACATAAATTAATATAGATAAATAAATATTAAACATTGTATTACATAAAAATAACATAATCATATATAAATGAAAAAATCATAATTTCTGTTATTTAAAAAAATTGTATATATCAATACTTGCAATTTATCTATGTTTTCTATTCTATTCTATGTCTTACCAGTTATTGCATAATGTACCTATTTCTATACATTCTTAGGCCGAAACATCGGCACAATAAAATAAGTTTTTCTTACTTTGTGTAATCTTTGTTTGCACCCCCTCACCATTTCAATTCACTATAAGTATTAATAATTAATTATTAAGTGAGTCATATTTGCAGATATCATCTATGTATTGATCATGAGGCGGTTAGTAATATTATATACCCTGCCCTTGATCTAGTGGGCCCAAGGGCCGACATGCCTGCCATTCAATAGACAGGTTATGTATTGAATACCCATTCGTCACTACTCACATGGGTCTATTCTACTCCGATTTATGCCTCAACCCAACCTGAATTGTACGAGCCCCTATTCCGAATGAGGTCTGTTCAATATTACTAGCTAATAGATTTGTCAGTAAACTATTTATAATACTTTAATAGCAAATATATTTTGTGTAAAGTCGGTAAGTTTTCCCTTTTAGAAGCGTCAACTGAGTGCCGGCCTCGCCATTGGTCGTTGTCATGGTGACACGCTATCAGCCAATAGGAGCAGCTGTTATATCCCAAGGCTTCTCTTAAAACTTTACTGTTCTAACCAAAAGGTTGACCTAGTTTGATATTTTCTCTCCCGATATATGGGATTCACTATTTATAAAATACTATATTTTAATTTATTTAACGTTAAATGGGTTCAACAATAAATAAAATAATACTAGCCCCAAATTTATCGATGCCACTTGATGAAAAAGAAGTTGCCATCACGTTGATATTGCAGTTATTGAAAGAATATCGCCTAAATTATAACATAAATTCAAATTGTTTGTCTCCTGTTTCAATTTGAATGTCTGCGTTTTGTGTATGTTTATGTGCAGATTAGTTGTTTGTGTGTGTTTAATTCATCTAAAATATAAAACAAAATATAAACCAAACAATAGGCGTTGATGACCTATTTATAGACGATTTTACACCTTTGAGTACCAATAAACAAACATTGAATGTGTACCTACATAATTTGTAATATACGAAGTATCAGTATTTTGTTGCTAAATTTAGAAAATGGTCCAGTAGAAGACTGATTTTTTAAATATATACTTAACTTTTCCTATAACTATCGATACGATATGTTTTCGATATTCAGATTCCCTTCCCAGATGCTCCACGATTTCGGTCGAAAAGGCTTGAAATATTAAAAATTCTAATCTTGGTCTTTTATCAAGTAACAGATTTGCACGTTAATTATTAATCCATCTCGAAATAACCAATCTACTACACAAGGAATTTTCAAACATTTATGGCCGCTTATTCGGGTTCGAAATTTTTCATAATTACAATTTTATACTGTTAATTGAAATGAAGTAATTATCATCCTCTTTACCGATTATATACAAATATTTTTAGAACTGAAAGGTTATGGAAATATTGACTTAATAAAATATTAAAAAATATAAATTTAACATTATAAATTCTTTTTTTAAAAATTTTAATGGTTGTTTGCCGTGTTATTATTACACTATAGATTTTATTTAACACGAAAAGTTAAAAAAAAAACCATTAAATTTTACGGTTTTATAAATAATGAGTTAAACTGCAAAAAAGATTAATATGATTCCGTAGTTGTAATAATAATCTGTGTATGATCATAACTGTTTGTGACTTTTCGATATGAATTAAATTGAACACTAGCTAATTGCTCTTGAAAATTATTTCAAAACATGTAAATGATATAGATTTATTTTGATCTTTTAATAATATATAGCTAGCGATTGAGCTTATAACATATAATTTATCTTATGAAATTGAGCAGATTACCTTTGCATCTACTATATTTGTATCCATTACCAACAATATCATGGATCTCGTTCCAGAAAAGTAAATAGAATTTCAATGAAAATGAATATTATGCCTTATATTATTATTAAGGCCCTTATGTGCCTCTCAACGTAGGGGAGCTTTTAGCCATTTGGCTTCATTCAAAGTTTCTTTGAATCAAATGTAGTTTGTTTGTTTGTTCATTTAACGTCACTTTATGGCTAATCGGACGATGCTACATTGGGAGCTCTAAATTTTGCCTATCCAGTTTTAATTAGGATAGGGGTTTTTAACGAGTACTTGGCATCGTACAGGCTCGGGACCCCCGTTTAACGTCCCTTCCGAATGAAGGCGTAACTAAGGATTTTTTACTCCCTTTAAAAAATCCTAGGGCCACCTGCCGGGCTACGAACCCGCGATCTTGGGTTTAGTAGTTTGTTACGCTAACCACTAGACCTCAGGTCGCCCCCCGAATCAAATGTACTCTCTTACGGGTGATTAGCCCAGCAAGAAAGGCCCCGTAACCTCGGGACAACTGGCTCTCCAAACTCGAGTCTTCCCAGGGAAGATGGCCCTGAGGTGTGTACTGTACATGACATTATGTCAGAATAATTGATTAGTGTACAGTTCTATTGTGTGTAGCCGTGTACTGAACTCAGGAGTCCGGGAGTTCGTTAATCCCCGCTAGCCTGGCCCTTTGTCTAGCCCTCGCGCAATATTATTCCAGGGTTCATTAATCATTACATTTTTTATCTTAACAAAACATTGGAATAAAAGAAATGCGTGAAATGTTGCTAATGGACAGTGATGATGATAAATAAATGAAAGCTCGGCAGAAGTGTCGGTGATAATACTAAAAAGACTGGCTTATTAACTTTTTCTTTGTTATATTTTAAATTAATTTGTGTTAATTATCCCAAACCCTATTATCTTTAAAAAAATTAAAATCATTAGTTACACACTGTATATAATAATAATAATAATAATAATAAATAATAAATTCTTTATTTATTCTGGTCAAGTCTCTTTAGAATAACAATACAGGTATTATTACGTCTTATTAAGTGAGAAAGAATTAATGAGAAAAAAAATTGCGAATTACCTACAGTGATAACATTTAAAAAGAAAAAAACAGAAATAAGATTACAATAATTATATAGAGTAAAATAAACAATAGATAATTGCATATGTATGCAAATTACAAAGTCAAGTAGAAACAAAGAAGGCAGAAAATGAAACAAAAATATGAACAATATCAACTAATATAACTTGTTTTTAAAAGTATCCAGCTGGATGAGTGAAGCGTATATAACTACTTATAAGTATATAAATAAAAGCACATCATTCATTTATCAGTTAGAAAATATCAATCTGAAAACTGTGTTATTTATTAATGAAAATAAAAGGATAGAGAAAAAGATTAATATAAATAAGTAATTATTTGATTATTATATCGATATTTTTATTTTAAACAAAGCAGTGAATATTTAACATTTAGAGTAATAAAACAGATGTGAGCCGTTCAATAATAAAAAATTCAAATTTCACTTAACATTTAATTTTTTCCTTAGCAAGCAACCATTATGTCATTAGCAATGTATTATAAATTATAAAAAATATTTTTTGATAAAAAAAAATTCCTTCCTATGACTTCGAAATGACTACTCCATGCCCTTGTATAGGTACGTACTCTACTAGTAGTAGAATATGTTTCTCAAATATTCAAAAAATATACTGTTCGTTTGCGAAACGAAGGCACAAATGTTACGTAGTGTTACGTTATTTATGAAATTATAGTAATAATATATTAATATATAGTAAAAAAGATTATTTATTACAAAATTAAGCAGTTATTTATAAAATTAAATAATATATTTAAAAGAATATTCTATAGATTTTTTGAATCTCGAAAATCTATCACTGCTATTTTTTTTTTATGCTCGCCTGACGTTGGTTCTAGAAGGTTATGTTTGGTTCCAATACAAAGGTAGTAGAATGTTCCTGATGTTCCGTATTATGAAAACGTCACTCTCCTTCTTGCACCATCTCCGTGGTGAAGTCCTTATGCAACACTCCTGTTCAAGAAAGGACTGACAATCTAAACTCACTCTGTATTGCACTTTTAAAATATTTAACAAGTTTATGCCTTGTTCGTATCGGTAATGATACCATTATTTACGTTAAGCAATTACTTATGTATTCGTTTGAGTATGTATTCCAATAAAAAGTTAGATCCAATCGTATTTCTAATTCAACATTAAAATGGTCGTCTAATAATTTTCTTGATGGTAATTTTCTAGCACTATAATCATGAGAAGTTGGTAATAAAAATTATTAACAAGTAATGAGTAGTGGTTTGATGCAAAGATAATCAACCTGTCTATAAAAGTAGTTCAACGAACCCAAACTAAGGTATAGAGAATTTTTATTTTAAATTTTAAATATATATACACATTAAATATATATACATTTAAATATATATTATATATACACTCACAGGTAATATAAACGATATTACCTGTGGGTGTATATATAATAAATACAATATTTATATTGATGAGGAAATGGTTAAACGCATGTATCATTTGTTTATGTATATAATGTTACTTTATGCTGCTATGGCTATTCGAGGGTGTTATAGTGGGCGTCCTAATTTTTCCTATCAATGTAAAATTAGATTAGTGTACTTCTCGAATATCTTACACCGTACATGATCGGAATCACTATTTTACGCCCCTCCAAAGAGCCATAACCAACGATTTTTGTAAAATGGTCCCCTAAAATAATTCTGAGGCCATGTGCCGGGCTGTGAACCTGCAATGTTGGGCATAAATGGTTGTAATGATAACAACTACAGGTGATACACCAGGTGCCAACGTTTAGTCCATATTCAGGACAGATGGATTTAGAGCCTTGGGACAACTAAAACACTTAAGGGCAAATTTTATTTTTTAGTTGCCCCTAGACTCTACATTCCTTTGATAATGGCCTCAACGCTTGACCAAGGCGGCACAAAAGAAATAAGTTTGACTTATTAGTATAAAATCCATTGGTTGCATCTTAACCATTTTCTACATTGCTTATTTTTAATTTATGTTCTACTGAATTGTAAAACTTATTTTTTCCGCCATTTCTTTCATTTAATATTAACTTTGACTGGTCTTTTGAAGGTCAAACCAACAAAAAAATTAGAAGTAAATAGCTTTACTTCACCAAGACAATAAATTTTGCTCGAAATCTTACGTCATTTATAAATTTTAATTTGCCTTACATACTTGTGAGGAAATATGGGAAGAATCCTTCGCAGAGTCGTTGGAACCTGCTGTCTCATCCTGTGTCAGGCGATTGACAGGAGATCGTAGTAATTAATAACCTAATGACTAATGATACATCCTATCACCAAGTCTTCTTTAAAACTGAAAGATTTGATCATATTAAAGTTTTTGAGACGATATTTGCCATAACTTTATAAAACGCCCTTGTCATATCGGAAAATTAAATCGTGATTCGCAGGTGTTTGAGTCTCTACTGCTTAAAAAAAAGTTTTAAGGAAAAAGGCAGACTTCGAAGAAATTTGTGCTGTAAAAGGAGATTCAGTTATCCATCCAAATACTGCCTCACTTTAGATCAGGCGTTTCGGATAAGGGACTCCTGGCAGATGAACCCAGATCAGGATTGATGGTCGGGCAGTGGACTCAAGCCATTACTGTGAACATCTAGACAGGGTTTATGCAGTTTTGAGTGCAAATTATCCCGCTTTCAGGAACCAGGAAAAGCTATTTTCCAACATGACAACGACGCCGAACATGGTTCTCGTTTGAGCTAGGTTTTAAAAAAATTTAATTCCGATAGAATATAGCACTACTCATTCGCAAAGACTTAAACAGCATGGTGCATTATTACCTTTTGTTCTACAATCGATTTTCCGAGAAGGGAAGAGCTCTTTACCGTTTATCCGACTTATCAAAACCAGTTCTTCAGTTGTGCAAATTTTCCCGAGCTTTACAAGTTCCTCTAGTTGCGATATTTTACTCCTTTGTTCCTGCTATCCGTTGAGAATCATCCATTCCGTCCATTCTCGAGTATAATTCATATAATTTGCCGTGACTAAGTGACGTGATGTGGTTAATAATGGAATAACGTTCTCACATTTAAAGATCTCTAGAAAATATCGAGTGACTGTTTTGTAAAAAACCGGAGATGATAATGCTTGGCCTCTTTAATAAATGATATGCAAAATATTGTAGCGGTTGCATTTTTAGATGGAATGACCTTGTTGTGTTTTGAGTGCTGAATATAAATGTTCTGTTAAATCCACTTTGCAATTCATTAGGTTAAGAAAATTTCACAGTACTTGGAGATGTTATCGATTTGCAAAACTTTTCCTATTTCACCTTGATTGCAATGTATTAACATATCAAAAGCTAAGCATGCCACCAATCTTAGCCTTGACTGACTGCTTAGAACTAACTACACGTTACGCTCTGTACTGTGCTACTGTTTGTCCCTCTTAATATGTTATGAGCGTTAATTGAGTGTTGATTCATTTAAATATCTTAGTTTATTTTTTTAGAAAATTAATTTTTCTTCACAATTTGAAATTTATAGCTTATTTTAAACATACAACAAACAAACAAAAATAGCTAAAAAATAAAATGGACAAGCAATCGGGCTTGTTGAGAACGTTAGTTAATCTAAGTGAAAAGTAACTATTTAAGATACATTTTATTTATTTATCAATTTATTTCAAGGTATTTTATTTATTCATTTAAATAAAACATAACAGCAATTTCATTGAACTACGGTAATAATAAACAAACAACAATAAGACTGCTAACAAAAAGACTGTACATACAATAAAGTAGTAATTCATTACAGTATTTACAGTCTTACCAACCCTTTTCTATTTATTTTTCTATCCATCTCTGTTTCACAAACTCTATTCTATGCAATACTCCAATGATTGGGTTGTAACATATGAAATGTGAGTGAAGGTGTAAATTTAAATTATTAGCAAACAAAAATATTAAACAATACTTTTTGTTATCAAAATAGGATCCTTCACTTCCAATACACTTCTCCCAACATGAAACAAGCATTTCTATACCCGCTCTGTAGAAATTAGGTGTCGAGGAAGAAGCGAAATCTTGGAAGCGAAGTCATTTCGTTGTCAAATTTTTTATTTCTTAAAAAATGATCCAAACAACATACAACTGTATTGTAAATTGTAATCAAAAAGTAAAAATCAGTTGAGGAAAGGTCCGGAGAATATAGTGGGTGAGGAAGGACCTCTATATTCAGCTCCCGAAAAAAAGAAAAAAACGTGTTCTTCATATTTCCACGTTCTTACCAAGCTCCTTCAGGTGCCTGGAAACAGTCATGGCACTTGCTCCAAGTTGTGAATCTAATTCGCGAGTGGTTTGGGAAGATCCCGCTTCGACCAGCTCTTTCAACTCTTCGTTGTCCAACTTTGTCTTCGGTCTACCACGTTCTTTGTTGGTAAGGTCATAATCCCAAGACCGAAATTTTTCAAACCATCGGAAGATTTTTCTTTCCCTCAATGTATCTTCACCTTAAACTATCGGGACAAACTATCGAGAAACATACCACTCACCTGCGGAGTTCCACAAGGAGCGGTACTATCCCCGACCCTTTTCTCCATCTATACTGCTGATATAGTGGGTAAAAACTACAAACGAGCAACTGTCGCCGCATACGCGGACGATATAGCCATCTATAGCAGCAGTATGAGCGCAAAATGGGCATTAAAACAAGCCGAAAGTACGTGCCAAGAAATAGTAGAAAAATTGAGACACCTCAACATCCAGGTAAACCCGGCGAAGACGGACTGTGTAGTGTTTGCCCTCCAAAAAGGGAAAAAAGGCCGTTTACCAAAAACTCTACAAGTGGCTAATACCACTATCAGCCCATCTAACTCCATAGTTTACCTCGGAATCAAACTAGATCGCCACATGACACTGTCAACCCACTGCTATTCAAAAATCCGCATGGTAAGAAGAAGAACCTATAGACTATCACCTACTACTATCTTCAGCCTTATCACTGCGTTTAAAAATCAAAATTTACAAGAGCATCCTAAGGCCTGCACTTCTATACGGAGCCCCGCTATTCACCCACCTCAGAATCGGAACGCAGCGCCAATTACAACTGTTTCAGGACACTATACTCCGAAAAATTGTTCGGTCTACATCGCTGAGAAAGCTAAAACCGGAACAATTACACGATCTCTTCAACATACCCACAACAACTGAATTCATAAAGCGAAGACACATAAAATTCTTCGACTCCCTCAAATGCACAACTAACGAAATATTTAAAACTCTGACACCTGCTTCAGCTCCAATAAGGTGGCAACAAGTAATGGAAGAAACTCGTAAGATTGATGAAAGTAGTGTGTAAGATTGTAATTATAAAAATAAACACAAAAATTAAGTGTGCCCCGGCACTTAAACAAATAAGAAATACAACTAAAACAACAAAAATTCCAACCACCTCAACTCCTTAAAATGTAGTCATACTACAGTAGAAGGAGAAGAACTCAGAAAAATAAATGTGCCCATAAGAGAGCACAAAACCCAGTTGCACAATAAAAAAAAAACATATTTAGGAGTTATGAAAAAAAAAAAAAAAAAAAAAAAAAAAAAAAAAAAAAAAAAAAAAAACTTTATAATGTCGTCCCAATATTATCGACCAGTCAGTCAAGTGAATGTATTAATAAGGCTTGACGTGCCCGAAGGTTCGATGACGATTCAACACTTATTTCACAAAGTTCAATCAATGTTTTCTTAAACCGGAATATTTCTGTGCCGTTTCAACTATTTTATCAATTGAATAAATATCATGTGAACTCAAAGCTCAGTGCTTTTAAGGAAACCAGATTTTTCCAATTAAAATAAATAAAGTTAGTTTTTAGTTTGTAGTTAGTTTTTAGTTAGTTGTTCTTATTCATGGTCAACTGAAGGACGACTCACTTAGGAAATTCTTTACAACTTTATTTATTTTGATAATTATAATTGTCTAATTAATTGATATTTCGCTTCTTCAAAAGAACATCTTCATAACTCTAAAATGTCAATTTTTTAATAAATTTTTCAGCAGCAGTTGTATTGTTTGAAGGTTTTTGATTCAGAAACGACATATCCGATATTAAATTTCCAAAATGTTTTTTTTTAATTAAGTAATATTTTGTGTTATATCATGTTTGAAATTGAAGTTTTATGGGAATAAAGACAAATTAAAAAAAAAAAGTTTGCTTTTAAAAAGCTTTTAATGGTTAATAAAATAACACCATCATTAGCCCAGGAATGTTTTTCTTTACCAATACCAATTTTTCAATTTTTTAACTCGCATGGAACTTTCAAATACCACCATTGAAAAATTAGTTTTTTTGAGTTATGACATGAGTTCCTTTGAAGGAGCTATTTATCTTTGATTACTTTTTGCTAGAAGAAAGTATCAACTTGGTTACATATGCTTTAACATTTTTTTCCTAAAATACAGACTAGACCCCTGTATAAAATATATTTTTCTGTAAAAAAATAAAAATAAGTTTATTAGTGATTTAATAATTAGATTATTAGTTAGTAGTATCGTTATTACTGATAATGTACTACGGGCGTTAACATGATAATCGATTAAATTTTCATAAATTTTGCAGTTTAGTTTAATTACTTGTTGGGATTGTTCTGATGAAAATTTACGTAGGTTAAAATCTGAAAATTGGTCATGTTTGGAATTACAATTATTTTAAAGCGTACAATGAAATAAATATTCCAAAAATGCTTTATATCGTATATTTCTCCATAATTACATGTTTCCAGGGATACATTCATTGGACGATTCCTCAATTGATTTCACCTTTTTTTTTTTAATCGAAACTACCGTTTTTTAAATATATTTGTTATTTTTCTGAAATAAGTAGTAAGCTATATCTTAGTTTATGAATACTTCATATATTTGGAATAAACTATTCCGTAATTTTGAAATATTTTAATGAGCCAGATAAGTGATGAAATTCGAAACAACAAAATAAACAAAATTGTTACTATTTTTGTTGTCATAGTTTCCCTTTAAAACAAAAAAAATGTATTTTTTCATCAACGTAATTTTAAGCGAGGATTTTAAAGAAAACTGCCCATTTTTTAAATTTTATCTTCGGTTTTCTTGGCTTTTAATGACAATAATTGTCTTTAAGTATTCTTAATAACAGTACTATAAATTCTTTATAATATAGCAATCTCTATAGGTCTTACAAGCATGTAGTTCTTGCATCCTTGCCCAATAGTTTCCTTATCCTCACGCCTAATTTAATGAAGAGATTAACTGATTAGGATCATTATCTGTGAAGGCTACTATTGCAGGAAGAAATACTATTAGCCCTGCACAACCGTTTTGACATGACAAACATTTGAGTCACAAATTAACTTAACTACGTTAGTTGTGAGTACTTATAGTGGGGATGCCTTATCTCGGAACATGGCGGAAATAATTATTATATTGTTTGATGTTTTTTATTTGTTAGAAAAAATAACATTTCTGATATTTTTATTTTACCAATTTCCTCATTTCTATTAATTTATTTATGTATCATCTATTTTTAAATAATGATTTTTCAGATATTTTAAAACATTGATATATTTTCTTCTTCTTTCCTTCTTTTAAGAAATTTCGTGTTTCTGTACACTCCCGAGGAGAGCGAGCTGTATTTTGGGCAGGCCAACTTTTGTTCTGTTTCTCAATCCTAACTATGTTTTTTTTTTTTTATTTTATTACGTCAGAATTATATACTTCTAAGATAAACAGTATTTATGAATATGGACATTTATTTTAAATAAATATATAATAGTTCCGGAGGTAATGGTTTTTTTTCTGATTTTGCTTCATTATAAAAAGTTTATGTGATATTAATTATAATAAGGACGTAATGTATTATAAACAGGCTAGTTATCTTCCGCCATAATAATAATAATAATTTAAATATGTATCCTTGCAAAAAAATATTTTCATTGATATATTTTTATTTAGAGCAAATATTAAACATTAGTTCTTAATTATTCATATTGAAGTATATATTAATATTTCTAATACTAAGTCAATAAATGATATTTAATGATACATATTTAAGCGAAACGAAGACCAAACCTGCCTGGCTTGAAGAGGTGGAAAGAGATTTACAGGAGATGGGGGATTACCTGCGAGGATGTTTTGGAAAGCAACCGTCTCAGGATGAAACTAGATGGGTATCTACATGGGTATGTGGGTTTTCAAGAAAAACCAAAGCTGAAGACGGGAAAGAGATGGACAGAAGAAAGAAGGGAGCAGCTCCGGCGACGAATGAGGGAGGTCTGGGCCAATGTCAAAAAGAAAAAGGACAGTTGAAATGACGTCGTCCTTAGTAGGCCAATACGAAAAAAAAACGGTGTGTATTAAAATATATTAAAAAGTTTAAATAAATATTTCTGATTAGTCCTTCTTTTCTGTTGAAAATAGAAAAAAATTACTAATTACTAATAGCATTCATGAAACCCCCGGAGGATTTGAACTCGTTTTCTATTTTCCATAGAAAAAACTTGGTATACATTTCGAATTCAATTCATAATAAATTAAATTTAATTGGTTTAATTAAAAAAAATTATTTTTTACGAAGCCCGAAAAATATAAATACAAAGCGGAATGATTTAATGGGATTTATAAAGCTATTTTGGAAGGATATTGGAATTGGTGGAGAAGAAATGAATTTGGAAGGGATCGTGAAGGACCTGAGCCCTAATGAAAATAGATTTTACGGGCTATCTCTCGAGACTTGCTGCCGCACTTAGCCAATTATTTCATTACTGGCTTTTATTGAGCCAGTCACTTATTTTTAGCCTCAAATTTCATCATGATAGCATTTCTGGAAACTGGATCTTCAAAAACATAAAAAACGAAAATAAAAATGTTTCACTCCATTAAATTATGATAATAAATAATCACCTACATGATGTAACTTTGCCTTCCGAAATTTGTTTGTGGATAATTATTAACATTAGTTCAAATTGATTGGGATCAATGGATTGGGCAGGCAATATCAGTGGCTTGGCCTGCACTCTCCCCCGATCTGACACCTCTGGATTTTTTATATGGAACAAGTTGGATGGCATTAAACAAAAAGTGTTTGCATAGCCGGTGAATGTCCATAATTTTTTGCGAAGAAAGATAATTGAATCTTGTGAAACAAGGACATAATATCCAGTGCCATTCAACCAGTGCTGCTGTTGAAGAAAGAAAGGACATCACTTTGAACACAATTTAATATGATTGTTAATAAAGTAGTTGGAACAAATAGAATAAGTTTATTTACTATACCTAAATAATTCATATAATGAAAATCTTTATGAGTGAATATCTCCTTAACAAATTGTTTGAGGCATACAGGAAACATATATATTGTTTTCTTGTTTTGAGGTCGTAGTTCAAATTTTCAGTTTGGCTACTTGACCCTGACACCTACTTAACACTCTGCATATATATATTTACTAAAAATTGAATTTTAGAATAAATCAATAAATATCTTCATTTTAAGAATTATATGTATCATGTGGTCCGGACTGTACGTAAGGAAGCATCACACTACTGCATAAACCGCAGAGAGCTATGATTACGATGATAAGAATTATTAGCATTTTTATATTTTGATTATTTTTTTTATTTTATCGGAATTATACAGAAGCAGTTGTGATGTGTACAGATGATCGTCTTATCAATACAATAGGTCTTATCAATACCGGTTGCCGCACCAGTTATCAACTGTTATTTGCGACATCGTAATAAAAAAAATTTGTGTGGTTTTATGAGACCACGATGCAAGTGAAACTTTTTTTTTGTATGTAGGCATTTAACTAAAAAAAATTGGAAAATTATTCGATTTAGAGTATTAAAATTGCTTTTTTAATCGTAACTTAATTAATAGTAAACAAAATATTCAATTATAAAATTTCATTTCTATTAGCGTATTAGAGTACGAAATACATAGTTAATATGATCATTTAAATGATAAACGCTTATTAAAAAGTAAAAGCAATATTTATTTAAATCGTTGCAGTCAGTGATTTATTAAAATCAGTGCCGCTCGTGCCTTGATTAGAACTGGCGCCCGATTTTAGCCGCTTGCATTTCTGACGTTATATTTATAATTTATAGCATATACTTAAATATTATGAAGATGGCTGAAGGTCTAAATAAAATTAAATATATTGAATGAACCAGATAAAAATTAAATCATCAAATATTCATATGAAATACGTTAAAGTAAATTCAAGCACTCAAAGTTAAAATTAATACACATTGATAAAAGGATTTGATAGTCTTTGAAGAGATTTGTTAAACCCCTTCTACACGGTCGGGATCGACCACCGACCATCGTGACCTTGGTTGTTGATATTGATGTTAATAGTTGTTGATGTTGGTGTAAAAATAGACAATGTAGAAGTCGGTTGACCGACCAATATTTATTTGGTGGGGACCGATCGTCCGTGGTCGGAAGCACAGCCATTCCGACAGGCTGCGACCGTGGTCGATCCCTACCGTCTGGAACGCTGTCGGCCGTGTTTCGATTTTTTATTGGAATATTGTAAACAAAACCTAGAAATCTAATATTTGTTTATGCCTGGCACAGTTCATCTTGTCAGTAATAGAGTCCGAGAGTAAACACACACACACACTTATTTTTAAAATGATTATAGTTTTTTTGTTTCTTTAATTTCTTAAATTATTATGTTTTGTTTTCCACAAAACTTGTATATAGATAAATATTTAGTAGTTATCTTTCTTTATAATTATTGTTATGCTAACGTATTTATATTTTTTCTTAGATTTAAGTCATTATTGCGTGCTAACTCCTAATTGAAAATTGACGAATACAAAAATTGGTCGACCCGACCAAGGTCACGATGGTCGGCGGTTGGTCCCGACCGTGCAGAAGGCACTTTTATTAGTAAACATTAATATTTAACGGTCAGCTGATTGGGCGCCGGCATATTGGTCTTGGCTGCTCTGGCATGCGCCTTTCACTTTACCCCTTCTCCAGGTATAACGGCATGCAATAGATGGATCAAACATTTTGGGGGATAGAATAAAATTTTCACTTTAATATAAGTATTGATTTCTTATTTCAAATTCTTTATTCAATCAATAAATCAAAGATGACTATCGGACTAGAAAAATCATGCATCATATATTGCAATTCCTCTCTCAAAAAATTAGGAATTAGGTCTTAAGACACTTAATTTAAAGAATCGTATAGCAAAAAAATTAATATGGGGAAGGAAATTGTTGGAGAAAAAGTGTTCAGAAGTTATGGCCAGGCTCAATTTTATCTGTGTTGCATAATATTTGAATCATAACATGAAACTGTTCTTAACCAGAGAGACATATTTCACTTGATTTCAATAAAATGGACCACAAAAATTAACCTCCGGTATTTTAGCCTCTTTGGGATCTTGATTCCTCCTGGGGCTCACCCGGTTTTTCAAATGGCTATCCTTAATAGAAGAAAAACCTAGCGGGTAAGCATGATCTCAGACAAATCACCTCTCTGCACAAACGTTGACCTAGAAACAGTACAGTCTCTGCAACGTTCTGAGTCCAAGATCACAAATGGGTTTTAGTGGTACCGGTATTTTAAGTTAAGCAACTCGTTTTATCTTTTCATTGCGTTGGCGATAGAAGAATGCCTTTTGCAGTTTTCATTTTTTTTGTCACACCAACAGTCTTTATCTCATTTAGAATATTTTTTTTAAATCCCACGCTAATATATGTATAGTTTATTAGCATATTTTTGTTTTAAAGATAAGCTATTTCCTCATTATAGTTTTTATCATTGGGATCATTTTCTTGCTTTAAAGGTCATTTATTATTGGGACTGGCGATTAGTAATCTTGTATTTGGATATGCGTCACATATTTTTTATTTAAATATTCTAATTGTTTAAAACTGCTAAATTGATATAGATAATTGAGCTTATTGACAATTCATATCTCTTAATAAACAGATTTCATTAACTGTTTTATAATCATTGTTGATATCTTTCCCTTTATTAGGTAGGATCTATGGTCTAGTTCTTATGTGTTCCTATTCATTCTAAAATTGATTCCTTTATTAATTTTATCCGGGTTACCTAAGAGACAGTAATAGTAAGCCGTCATCGAGTTAGGGTGAGTGGTGAGAATATTATTTCAAATAACCGTTTTTACTCGATTTTTTTTCACCATAGGTAAGAACTTTTTTTTTTGTTTATTTTCGTTAATATAAACATTTGGTAGAAAGATTGTTATGGATTTCTTAAAAAAATAAAGACAATTATTTTTAAAAATACAAACCTCAAGGTAGTATCCTTGGCCCAATCCTTTATACAGTTTATACAGCTGACATCGCAACTCATCCTACCTTAACACGTATGCTGATGATACATGTGTATTATCAGTCAACAACAATCCAGTTATTTTATCCCAAAGCCTCCAATCCCATATCACTGATCTTGAACAATGGTGTCAAAACTGGAGGATTAATATAAATTCTCAAAAATCGCATGAAATCACCTTACGTCGTAAACCAATGACTCCCTACCCTTCAGTATCCTTTAATAACATCCCACTGGTGCCTGTAGAACAGATCCGATACTTAGGGTTGCATCTCGACAAACGATTAACCTGGAATCCTCATACAAGACTGAAAAGACAAGAAACCGCTGGACGTTTCAGGCTGCTTCAACACTTACTTGTCAAACGCTCAAAGCTCCCAATTAACTACAAAAGATTCATCTACATGGCCATCATACGACCTTTTTGGACTTACGGAGTAGAGCTTTGGGGCTCCACTAAGCCATCGAATTCCTCTCATATCCAATCCTTACAGTCCAAAATGCTTCTTAAAATTCTCAATGCTCCTTATTTTGTTAAGAATAAAGTCATCCATAACGACCTTAATGTCCCTTTTGTTGCTGTTTGGCCCGAACCCGGTATCTATCCTTTCATAGCAAACTTCATCCCCACTCAAACCCTCTAGTTTCACACCTAGCTTCCTCTTCAATTCCTGATAATCCTCTCAAGCGTCTGAAAAGAAGATGGCCACGTGACCTTCTTAGTTGAACTTTGATTTGAGTACTATCAGTGGGTAGTTTCTCTACTTGTCATTATCATGTCATTATATATCACGTATCCTATTTACTTGTTGTATTATTGTAATACAGTTGCAAATATCAATAAATAAATTTAAAAAAAAAATACAAAATTCCTTTTCCCTGCTCTTTGTGCTTAAAAAGAGAATGTACTTTGTTGGTTCGCTACAACATTTTGTTTTAATTTAATTAACTAATACTACTATAACAATATTTTGTACAATTCTATATATAAAAATGATCCGCGATAAAGTTCCATTTTTTGAGATTCACTGATGACCGTCTTATCAATAGCACTCACCGCATCAGTTATCAACAGCTATTTGCGACGTCATAATAATAAAAAGATAGATGGAAAATGATGTCTACTTTTTTTTAGATGAATTTATTGATATTTACAACTGTAATAATATTATAACAAGTAAATTTGCTAATATGAACAAATGACATGAAAAAACCACTTGTGGAGAAACTACCCATCGGTAGCACTCTATGTCTATAAAAAAAAAACACACTCTTCCTTGTTTTTTTTTTTTAATAAACCGGTTAAGTAACATTTGTCTTTACTGATCAAGTTTTTATCTAAATTAAAACTAACGGAGTTTTTTTGAGGGCGAAAAGGCCTTAAAGACCAGGCGAATATCATGCCTAGGTTTTCCTCCTCAACTTCCTCTTCCTCCACACTTCCCTCTTGAGCTCTGCGAGTCTGCGCTTCCTTTCCTCTGACCACGCACAACCCCTTTGTGGGCGTTCTTCGTCCTCGAAGACCTTTATATCATTTAGTGACTTTCTAAAGGTTTCTCTATCCTGATAGTCTGAGTCCTTCAGTCCTGCTGAATCCATGTCGACACTGATCTGATTGAAAAAACCCGTTGTGTTCTTGCGCTGGTGGAATCGCTGGAAGACTTCTCGATTGAACCTTTCAGGGCTCATCCTCATCATGTGTCCATACAATTTAAGTCTTCTTACCTTGATGTCGGTCTCCAGTCTTTTGTTGTTACTGTATATTTCTTTGTTGGACTTTAGCCTGTATCATTCGGGTGTCTTTTTGGGCCCATAGATTTTCCTAAGGATTTTTCTTTCCACTTTCAGAAGATTTTCCACGCTCGGGAGACAGGAGGTCTCCGTCCCATATAGTATCATGGGTTTGATCTCGGTGTTATAGTGTCGGACTTTGGCTTTGATGGATAAGTTCTGTTTGTTGTAGAAGTTCCTGTGGTCGAAACACAATCTTTCCAGTTTGGCGACTTTTTCTTTGAAGCTTTCTCGGTCCGAACCGTTATTGCTGATCACTTCTCCTAGGTATCTGAATTTGTGGGTTACCCTTATATTTCCACATTTGGTGTCGACCGCCTTTTTCTTGTATTTTGAATCCGTGGTCATTAGTTCTGTTTTTTCAGAGGAGATTTAGAGGCCCGTTTTCCTGGCTATCCTTCATAGGTCATTTATCTGAGCAACCGCCTCTTCCTCCGTTTCCGCGAAGAGGGCGAGATCGTCTGTATAGGCGAGACACTTTACTTTTTCGTGGTCATTCTTCTTTCCTAGGACCCCTCCGGAGTCGTTTTCCTTACACAGTTCTCTCATGACCTTATTCAGCACTACATTGAACAGTACCGGAGACAATCCATCTCCCTGCCTGAGTCCCGTTTTGATTGCTGATGTCTCCTTGGTATTTGACTTTCGAATCGGTCTCTGACAGGGTCAGTCCTATCAGCGTTCTGGTTTTCTGGTCGAACCCGTATTCCTTGACTGTGAGTAGGGTCTTCCTGTTCACTGAGTCGTACGCCTTCTTGAAGTCGACGAACGAGATGAACATGAAGGTTTTCCTGCTCTTGGTTCTGTAGTGTCTGATCAGAAGCTTGAGGCTCAGGATCTATTCTCGGCATGATCTGTTTAGCCTGGATCCCCCCTGATATTCCCCTATTTTCGTATCCACTTGTAGGTACAACCTGTTCAGGAGTGCTTTGTAAAGAAGTTTGTATGTTACCGGTAATAGGGCTATCCCTCTGTAGTTGTTCACATCAGATTTATCCCCTTTCTTGTGTAGTGGGTGTATCAGGGCGGTTATCATTTCTTCGGGATTCTTTCTTCACTCCAAACGTCCAACAACATTTCCATGGCTCTTTTCCTTAAATCTTCCCCAGTTAGTTTCCATATTTCCGCGAGTGTTCTTACGAAGTTTATTAAACTTTTTTTTGGTAATTATTCCGAAGGTTGTTGCTTCGAGTTGAGTCACAACGAGTTTTAACTTATCGTTCGTTTCCCTTTTAATATTTCACAAAAATACAAGTTACCATGAGCTTTAGTATGGAAAAGATAATGTAATTATGGGAAATGTGTATACTTCGGGAATCATTTCATCTAGAAATGAATGTTTCAAAAAAGCGTATATCATGTTGTTGAAATGTTAGTTGAAACTTTTATTTCTTGATGAAATCATAACCGAAATCTTCTCATTACCCATAATTACATCCTCTTTAACATACTGAAGCTCACGATGCCTTGTGTTTTTGGAAAATATAAAAAAAAATCTAATAAACAGTTAAAATTGTAACTCAACTCGAAGCGACAACCTGCCAATTTTTTTCTCATAAAATCGCACATCCCTAAAGAGGGTTTAGATCTTGCAATTATATTATTTTTTTTAATGTAGGTTACAATAGGTGATCCTTTTTATGTTATTAACCATAATTTATGGATATACAACACTGATAAATTCACGATCATTTATCATATTCAAAAACAATATTGCTCATCGAAATTTTGGCTTTTTTATGTATCTCAGGAGATGTTCATGAGAACATAGCGAAATATGTTATCCTCCTAAAATAACCCTACATTATTTGGCTGTAAAAATACATATTTTAACGATAAAATATTAAATTTGAAATATGATTCCTTTTTTTTCTCTCCCTCTAAGTGTATATGTTGAAAAGGCGAAAACGCTTGAAAGAAAAATTATACCACTCAGCCACAGTTCACTTTATTCTGTTTTTGGCCGATTTCCAAATAGAAAAAAGGAACCGAATAAATTAAATAGAAGTAATCAGCTTGTGGATGACATTTTTCTTTCATTTTTTTTCTTGTCTCTCTGGAAATAATCCAACTGGATCGGTTATAGATCAAGGCATAATTGAATGGAATGATTCCCGAAGTATCAACTCCATCTTTGAAACGGGTTATCTAGATAAATATTAAAAAAAATTTCTACTTCTCCCAACGGAAAAATATTAAAAATTGTTTCTACTTCTCCCAACGGAAAAATATTAAAAAATTTTTCTACTTCTCCCAACGGAACATAAAGTATATAATCCTTATTCTCTCTTTCCAGTAATTTGTTTAATAATAAATAGTACAGTATTGATTAGTCAATCACGTTTATTATTGATCTAATGCGACCTCATCATGTTCGATGATCCTTTGCGAATGTTGAAGAGAGATCGAAAACAGGTTTTGCAAGAAATTTCTTCTTTTTTTTCCTTTATAAACCGGTATTATGTTTTTATGAGTGCTAACAGCTTCAGCTATGAAGTTTTCACGCAATAAAAAGGAAAACTAAATAAACAACTTTTCAGAAACTTTCCGAGAACTCTGATAAGATATTTTATTTACGTTCTTTGGACTTTAACGACTGGAGTTTAATTCAGAAATTCCTAGGGGAAGTAATGTTCTTTAAGCTGCTTGGGACAGTTTACGTTTATTGCATTTCTTATTTTACATGGTAGTTTATATGGAAGCGGAGTGGCTCAGTGTTAGACACAGAAGATTGAATAGTCTGTTCAATGTTCTGTGGTGTTAGAGCGCTGAGTTGCCGTAACGAAGGTCTCCGGTTCAAATTCGGGCGTGGCAGATTTTATTTAATTACAGGCTCTAAAAAGTGGGTACCCAACTATCTCTCTACACAAATCGGTGTACAAGAAATCTAAAATCTTGGGCCTTTCGTGGGTTGTAGTGGTACAAGGTTTTTCTATTTTTTTTTTTAATTCTTATTTTTACAATGTTATCTCAGCCTATATTTTTTATGTATGTATTTTTTAAAATTTATTTGAGGAATATATATTTCTTACTATCTAATATCATCTAAAATAATAAAATTAATCCAAAGGACTGATGTTTGTCTTAATTCAAAGGAATATTAATAATTTTAAACAAAAATCATGTGCATAGGGATAACATACGTTCACACGCCCGCACACACGTGCATGTGTTTGTGCGCATAGTATTCATTGGATGCAGATACTTGTTAGGGAAGGTGAAGAAGTGATCTTGATCACAATGATTACGAATGAATAAACACCTGCTCTCTCTTTTCCTAAATCCTGCTATTTCCAATCCATTATAAGCACACCTGTATTTAACATATCTCTGATGTTAGTTCGATTCTTGTTCCCGAAATTTCCTGCATGAAGATTTAAGACTTAATTCTGGCTGAGGCCTAAACCCGTGTCGTTATTATCAATAATTGCAGTTTGTTTCTGGTTGATAGATTGCTAACCTTGAGTATCCTTCAGGTTCAAAAGGTAAATCTTCTTCGTTTTGTGTCTAGGACTGGTCTACTTTATTTTGTTTATTTTTTACGATGCCTTCAACAAAATAGTTATGAAGAATTCTCCCATACTTATACACATATATATGCGAAATGTATATTCAGTACTGATTGTATTCGGGTATGTAGCGTATTTGACTAATTCTATTATCTTTAGATAATAATACTTCGAAATTAATTCTATGCACCGTATTTTGAAACGGATCTTGAAGTTATACATTTTAAATAATTAATTATTTAAGAATAGTGTCAAATGGTGAGGGGGTGCAGTCAATAAATTACAAAAATAAACTAGACTTTTTTACTTACCCCTACAGTTTTGGCCTTTTTAG
Organism: Arma custos; assembly: GCA_037127475.1. Lineage (NCBI taxonomy): Eukaryota > Metazoa > Arthropoda > Insecta > Hemiptera > Pentatomidae > Arma > Arma custos. Next base: position 37,603,107 of record CM073760.1, read on the forward strand.
GCAATCGTCTGTACTGAGAATAAAATAATAAAAATCAGGCTGAAACGTAGGAAATTATTAATACAAATTATTTTTTCAAAAAATTAATTCATTATTATTTATTTAATATAAGTTACATTTAATTGTTATAAGGTACCGGATTTCCATGGGTTTTGTTATGCTTCTTGCTTGAATGTATACATTAAATTTTTTTTCAGTAATTAATTATTTTTCCCCAAAATTAATACATTATTTTTTTTATATAGCATAAGTTACATTTAATTGTTATAAGAGACCGTATTTCCATGGGTTTTGTCATGCATCTTGCTTGATTTTATTGATTAACACATTTTTACAATAAATATTACCTTTTAGTTAATTTAAAATTATGTTTTCATAAACGGAATCATTATTTTCGATAATTGTTTCGCAGGTTTTGCTTCGAGTTGAGCCACTTTTCATTCGTTTCCCTTTTAATACTTTTGAAAAATACAAGTTAAACATGAGATGTAGTATGGAAAAGAGAATGTAATTACGGGTAAAGTGTATACTTAATCATTTCATCTAGAAATGAAGATTTCAACATGCATATATCATCTATACTTCGAAATGTTTTTTGAAACTTTTATTTCTTGAATTAATGTTTACAGAAATCTATTCATTATAATTACATTTTCTTTCCCCATACGTATAACATGTGTTTTGTAATATATTAAAAATGAAACGAATAAACAGTTAAAACTTTTTGTAACTTAACTCGAAGCGACCTCCTCCCGAACAGATGTCTTTTCTCTTTTTTTAAATTATTTTAACAAATTCGCTTTATGTATATTATTCGTGCTGAGGATTGCGAATGATTTGTGGAAGAAGCGGAAAATGTTTTCCCCATACCAATCAAAAATGCTAGAAATAAAGACGTACTAAATATTACTAACGTTGAGACGTAGACACTATTATCGTAGTAGTTCTGATCCTGTGATAAGAACTAGAGTAGGCGCGATCACCCTAACATCGGCTTTAGTTCCGAACTCCTGGAGGTTCTTGTTTTAATGCCAACCATTTAGCGGAGGACCAAATGTCGGAGTAAAAATACTCATTCAAATGAAAAATAACCTTATATCAAAGGTGTATCGTGGAAAATGGATGACGTACTTATGCTCTGGAATTACGATAGAAGACGAAATATTCAACATCTACATATATTTTGTTTAAGGAGGTCACAAATTTATTTATTCATCAATATTGGGTTTTCATCATTTTTGAAGTCTTGGAGGTTCGTCCTGCACATCTATTCATGGTACAAGCTTCTGTGTGGGTGGTGACCCATTTAGTAAAACATCTTGAAAAGTTCAAAGTTAGGTTTTCAAAACAATTTCTTATTTGTTCCTCGGAGGTAAAGTACACGATGTCCACAAAATATCTAATATTGTCGTAAATAAATACTATGATCAATAATTCCAATTACTTGCCAATGCCAATAACAATCTAAACAATATTCTTTAAGCTGTTGTTGTAGCTAACAAAGAAACTTAATTTTTAATAGTTCAAATTTATGGGAAATTGGCTCCCTCGAACAAATTCAAAAATTACAAAAATGTGATATGGTGTTCTTAACCTCCGGGTGCAGTTATGAATTAAATCTTTTCTTTTAGCAGCTGTTGCTAAGTAACGGGTTTTACTTTTATAAATACCGTTCACAAATTTCAATATGTATTATGTTTCAGTTGAACATTTTTTTTCTACACAAACAGTAAAATGGGGTGCCTCCCTACATCCACTCCCTAAGTCCATGCGATATCAAAATTAAAAACAAATCGGTACATCTACTAGTCGTATCCATTTTCATTTCATACCTTGTGTCTGTTTTTCCAAGGGGTATTTCCAAATGTATAATTGTAGGTGCAATCATAGCGTTATGCAATCTCTTTTGCATACTTTGACCTCGGTAACAGTAGGCAAGGTTTCATACGATACGTGGTTCTGATTTTGATTATCTTGAACAAATGTAAATATATATGTTGATAGTAAATAAATATCTACTTTCCCAAAATAATAACTTGGATGTTGTGAAGGGTAAATATCATTTCTGTACACATAATATACTTAAACCTAATCAATAACATAAAGGCGTTAGCTGTTACTGTTACAGTTTTATGCTCTATTACAATATCAATTGATATAACATCTTAAATATTCCAGATCCCTCCAATAACTTCCTGTTCTGTATCGTTTAATAGCATCCCACTGATTTCTGTAGATCAGGTCAGTACTTGTCCATTACACCTTCACAAAACGCTTAACTTCGACATACTACGCTGAAACGACTAGAAACAGCTCGCCGTTTCAGGCTACTTCAACATTCACTAGACAAACGGTTTAAGCTCCCAATTCATTACAAAAATATACACGATAAGACCCATCAGGACTTACTGAGTAGAGCTTTGGACCTCCACTAAGCCATCTAATTCCTCTCTTATTCAATCCTTACAATCCAAAATCCTCAATGCTCCTTATTTTGTTACGAACAAAGTCTTTGTAATGATCTTCACCATTGGTAGTTTGGCCCAAATCCAATATCAATCTTTTCATGGCAAACTTTATTCTCACTCAAACCAGACGTGTTTCAAACCTGGCAACCTCTCCAATTCCTAATAATCCTGCGAGCCGTCTGAAAAGAAAATTGCCTCGTGACCTTTTAAGTTGAATTTGTTGTTCGAGTACTACCAGTGGGTAGTTTCTCTACTTACTTCCCTTTTATCTCATGCCATTATATATGTTTTATTCTATTTACTTGATTTATTATAATTGTAGCTAGTAACTATAACCGTTATGTATTATACACTAATTATGTTTGTATTATTATATAATAATACTAACTAACTGCTCTGCTCCACAGTCCTTGCAGGATCTAGACCTCCCTGACGAGCTTCCTCCACACTTCTGTCTGTCGCCTTCCCTGCATTATTATTATTATTATTCAGTTGTAAATTTCATTAAATAATTTTTTTTTAATTATTCAAAATAACATCGGAACGGGATCAAAAACCTCCAAGTAGAACCACGACTAAATTTGATGGTACCTGTTGGTACTCTAGTACCTCGTTTTATCTCTATTAGTGTAACATAAAACTGGTTGCTGTACTTGAAAATGAATCCTCATCATACTGAGCTGTAACTTATAACTCAAAAATCAAAAAAGTAATAAAGGAAGTAGAATTTCGAAATGGTTCTAAAATGACAATTACAGGTGATATTCATCTGAAGTCCTAAAAAATATTAATTTTTCTAATTTGATAGAGAAAGACCCCAGAAACATTTGATAAAAACATTGTCGACTTATGAGAGATATTTAAAATACAACTTTTATTAAAAACATTACTCATATATTTAATATGACATAGTGTGCTATATTATTGTGAGGAGAAACCATAGTCAGACTAAATTTTAATTTATGTATTATATTGGGAATTTAATATATGATTATTCACGATTGGGAATAATAACTATAGGTTAACTAATGTTCGATGCTTGTAGCAAGAATCGCTATTAACTATTCTCTGTCCTCGGATTAATGCCCAAATCCAAGCACGTAAGCTCTTCCTAAATGCAATCCTCTCACCTACGTCTCGTTCTATCAGGACGTTAACAATTTGGGCTCAGCGCTTAATATGTTCTTATGGGTTTTAGAGTAAAAAAAAAAAAAAGCTTTTTATAACAAATTATGATTCTGTAAGGTCGCGTCGAGTTGTAAGTATATTTTATGATATAGTTTAAAGAATATTTTGTAGGAAGGCGGGAGCTCTGCGCCTGAAATGTTATCAATGCTTATAATGCAAATTACCTAATGTGAAAGTCTATTGGAAATAGTTTTCAAATAAATTTGTAATTATTAAATTGTATTTTTCTGGAAATAGTTAAATTATAGTTAGTTGATTATATAACTTTACCAATCATATATTACTGAAACTTACTAATTGTAAACATATTAATTGTAAAAGCAAACATATTTTTTTCTCTTTCGATTTGTCATTAGATCACCACAGATTACGTCTGAGTTAAATTTGTAGAGTGTGAAGGTAGAGGACCATAAGATAAATTAATAAACATTTTTTAACATTTTTATGGTAAAGAAAATCTAGCTAAAAAGTGGAAAAAAAAAGGGAGATACACATGTCATATACCAGGGAATATGTAATTCACACGCCTAAAAAAAATTATTACTATTAAAAAATAAGTAGACCAGAGTTACATTTATCATCAACGTTATTGCCAATTTTGTGACCTCCAGGTAAAAACAAAAAAGAAGTAAAATCCCCTCCAGGTTTCTTTTGCCCTTGACAATCATAGTTGTGTGTCTAGTATTCATAGTAAACAACTCAGCCTAATACATAACATAAAAAATAAAAAACATCTAGTTTTTGTCTCTATAATTTTCCTATTGTACTTTTTTTATTACACCCGGTATCATAGAAATTTTGAATAAGCGTTGTCCTTTACTAATGTAATTAGGATCGTATGTGTTTATAATTTAGAAGGTGTTTATAAATTATAATAGTTTAAATTACTAAACATAATAAATTTGTTTTGATAATTTTAAAAGAATAACGGCGCCTATATTAATAAAAACTGTGCTGAAAGTTTAAAATATTAATTTATATTATTAAGGCGAAACTAGTGTTATTTTTTTATTTAGTATTTTAATAAATTATATGAATCGATTATTTCAGAAATGACTCATACGTCATAGTTATAGGCTTTGGCTTAAAGTTTTTCTTTTTTACTCATTCATTGGTGTAAAAATAAATTAAAAAATATATAAATGGTATGTTTCAACAGAAGAACCTGAAGTGCAGTTTAATATAGGTACATTATTTCATATAAGTGCGTAACTTATTCAGTATATTGTTTTATGTAAGTTTATATTGAAGCTTCATTCTGATATTGAAGTTATGTTGTCCGTTTACGGGTGATGCAGGACAAAATGATCTATGATCTGTTTTTTAATTGGTTTATGTAACGCAAATAGGTCGAGTAGATTTGTCATATGCACACATAGGCTTCCATGGTCTGCGGCTCCGTATTTTGTTTTTCCGGGATGGACCGGATGGTGTTGGTTTTGTTTGTCAAGCTTTCGCTCATCAAGTTGTGAGCTTCCTCAGGGCTAGTCAGTAAATGAAGAGCGGATGGTGGAGTCCGGGTAATGTTCCTTAGGGGCGTGGTCTCGGTCGAAGTCTGCTTTTACATTGGCTCGCTTGTGCAGAGTGGGTTGGTGTGTGTTCGGTAATGTCCTATGTGTGTGGATGGTCGGTTGATGTGTTAATGTTTTGTTATAAGCCTGGATAAAAGTTTTTACTAAGTTTGTAACCGTCTTCCTTATTGAAATTATTGGGTTCTTTGATAATTTCAATGGCCTCTCTTATAGTGCGCAGGTGATAATTATTTTCTTTAACCAGTATAGCTGTGTTTTCGAAAGGTATGTGGTGGCTTGTGTTGTAGAAGTGTTCTGCTAAAGCCGATTTTTAAGTCTGCTCATATGTTCTTCTTTCGATCGTCTTTCGGTTTGTCCTATGTAGACCTTGCCACAGGAACAGGATATGCTATAGATGGGGTACGTAGTCCTAACTTGTCTTTGTGTTTCGGTAGAATGTGAGCTATTGTTTTGTCAGTGGAGAATGTGGTCTTGATGTCGTGGTTCTTTAGAATCCTGGCGATCTTTTCTGAGGTACCTTTGATGTAAGGAATGTTTGTCTGGGTTTTAGGTTCGTTGTCTGTTTCGTTATTGTCTTGTTTTTTGTGTTTTCTCTTGCTTTCTACCCGTTTAATGGTTTCATGGTCGTATCCGTTTTTCAGGAAGGCTGTTCTCATGTGCCTCTTCTCTTTCCACGTCTAGTCGCTCTTCACCAAGGTAACTGCCGATGAAGCTCTGAACCTTATGAAAAATCTTCTGAGCAAAGAAGAGTACCGACTGACGGAGATATGCATGAAGGAAACATATTTCCAGTTCAATGGACAGTACTATAAACAAATGGAAGACCCAGCCATGGGATCTTCATTGAGCTCACTGGCAGCGGACCTGTACATGGAACACTTCGAACAGAAGGCACTCTCCACCGCAGCCCTAAAACCTGAAGATTGGTTCAGATACGTGGAAGATCCATTCGCCATCTGGAAGCACGGAAAAGATGCACTGGGCAGATTCTTACTCCACCTAAACAGCATCCACCCTAGCATACAATTCACCATGGAGCTGTAGAAGAATGGGAAACTTCCCTTCCTGGATGTCCCGGTCTAGAAGAAAGGAAACCACCTTGGACTCACCGTCTACCGTAAACCTACACATACAGACAGATACATCACACCACCATCCGTCTCAGAAGGAAGGAATCATCAACATTCTACTCAACTGAGAGCTGAAATGATAGCTGGACCGTCACAGCTTCCTAAAGAGAAGAGAGCCACTTGATAACAGCCTTCCTGAAAAACGGATACGGATTACATCAAAGGTACCTCAGAAAAGATCGCCAGGATTGTAAAGAACCACAATCTCCACTGACAAAACAATAGCTCACATCTTACCGAAACCCAAAGACAAGTTAGGCCTACGTACCCCAGGCATCTATAGCATATCCTGTTCCTGTGGCAAGGTCTACATAGGACAAACCGGAAGGACCATCGAAAGAAAGATAAAGGAGCACATATCTAGTGTCAAAAACTTCAAGACGGAAAAATCGGCTGTAGCAGAACCCTTCTACAGCACCAACCACATACCTTACGAAAACACAGCTATACTGGTTAAATAATATAATTATCGCCTCCACACTTTTTAATCATCAACCATTCACTTATGTTTTACAAAAATGTGGATTAGAACTGGATTTCGGTTTATTGCAAAAACAACACAAGTTTAATTTTTTAATTAAATTTAATATTTTTAAGTTCTCGCACGGATCTCATTACTGCGTAGGGTAGCGTCCTACGGATGGTACTGTAGAAATAACCTGGAAGCACCTCCCGGCTAAGTTCGATGAATTCGCTGACCAACAATGAGAGCGGCCCCACAGGCTTACTGGACTAATATAACGCCCTACTCACATTATTTTTTATCCCCAAAAATTCCACTAATAGTCAAGGATCTTTAGATTGGTGGTATCGTCATCGATCCGTGGGGTTCGCTTAGCCTTATTATTATTATATTTTTAAATAAGTGTTATGTATTTCCTGAAATTAATGATTTGAGTGCACTTGGCACTGTTTTAGGTCAAGCCGTTTGTGAAGCCATTCAGTATTTTTCGAACATTAAGAAAATCGGATTATTTACAGCTGATTAAAGAATTCTTCTAAGTTTTAAGTTTTCTCTAATACGTCATGTTCCTATTAATTTATATAGATTAGCCTTTTTTTTTACAATATTGGAATAATTGTCTGAGGGTGAATAGTAACAGATCAAAAAATCTGTTAAAATAAATATATACAATTATTATATGATGTTTCGATTGTGTTTTTCGACACTATCAAAATCAATAACTAGAAAGAGGCAGCGTATGCTAATATAATGATTATTGAAAATAATATTCTTTTTTGTGTAACACTGGATATGATTAATTGATTGTTATAATTATCCTTACTGATTTTCCTAAAAAACAAGAATGTCCCCTCAAAACCGATTTGTGTTTATGTAGCATGTATAAGTAGATATAGACGATAGCGTCATAAAATGCAACTTTAATAGAAATTGCTTTAGATAATAATTTATATTTTGGTATTTAATGAAATCTCAATATTTCAATTGAAAATAATAAAAATTTATACAGGCGATATAAATTAATTCTTTAATTCTTTCTTATTTCGAATAGATAACTCAATTTCTTCACATTCAATAATTTACTGTCGTGATGTTGTTATTTATACACCTAAATGTAAACGCAATTATGTTTTTGTAAACATATTTAGTAAAAGTTAACATTAAAATTAGAATCAATTGAATACTACAGGGGTTTTCCAAATGATAGTTAGTTATTCCTCCATTGTTCACTTAACTTGTTGACGTCAGTGACGATTTTAAGCTTCTATTTTAAGTTATGTTCATGAATTATCATTTCTAAAATGATTCATTGGAAGTTTATCATTCTTTCTTTTCTATCTCATCTTCTTCTGATGGAAAGTGGCTTCGACTTGTTAGGAATTATTTTAGAACACAATAATAGTTATGAAAATATTATATATAAAATATAGTACATTAGCTTTTTTTTGTTACATATTATTATATAATATCATTCTTTCTTATATCATATTATTTCTTATATCATTCTTTCTTTGTTTATCATTCTTTCTTTTCTATCTCATCTTCTTGTGATGGAAAGTGGATTCGACTTGTTAGGAATTATTTTAGAACACAATAATAGTTATGAAAATATTATATATAAAATATGGTACATTAGCTTTTTTTTGTTACATATTATTATATAATAGAATAGAAAAGCAACTTAATACTGGGACTAAGGTCCCTAAGAATAACAAGCATGAACAAAAAAAAAATACAGTACATATCTGGTCAGAAGGTTACACAATACAAATCATAAACTATTCATAAAGTGCTAAAAAAGTAAATAAAATGAATAAAAATGACGAATCATGACAAAATGAATAGAATAAATAAATATACAATAACCAATAAATAGATTGTTTCTCTCTCTATTTTATTCTAAATATTGTTATCGGAGGTGATTTACAACTTTCTTTTTAATTTTTTATTTTCTTCCCCATTATTTAATTGTAATAATTAAATAAATGTATTATATTATACTCTCAGGCATAATAGGCTATATACTATTCCTTTGTTGTTATTCTAAAGGAACAACTTATCCCAGAATAAATGAAGCCTTTATTATTATTTTTATTGTTAAATACATGCGCTTGGATGTTATAATTTCTTTACATAATCTATACCTTCTTTATAAAAATAAAAGACTAAACAACAAAATCCATAATTCAATACTCCCTTGTTCTAATCCAGCCTTGGCAGATAATTTATTTAATCTATTAACAATTTTTTAACATTGTTCAAAATGTCCTTTTGATAAGGAAACATCCTGAAAAGTAGGCATAAGTTTGAGATAATAACGGTGAACAAAATAAATCTTAATTAATTTTGAAACAAAATTACTCAACAATTTAATATTTATGATATATTCTTAATTTATATATTTATTCATGAGGCTTGGAAAGAGATTAATCAAATATTCATAACTATAAAAAAATATATATATACTTTGTCAAGTTTCTTTATTTTCTGATGCTAAGAATATCAGAGTTAATAGAAATATCTTAGCGATTACAACCAAACTTTTTAACATCAATCATGGATTCTTAATTGTAAAATAAACTTAATCTTCTGAGAAACAGTTGCTCTCCTTGGAACCAGATTTTATGCTAATGCTGAATTAACAAATGAGATCCTTCTTATTTATTGCCTGTAATTAAAATAATAATATAATATTAGGTATTATAAAAAGCAGTCCTTCGCTAATTTATTTGAAGTCTTTCTTTTATCAACTTGCACAATTTACAGCGTCTTATTTACTTGTGTTTTTCCCTGATACTGTTAAAATATTATAGCATATAATTTAAAAAAATATTTGAATCGGATTTGTTCAGTTTTATTAAGTTTTAAATTTTAATCTTATTAGCGTGCATATATAAATAATATAAAATAGGTACAAACTAGGATTTAACAATTATAATCATGATTATATAAATATATAGTGGTTAATGCATTAACATTATAATATATTAAGTATTAATGTTAAACTTCAAAAATACTTATGAACCTTTTAGAGTAACACTTATACCAACTTATACTTACGTATACCAGGTACCAGAATGAGTAGGTAAAATCAATGTATATGGCAAATCAATCCATATTTACATACATATATTTATATGACAAGTTATTTATATTTATATGTATATATTGGAACTTATTTATATTTATATATTTTATTACTTATACATTTAATAATTGACATGACAGAAAAGACATCCTTCTCAGTAAAAGTTTTGTAATTTAAATACATTTCCTAGCATTGTCTTTAGACCCATATTATCTAGATGTAATTGAATAAAAAATAATTAAATCTATGAATTTCAATGGAGATTAAAATATGATTGAGTTTGTTTGAATTGATTAAAAAATATTTATGTGTGTTTGAGATATCTAATACGGATTTTCACCAACTTTCCATTATAGTTTAAATTATATTTCTATAACATAAGAGTTAGTTAGTTGAAATTATTAATAAAAAAAGTCATATACTTTCCTTTCCCCATAAAATAAATAAAATAACGTCTACAGATTGTGGTCTAATCATAAATTGTTTCATAATTGCCAAATATAAGATAAGAAATACTTATTGAAGCAAGTTATAGCAATATTATTTTACATTACGGATTTTATTATTAATGTTCATGATTTTTTTTATTAATTTTAGTCTTTATTTAGTAATATTTTTAAACATAACGGTGATACAAAATTATCAATGTATAATTATCATCAAGCATGAAAATTATTATTGTATAATAAAAAGTTGTTGTTGGTAGAATTAATGACCAATCAGTTATTACTTGGTTTATTATTACCTATTTATTGAGCGAAACAATCATAAATTAAAATATATGCATATAATTATTAAGAATAATGCATAAAATGTGTATAAACAATATATTTTACCTGTATCCTGAATATAGTACCTATTTATTCTATCTCCGTTGCAACAAAACTCAAACAACTTAATATCTGGAAGGAGAATGTTAACATTGATGCTACATCTATTAATAAAAAATAGAATAACACCTTTTTCTTTAGAAAGATGTTGCGAGTTAAAAGAAATGTGCCTCATCCTTTGAACCAAAGACAAAATACATACCTAGATCCTCGAGCCCTTAATTTTTTCCTTTTCAATTAGTCCGAAAAATTCCCTTCTCCATTGTTCCAAATTTTCTATAAACACAAAAAAACCTTTTACTCTCCTATTTGGACTTCTTAACGATTTGTACTTTTTTTAAAATAATAAAAATTATAGTTTGGTTGATCGATTCTTTAGAATATTCGATAATTCAAGGATATTAATGTGGAGCTTATATTCTTATAATCTTCTATTGGCTGTAAAATTATTCAAACATTTTGAAAGTGAAGAAAATGTGACACAGAGATTCCAAATATAATTAGTTGTTAATAGACTACATAGATATGTATGGTTTACACAGAGGATTCCTCAACATAAAATGTTTGTCTTTCTGGCAACGTAGTTTATAATTCAACGTTTAGAACTAGTTATCTGGTTCTGAATCAGTTAAGAAAACAAAAGTAACTGGTACAAAAACAAAGCAGAAACTTCATCTGAGTTGTAGGAGAAGTTGCTGCGCCAGTTGCCAGCGTTAATTGGCCAACGAGGAAGCAATTAGCGCTAGTCATTCCGGAATAATTAAACGAGGGCAATTGAGAGCAGGCTAGGTGCTGTAAGTGCCGTAGCATTTGCTCTCCTGCGCAGTATCACTATGGAACTTAAGGATGTCTGGGCATAACCGTCCAAAAGTTTGCGAGTTGGTCGCTTCGTTTTTTTGGTTCTTATGGCTGTTCTTTGAGCAGAAAAGGAATTTATGATATCTGTAAGTCAGGGTTAGAATATCTAGAAAATGAGGTCGCAAAATCGGCCCTGTTGGAATAAAGTATACGGCGCTGTGCTTAGTGTCTGAATTGACCTTCATACTGCTGAGACAGCATCGCTAAATTCAGGAAGGCAATTAGTCCATCTTTTGTTATAACTTTTACCAGAGACGGAAGGAATCGTTTACTACATTAAGGATACTTGTCTGAAAGTTAGTACCGTCTTCACAATGCCATAACTATTTTGTTTATTGCTGTTAGGGAACTAGTCCAGGACACGATCTCTTTTTCTGTCTCTTTTATAAGATTAAGAACAGTGGAGTAGTTGCCTTTCTGCAGTTAGCGATTCATTTATATCTACAACTATTCTCAATTCGGGGTAATATATATAGCAAACTTGTACCCTCTCTTCCGTTGAATCTATCTGTGGGCCAAATAGGAAGTTGTACTCGACAAAAGGTGAAAACAAGTTGTTAAAGAAGAAAGGAACCACTAATATGTTTTGAATTAAAATCATAATGAGTTTATTATAGAGATTATAATGAGTTTATTTCTAATGAGGTTCATCGGGAAATTTCAATATCTGCCAAAATTATTCAAAATCGTATTAGTTTTTTCATCTCCAATTTTTTTTTAAGGTGCTTTACCTAGATCCTTAGGATCCTGTTTGAGTAGTAAATCGATCCTGTTTGTAGTAAATCGATCCTATTTATTTCCACTCATGTGTTTGACCAATAATAAAAGAATGTTTCTATTGAAATATGTACTCCCTATTGGACCGAGGAATATACATATACTTTAACCGGTTTGTTAATGTTTCTTAGCCAAGGAAATTGTAGTTTCTTCAGAATAAAGTCATATATAATGAGTATAAAAAAACGAAGGACTTCCTTTATCTTTCACTGAGAAATAACACGAGATAAAGAATAAAATACAATTCTGTTCGACTGATAACCTTGTTCGCGGAGAGGAAAGGTCACCAGATCCCTGTTTAGTCATTTCCAACACGAGTGACATAACGGGCACAATCTTACAATGAAGCACTATTGGAAATGGAAATTCGCTGTTAAAGAATGTTATGCAGATGAGCGAGGAGAATGGGTAGGAAACAATAAACTTTTGCGGAAGCAAATTCTTCAATGCCTGAAGGTGCAAAAATAGGAAAGAGATAAGAAAATCTATTGGCCATTCTTCAAAGGTTGGAATATTCTATTCAGTGTATTGGTCGGAAAGAGCCGCCCATCATGAATAATACATTGTCTTCCATGTGCTTGCATCCTGACCTCCATATGCTTGCCTTCATTCCAATCTTAGGCGTTGGGCAAGTACTTCCACGATTTGGATGATCGGAAAAGAAATCGTTTCATATTTATTTTAATACAAAACGATAATGGATCAAATAAAGTCTACAATCATATAGTTATACCACTAATATAATCATTGTATTTTATTAAGCTTTTTTAGGTTTTTATTGTAACTAAAAACGTTAACTACGACCTTCCTTTTTCCACGGAAATTAAAACATGAAGAATGGATTTCATTCTTAAAGATACTGACCAAGCATGAACTCGAACGATTGATGTTACAGTAAAAACAAAATATCTGATTTTTTCCTTTCAGGATAATCTTAAAAAAACATGGATTGGTTTCTCTCATTTCTGGCTGTATTATGTAGAAGATCTTTTTATGTATTCCTTCAACAGCTTCCTGTATTTGTTTAATTATTATTGTCTGCTCCGAGGGGCACGTGCCTCCTTGATTAATAAAAAAAATGCAACACGTATATATTTCATAATTATAATTATACCGATAACTAATTAAATTATAAAGCAAAACAAATGGCAGCCGCATTTACAATATTTCTATTCATAGCAACGCCACTGTTGTAAATTGAATTTCTGAATAAATAATTAAATATTTTTTTAATCAAATCTGGTCTGTTTTTTATATTTGTAATATTTGCTAGTACGTATATTCTAGTTTTTAGAACAATATTAATGAAGATTATAGTAGAGTTAACCATTCATTTGTTTTTGCCGTTGTAAGGCGATACCTTAAGAGGAATAGTACTTTATTATTCGGCTATTTAATTATTTAGTAATTTAAAATGAAATATATTTTGTATGCATTATGCTAACTAAATTAATATCCATTTATAACTTTAGATAAGATAAAGTTGGTATTTTCTATCCTTATCTTTTTAGTTCTCTGAAAATAATTATAATGCATTACTTTTTCATAACCCGTTTCCCAAATGTATGATGAATGTTAATATATATTTTACCGCAAAATTCTGTTCTTAGATTAATTTTCTCGTAAATATACTGCCATTAAAATCAATCTCAAAATTATTACTTTGTAACTTTTTTGTTGCTATTTTTATGTTTTTTTAAGCTCTACAGACCCCCAATAAACATATTTAAAAAAATTAAATACCATGGTTTTAATTAATCAGTTTTAATTGAATTGTTTTTACTATACTGGTGAAAATATATATACTGTAATTTTAATGGTAAATAGAGTAAAATTTTATATTAATACAGCCATTCCTATATCATTAAATCTTTACTTCTATCTTCTATCTTCTATCTTTATTTAAAATAAATTTGTTTTCTACTTATCCTATTTATTAAATGTATTTCTGGATTTATACAGGTGTATTTGTAGTACGTCATTCAAGGACTAAATCATAAGTTGACTAGTTTAAATTTATTTGTTAAATTATATTGTCTATTCTTTAATCACTGTTTAAAAAAAAGCTTAATTAAAAGATTATATTCTTTTTTTTTAAACATTAAATATCGAAGTCTATGTATCAAGTAGAATTTATATTGCAGTATTTTAATTTCAATTTGATGAACACTTTGAGAACAACTTGTAGGAATATAAAATATTGTTTTTATTGAAGGATTTTCGATTTTGCATAATTTATTGGCCGGTGGTTTCTGAAAGCCTGTAAGGTTTAGTCCTTGGCGTTTTTATTTATTTTTTTATTTTTTGTTAAACCATTCTCCATAAATACGCTACTTGTGTTGGCATGCGTTATAGAGGCTGTAGAGGCTATATTTGAAAATTCATTCTCTTAAGCCAAATCTTTTGCGAAGGTGAGAAAAGGAAATAGTTATTGTTTAACCTTGGCTCTTAAAAGCGGAGAAGTCTTTGCTATTTGATAAATCCTGAAAAACGTTCTTTACCACTTTAAAGCTCAATAAAATTACCTTTATAGGCAGGATTTAGCGAAAGATATTTCGCTAGGAGAGATGAGCATCAATGGCGGAAGTTGAGGTGTTTGTGATAGTAGCGCTCTTAATTCTTTTCAATCACGAAACATCAATCAATAACTCTAGCATAATATTGCATAGTGTAATATTAATGAAGAGAACTGATGTTACTTGACCATTTTAAAAATAATAAATTAATCACTTAAAAATCCATAAATAAATGTTCGATTGTCATGTAGGTTATACGCGGAATGTCTTGTATGTTGTTTGCATAAGTTTGTATCAAACACAACTGTTTTCGAAAATAGCTTCGTCTAGTTTTAGAGAATTTAATTGTTTTGGCAACCAAACACAACTTTGCGGTTTGAGAGATTAGGTTTGGCCCTCAAACTTTTTTTCCATTTCAATAAGAGTATATAATAAAATTCGATAAAAATATGTCCCGACATTAACTAAAACAAAAGCCAGTGAATATATTCTGAGAATGGCATAAAAAAATACTTAACTGTTGTCAAAGCATTTGTAATATGATTGTTTTCAACATACATTTTCATGTGAGAATAAATAAACGATTACTTTATTTTATTGTATAAAAATTATATATACCTCTACATCTCAGAATCAACGGTTAAGTGTGTTGTATATATATATATTTTTAATTAAAAAATCACTGAATGAGTTGACTTAGTGAAAGAAACAATTACTATGTCTAGATTATTGATATCTGGTATCTTTATTAGAACATTTACTTAAATCTTTTCAATAAAGATACCATCATCGGCTCCCATTCCTCGGTACCATTCTTCTTTCTTTTAAGAATAATATATTTTCTAAAGCTACATTTTTATTTGATGCAACGATAAATTAAATTAATAATTGGTGTAATAAATTTAAATTGAAAAACAACAAAATGATTGTTTTATTATAAAAAAAAGTAAAACTAAATTGATTGTCTAAAATCAATCTTTCCATTTCAAGTCTGACAGAATCCTTAATTTCACGAATATTCTCTGAAAATGATCATGATCTAATGCCACCAACTTACTGCTTCAGCCATTTCGTAAAAATACTTGATATAAAAATCAATAAGTATATATTACTTTATGTACGCGATTGGTGTAAAAAGAGGCAAAGGAGTGAATTTTCTATCTCGGACTGAAATTGTATCTTGCTGAATTGAGATTTTAGTTAGATTATCACTTCAGTTTCTAGATGCCAATGTCTTTCATAAAACTAATTAGCTGTGTTATTTTAAATTATACAACTTGAAGTGTATATTAGTGATATTACAGTATTCTCCGGGACATAGCTAATTATATAGCACTACGTAATGTGAGGCAGTAACGTCATGTACTTAATTAGCTTCATTTACATAAAATGATTTAATACAAAATAGTTTAAAATACTCTTTATCTAGTGGAACACATCGTTTATGTACACAAAACTTCAGTGGTTTGTGGTTTAGACCATGTTGTTGAATTTTTCTTCGCCAACGTTTCGCCAGGCACACTGCTAGCTTCTTCAAGGCTGGATCGAGAATGAAGAGAATCGAGAAGGCTTTATATAGCCGTCGCTCGGGTTCACTCGGGTCCACTCGTAGTTTGTCGGTTCTTTTCGCTAGTCCATCGGGTTCTTTCGTGTCCGTGGTCGGAGTCTGCTCTTCCATGACTGTGATTGAGTTGTTTCTGTTTTTCGGGCTCTGCTTGGCTGGAATTAGGTTTTTTAGATTCTTCTTGGTTGACTTTTTTTTTTTCTTTTCCTTTATGGGTATGTTAGGAAGCCATAGTTTGCTTAATCTGTACCCGTCTTCCCTGTTGAAGTTTTCTGGGCGCTTGACTATTTCAATGGCTTCCAGTATACTCCTTTCTGTGTTATTGCTGCATTTCTGAACCACTTTAATTTTTCCAAATTCTATAATATGGTTACTGGTAGTAAAGTGTTCCGCCAAAGCTGATATTTTACTATTCATTTTTTCACACTTTTAATGTGTTCATTAAGTCTTGTGGATATCAGCCTACCCGTTTGTCCAATGTATTCTTTTCCACAGGAGCATGGAATGCTGTATATGCCAGGTGTTCTGAGCCCTAATCTGTCCTTTGCACTGGGTAAAACTTGGCCTATCTTCCTGTCTGTGGTGTATATTGTTTTTATGTTATTTTTTCTTGTCCGCCTGTCTTTAAAAGAGGAAAAAGGAGAAGAAATTAAAAAAACAGTGATCCCATATGTCAAAGGCACCACCGAGAAAATAGCCATAATACTGAAACAGTTCAACATAAAAACAATATACACCACAAATCACAGTCATGGAAGAGCAGACTCCGACCACGTACACGAAAGAACCCGATGGACTAGCGAAAAGAACCCACGAACTACGAGTAGACCCAAGTGAACCCGAGCGACGGCTATATAAAGCCGCGAGTTACCGGAGTGTCTTCATTCTCGATCCAGCCTTGAAGAAGCTAGCAGTATGTCTGGCGAAACGTTGACGAAGAAAAATTCAACAACATGGTCTAAACCAGAAACCACTGAAGTTTTGTGTATAAATAATGGCCGTGGAAACCTGAAAGAGTATTTACATCGTTTATATTTTCATCTTCTCTGTTCTTATACAATATTCTATTTTGTTTCGTGTGTTCATTAAATTCATCTGCGACGCCTTACCTATTGCTATAATATGGCATGTAATAATACAATAAAGCATAATAATAAAGCAATAATATAATGTTGAATATAGTTATAATATAATCTAGAATACAGCAATAATATAATATAGCCTCGGTTCTTTTGGAGATTAAATTTCGAAACATATTTGTTGTTGTTCTTTTTATTTTATTAGCTGAAACATTTTGCTATATTTTAATGTTTATTTTAATTAATTTTCTTTTTCAGGTGAGTATCCTCTTCGCTTCATTCAATATGTTGTCTTTATTATCTTGTAACAGACATTGTGCGTTTATATTATAAGCCAAATACAATATGTTACCAACCTTAAGCATAAAAAAGAAATAATGGTATCACAGCGGATTTAATATCTCTCTAAGAGTGACTCATATTTGTATAATTATTACTGGTTTTCC
Source organism: Arma custos (assembly GCA_037127475.1). NCBI lineage: Eukaryota > Metazoa > Arthropoda > Insecta > Hemiptera > Pentatomidae > Arma > Arma custos. The sequence continues at coordinate 37,621,046 of CM073760.1, forward strand.
CAGTTGTTCGGGCAACAGGAAATGTTTTAAAATAGCCTAGTGATGATACATATGTGGTTATAAATCTTCTCATTTATTGTAGAATTTTTTACTAGAAGTTTATGACCATTCCCTTAGGAGATACGATGGACACTAAAGTTGAAAATATTAGGAAGAAGGGGCTTGTTTATTTAGAACAGCTAAAACTTTATAGCATCTTTCTTCAAAATTCGTTCTTCCTAAATTCATATTATTACTATTCCTATTCCTACAAGCTATTACCAATTAGTGAATTACAGAATTACACATCTAACTACCTTTGTGTGGAAGAAAATGGTCCAGGTTAAGGTCAATCAATTATTTACCCGTACTGTACAGATATTGGGATACGCTGACGACCTGGATATCGTTGCCAGGACCCGATCGGAATTAGTAGAAGCCTTTGGGAAACTTATGGACGCTGCTTCAGCCATGGGGTTGACCATAAACGAGGGGAAAACAAAATATATGCACACAGGGACTGGTGGCAATGAGACACTGATTGTAGACCCTCACGCGTTCCAAATGTTGAACGAGTTCGCATATTTGGGATCCTTAGTGACACCAATAAACGATGTCTCTGAGGAGATCAGAAAAAGACTAGTGGCCGCAAATAGGGCATATTTTGCCCTACTGAAAACTCTTCGCAACAGATCCCTTAACAGGGGCACTAAACTGGTCATATACAAGACAATTATACGCCCTGTTCTAACCTATGCTTCCCAAACCTGGACTATTTCAAGAAATAATGAAAATAGTCTTATAATTTTCGAAAGAAAATTATTATGGCGTAAAGTTGGCCCAGAGAGAGATGGGAGATGGATGGAGGATTAGGAGAAAAAGGGAGCTTTATGAACTTTACGGAGATGTGGACATTGTAAAGTTTATAAAACTGGGAAGGCTCAGTTGGACTGGCCATGTCGCAAGGATGGAAGTGGAAGAAATTCCTAGAAAAGAAGTGGACACCGCCCTTCACAGTACACGACAGACAGGTAGGCCAAGGCTTCGATGGGTTGATGGAGTGGCAGCGGACGCACGGAGTGTGCTACGGATCAGAAGCTGGACAGCGGCAGCACAAAATCGGGCCAAATGGCGGCGGCTCATTGAGGAGGCCAGGAGCCACCCAGGGTTGTAGCGCCACGTAGATAGATAGGTAGAGAGAAGGTCAGTAAATTTCTCTTAGATAGGGAGAAAAAGCCAACGTTTTCGACCCACTTTGCAGGGCTTCTTCGGGGGGTCTTTAGATTGGAACCCAATTTAAAACTTAATTGAACACAAGAGAAAAATTTTCTTAGGTTAAAATATATATGGTTCGTAAACCAGTTTGGTCTGACCAGCCATTGCATCAACAGTTACGTTAAATGTATATACCTTCGTTTACTTAAGTATCCTTAGTTCGTAGTTACAACTTAACCAGTTTTGGTCTGTCAATTTAGAACTTAATCAATCAGCCAGAATAAACAAGAATCGATGGTAAGATTAGTAACAACTGGTGGTTACCATACTTATAATTCAATTTATTATGGAGTTCACGATCAGCAGAAATTCCTATGGATGCCATACTACAACAATCATACAATTAAGCGAAACATCATCATAACTTGATAGGTTCCTATTGACGCCTTGGCATTTCCGTCTATTCCATAGAATCACTTACTTGTTCCGTGCGGACGATTTAGCCGACCGCACCTTCGTGCCGCCACTTAGCGTGGTTGGTGTTGAAACCCCCTCCCGGTGTTTTCTTAATTTGCAGTTATAATTGGTCGATACTAGCTCAGGTTTCCATTCCCACTAGGGAAGGACACAGTTTAATAATTGCCTTGAATAAATTAGCCCACTAAAATTCCAAATTATTTTGAATACAATGGCCCTTGTTCTTGCCTTGCATGAAATATCAACCTCTTGGCTAATGGAAATTTTAATAGCAGATTTCTTTCTGTTCAATATAGAATACTTTCAGTTGCCTACAGAGGAGAAAGTTGTTCAAGTGGGAATAAGCTTCATATATCCTTTGTATTTATATGAATTATACCACTTCATTATTTGTAATAATATTCAATAAGATAATAATTGTTTTATTAATTGCTCCATACTATTTCATCTTTTTTTTAAATTTATCCTATATTTGTTTTAAAGCTAAATATGTATTGATGCTTCATTAACAGAAATACGAATGTTCTTAACTAATTGTTAAAGTAATGTACCATCAGTTACTGCTAGGTTTATTATTACCTTTTTATCGTACTAACTCTCATAAATTATAATATATACATATAATATGATAACCGTTATATTTTACCTGTAATCTGAATACAGTATTTATTCTATTCCCATAACTAACACATATGTTTTAGAGGATACCCAACTTGAATTTATAACTGTTAATATTTAACCTAGTACTCTTTATTCTATGTACTCTTTTACTAAGACAACGGTTGTGCAAGGAGAAGATGTGACGCTGACCCACTTGCCCACCTTCCAACTATCATCTTCATTCTGGTTATTTCAGTTCGATTGTAAAATTAACATGATTTCCTTTTAAAAAGTTACGATTTCCTGTTTACTCATCCTTGATATCAATAACTATTATTGTAGGGACGTTCTAATTTTGTTTTCAAAGACGAGAACAACCTTACCGCCGAGAAAACATCTGTGATGACTTCTCTTCCTGTAGGACGTAACTCAAGTTATCTTGGCCGTGGTTCTGCGGTCAGATGCCATCTGAAATAGCTTGAACCCTCTGTAACTGTGTGTTATAAATACGTCTGATTCCATTTCGCTCTTGAGGTTAGCATTGAATTTTGAAGTCTTTTAGTAATACACTAATAATATGCTATCTTTTTATAAATTAATAATACCTATAATTAAATCTTCAACTTCAAATATTATTATAATAGATAAAAGTAAATAGATATATAATAGATAAAGTAAATATCGACAACCTTCATAGTTCGTTTAGTTGGGGAGTGGAGTGGCACATTGATAGAGCGCTGGGTTGCCATGCGAATCCTGGGTTGAAATCCCACTCCTGCTAGACTTTTATCTAATTTGTTAGCAGCCGGGGATGGATCCTATGGGATCTATGAAGGTTCACCAAGCCTCTATGAAAATAAGAGGAAAAACCTGGTTGTTGAGCGTGATGTAGGACAAATCAGCTCTCTGTAACCGTACAGTCTCTACCATGTACTTATCCCAAGAACCTCCATGGGTTGTAGTGGTACAGGATTTTTTTATTTATTTTTTTGGTTTAAATTGAAGTAATCAAAATACTCAAGTATTCCAGCTAGGCTATAAAGGGCATATTGCCATTTCAAAATTGTGAACATTTTTAGTTCAGAACAGAAACTTTTATCAATATTTCCAAGGTAAGTGCTAATTTTTAAGTAAAAATCGTTTCAATTTTAGTAACTACAGATTTTATAGCCTAGATAAATACTTTGCAAAATCGTCATAATTATTTTACTAACCTTAATTCTTATCATAATTGTTTAATGACATAACATTAATTCTTCATCGATTCATTTAATATTATTGATGTGATTAAAGGTAATAAAGAAACCTGTTTTAATGCAAATATCGCGATTTGTTGACGCAAAGAGAGTATTGTAAAAGTTGACAGTTTAGATTTTGAAAATAAACCTTTGTTTATGATGTTGGCGGTTAGTCTTCTTTGTATCGGCCCTAAGTTGTTTACTCGTGACTTGATGATGTTTACCTCTTGTTAGGCGATAACAAAATTGGTAATCACTTTATGTATTTATAGCTGGGGAATTATTAATATGATGTGATTGGATTCAGATTTTTCCCCGGTTAAATGATTGATTAGTTCATTAAGTTGGAATTACGAGTATGATTGATTGCAACTCCTGCAAGGTGGCATTGCGAACATTTATTGGTGTATGCACATTTCCAGTTCATACATCGATTAAATAGATATAAATCATATAATCATTTATAACATAGCGGTTATTTCAGCCTTTCGCTCAGGACGAGATCCTCACTAACTGTACTTAACAGTAGGTGACAGAGGGAACTAATCAAAAATTCTTAAAATTTATAGCGTAAATTGTTTATTATTGGATTCCAATATCTGACTAGTTATAACTGATCCTGCTAAATATAAATTTATTCTGACTCCTTTTTTATATTCGTTCCGCATAATCAGAATATCGATTTTTTGGTCCAAGGTTGCCATTATACGAATCTTATATTTTCTTATAGATTCGGTAAGAATATTCCTAATGATTAAAATATTTTTCCATAAAAAATAAAATTTTATAGAATCCGTTTTTACTGTTGCTAAACTTATAAATCATCATAAAAGCAACATGGCCCAGTTTCTACTATTTTATGTTTAAATTAATAATGTTTAGGTTCGATATTTACTAAATTATTTTTTTTTGTGATGTTCCTGGATTATTTTATTGATTGGCTTATTCAACAATTTTGTCTTACCACAATCGGTTCTGATTGTTCTGTTGTTGTTTTCGTCTTACTTATTGTTTAAGTATTTAACACACATGTGCTATTATACTATGCAACACACATTATACTTACTTAACTTACATTGTACTTTATTTATATTTAAAGGAAGGAGTGGAAATTACATTAATCAAAGTTTATAAATGAGGCGTTCAGGATCAAAAGCGGGAAACACCCAATTTCAAAAACTGACTTTTCAACACTTTTCGCTAGTTTAGTCGAGCAATGAGCTTTATGCTCCTGAAACTTCGGGTTCAGATGCAAAGTGTGTAGACTAAATTACTTCACTAAACTAGCAGGAATAGTGAAAAAAGTCAATTACTGAAGTTTCGGAATTATCTGCTTTTGATTTTGAACGCTTCACTAAGGCTCTTGTTGTGTTATATCATCACAGTGTCATCTTCTGCTAAGAACGTGCTGCCTATCTAGTTGCACGCATCCCTCACTATTATTTCCATTCTCTCAACTCCGTAATTTCCAATCATATTTTCCCGTATTAAAATAGCTACTTGTCAGAAGTATAGTATACGCTGCTTATACATAATTCGGGATACTCTGAGATAGACAATTCCCAAAACGGTCCGAAAATTTTAATTGAATTATTGATCATAACATTATTTTATGTTCAATAAATTAAAAAAATCGAATAACTCATGCACAAGCCACTGAACGTCTCATGCAATGCGTCACGAGCATGTCGGTGACGCTAACCCAAAAGTTTATCTCCTGCCAAAAGTCGTTAAACGGAGGTAAAGAGGCTTTCACTTCAAAAGTCGTATCTATTTTACTCAACACAAGTAGAAGTCTATATTCGATTTGCTCCAATTCTTCGTTTCGATTTATTTATGTCGATCGTATTACAAAAGCTGCCTTAGAGATATCGATACCCCATGACCCGAGATAATCGAAGGATGGGGGTTAGTTAGCCTTCAGTCAGTGCTCTGCCATGCCGAGGGAACTCAAGAGGAGCTACAGCGAAGGTGTCACCACTGTCATCCTTGCCGCAGTCAGGTTAGCAATCTCTCTCTCTCTCTCTCTCTCTCTCTCTCTCTCTCTATATATATATATATATATATATATATATATATATATATATATATATATACATACATACATAGACACTCTGACGTCGTACCGAAAATTCCTTCATCTTTTCTCCACGCATTATTCTTCTCTCCTCCGTCCATTTTGTTCGTGGTTTCTTCAACGCTTCTCTGACATCACTATCCACTTTTCTACCTTATTTCTAAGCGTCTCTATGTTCTATTTTCACTTGGCTTATCCGTGGCGTGGTTGACTTATTGTATGTACTAGCCACTTTTTGTATGTAACTAGCCATTCTATTATTAAGTCTTATTAGGGGAATTCTATTGATATGTCCATACAGTTTTAATCTTCGTTTTCTGCCGCCAAGTTTGAGATATTTTTTTTTTTTTTACTGTATTAGGTATCTTTCTTCACTTAATAGTGCTGATGGTTTAATTACTGGGCATTTAGCTAGATCATTTTTTAAAAAGTGTGTATTTGATTAAAATAAATCGTGAATAAATGTTTAAAATATTTGATACTTCATATATTCTTATAAATATCGGATTTCTTTAATAATTTATAATAAGTACTGCATTTTTCTTGTACATAATTAATAACTTATTAATTATTATGTGTGATTTATAAAGAACCGATTAATTGATTGCTTCTTACAGTCCTATTTTTTATTTTATTGCTACTGTTAACGAGTTATACAGTTTTTATTAATTGCCTTTTATATTGTCATAATAGATTCCTTGCAATTTATCAGGCGCTGGATATCCAGTGGGCATCTCGCCAACTATAATAAATATTTAGTGACCAACTACCTTTCATAATCAGCTATGGTGACCGACAGATATATTCGGGCATACCATATGATAAATTACCTCCATACAAGGATTAATTACGAATCCATCCCTAAAATAAAATAAATATAAATTTGAACATCCAATGAATAAAGATCCAATCACTCTCCATTAAAATACTGTTTAATAATGCGAGTTTCCCATGTTTAATCAATTATTTTGTTATTAAACACATAATTAGTGTTTATATTATTAAGCGATATTTTCGGATAAATTGGCTTAGTACAAAACTAGTTGTATACAAACCCATTTTGAATAAGATTAAATTTTCTGCTGAAAAATTGTTTTTTAAGCTCCGAAAATTCCTGAATACTGGATATAGGCCAATAATAATAGAAATTAAAATCTATTATAAATGATATTTTGTTTCAAAAATGTAGTGAAATCAACTTTATTAAATATCTTAATCAGAATTAATTTACTATGTCTAAATAATTTATTTGTTTTAGAATGAAATAACCCCAAACGTAAAATTACGATGATTTTGTCTTTATGCATCAAAATCAATGGAACTATTTTCTTTGTCATAATGTTTTTCACTGTCTAATTAAAGGTTAGAAAAGATTTTAAAAATGAAGAGTCGAATGTAAAAACATAAATATCACACTATTTTATTTGTTTGAATCAATAGTAATGTTTTTTATATTTGTTTAAACTGGTTACTTAATACTTATTTTAATTTGTTTTTTTTTTGTTAACGATTCAACTTGCGGATGAAGTTCACCAGTGACACGCTGTTGTTGAACTTAAAAAACTGTATAAGTTGTCTCAGCTTTAATAATTCATTTCATACAACTTATTACATTGTTCTTATAATTTATTTTATACAATTTATTACAGTATTCTTATAATTTATTTTGTGTACCTTTTTCTGTAGAGTTAAATAGAGGACTTTGTGAACTGTCTCCATTAAATTTACTGTTGGAGTCGACCGGGTTGATTTAGTGGGTCACGTGTAGCCATTAGGCCTATACAATACATCAGAATTAAATTTATATTTAGCATTCTGAGTTTATTCAACAACACAAACTTTATGGAAGCATTCAGGCTGCTTTCGCTTAAAGCTTTTGACGAAATACCTTATATTTTGTTATCTAGGGGAATATGGAAAACTAAATGTTTGTGTTATACATTATGATTATGAGGTTGACAATTGACTAGACTTTTATTCTTCATATATATAAGATGAACCAATATTATTCAACATATACCTAAATTATTTGTGTTAAAAGTTTATTTCTAATAGATTCTTTCCTTTATTTTATTAAATTTTCTATTGAAATTCATTAGCCTGCTTTTGGTAAGTAAATAAGTAATTTATGAAGAATGATTGTTGGATAAATAGAGTGGCTAGTAATCAACTAAGTTATTCAGAACGTGTAGGAACTTATTGATAGGTATAATAACAAGTCTAGTTAATTTTAGTTAGTTAGTTTCGTTGTCTATTTAGTATCTTAAGAATTTTAATGAAAATATTTTGTAGTTTGAGATATACAGTCAGTTACCGTTTATTTGGGTTGATTCGTGGCGATGTGTCATTTATTACATCTACTGCAAATAGGTTCTGAAATGCACTGTTTTAAATAAATTCTGAATAAATAATTGTTCTAATCATATTCATATTCAAATTTTTTAAAAATATTTTCTCAAATTATTTAGAACTGATTCTTGAGCTAATGATCTAAGCCTTTGCTAAAATTAAATAATTAGAGCTTTCATAAAAATTTAACAATTTATATTTATATCTGTATGGAATAAACCAATGGAATATCCACATACGGAGAAAAAAAAAGAATTTATCTACAAAATGATTTAAATTATTTGTTGGGGTTTTAAAAGAATGATGAGAGGTTAATCCGTCTACTACTATTACCTTCATTCTTAGTATGCAACTGATTTCTAGAAAACCAGAAAAACAAGACAAATAATTAAATTATTTACGAAACCCTAAACCCAACAACTGTTGTTTTATGATCGTACATGCTAACTAAACAGAATAATACAGCCTTATCGGCGATACATTTGCAAAGATTAGAATCCGAATCGTGATCAAAACTACATTTCGTTGAATATTATTATTTTTTAACACGTTTCTTGCGAATGATCGTTGTATGACTGCTTCTATAAATAAAACTATTGCTGATGATTTTGTTTTACTAAAAATGTGATCAAAATCACTTTTTGTAACAATTATTATTATTTTAACCCCCTGCTGCGGATAATCGTCATACGATTGTCTATAAATACAACAAAAGTGATCAATTTCTTTTCTATATTATATACAATTTTTATATAGTTTTATTGTTTTTTTTCGTTTTGATTGAGGGCACTGAAAAACCTCATGGGATTTTGACTATAATTAAGGCTGCCGAGTGCTATTTTTGATTGAACTTCTGGATTATATAATTATTTAATACTATTTTTTTGTAAGCTATACCGATTATATAACTAAAAGACCAGTAATAATAACAATCAAATCATAAACTGAGCTCTACTTTCAATTCTTATATGGGTTGAACTCTTACAGTTAAAAATAGTAATAATCAGTAAAATAATAAAACAAAATGACTGTCTCTTTTATTTGAATATCTATTGTAGTTTGTTTCGTTTAAGTTAACAACTTTTTGTCATGTGCTCTATTTAAGAATATTCTCAAAAATAAGTTTTCTCAACTCATGGAAAACGTAGACTATAAGTTATCTAAATAAACCCACAATATTAACTAAAAACACTATTATCATCCATAAGTAAACTTCTAAGGAAAATACATAGAATGTATCAATGAAGAAATTATATTTAATTTAAAATATATTTTTGATTTTTTTATGTGTTTGATTATAATCAAAGATAATTATCTTTATAACTTCATATTTCGTATCTTTGATATAGTCTCTTATCATATTCATATTCAATTTTTTATATATTTTCTAGAATTATTTATTACTGTTTCTCTTTTTTTTAACTCTTTATATATTTATCCACACCTGTCAATAAAACAGCATAACAATCAGCAGATTTTCTGCCTGTTAAGTTACAATAAAATGGCATGAGAGGCGTCTTTATTGATTCTTAGACTAATTATTACTATTAACTAACAGATTAGGCCAGTTCATTTTTTCATTTCCTTAATAAAATAATCTTCAATCATGGTTAAGAATCCTCCCTCCATCCTGAACATGGCCATTTTATATTCCTTAGGTGATTTCTAGTCTATATCGCATTCCTAAGGCATATCAAATCCATTCTCATGCACAGCAAGTAGTCAATAATATCCTTAAAATAGTATGCAATATTGATTCTCCCTACCCATTAATAAATTTCTATTCAACCAGCGTACTGCCTTGGCCATGTCAATCTTAAAGCCTGTATTATTTTTGGAATAATTTCAAGGAACTCAGCACAGCTAGTTATTTTAATAATGTGGTGTCACGATATTCCTATAAATTAATTCTTCTTTGATTTTCTAAATTTGTAATAATTACAAAACGCAGATTCTAAAATTGTCCTATTTATCCCAATTGGTGTGAGGTTGGTTTTCTCTTCAAAATAAAAAAATAAATAATCAAAAAGAACAATAATAATAAAAAAAAAAAAAATATATATATATATATATATATATATATATATATATATATATATATATATATATATATATATATATGTCCAGGGTGACCTGTAATTAGTGGCAGAGCCGATAAGGGGTGACGGTATGGGGGGGCAATTAGGCAGTCAGTATTCCTACTGTCCTAAAATTATATATAATATAAAATCATAAAATAGCTATAAATCATTGGCTATAGCTCAATTGGTCGGAGCGCTGTCACGAAGAGATAGAGGTTCCGAGTTCGAATCCCAGCGGGGGGCATATATTTCCTCTTTAAAATAAAAATATTACTTCTTTAATTTCCTTGGTGATAGGGAATATATTTATATGTACTTTTACTCGTATTTTATAGCAAATTGAATTTCCATCTGCATTCTAGATCGAGTTGTTTTATATTTATGGAAATATTTTCTCTTATTGTAGTAATTTATGCATACATATAAATTATATAATAAAGATTATAGCAAAAGCGGAGATAGGTATTTTATAGAAAATACATTTACAGTAACAGATCTATTCGATTACCTTCTTTAGCTATAATATGTATATATGTATGATGTAATAGCTGAAGGTTTACATGTATGCACACACACACACACACACACACACACATATATGTATATATATATATATATATATATATATATATATATATATATATATATATATTTCGATCTATATCCTAATTATACCTAGATAGACAAAGTTTATGAGTCCCATTTTAGCAACGTCCGATTAACCATTGCTGCATTAAGTGACGTTAAATAAACAAACAAACAATAAACTAGTATGAGAGAAGACTGTGCTTTATGACCTCATCACAAAGTCTATTACCAGCTCCGCTAGTAAAAGATGTGTTTTCTTGAGCTTTAAGTGGTAATTATTTTTCTTATTCTGCGGTTTTTAATTATTCCACAGTTATCATTAATAAATCATCATCCATTCCATTCATTTGTGATGCAATAGTAGCTTGATGTACTATTCTCTCTCTCTCTCTCTCTCTCTCTCTCTCTCTCTCTCTCTCTCTCTCTCTCTCTCTCTCTCTCTCTCTCTCTCTCTCTTCTCTCTCTCTCTCTCTCTCTCTCTCTCTCTCTCTCTCTCTCTCTCTCTCTCTCTCTCTCTCTCTCTCTCTCTCTCTCTCTCTCTCTCTCTCTCTCTCCCTCTCTATATTTATTTATTTTATATACTTGTTGATTTTGGCCTCCTAGGACCGCGCTAAGTAATTTCACGCACCTATCGTCGCGCTTCTTTCCTTCCTCCAATAATTCTTCGTCCTGTCATTCTGCTCTTTCCTTCTCCCCCTCTCCGGATACCGGTTCTTATCCCCTGCTCCCTCTTCTGCGAACCCCCATAGCTAAGCACCCACCTCCTGAAAGTGGTTCTTTCCTCTATCGTCTATATGCTAATTTCTATCATATATTTTTAATTCCTTGGATCAACTGGTTGCCATAGTTGCTCTTTTATGCGAGGTTAAAGATTCGCTTTGTATGTCATTATCCATGTGATCCGAAAATGAAATATGCCATATCTGAATTTGTCCGACTGTTTTCCCATTCTTTCTCTTTTACAGGTCATTTTCCACTTGAGTCTTAACTCACCTTCCTACATCCTCAAAGGTCTACTAGATTTTTCATGGAATTTTCCTTTCTAGATTTCTGTCCCTAAAAGGAGAATCTTGAAATCAATTTCTGTGGATATGTTCTAATTCATCGAGAATGATGTTCTTATTATCGTCCAATTAAATTGCTGTTGATTCGTGGCTGTTAATGTGAAAGAAATCAAAGAATGTTCCCTTGAAATGCAGATAACACAATGCGTGTCGGAGGGGGAAGCAGACAGACTTCAGTACAAGCTATCTGTGCCAAACTTCGATTCTTTTTATGACTATTGATTCAGAATGAAGCAATGTTAAAATATTATGAGGAATTGTATCAATAGTGAGGTAAAGAACGGATATGATCCCATGCTAAACAAATCAATGATACATCTGTAAATAATGAACTTCCCATTGGACCAAAAAAATATATATAGTTTATAAATGTCTTATTGCTAAGTTATCAGAATCCTATTTCTCGAACTAGGAAAGTATATAAGGCATCGTATATAATTATATTCCGCTACGGCAGGTTCCGGTGTTTCCGTATCGGATTTATGGAAAGGCATTCATTTGGCTGACTAGGCGAATTTCGGGGAGGAGTGAACTTAAACTGGAATGATATTCTTCATTTAAAACGGATTTCTATCTATTAAAAATCGATCTATCTCCCTCAGTCAAGGGTATATAAACATAAGAATGATCTTCACTCAGCTTTTACCTAAAAAGAATAATTCGTTTGATATCTCAACTAAATAAAAATAATAAATAATTTGAAATCCAGGTAACAAAAAGCGGATTAGGCTACTAGGATTCCACTGAGCCATCGAATTCCTCTCGTATGCAATCCTTACCCACCGAAATCCTTCCTAAAACCCTCAATCCTCCCTACATTGTTACGAATAAAGCCACCCATAATGACCTTTATCTTCCATTTGTTGCTGATTTGGCCTTAGTCTAATATCAATCTTTTATTATAAACTTTATTCCCACTCAGACTTTCAGTTTCAAACCTAGGAACTCTTCGATTCCCGGTAATACTCCGATGCGTCTGAAAGGATGATGCCTCGCGACCTATAAATATAATCTATTATTTGAGTACTACCGGAGGGTAGTTCCTCTACTTGCCTTAATAACATGGCATTACATATCACTCATAATATTTACTTCTTTTATCATTAAATACCGTTGTAAATTTCAGTAAATAAATAAAAAAAAAGAAACCTACTGTGATAATACATGCATAATCTAATTTGAACAATATTAAAAAAAAATGATAAACTGTTTTTATTTGTTTCAGAAATTACTACCAATTATGCCACATCAAATCTTCTGCAGATGGAAATGGTGAGTCTTCTTTTTACTCGTATTTTCCCGAAATTATAGGCTCTCGCAGTGGACCGAAGGGGGGGGGGGGTGAATGAGTGGTTAAGTGTCCAGAGAGAGTTAACTGCTTTCAGATAACCGGAATCCTATCACTCTCGTAGTTTTTGGCTTGAAATGGAGTTGTGCAATAACTTCTTTTCAAGCCAAGGCCTTACTTAGCCCCTTATTCATAACGAAAATAACTCGATCCCGCTTACTTAAGTACAAGAAACCTATTTAGGAGTATATTAAACTTAATCACTTATTCACCGGGCTGTGGAATATATGTTAGATCATAGCATAATATATATTAGATCACAGTTGGACGTATAAAATGTTTTTTACGCCCCCCCCCACTTCAATATATCTTAAAATTTATCTTTTATCTTATGCAAAGTTGATTGCATAGTTAGAAATAGAATAATTAAACTACGTTAAACTTTAATCTAGGAATATTTTTTTTTCTTCCCGGTAGATCCATTAATGGTTTTAAAGGTTAGTGCTAAATGTGGTAGTGACTATTTCTACGTCCCCGGTGAATAAGTGGTCAGGTCGAATTTTCTTCAAAACGAGTTTCATATATTTAAAGAAAACGGAAATGGGTTATTTTCGTAATTTATGAGGGGCTAAGTTAGGCAATTGGTTTGAAAAGGAGTATTACAAATCAAATTTCAAGCCAAAAACTACGTGAATAACATGATTTCACTATCCTTAATCAACTCACTCTGGACCAAATTCGACTTGACCTCTTATTCACTGGGGTTATAGCAGTAGAAACGCTGTTTCTATCAATTTCTGACGGTGCTATGGCCCATGAAGGACCCTGGCCTCCTCAATAGTTCTCCTCCACTCAGAGCGATCCTCTGCAGCTCTTCTTCATCCTTTCACTCAAAGAAGCTGTATATCAGTCTCGATATCATCAAGCCACCGTAGCCTTGGTCTACCTCTTCCTCTCCTGGCGTCCCTCCATTATCTTCTTTGGTAGTCTTTCCTGATCCATTCGATGAATTTGACCCTACTATCTTATTTTCCCTTTTTTAATATATGAGACTAAATTGGGGTCTTTATCTATATAAACCTATGTTTCTAAATTCTCTTTTGGTTTTAAGCTTTTATATGTTTTCGACCATTTATTTTTCTCAGGATTTTCCTCTCCAAAGCATTTATGAAACTCTCTTGTCGCTTTGTAACACTCTACGAAATATAAAGAAATACTTATTTTATATACTCAAAAAACCATAAAATAAATATAATATATAATATAAATATAAAATAAATATTGAAAATTAATAACTCGATACTGAGGTTTTTAGATCAGAGTGCGCGATAACTGTTGCTCATGGGGTCACATGTGGTCTAGTGGTTAGCGTAACAAACTACTAATCCCAAGATCGCGGGTTCGTAGCCCGGCAGGTGGCCCTAGGATTTTTTAAAGGGAGTAAAAAATCCTTAGTTACGCCGTCCTTCGGAAGGGACGTAAAACGGGGGTCCCGAGCCTGTACGATGTCAGGTACTCGTTAAAAATCCCTATCCTAATAAAACCTGGATAGGCAAAATTTAGAGCTCCCAATGTAGCATCGTCCGATTAGCCATAGCTGCAAAAAGTGACGTTAAATGAACAAACAAACAAACAAACAAACTGTTGCTCATTATTATTGTGAAATATGCAACATTCCACTTGTCGTCCGTATAGTTAGGAAATGAATCCGATTATCGATGGCGATAGCAGCCACATTTCTCTATTAGATCATGTTCTGTCTCTCATTCGACCTTACATTATCTCTATATATTAATATAATGGCCTGCAGCGTTTAAAGAAAAGGAAATATAATTTTTTTAATGAGGTAACGGCAAGTCTTTTGTCTTGGTGACGGGTCGATTTCATTCGTGATAATACAACCTTGGATTGATAAGAATCGGTATATTTAACAATCATCATCTCTTATTACGGTGACTGTTATCTTCAGTAAGACGACGTCATTGCGAAGTGAATATGAGAATGAGGGCTTATTGAATTAGAAGTGAACATCATTAACAACATCTTAAAATAGGATTAAGGATGAGTTAAACGCCTAACTTCGGCTAGTCATATTATTTAAATTTAATAATGTGATTAAAGGAGGTTTAGTGGGATGATAAATAATATTTGATGACGTCATAGACGTAGGAATTTTAATGCGTAATAAAATAAATAAATCAGAAAATGATGGTGATGGTTTAACGAATCATCTTGACCAAATAAACTGAAAAAACCTTGATTGACCGAACTTTGGGAACATTTCATAAGATTTTTTTTTTTTTATCGGGTCGTTTCATATGAAATAACCGCTTTCAAAGGAAAGGTCATTTATTAAAACAAGTTTATTAGATTAAAACATTTTTATTCAAAATATTTACTATCATTTTCTATATATTTTTCCCAACGTGTTACCATATTTTCAATGCTATAACTGAAAAATTCAGAATTTGTGGTGAGATAAAGTCAGAAAATGCGTGTTTGACTTAAGAATCATTTTCAAACATTTTACCCCTAAAGTAGTCGTCCAAATTTCTGAACATAAGGAAATTCGTTGGAGATAAGACTGGGGAATAGTATGGGTGTGGGAGGACTTTGTAAGCCCAGCAGTTTTTATCACTGCCTGTGAAAAATGAGGTCTGGTGTTGTCGTGTAAGAGTATTTCACCTTTCTGTTGAAACAACCATAACAAAATCCTGGTTTTTTAATAAGGTTTTGTTGCCAAACGTCGATATTCCTGCAGTACGATGTCGATGTGATGTTTTCACCTTTGGGTAGAAAGGAGAAATGAATCATGCCTGCCACCACACAGAAACCAATATTTGTTTGGATGCTAATTTGTTTTTCCTATGGTTGAATGCTTCCCATGGTTGACAACACCCTCCCCCAAACGCGGTGGTTATGTTTCTCGTCAATTAGTATGTGTCCAACTTTAAACTCATAAAAAAAAATTACACGAAAATCGCGTGTTTTGTTATATATTTGAAGGTTTGCTCAACAGTGTTCGTTCATTCGTAGTGATGATAAATATTATAAAAAAAGTGAGGATTAATGAAAGTCCATTACAATCTAATCTGTAAGCATAAATATACTATAGTAAACAACAGAAGTTCACTAACTCTACTTTAAATTTTATAAATGAGCCGTTTATTTTGAAAGTGGCCTAACTCCGTTTTTCAATTTTTTGCCAGTTACCATGGTTACATATACAACTTCACATTATATATCAGTGAAGCATTTCAGGTTGCTGATATTCCGAGCAAATACGATAAGTTTTTGACACATAAGTTTTCAGAATTAGTTCAATAACTAAACCGTGTAGTTTGAAAGTGGCCTAACTCCATTTATTTTATACTTATATCAAGATATTTACTATTGATAATGTCTGAAAGCAGTGGTGAAGGGTCGGAAAGGTAATAATTCTATTGTAAATGAAATGAGACAAAAAGATTTTATATCTACAAAATTATTAGAAGACGCAATTTTTAAAAGGGTAAAGAATTCCGATGGAGAATCAGTAAACTGGTTACAAATATGCGTTTTGTTAGAAATGAACCGTATAAAATTTTCTATAAGACATCAATGAATGAGAATAAAAATTTGAAAGTCCTGAATTTATTACCACGTCGGGGTAGACCAAGAAAATTCGAAAACATTGTATTGACACCACTCTATAAAAATATCAGACAAATAACAACAGCAAAATTCAAGGACATGATTGACCTTTTGTGATATATACCACCGGAACATCATGATTTCTTCAAATCCCTTTCACACGAGCAAAATGTCGATGAATAGTAAATTGTTTTGTAATAAATTTATGTTTGTAATTTTATATGTTCTTTAATTAAAAAATGTTTTGGATCGCATAAATTGTGTTTCCGAAGTGTTTTAATAATATGTAAAATAAATTGAGGATTGTTTTTTCAATTTTCAATCTTAAATTATGTTGAATGAACTTGGGTACCTTCAAATTTTATAATGAATCTGGTTGTTAATTTTGAAAGTGGCCTAACTCCATTCTTGATAAGAAAACGCACATTATTCACTTAATAATTGTTACAATTTTAATAGCAACCATAAATTTAACACCCTTAGATAAACTTAAGCAGTATGACTCATTAGTATCATATATGTATATTTTTAAATTCATTGAAACGCAAACCCTTAAATATCTCCATTTGAAGATAAATGGAGGTAGGCCACTTTCAAAATAAACGGCTCAAATAATAAAAATGAACAATTCATATGATAGTTGTATTTCATAATTAACTCTCTAACAGGCGGTAGCCATATTTTAGTCTATTAAAGAACAGGAATTATTAGGGATAATGTTAGTGTAGTGTTTATTTCATTATTCACTTCGCTATAATGATATTGTGACTACTGTATTAACGGTAATGACATTTGAGTTGGATTGATAACAAATGAAGTATGAAATGAGTAGTATGTTGTTTCATATGAACGAGAAACTAATGGGCGTTAAATTTGAGATTAATTTGATATAAATTTATTATTTACATAATTTTTATAATTTAATAGTTATATATATATATATATATATATATATATATATATATTTTATAATATTGAATAGTTTATTATACAAATCTTTTGTATCACATCGAATGTATTTTTTTCCGGTTTTTTACAACCTTTGGTCTTATGCCGAAACCCAAAGCATTTTGTCGCCAATACTCTCGGTCTTACAAATCTCCCTCGGCCAAGCCTCTTGCTGCCATCACCTCTTCAACTCCTTGCTGCCAAGTTTTCCTTGGGCGGCCTCTCTTTCGTTTCTTCTCTGGGATATAGTTCAATATCATTTTCGGCCATCTCTCGGGGCCTATTCTTCTCAGATGACCATACCTCTGCAGCTGCTTGGTCACAATTTTGTGCATTATCGTTTCCGTTTTAACTATGTATCTTATGGCAGAGTTTTTCACTCGCTCATTTCTGGGAATGGAACAATTTCTCCAAAAATCCATTTCTGCGGCTTGTAAGCTTTGTGCATCTCTTGGTCCAACGACCCACATCTCCGAACCATAAAGAGTTACATCTTCAAAAAAAGGAATGAAAAATACTCTTTTTGGTTTCTAGCGAAAGACTTGGGCTCCACAATAAGGAGTTTTGCATGTCTATAACCTTTTTTCCTTTGGTCATCTTATCCTTTATATCAGTCTCACCCAAATACTTATAAAGAGCACTCCGATCTACTGACCGATGTTCTAATGGGAGAGAAGATGTAGAAGCGTTGAAGACTATTTATTTTGTCTTCTCTTTGCTAGACACCATTTAGAGTATTCCTCTTCTAGCTTCCTTAGCATATAATCAAGATTATCTTGCTCAGAAGCTATCACTACTTGTTCGTCAGCAAAACTGTATAACATTTCCTCCCCTATTCTTACATTCATGCTCCGACATTTCTTTTTCCATTCTCTCAATGCTTCCTCCAGATAAAAGTTGATAAGCTACACCCTTGTCTTAGCCCGGTGGTGATGGGGAAATCGAATGTATATAATGATTTAAAAACTGTTGTCTTTCCATAGTTGAAGATTACGGTTAAAACGGCAGGTTAAAATATACATGCGTTAACGTTTAAATGTCCTTTAAACATTTAACCAGTAAAAATTGGGTTAATAGCGTCAATTATTAAATATTATATTAATACTTTTAATAATAAATGACAATAAATTTATTACTATTCATTAGGAAATATTTAAACCGAATACTTATAATTGTATGTGCATTTTAGACAGTCCAGTGGCTGTCTATTTTATCTACAAATATTTCATCTATCGCTAGTAGTTTTTATGTTATCTGTTGCCCACTATCGCGCTAGCTCATGGGCAATACCATTCCAAAAATAAAAGGAGGCGATAAGAGAAATATTTTCTTGGTAGCTTTGATTGTCATTGAAATTTCTGGATACCATTTTAAAATTGAAATTGTTATTCTTATTTACATAGATAAGTAATTGTATAAATACACATATAATCCCAAATACTTATTAAAATTACATAGCTACATTTTTTATAAGAATAAATAAAGATAATTTAATTGAACTTATTTGATCTCACGCATTTATAAATATTCTGAATAATAAATTTTGAAAAGCAATCAATACCTTGATAATCCGATCGACCTTTAATAATTAATGGGATATCCTGATTACGCTTTTAGAGGAAGTTTGTCAAGAGTTCTCTTGCACAGGAAGGAACGTACACATGCGTAGCTTTCAGAGATATAATAAGTCCATTTTGTGCGTTCCATGGGAGGCTTTGATGAATATTAACGTCTAATTAGGCCTGGTTCTTGAGGGCTTCGAGGCCGGCCCTGTGAAGTAAGAATTTGCATCTGAAAAGGGCAGTTCCCTTCAGAGGCTGGAGAGCTCTGGGCCTAACAATATCGCTCCCGGAACAACTTCACCAGAGATCTTGGACAATTTGTTATCTAGGGTCTTTGTTACCGGAGTCTTAGTCGAGTTTTCTTCTTGAAAGTTCAAAGGCAAAAATAAAAATTAGTTTAGTAACAAAGGAGAAACTGCCAATGATTCCCCTTATCAGGAAGGTCTTGTTGTAGTTGAACGGGTGACTTATACAATCGTTGGGGTCAACACTCAATGGCGCATGGGTGTTTTTACGTTAATCACGCCTGCATAACATGTAGGCGTGGAAGCAGTTCTTTTATAGAATGGCCTTTATTTTAAATAGTTTATAGAAACTACTTCTTTTTTCATTTTACTCAATTATTCACAGGTTTTGTACTTGATTGCTTAATCTGACTATTAATTAATTACTATAATTAAAATTTAACATACCCTATCACAAGGCATTGCAATTGTTTTTAAAAATTATGATAACTTCCTCAGGGCTGAGATCAGCATCTTATCTCAGCCCTGAGGAAGTCATCAGCATGGTTGACGAAACGTTGGCGAGAAATTTATCTACCCGGTCTAAACCAGAAGAAATAAACAACGTCTTTAAAAAATATTTTTCTAGAAAAATCGTTAGTAAAAATCTGCCATCTTCTGAATCTGATATATTCTCTCAACTTTGTTTCGAAAATTATCCCTATGCCATCGGAACACTGGTTATTTTTCTTCTTTTTTCCCACAAACGTAAAGCGTATATATGTTGCCCATTTTTCAAGGAATAATAGATTGTAATGAATTAGATAGATAAATAAAATAGATATTTTATGTATCTTCATTCATATATAGATCGTATAGATTGATAACAAATTCACATTGACCCATGCCCACCCCCCCTGAAAGTTCTCCTACATCCGCCAGTGATGTGTTTCACCTAATCCTTAGCTGAAAAAAATTTGGTGATTATTGAGCTCACTGAGTTTATTTCCGTAAGGATTATAGGAGGAAACCAGGATAATTAATGGAGTACTTGGTTTGATAATTTAAAAAAAGATTTCTTTTGTGAGTACAGTCTATAGTATTCGCTGTTAAATTTTCAAACAAAAATTATTGCAAGCTTATTTTATTACCAATAGTCATGAACTTTTTATTTCAGTTCCTAACGTATTTATCTCCAAGTTTTTACGAAAAAATCGCTGAGATATTCGAATTTACGTAATTTGTTTTACCGTTTTACCATGTTATACATTTTTAAGTTTTTCATTTTATTTTTTAACTATTAAAGAAAAAACCAAAAATTTGTATGCATCACTTGTAGCAAAATATCCTAAAAGCATTTAATTTTTAAAATAAAGGTTTGAATTTATTTTTATAAATCAATTAATTTAAAAAGTTATAACAATTTTACAATGAAATAAGACTTTAAGTTATGCTTCAATGTTGTAATCAATAGGTTTAATTGTAAGTAAACTATAAAGTAAAATAACATGTAAAGTAAAATAACATAACTTTCGAATCAAGAGAATACTTTTTAAAAAAATTTGCGACTTCCTAGACACTTAAAAAAAAAAACCATACCTTATGAGTGGAGGTATAGTAGAAACTTTGAATTTAAATAATGGTTTTTTAGAAAAATCGTTCGTAAAAATCCGCCATCTTCTGAATCTGATATATTTTGCCAACTTTGTTTCGAAAATTATGCCCATGCCATCGGAACACTGGCTATTTCTCTTCTTTTCCCACAAACGTAAAGCGTATAAATGTTGCCAATTTTTCAAGGAATAATAGGTTGTAATGAATTACCTGTAACATATTTTGTCGGTTTAGGGCCTCTGCAAAGAGCGGATAAATAACTGTAGGTAATATTTTCTTCTTTATCGCATATGTACTTTAAAGCCGGAACATTCTTCATGCGAGCAAACACTTTAATAAATTTATGAAATTACATTTGGGTGGAAAACCGAGATGTTCAAAGCCCTGTTAAATATTACGGTTATTTTTCAACCGTTAAATGCCCGTTTTAGACGAATTCCTCTGTTTTCACAACAAATTTGTCGATTTTACTTACTTGCATTATTAGTCGTAAGGAATGGTATGTTTTGAAAATATTCTTGAAACTTTTTAAGTGAAACTTTTTTTCTATCGCCCCAAAATTTTTCGTTCATCTATCGCATGTCGGATTACAGCGTAGTATCTATGGTAACAGTGTATTCTATTGCTTTATTCTTAAAGTGTTGGAATGCGATAATTTTTAAAGTCAAACTTTTATTTTTAAAGGAGCCTTTTAAAAGACACCTATCCAAACAAACACTATTACTACTCTTATTTAGATTCCGCCTTAAGCTGTTGGTGTCCATTCATATCACTTGGAAACAAACTAAACAGACGACAGGACAGCGTTGCTATGATAAGAGTAGGGAATTGACTAGCTATCTAGCAAGGCTGTGCAGTGACTATTTAATTGTGTACAGTCTGTTGTGAGTAGTGCTATTTTATCTGGTGATTTCAATACAGATTATAAGAAAGAGGAATCTGCTCCATTTACTGAATACTGGAGAGAAGTATTCAATCTTGAAATGACAAATGATAGAAATGTACCAACTACGAGATATGGTACTACAATCGATGCAGTCTTTTCTAGGTACATTCAAAAAATAGAATGCAGGACATTATTTACTTATTTAAGTTACATAAAATGTAATTAAATGTTATTAATATTTATAGCTGTGAGACTCTAGGCGAAGATGACGTTATTGATTGAATAAGTGAAGTTGACAACGATTCAATGATTTAAATAAATTTAAGGAAGAAATAGTTGGGGGTGCAGTCAATGAAAACATCAAAATAAGTATAACTTATTTATTATGTGCCGACGTTTCGGCCTACAATGTAGGCCATCTTCAGGGCGAATATGCACTTGTCTCTGAGCTCCCTAACCTGCAACTTGTTTTATTCGCCCTGAAGATGGCCTACATTGTAGGCCGAAACGTCGGCACATAATAAATAAGTTATACTTATTTTGATGTTTTCATTGACTGCACCCCCAATTATTTCTTCCTTAAATTAGAAGATACAGTCGACCAACTCTTCTCTAACATGATTTAAATAAATATTGCTCTTACTTTTTAATGTGCGTTTATCATTTAAATGATTCTATTATGCTTCCGTACTCTAATAAGCAAATTGAAATTAAATTTTATAATTTAATATTTTGTCTACTATTGATTTCCCATTATCATTCCCATTTTTCAATAATTAAGTTAAGTTTAAATTTTAATACCCTAAATCGAATAATTTTCCAAAATTATTAGTTAAATACCTACAAACCGAAAAAAAGTTTCACTTGCATCATGGTTTCATAAAACCCCCAACTTTTTTTTTCTGAGGATGTAAAAATTCAAAACAACTTCCGTTTTAAATACTCTTTTAGGTTTCCGTTTTCATAAGCAATTTATTTTAAAATAATAAAACTCATCGATTTAAAAGAAAAGTATTTTAACTTTGTTGATTTACTTCGTTTCATAGGTCTGAAACAACAATATCAGCTTTGTTGTTTTACCTCGATTACATATGAATACTGCAGGAGAAAACGGGTTAACTCAGTCTTCAGGAGGGTGAAGTTAACCTCGGAATCTTTCAGTACTCTTAACAGGAACAAGGTAGAATAAATCAAAATATAACCTATATAGCCTTATTTAACATAAAAAGTCCCAAAAGTCCATCTAAGCACGTATATACGAGTAAATACGAAGTACTTAGACAGAAATACGAGGTATGTAGATGCTTTGCGAGCTACCTTACCTCATACTTCTCCAGTTACCTCATTCCGATAAACTTGTTTATCCCCTGTATGCACATTCTCTTCTGCAGCCATTTTCACCTGTGTCAAGTTCTTGTTTTCTCCTGTTTGGGTGACACTATGCTGTTAGCCATAGTAAAATCTAACCGAAACCGCTGACATTAAATTAAAAAAAAAATCGTATTTACTTCGTTTTATCGATTTTCATGTTATACGGGGTTTTAATTTAACTTCGATTTGGAAATAACTTTTATATCAATAAGTTTCTAAATCCTTGCGGAACAATTACCTTACAATTTTTGGTCCAGTATGTCCAATGACTTACTGCCAGCTATTTTTATTATTTTTTTTTTTGGTCCATTTTAGAAAAGCGTTTATATAACGAGGCTGTGTTGCCTATCTCTTATTTCTTGTAACCTGGAAGAGAAAAACAAATTGTTTTTAAACTTTTTTTGTATAAAGAACGAGAGAAATCTCTTTTTGTTTGTGTTTTGATGGCAAAATGACGTATTCATCTATCAGATGAATACAAGGTAGGTTAATAAATACAGTAAATAAATGCATATACAATAAAATAAACAAATCAATGCAGATAAATAAATAATGTAATTACATGTAAATAAATAAAAATAAATAAATACAAGCAAACTGGTGGATGACTAGATATTTTAATGCGGCTATTTATAAGCGATACGTAAGCGATGTTCTGTTTATCGTATCAAAAACATTTACTCCCATCAGATCAACTATATATATATATATATATATATATATATATATATATATATATATATATATATATATATATATATGAGAATTGTCAGAGACATTAAGTGTTATTTGACCCACACGTAAGGATACAAGACCCCCGTATCGATTATGGGCTAAATGGAATAGGCAGCTACTTTCCAATCAATTGATTAAATCAGTACAGCTCTCATTGATTTGGTGAAGTGTACGTGTTGGAATTGCTTCGGCAGAATTGGTTTTTGGCCTATGGGCCAATAGATCTTAAGAGGAAATTGTAACTTTAATTACGAGACGGCTAGCGGACCTACAAGTTGGCGAGCAATACCATGAGGAAAGAAGGCAGGGCTTCCTCACCTACGTCACGTAGATCTCAGAGTAAATCCTTCAGTTCTCGGAAATCCCTACTTAATCTCAGAAATACGTTATTTTATTTTTACTTCATCTGGAAGTTCGTTGTATCAGTCTTCAGTTTCCTTCAGTTCAGTTTGCATCATGCCTCCTGAGGACCTTTGTTACAGTGAGTAATTATAAAATCCGTACTGTTAGATACATTTCTGTGGCGTTCGTTTTCTTTTTTAACATCTTGCTATTTAGTCAATAATCAGTTAACCTAAACATGTGTATCGTATTGTAGGAAATGGACCCATAATGCTTAGATCAGTAATGTAAATAGTTCCCTACTCAGGAAAATTGCCAATTTTTTTTATTAATTAAAAACACCGGTTTTCCTTTTAAAGAAAAGTTTATTTTTGCTTTCTGTCTACTTTAATGCCAATGTAGAACGCTGAGTTGCCGTCCCAAAGTTCACGGGTTAGCAAGTCCGGCTGTGATTTATACGGCAGATAATTTATTTGATCTGTTCATAGCTGGGAAGGGTCCTTTGGGATCTGAAGACCCTTCTGGGGCTCACCCCACCGTTATAATGTGCACTCTAAATAGGAAATATGCTGACCATGATCTCCGACAAATCTTCTCTCTGCGCAACTGTTGTACAGTTTCTACCATTTACTGACCCAATATTAGAATTTCAATCCTCAGTTAGAATTTCCTTCACGCCCTCAGGTTGGGAACCATTTTTTTATAATGTTATTGAACCCAAGATTTTATGTTTTCTTGGACAATAAAGTGATGAACTTCATAATCAGTTCTAACATTTTAAAAATAACATAAACAAAACGGATGTGACTGAAAAGAAATTAGGAAACGTTCTAGCTCATTGGTAAGTTTGTGGATCTTAAGCGTGGGTTACATTGGTATAATTAGTGGCAGAGTTGGCTAGGATACTTTTTTGCTGAAATGCTCTACTATGCTCATTTTGGTAGAGTAACTGTATTCACGTTTGCTAGTAATTTGAAAGGATAGTTCGATTTAACGTGCATAATAATGAACAAGGAGGTTAGGCAAAAATATCGAGCCGTTATTAAAAAATGTTTATTTTATTAAATGAAGTTATAGAAGAAGAAACTAGTAGGCAAAAAAGAATTTGGTAAGGGATTGGATTAAGAGAAGTGATAAATTGGGAGCATATGCTAATCTTTTAAGAGAACTTGCTTTGGAAGACCCAGGAGAATATAAAATGTGCTTGAGAATGCACCTGATAGTTTTGAAAGACTGCTGAATTTAATTAAGCCGCATATTCAGAAAATGGGCACATTCATGAGGGATGCAATATCAGCACTTGTTAAAGTAGAAATTACTTTAAATTTTCTGGCTACATGCAATAGTAATCGTAGCTTACAGCAGCTAGAAAGAGACAATCCTCAGCTAAAACCAGACTTGTGTTTGTTTACTTTGGTATAGTTAATAAACAAACCCGTAGAGTAAGATTGTGGAAGTGGGGGTGGGATAGTAGAGTGTACTCTCCCCTACTACTATCTGTAGTACTCCACTGTTACTAGCACAGCCTGTTTACATTATTCTAGTAGGGAAATAATAAGCACTCTACCTCCGAACTTTACTACTAATTATACCAATGTAAACCAGGTATTAGGCATATAAAGTCTTGGAATCTTACGTAAACCATCTACAAAAAGTAGTTATCGGCTAATTACATATAATTGGGTTGATGACCTAAGGTTATTGTGTATACTTGTGGGCTCCTAATCCCTAAGTTGTGAGCAACGTAACTTCCTTTGCCTACCTTAATCTTTTACGTGGATATATTTCAGCTCTAAGAGTAGAAGATAAGAGAGTAGAGAGTAGATGGTGGTAGTTAGTTTATAATATGTAAGAGAGTAGTCATTATGTTAGATTTAGAGCAGTAAATAAGTTAAAATTGATGAGTTAATAAGTTAATAAGGCCCCTAGTGAGTTCATGTAAGAAGTATCTCTTGTATATCCATGTCTCTCTGTTCAATATATATCTTACATGATGTCAACCGTTTGTTAACTCAGTTCACAAATATTGGATCACGTTGTGGCTTGAGGGCTAAATATATCTGTAATTATATTTATCTATATTCTGATTTCCTAAAGTAATAAAATACCATTACGACACAAAGGTAACATGACGGGATATCCTCAATCGCATCTGACGGCGTTACTAAACGATTATATCTCCTTCCCCACCGATCCTTGCCGGTTAACTGATCCACCGGAATATTTGTGGTTGCTAGTGCACTGTTAATGACCATCAAACATCAACTGAAGTAACCCGACTTTTATTACTTTAAGAGCCAACGTGTGAGTTATGTTGTTGGAGAAAACAGCCCGAAAACCGAGCTCTGATATCTTGATAGTATGTTGTTGATGCTTGAATGTATCAATTTAAAGAATCTCCCCTTACGTACATTCCCTGGTTTGTATGATCAGTTGCAATTGTTCTCTCTTTGGTTTGTTGATTTCATAATTATCTTGATATCAAGTGACATAAGTATTCAATGTATATAACTTTATTTAGTAGAAAATACCATGGACCTAAGCTATTGATAATTCAGATTGATGTGGAAATGGTTGCTGGATATATTTTAGAAATGTTGAAAATGGTCGGGGGGTGCAGTCAATAAATTTTACAGAAAATAAATATATAAATAAGTATAATAAATAGGTAATATTTTATTTGTTTCGACGTTTCGGCACAATGTTTAGGCCATCATCAGGGCTAAAAATAATAACAGTACAAATATTGCATTGCCAAATAAAGCATAACAAGTATTATGAACAGAAACGATGACAATGACAAGAAAGGAATCAAATTTAGAAGATAATAAAACACATAGTAAAATTGCATGATAAATAATTTTAATAATGATGATTTTAAGAATAATGATAATAATTATTATCCATAACTATTTTCTTTTTCTAGCTTCTCAAACTTTTCTTTTATTTAAATCAAGACAGAAAGACAAGGAAAAAAAATAAACTAATGTTTGGTGAACTCATCATTCCTATGCGGGGTTTCTTAGGACGATGTGCAAGAAAATAAATGGATTAAAACCTATTAATAATGTAATTCAGTGCCATTTTCCGTTTTCAATCTATGTTTTATATTATTTTTCCAAATTTCCCAAATAGTATCGACCATTTTTCAAATTCTGCTACCATTTTTAGAATCTAGGATACTTTTTCTATTAGATTCAGCTTATTTAGTTTTTTAAAAAAATACTTCGTAAGGCGATCATAACAGCTATAAAACAAGTAAAAACGAATATTTTTCAGGAATATTCCAAAACCAAGGAATGAATTTGAAAGCTGCGACCTTGAGGAATTGGCAAAAGTTGTTTCATTTAACAAGCTTTCTAACGGTCCAATCCACTTCCTATAGTCAGTCTCATTTTGAAGATGTATTGAGGTTAGGATTTCAATAAAGCGTTTGATACAACTATAAAAGTGTGCAGTATTTTTTTTTTAATTGATTGATATTACAACTGTATTACAATAATACAACTAGTAAATGGCTATGTGATACATGATGACAAGTAGAGAAACTACCCACTGGTAGTACTCAAATCACAAGTTCAACTAAGAAGGTCACGTGTCCATCTTCTTTTCAGACGCCTCGGAGGATTATCGGGAATTGAAGAGGAAGCTAGGTTTGAAACTAGAGTGGAAATGAAGTTTGTTATGAAAGGATAGATAGCGGGTTCGGGCGTTATGTATGACTTTATTCTTAACAAAATAAGGAGCATTGAGGATTTTACGAAGGATTGGATTTGATACGAGAGGAATTCGATGGCTTAGTGGAGCCCCAAAGCTCTACTCCGTAAGTCCAAATAGGTCGTATGATGGTCATGTAGATGAGTCTTTTGTAATTAATTGTGAGCTTAGAGCGTTTGTCCAGTAAATGTTGAAGTAGCCTGAAACGTCGAGCGGTTTCTTGTTTTTTCAGTCTTGTATGGATTCCAGGTAAGCGTTTGTCGAGATGCAAACCTAAGTATCGGATCTTTCTACAGGCACCGTGGGATATTATTAAAGTATACTGAAGGGCAGGAAGTCATTGGTTTACGACGTAAGGTAAAAGTGATTTGATGCGATTTTTGAGAATTTATTTTAATTCTCCAGTGATATGGGATTGGAGGCTGTGGTGTGCAGTAAGTGGATTGATGTTGACTGATAATACACATGTATCATCAGCATACGTGTTAAGGATCATTATTTTTTAAATTATTTTCTTGCATATTTGCAATATAGTTCCGAGTGTTCTTTGTCAACATTTATATACTATATGTTTATATACTATATTGACTCCATTTTCAAAATACTCAAGGATGATTTCTTGTATCAAATAATCTTTTACGCCAATAAAAAACCCATACAGAAGACAATGGCCCTCCATGTTAAAATAATTCACTTGATGATCTAAAGCACATATTTTTGTCGGTACCTATAACTAAATATTTAATAAGATCAAGACATTTTTATTTTATTTTATCCGAATCACAACAATCAAATTGGTTTTTTTTTTTATTAAGTATAAGAATAGCTGTGACCCAGTGGCACGCATATGATTGTTTATGCACATTCCTTTTATTTTATGTAATTTTTCGTTTTCTAACATACTAGTTTGGTACTCTGATTTTCCATAGTTTGATTTGGCATTAACTCATACCTATAATTTTAATTTTATCTTCACTGATGTGTTCAGTATTATTATTATTATCTATGTTGAATTCAAAATTTTTTCTTGTATGTTTACTTTTTCTTATGTACTTTTATTATTGTAATTTTTAAACCAAAATCTCTATATTTTACTAATGTAGAAACCAGAAATAAATAAATAAAATAATAAATAAATACTTGTATCACTTCATTGCCACAGTTCGTGCTGATCGGTAATAAATTATTAATTTGATCAGATTAATTTGTACAATAAAACTACATTGTTGCGTGCTGTTCTATGTGTATTCACCTTATCTAAAAATTCAGAATATTAAAAATAAGATGTCCTTAAACTTCTGATTATAAGCAGAATAACTTTGATACATCTGGTTATTTTATTTTAAAAATAGAATTTATTTACCCTCCTTCGTAAACCAGTGACTTTCTGTCCTACTGTACCGTTTAATAACACCCCACTCATTCCAGTGGAACAGGTACGGTACTTAGGACCACACCTTAAAAAATGTTTAACTTGGAATCATACTTGACTGAAACGCCAAGAAACAGCTCGCCCTTACAAGCTACTTCACCATTTACTAGAAACACGCTCTAAGTTCCCAATTAACTATAAAAAGACTCATATACATGACAATCAATAGACCCATCTGGTCTTACGGAGTATAGCTTTGAGAGCCCAATTAGCCATCGAATTCCTCTCATATTCAATCCTTACAATACAAAATCCGTGGTCAAATCCTTATATGCGCCTTACTGACATACGAACAAAGTTATCCATGATGACCTCAATGTCCCATTGGCTACTGATTTGGCCCGTATCTGATATCAATCTTTTCATGAGAAACTTTATTTCCATTTAAACCCATTATTTCAAACCTACCAACCTCTTCAATTCCTGATAATCCTCTGAGGCGTCTGAAAAGAAGAACTCGTGAAGTTCTAAGTTGAATGTTTTGTTCGAGTACTACCATTGGGTAATTTCTCTCCTGGCCTTTATCTCGTGCCATTATATTTACTATTATTCAGTTGTAAATTCCAATAAATAAATGTTTTAAAAAATCGAGTTAGGAGATTTTTTCATCTTTGTGTAGTAACTCTTAAAATAGTTTCTAGCCCATTAGTAGATTTTTGCAAATCCACATTTACTGTTCAGTTATTTTTTATTATGAAAACATAATACTCGAGCGCTATAGTTTCCTTTACAATAAAACGTTATTGTTATGTTGTATGCCTGTTCCTTCACAGCTTACACCGTTTAAAGAGGAGTAAATGCCCAGACCTATTCATCTTGATTTTAAATATTCAAGTATGCTTATTTGAGCTCGTGAACAAAGAACAAGCGCTGTGCAGGTTAACGAAATTATAATGCAATGTGCTTTTACACTCATGTTTGTAAGAGAATGACGTAAAACTATTCAGTTCTCTCATGAATTTTCAAGATAACTAGAAAAAAATTGAAATTTTTTAAAATCTATTAACAGTAACTAATTGACTAAAATGTAACAAAGGTAGATCTTGAAATAGTGTGCTGTCAATTTTATTTAATGATTTCTACATTGTACATAAAATGTTTAAGATGAATTAATCTAGCGATTTGTAAAGATTTTAGCTGTGTTAAAAAAATAAAATTGAATAAATTTGATTGAGTATTTATATATAAAAATGAAAGGTATTTATTATATATATATATATATATATATATATATATATATATATATATATATATATATATATATTTTAAATATCTTCCTTTGTAGCTCAATGTAATGTATACTGTAACATTGTACTCAGTGTAATATTTCATGCTTTCTCTCATGCTATGGACTCCTACATTCCGAACAAAGTTACGAATGTAATTAGATTTTTTTTTTAAGAAATACAAATTTAATTTATAATAATGCTAATAATTTATTATTAACATTGTTTGTGTGTATAGTAAGTAAATTTATGGAATTTAAAACCAATAACAGTTTTAATGCCACACAAAACATGCAATATAAATAATTTATTTAGAAAATAGTAAAAAGAGGTGCTTTTTTTCGTGTGTGAATAGCTATAGAAATCGAGATGGCCTAAGCAAATAAATCTTTTTCTTTAAACGTCATTTCCTCTTCTTCTTTTTTCTCGTTTCTCATTTTTTTTTCTACAAATGTAAATCTTCATGAGATGTCAGATTTTAAAAATTATAGCATGAACACTGAAGAATGAACACCGTCTTAAGGTATTCGAAAATAAGATGTTGCGTAGAATATTCGGTCCGAAAAAGGATGAGTCCACTGGAGAATATAGGAGATTACTTAACGCGGAATTGCGAAGCATTGGGAAGCAAGCTCCCGGTTAATATTATTCAAGTAGTAGCTTCACGAAGATTAAGATGGGTTTGTAAAGTTGCTAGGCTTAGTATATAAACGAATGCTTAAAAAGTTAAGTAACGCTGCACCGACTGGGAAGCATATGCGGGGTTTACCGAGGCGTAAGTGGGAAGATTGCGTTAAGAATGATCTGGAGGATTTGAGTTTGGGTGGTGGTCCGTGGAAGGAAGTTTGTAAACAGAGATTGTATCGGCATCGAGCCTTCGGGTTCGCTAAGCCTTATTATAATTATTATAGCAATAAAAGATTTCAGCTTTAAAAACCTATAAAATATATATATTTTTAAATGCTACTGCCTGAAGTACTATATTTGGAGGGAATAATGTTAGATGCTGATCGAAATTTTGTTGTTATATGTGTTTATAAGCCATTTCAAAAAAAAAAAAACTATTAATTACCTTTTGCTTGCGATTTTTAAAACATCCACTATTCCCAAAAATCACTCTAAAACTAAGACATCTGGCTGTGGAGGTAATTTATCATCAGATAAAAGTAGGCAGAAAATTTGTATTTACCCCACATCGTGGATAACTCCAAGAAAGGATGAACATCTCATTGAATTAGCTCTCGAGATAGGGGATGTATACTAGGGCCTGCGGCACACGGCTTCTAGTACCAGCTACAAGGGAGTCGTGCTGGGTTTCCTGAGATATGCATCTTCTGCCTGGAGTCGCGATCTCACACAAACGCAAAAGAAGAAAAGCCCTCGGCAATTGGAGTTACCGAGGGAGAGTACGAAACAAAAGGAAGCATGTCGGTCCTCGTTGTCGTACCTGTGGAGTCCCTTAAACCATTGAATATGCCCTGATATCCTGCTCTACCATGGATGGACATCATGGTCTGTTACTCAGGAAGACTGGGTTGGTATATCATGGCAGAACTACGGAGATGTACCTCTTTTTCTTGGATTTTCTTCTGAAGAAGCAGATGAAGTTCTACAGTCTACCATCACCAAAACCACTGATCCAACTTGAGGATTAGGAGCGGACGAAATCAATCCGAGAGGACCGAAACAGACATCTGGTGCATTAATACCATTAAAGTGACCGAGTATCTTTCAAACTATCCCTAATATAATAATTAAATAATAACACTTTATTTTATTTCGTAGCAATAAGATTTTCAAATATCATCCGCACTAACCCACTCTTGACCAAAACCCAACAAAGAACAGTAAGAGATGCTGGTCTTAACTTTCGAAATAATTAAAGATGAAACCAAAAATTTAATTAAATTTCAAATGTTTACTCATGTATTTTTATTTTAATGGCTGACTTTTTTTATTCTATTCTTTCATAACTAATTTTGTAGCTTTAAATTTCAATTTCCATTAGCATCCATATAGCAGTATTTATTTAGACTGGTAACATAGTTAGTTCATAAACAATGGCGTAATGATATAGGTATTATAGCGG
This sequence comes from Arma custos, assembly GCA_037127475.1. NCBI lineage: Eukaryota > Metazoa > Arthropoda > Insecta > Hemiptera > Pentatomidae > Arma > Arma custos. The sequence goes on from CM073760.1 coordinate 37,653,781, forward strand.
ATTTGTCATTTTCTAATGGTATGATAAATGAAGTGAAGAAATAGAATAATAAAATGCAATACCTTATTTGTATGTATTTGTGCGCCTATAAAACAATTTATTGACAAAACTTAAACCTTGTGTCCTGTTTATAAGACTGTTCAAAAGTCTCCTTTTAAGAAGTATTATTACGGAATTTGTTTAGTCATATTTACCAAGATTCTCTAAAAATATTTTGTCGACCCTTACTGAATATTTTCGCTAACGTTTTTTTATAAAAAAAAGGTAGTTTTGTTGACTTGCCGTGAGAGTAGTGTTGCTCAGACAGCGAGGCACGAATACCTCTGAGATCTAGTGAAGTATGGTGGCATCAGGTTTCTGGACATGGCCATTGCCAGTTGATTTGAAAATAATTATAGATGAAGGTATATTGCTTAATTATTTATTGTTTATTTTAAATATTCTTTAAAACCTCAGGATAAGAGTTTTTCAATGTTTTTTTTGTCTTTGTATTAAAAGTTGAAAGTTAAACGAGACATAATGATATTTAAAAAAAAGAATTATGTTTTTTTTCATTGTACCTAGTGGGTACTCCTACTTATATTTTATTTAAATGTTTTCTAAATTAATTAATCTAAATCAGTACTATGGTTTTCCCTGGTACAATTTATTAAATTATCTAGCAATATATTAAAACGTTAATATAATATTTTGATGTTTAGTTAAATATGTACAAAACTATATATGTTATAACAGACTAAGTCAATTACTAATTTTTTAATACTTAAATAATCACTTGGTTAATTAATGAGTCATGTTATTTCAAATTAATAAATCATCACAACAGTCCACTCTTGGACTTAAACAGATTGCCTTGAAAAAAAAATTGGTAATAAATGATAAATACAAATGCTCATAAAATATTAAAGGAAGATGCACTTGACAGGAAGACCTGGAAACAAACTTTGTAGTAAAATTTGGTTGAAGAAAACCTCATATTTTGAGAAACTCTCAATAATTAAAAAAATATCGTTGATAACCAATTACTTTTAATTTAACAGAGGTATTATTAATTTCGTCATTTATATATAGCAGCCATAAATATGAATGTGATAAATAAATGTTTAATAGCCAAAACTCGGGTATTTATGTAAGATTTCAAATTATAAAATTTATTTAGATAGATTTCATTTATACAAATGTGGAATCTAAAATTTATTCATTTTAAAACCTTACTCAGAACCTGGAACCCATAACTAGTGTCCCTCCATGTACAAGAAAAACATTTTATTATATACTTATAAAAGAGGGACTAGAATACTACTTTTCAACATAATCACCATTCAAATTCAGGCACTTATCATAGCGGTGGACAAGCTTTGAAATTCTTGTGTCATAGAATTCTGCCGCCTGTGATCTCAACCACTTAGTGACGCATACCTGGAGCTCCTCGTCGTCGTCAAAACGCTGTGTTGTTAGCCAGGTCTTCATTTTCGAGAACAAGTGAAAAACAATTAGTGCAAGATCAGGACTCTAGGAGGGGGGGTGTTAGGAAAAACTTCCCAGTTGAACGAGTTCAGGAGTTCTTGCATACGGTTTGCAGAAATTTGCAACAAAGTTACCAGAAATTTAATTGTTTTTTTTTTAGAGGAACTTGTGTGCCCCCACTCCATGGACTGTAATTTTTTGTCACGATTCACATGTTCCATCGAGGTTTCGTCTCCTGTTACGATTCGTCCCAGTAGTGCATCATCATAATTGTGGTAGGCACCCAAAAACGTCAAAGCTCCCCCCTCTTTATGGTGATCTGTAAGCATTTTTGGCACCCATCTTGCACAAAATTTGTGGTAGGCTAGCTTCTGTGACAATTTCAAACAATAAAGTCCGTGAAACTTGTGGGAAACCTAGCGAAAGCTCAGTTATTGTGAAACGGCGGCTTTCACGAATCTATTCGTCAACTTTGGCAACCAGATCGCAGTTCACAATGCTCGGACGTCCACTCTTCTCTTCACCATAAACGTTTGTTCGGCCATTTTTAAACTGAATGCACCACTTCCTGACAGAACCGTCACTCATTAAGTTGTCATTGTTGGACATTGACGGAGGTGCCGAGCACGAGCACACCAAAGCATACGCTATTGGCGCACGCCTGGCGGCATCAGGTGGAAACGTTCCTTACTTTCTGAAATGCCCTCGTATATGTCAGCCACCTCTGGCTTCTTTTTTTTTTTCATTTAACATATTACTTATTTGTATATAGAATGTGAAATATAATAGGTGAGAAGATTAAAACTGTTTGCAAATAGTAATGTTGAACAAATTCTTTGAAAGTAGAGATCTAGAAGGCGCCTGAGACAAGAGAATATTGATGAGATAGCTCCTCATCCTTTCCACGATCTAGCTAAGTCTAGGTCCTCTCCTGACAAACTGGAGGAGGTCAAGAGTATCAGATAAAATTAGATGGGGAAAGATAATGCAGCAGAACAGAACTCACTAATTGGGCCCTACAGCTCTAAAAATATCCATTTTTAAATTGCTAATTTAAAAAAATACTAAAAATCTCATTTTATCTATTTATATATAACTGAATACAGTTGCCTGGCCGAAGGTTCCGGGGATGGATCCTTTAGGATATTTCTACACAAACCAAAGCCCTTGTAGGATGGAATCCCTAAGATTCGCCTTACCCTCCCGCTTCAAGGCTCGCTCGCTATTTCCCCATCTCATTAAGTAGCCATTGTGACAATAGCTATCTTTACCACATTCCAGTCCATTTACCATCACTGGCAGGCTCAATTATGAACGTCCATTTTTCCTAGCTTCTTTCGTTGTAAACAAGCTACATGTTGTGAAACCCCGTTTAGGTTACTTGATAAGCAGATTAATAGCCAGACTGTCGTAATGTGAGCTCCAACCATTTTGGCTTTCTCATTGAGTGGATCAAGTTGGACTTTTCCGTTTTGAACATAACTATCAACGATCTCTACTTAGTTGATGCTGATTCCAGAGAAAATGTGATAGTTCTTGGTATAATTATGTTTGTAATCTTAAGATTTTGCGATACTATATTTGTATCGTACTTAGTTTGTATTACTTTAGACTTTTCTTTGAGTCGACATTTCAAGTGTATCCTAAAAGCTCGGAAGACCAAACTGATTTTTGTTACTTCTAGCCATTATGTTAAACTAATTAAAACTTAAATTAATTAAGAGCTGTTATTAGATCCTCCTTTGTGAATCGAAATAAAATAACGTTGTGCCTTGATAACATTTCATTCTGTAACAATTTGAAACGAAAGGCAGTCTGGATTTTAAAGGCTAAGATAGATTCTATAACAAAATTAACATCATATTTCGTAGTAATTCCTAACCTAATAATAAATCGTAAACAAAACATATTTATGTTTTCAATTGGTTTACAATGAGTTGTTATGTCTGAATGAACTCTGATTTCTGGTAAACGTTCCGTGAACTTCGCTATAAAGCTGCATCCTTTCCGTGTTTCACTCCAAACTTACGCCTAGAAAAATGCAAACAGCCCTGTGTACCCAAAAATTGGATCCAACGAACTTTGGATACAGATATGACAATGGGAATTCCTCACCACTGTACAATTCATACCCTCTATTAGAAGCAACTAAAATTTGTGCAAGAAAAAACGGAGTTCTGCATACAATTGTATAGGTTCGCTGAAGAAGAATGCCAGGGCATGCTAGTTAGATGACGCAAATTGAGACAGACACCTTCCTTGAAATCTTATGATTAGTTTTCCAAAAAGCAAGTTGGTGTGCCTCTACAAACATAAATTCTGGTCCTTATCGTTATGAGTTGTAGGCACTTATCCCAGCTTCCAATAACTCTAAATGTCGAAACCCCTTAGACATAAATGTTAGTTTTGGGATGTCTAGATTGTGGAGGATATGTGTACACACTTGTTCAGTTAGCTAATTAAATATTACATACTGCAAGTATATTGATATTACATGTACATACTTCAATTAGCTAACTAAGCTGTCCATCACTCATGCACCTTCTTACAGCAGCCAGCTGGGCAGGCATCTTGGTGACCTTGGGAATGTGGATCTTGACATATTTCCTTATCTTTATTTTTCTTATAACTGTGTTTTAATTTGAGTTCTAAGAAATTTATTGTGCATCAATAGTTTTCTCTATCCACTGAGATAGTTTTTTTTCTCCATTTTCCCATTTCATTTAAGTGTTTAAAGCTAGGAAGGAGTTCCCAGGCAAGATAATTCATCTTTATCTCTCTGTCATTGTAGGTCAGGATTTGTTTACGTTTCTATTCTTCATTTGTCTTACTTTCCTTATGTTCATTTCCCATGTCCTTCTTACCAACTTCTCCTATCCAATTATAACCGAGTTTGTTGCAAGTTTGAAATCAGTGTATAAAGCTGACATCAGCAAGTACTACCAATTTGACTTGTGAAATATGATTTGACCTTTTGGTCAATTTCACATGCTATGTTTCCATCATGATTATTTCCTTTCACATCTATAAAAATAAAAAAGAGGAGAGCACTAAAACTGTCCCCTTTCTGTACTCCATATTCCATCTGAAAACACGGTGGCTCTTATTAATTTTTAACATAGGTTTTGGTTCATGTTAAGTTTATTATATTACAAATATTAAACCATCTTGTTTGCCAGTTGCTTATTAGAAATTTCATATTTTCTTTCTTTTCCATTGAATCAAAGACTGATAAAAAATTCATTAATAAAAAAAAAACATAACTATTGAAAAATTTTGAAAAATTAAAAAATTAAATTTGCATGTTTAAAATAATGGTGTAATATATATAAGTAACGTAATTGGGTTCATTGGTTAAAAGTAGGGATCTCTTCTGGACTTGAATTTTATATTACCTGAAAACCAACAAGGAAATATGTTCAGTTTATGGAAATACAATAGAGACTATAATTTTCTCTTTTGGAGAATCTTTCTAAAAATATTACGTATTCAATTAGAAATGTCTCATAGTTTCTTGCAAAAAAAAAAGTTTGTGTTATCTTCAAGTTTTGGTGTAGTTCTTACATTATTCATTTTAATTATGGTTTTACATAATAATAATATAACATAACTATGACACAATTTTTACTGATTTTTTTTTTAAAGATAGATTTAAAGAATATAAAGATATATCATCTTTTTATATAAAGATAGATTTAAGAAAAAAAAGTGAAGTGCTGATTCCTAGATGCTTCCATTGCCATTACCGGGAATCTGCAAAACAGTTTTAACCCATTTAATGACAATCATACATCATGAAGACTTTTTTCTATTTATTGTTGCTTAACAAGTTATGGACAAAACTGAGTCGTAACTAGTTATATTTTAAACCTTTAGGGTTGGGATGGGATCCACGACATAAGTATGTTGAGAGGAGTCTGTTGTATTAATTTCAGAACCCTTGAGTTATCACAGGGTTAAAGAGAAAAAACAACTAGCTGAAAATGATAAAGTTCATTTACATTTGGCAAATAACTAAATTTCACAGATCTTCTTATAATTGTGTATCTTCGGTGTTATTGTTAAACCATTTCTTTTACTTTGCTTATAACTTCTTTTATATTTATAAAATGTATAACTTCTTTTATAAAATTTTATATTTATAACAGAGCATTTTTTCGTCAACAAAATAAAACTTGATAAAGATCATTTTTAAAGGAATATCCCTTAAGTTGGAAGTACTGTGAGCACTACAGTGATTTTTAAAAATATATTAAGAAACTTGTTATAAAAGCTATTTCTATGTTAATAAATGCTTGATCTGGCTTGGTCAACTTAACCATATAGAATAAAAACAAAATACAGCATTTTATTTTATTTTTAAATAAAATAGATTACGAAGATAGTAATTTATTATAAATACAGATTTATCAGAGGTTTAAAAAAAAAAGTCCTCTTTTGGTAGTTGGGACTGAAGTTCTTATAGGCTTAAAATGGAAATAAAAGATGTAGGCCGCCTGAGCAAAGGAAAGACCCCTTAATTTATCTCTTTTCCACAATTTATGTTGTTTTATATATATATATATATATATATATATATATATATATATATATATATATATATATATATATATATATATATATATATATATATATATATATTATTTTTTACTATGGTTCTTTTTAATTATTTAAATATATATTTTTTTTTAATTTTGAAGAGAAAAGATTGTCTTGGCCGGGATTTGAACCCTAGTCGCCCGCATCTCTAGCACGGTGCTCTAACCATGGGTTCGAATCCTAACCAAGATCTTTATAGTCCATATAGATATATATATATACCTTATGTTAAGGAATGTGCTAGTATGTTATACTGATATTAAAAGAAAAGTATTTCATATAAAATTAATAACAAATATAATTGTAATTTATCACAACATCATTTGTTCTCTCTTCTTTACATTATAGTTTGTTTTTTTTATAGCTGTATTTTTTAATAACAAAAGAAATATGTTAAATCAAGCATGAGGTGATATTTATTAAATACAGTATCATCAGAATTATTTTATTTAATTAAATGACAATAAAATATATTCTTTATCATATTTCTTTTGTTATTATTTATTCGTTTAAAAGAAAAAAAGAAAATGATAATACAATTATTTTGGAGAGCATTTTTTAAGTTTGTGGTTATGGGTGGGTCATTTGTTGAAAAGACATTTATTATATTTTATAACATTACAGTTATATTTTATAACTGATACCAGTAATTATAAATTTGTTTAAAAGAAAACATGTTTTTTAATAGATAACCTCAAAAATTAAAAAATAAATACATCTAAACATGTGGACATAATTCAGCAATGTGTTCCAATATCTTTTGAAACAAGCACTCTTTCTCATACCTCCTCATGCTTATATCTTAATATCTTAAGAGCAGCATCATCACATCTTATGTGTTCACTGTTGTGTATCAATCGATCTATCGATTATCTGTGATCGAGTCTCAGGTCCCACCCTTTTGGGTAGTACCTCCTCGAGTGTGTTATCGACAACAACAATGTTACAGTGTGTACAGTCTTATTGAATAAATGGTGTTATAACTATTTGTGTGTGTTATAAGTAGTTATATTCCTAAATGAGTACCAATTTAAACATAACAGTGCATTTATGCGCTTTTCCCCAAACTCAATTGATTACAAATTACAATTACAAAAAGGGCATGGTGACCTATTATACCAAATTTATTCCAAATATTTCAACGCTGACGTACCCATTGAGTTTACTTTTACAAAAGCAAAAAAAATTCGACTGGTCTTCTAGATGTGAATCAGCCTTTAAACAATTGAAAAATGAAATTTCTAGCGATAGAGTCTTAACACCCTTTAGTCCAGACCTTCCTCTCTCGGTAGCTTGCGACGCCTCACCAAACGGGATAGCAGGAGTACTCTCACACACCATAAATGGCATAGAAAGACCTATTGCTTTTGCATCACGTGCATTGACCAAAACCGAGATGAACTATAGCCAACTAGATAGAGAAGCCTTGTCTATCGTTTTTGCTCTCAAGAAATTTTATTATTATATTTATGGCAGAAAGTTTACCCTTTATACTTGTAATGGCCCTTCTCCCTGAAAATATTAAATGGGCTCAAAAGGTTCGTGGACCGATAAATAGGAGAAGAAATAAGCCAGTTACAAAAAATAAGGGGCCCAAAATAAAATATATTTTCTAATTATACATATATATAAATACATACACATGCAAATAATAGTCATACATCAAATAATTATATAATGTCTGATACAAGCCTGAAACAATAGTCTGGAGAGAAGCAAGAGGAGCTGGGGCACCTTGGCTGGCTGAGGGCAGATACAAGAGTGAGCGAATTAAAAAGCGCTGTTATACGCCAAAATTACCCCCTCTCCTCTCCTTGACATCGTCCGACCAATGACACTTTGTTATTTAATCAACAGTCGCAGATCCAACATTAAAAACATCGCAGGTCAATGTTACAATTGTTAATGCTTAAATCTATAATAATTCTTATAAGTTATAAGTTCATAATGATTCTTTAATAATTTAATAATAATTCATACAGATCACCACTGATAACCGGCCACTGACCTACATTCTGCACGAGAATGCACATCTTCCAGCAATGACGTCCGCTAGGCTTCTGCGCTACGCAACCTGGCTCACAAATTTTGACTATCAAATTGAACATAAAAAGGCAGAAGAAAATGTACACGCCGATTTCCTTTCAAGATCCCCTTTCCAAGAAAATATGTCCCAAATTGAACAAAATATAGAAGAAGAAGTCTCGTTAATTTCTAATGAAACCATATACACTATTTTCAACGATACGCTCAATTATAAAACCCTCGCTGAAGAAACCTCGCGAGATGAACAATTAACCAGAATTAAATCAGACCTTTTGAAGGGTGAAAACAATAACACTGAACTCTATCTGCAAAATGGCATAATTTTTAAAGGACAACGAGTTGTCGTTCCAAAGTCATTACAACAAGCAGTTCTTAACGAACTTCATTACACCCATGCAGGGGTTGTAAAAATGAAACAGTTATCCCGTCAATATGTTTACTGGAAAAATCTAGACACAGACATTGAAAATCTCGTCAGAGCTTGTCAGGAATGTGGACAAATTAGAAAAAATCCTCCCAAAGCTCCAATCCATCACTGGGATGAACCCTCGGAGAATTTTGATAGGTTTCATATGGACTACGCGGGACCATTCCAAGACCACTACTTCTTTCTTTTAGTAGACGCTAAGTCCCGCTGGATAGAAGTCCGGTTCTCCAAGAATGCACCAACAACAGATGCAACCATTCAATACCTTATATTCTCAACTCACGGCCTACCAAAAGTCCTAGTGTCGGATAATGCAACAATATTCAAAAGCGAAACATTTCTCAAATTCTGCACACAATATGGCATTCAACAAAAGTTCATAGCACCAGGACATCCCGCCACAAACGGTATCGCAGAACGCAATATTCAGACCTTTAACAGAAATTACAGGCCATGTCTCGTTCTACGTTACCCCTCCAAAGAAAAGTCCAAGAAATCTTAATGCGATACAGGTCGACCCCGCTAGCATGTGGGAAATCACCATCAGAACTGTACCTACAACGTAGAATACGGATTAAATTAGATCTGCTGAAACCACCTCCACAAACACCAGCTTTACCCAGCACCACTCTGGGTACACGCCAACTAAGTTTGGGAGATCGCATACAAGCAAGATGGTACCCCCATACTGGAAAACCAACATGGAGACTCGGAACCGTAATCCAAAAAATTGGGAAGCTTCATTACATAATCAAACTCGACATTAACGGATATAGCCTGAAGAGGCACATCAATCAATTGATTTGCATTGCGAGCGACGCTAAACCAAAGAAGAGAGTGGTGTTTACTCTACCCCCCAAGAATCCAACCAATGATGTCGAACCAAAAAGTAAACTCCCAGAAGACGTCCAGCCAGAACCAAGACCAAGACCATCGAACCCCCCGCAGCAACAAGAACATCCTAGGGGCCAGCCACATCCCATGCTGAGACGAACAAGCAGAGAACGGAGGCCACCAAGAAGATTCCAAGAATATGTTACTCAATTTACCCCTGGATTTTCGCATGCCATAATTATTTTAATAAGTGTGGGAGACTGTTGTGTATCAATCAATCTATCGATTATCTGTGATCGAGTCTCAGGTCCCGCCCTTTTGGGTAGTACCTCCTCGAGTGTGTTATCGACAACAACAATGTTACAGTGTGTACAGTCTTATTGAATAAATGGTGTTTTAAGTATTTGTGTGTGTTATAAGTAGTTATATCCCTAAATGAGTACCAATTTAGACATAACATTCACTTAACAGGAATACATCTATCATGTCCCAACTCAATGTTACTATTAAAACAATATCTCAGTTAACATATGATATAACCAATATATAATCAACTACTTAGATAACATGTATCAGTTATAAAATATAACTGGGATGTCTTTTTGACACGAGGCGAGTTAATAACAAGTTTATTCATTAACATTAAAACCAAGTATTTTCATCTACTACCCAATTGTTTCAAAATATTTCACTTACAGTTATTTTTCCAATATTCTTTTCTTTACTAGTTTTCTGCTGCTTCCTAAGCTTTTAATTTCATATTTTAGATTCATTACTTTATCTCCAACATCCTATGTTTTTTTTCTTCTGACTAATAATTTATTATTAATTAATTATGTTGACAGAGGCGTGGAGGGAGGGTGAGATGAGGAGTGGGGGGGAGACGCCCCCCCCTGAGCGGGCCGGCCTGGTGAAGTCATGGTACGGCTACGGGGCATTAGCTGAGGAGGAAGAGTCCACTGCCTCTGCATCTCCTGCGCAACAGGCCAAAGGTATATTATATTATATTTATCTTTAATGTTGCAAATATACAAATATTTCATAATTTTAATATACTTCCTAATAATTTTTGTAAAGTAATTTGGTTTTTAGTTGATAAAATATCAAAGAAAGAAATCGGCACATATCTTTAATACAGCTCAGCACAATGGTGAGAGGCTCATTAGCTGATATTGATAAATATTTACTCTAATATCTAATATTTACCCAATATAAATTACTTCTAAGAAGAGTGTGAAATGGTGAGGGGGTGCAGTCAATAAATTTTACACAAAATAAGTTTATCTTATTTATTTGTGCCTATGTTTCAGCCTAAGTTTTAGGACGTCATCAGAGACATAAATAACTTAAACTTATTTATGTAAAATTTATTGACTACACCCCATTTATTGACCATTTCACACTCTTCTAAGATATATTGAGTCAACCGTTTCCACATCAATATAAAATTACCACTCTTATTTACTTCAGAAATATAATTTTAACTGATAGATGGCTCATACTTATTTATGCACCTGTGGTCTAGTGGTTAGTGCAACAAATTACTGAGCCCAAGATCACGAGTTCGTAGGTGGCTCTAGAATTTTTTCAAGGGAGTAAAAAATCATTAGTTATGCCATCCTTTGGAATGGATGTTAAACTGGGGTCCCGAGCCTGTACGATGTCAGGTACTCGTTAAAAATCCCTATCCTAATTAAACCTGGAAAGGCAAAATTTAGAGCTCACAACGTAGCATCATCCGATTAGCCATAGCAACAAAAAGTGACGTTAAATGAAAAAACAAAACTTAATTATGCAACTATTACCTCTTGAAAGTAAAAAGAGTTTAAAGTTAATTTTTTTTTTGCTCAGGATTAAAGCGGATAACTCCAAAATTTCAAAAATTAACTTTTTCACTTTTTCTAATAGTTTGGTCAAGCAATTTTGTCTAACACAATACTTTGCCACTTTATTTCTACTTTTTTTGCCCAGTTATGAACCTAATGTTTCAGGAGCATTAAGCATTGCTTGACTAAAAATGTGAAAAAGTCAATTTTTGAAATTTTCAGTTATCTGCTTTTGATTCTTAACTATTCGTATGTAAAGAATGTTTTTTATCAGAAGAGAACCACATAATTACCAATGGCAATTACCAATAGGTTACTTTGGATTATAGAAGTGTTATGAATAATGTTTTTCAAAGGCTTAACACATCTGCAAGAATTGAAATACTTATACTTATTTTATAGTTATTTTAATTTTGTGCCTGTGTAACTTTAGTTTTTTTGTTCTTATTCCAGATCGTATCAAATGGCGATCAAGCTTGGCCCTTGGGTCAATCCTCAGCCGCTGGTCAAGATCGAGGATAGACCTTGGCAGTACCGAAGGCCTGAGGAAATGCCATACGGTATTGACCCTATCTCAAGAGCCTATGAAACCTGTCAACAGGCTCAGGCATGGCAACTTAGTTTGTTCAAGGTAAGCTTGGTCAATTAGATCAATAAATTTCATAGTTGGACTATTTTTTTATTTAGTGTATAAAACATATTGATATTTGATAGCAAATGACTGGATTGATATTTTTTATAAATTAAAATTATAAATATTGGTCTTGTATGTTATATCGAAATTTCAAAAATTAACTTTTTCACCTTTTTTGCTAGTTTAGTCAAGCAGTTTTATGCTCCCGAAACTTCAGGATCTAAACCGGACTAAAACCATGAGAAATAAGGCAGCAATGTGTCTTGTGAAGCCTAAACGTTTGACTAAACCAGTGAAAAATGTGTCAATTTTTGAAATTTCAGAGTTATCTGCTTTTGATCCCAAATACCTCATGCTTTGAGTGAATACTGTATATTGGGCATTTGGGAATTACTGAAAAAAATCATGAGTGATCTAGATGTACTAATCAATGATTATAAGAATATTTGGGAGCTATACTGCAAATTTGTATCAGAAATTTGAAATTTACAATTTTTTAAAGTGACTTTTGATGAAAAAAAATACTGTTAAAGAGGTGATTTTTCATCTATTATTATATCTGTGCTACATTTTAAGTTCAATTTTTGATGTTTGTATACGTGTTATTTTTACAGATTTATTTTTCCCTTTTTTAAAATTTAATTTCACATTTACAATCAGGTGTTATAACCCAATTTTGATCTTTTTTATGATTATTTTGGTGTTTTTATTAACTTCACTTTGTACTCATTTAATTTTTTTTATTTCATGTAAATTATGTGATTTATATTTTAAGAAACATGTTTTACACCAATACAAGAATCACTTATATTTATTGTTTTATCATACCTGAATATACATTTTATTAAATGTATATTTATACTATTAAAAAAGTAGATGTTTTTATCTGGCCCCAAAAAATATACACTAAATGCAAAATTCATGTAAGAAAGAGAAAATCAAGAATTTAAGAATCCATGTCCCTGGTAAGCTTATTACAACAAATTCATTATGTTTTCTTAGTCTTTGTACAATACAAACTTAGGCTTTGTAAACAGAAATCAGAGATAATATTTGGAAATGGTTTCACTCTTCTCTTTATATTGTGTTAATGTTCCTCTTTATAGATCATTGTCTTTTCCAACTGTTTTTAAAATTAATTTCTGCTAATTAATAAAATAAAGTTGTATACATGTTTACATGGTCTTTCTATTCATTCAATAATCTTATAATTTGTCTTTTTGCAAAAATTGCTTACATTAACTTTATCCAGTTTGAGTTAATAGCTATATAATTACTTACTTATTAATAAAATATTTTCTGATATTTGAGATTAAAATTGTGCTATTAAGTTTATAGGTTCAATTAAATGAATGATAGTTAGTTTTTAATTTGAGAAAAAGAATGTGATTTTTTTAATGTCTGGGTTTTCATTGCTCATTTAACAAATTTTCTAGCCTCCTCGTCTATAGTGTCTTACAATACAAAATTATATTTGCTAATAATTATGTTTACTCCCATACTAAATGCAGGCATTAATCTCAGTTAAAAAGTAATTAACTTTAAAATAATTTCAGTAAAGTGTTCAAACAAGTTTGGACCAAAATGTGGAATGACTGGTTACCTCATTTTAGTTATAACATTTAACTGAGAATCTATGCACCATCAGACTTCTAAAAATAGTCAAGAGGCTCAAATGAGCTAGAGTAGTTTGTTAATGAGTACAGAACGACTCTTTGAGTCATAATTATTTCTTATTACAAGACTAAAAAACAGGCCCTTCTAGACTTTGCAATCTTGAAATGGCTTTTAAGCTTGGCCAGCTGGCTTAGTTCCAATGACAATTATGATGTTATGTAGTAACTTATTCATCATGCTGAATCAGAGGAAATATAGTTCTAATAAAAAAAAGGTAGGCCTTAACTTCTAGAATTACCAAGAACATTAATTCATAATGCCACCCCAATTAGTTATATCAAAATTGTGTTTCTTTAGTTAATATTAAAACTGTGTGTGTATGGGTGTCCATGTGTGCATGTACAGCTTTTACTTATGGAATTATGGAAACTGTTTACAAAATAATTGTTTGCACTTTAATTTAGGAATTCATTAAAGAAGAGTACAAAAAGATTTTAGATGTTGATCACTCTTTTCTTACTGTTCTATTAAACTCATGCCACATGAACTCTATGGGGTTATGGTTTGGACTGTATGTTGGCCACACCACTCCTATCATGTCCAAACATCAAATTTGCAAAATGTGGTATTCATCTATTTACTTTGAAAACTCTCTAGATGAGAAACCTACTGTTACTAAGTGTTGTGTCTTCCCTCAAAAATCTAGTTTGTGCATCATTGTTTTTACTTACCTCCTCTTTTTTGAAAGAAATATAAAAGTGTTATTTCCAAGGTAATTCCATTTAGATGTCACTAAATATAAAAATCAGTTTATATTCATCCATTTTTCGTTGCTCTTCAGTAAACTTCCATTGCCTATGGTACGTTAGTACTAGTATTAATAGTATTAGTTGACCATATAAGTTGTATTTATTGGTTGAATGATATATAATAGTCAAAATTATTATAACTGAAAATGTTAAAATGTTAATAAAAAACAATAATATTGGTAATTAATGTAAGTGTATAAATTTTATGGAGGATAGGAGAAACTGTGGAAGCAAAAAAAAATCTTAAATGGGGAACTATTTATAATATTATATATATATATATATATAATCATATATAACATATTTCTCCTTTAGTCACTTACCAAATTCTTTTATAGTTTTATATTCATCCATCAAGGGAAAAAGTTTGAAAATTATGTGGATAAGACCTAACTGACATTAAAGTGTATTAAATTTTATATTGACTTACAGAATTTTATCTAAACATATGTACTAACCAGAACCTCTAAAAAATGTTTATTGGGAAATCTATATGTCAGGAGAGTTTCACAAAATATAAATATGTGATTGTTGTACATGACTCGAACTGTTCTTTCTGCTTCAGATGTTCCTCTCTTTTATCGATGGCCTCCTCTTCAAAATACTCAATCACAGCAGAGGGAAACTATGTGCAGGTTGGAAAGCCAGAACCCGCTTCTACTAAAATATTATGCAAACTGTGCCTCTCTCAGGTGAATCTGCCATCCACATGGACTCTTCAATGTGGCTGCACCTTCTGCACTGAGGTACTGAATATTTTTAAAAATATGTATAAATGCTTTAAATATAGCCTGGTAGTACTTACTATTTCCATTCAACCATTTATTTATTTATATATATATATATATATATATATATATATATATATATATATATATATATATATAACCATAAATAATACATATGAATCACTCAAACCCATAAGTAATGTAAATATTTTAACGTAATTGGATTTTAGAACAATCATATATATGATTCAACTACTCCTGTGAGCTTTGCCAGATTAGTTATGAAATATTAGTAGAAAAAATGTTCTTTCAAAGTGCCTTGAAGTGGAATTTGGAAATCCAACGATAACTAATATTATGTAGTGTTTTGTTAATTTATAGTTGGTCAATTAAGTGAGATATGTAACTAGAGCACTGTTTTCTTTTATTATTTCATTCAACTCTTAAGGCATTGTCATTACTTTGTCTTTGTTTACAGAAAAGATTATTCTTCATTATGAAAAAATCATTCAGTTTCAATCAATCACTTTTAGAATTTAGCTCGTTATTACAATTGATGTTATTACGATTTGCCATTAGTATGATTTGATAAATCAAGTTAAGAGGCTCGGCAAAGTAATGCTTATAAACATGCAAGGTAATATGGACCTCATTATAAAGTCAACATTCTAATTTACTAAAGTGGTATTACAACGGTATATGTTCATTTTTGTATGAGCATACTTTATTGAAATATAGTGAAAACTACATAAAATGTCTTTAAGTGAAAAAAGTAATTTTGCGAAAATGTAACATAGATTGTTATTAGGTTTATCTCTTATATTCTAAACTTTATACAAATTAAGAGCAAACAATATTGCTAGTCACTTAAGGTGATATATATATATATATATATATATATATATATATATATATATATATATATATATATATATATATATATATCTTACTGATATTATAAATGTGAAAGTTTGTATGTTTGTCTCTCTTTCACGCAAAAACTACTGAACAGATTTGGAGTAAACTTTACATTAATATAGTTTATACATCAGAATAACACATAGGCTATAGCAAGCGCGGATTTTCGGGGGGGAGGGCGCATGGGTGCATATGCCCCCCTACTGTTTTTTTAGTTACTGTGGAGAATCCATTATAGTACATAATTAAAGGCAAATCACATGATAATAGTGGTTAAAATAACAAAAAGAACATGGGTGAAACTATTGTTTTGATATCCTACTAATATTATAAATGCGAATATTTGTTACTCATTCACGCAAAAACTACTGAACGGATTTGGATGAAAGTTATTGAGTAAAATAGGTTATACATCATAGGCTACAGCAAGGGCAGATTTATGTGGGGGCACATGCCCCCGTGCCCTCCTTTATAGTACATAATTAAAGGCAAATCAGGAACTTAGCATCTTGAAATTTGTAGATTGATTCATTGTATAGTTATTCTGATGTATAAACTATATTACTGTAAAGTTTCATCCAAATCAGTTCAGTAGTTTTTGCGAGAAAGAGACACAAACATACAAACTTCCACATTTATAATATTAGTAAGATTAGTAGGATATCAAAACAAATAGTTTCACTCAGGTTCTTTCCGTTATTTTAACCACTATTACCACATGATTTGCCTTTAATTATGTACTATAATGGATTCTCCACAGTACCTAAAAAATTGTAGGGGGGCATGTGTCCCCGTGCGCCCCCCTCAATCTGCGCTTGCTATAGCCTATGTGTTATTCTGATGTATAATCTATATTACTGTAAAGTTTCATCCATATCAGTTCAGTAGTTTTTGCGTGAAAGGGAGACAAACATACAAACTTTCACATTTATAATATTAGTAGGATATCAAAACAAATAGTTTCACTCATGTTCTTTCTGTTATTTTAACAACTATGATCAAGTAATTTGCCTTTAATTATGTACTATAATGGATTCTCCGCAATACCTAAAAAACTGTCGGGGGGCATATCACCCCGTGCGCGCCCCCCTAAATCCGCGCCTGCTATCGCCTATGTCGTTTTATTTTGTCTTCACATGTTTCTCATTTATTTCATTTCCTAAAAATCTGTTCTATGATAATGAAAGGCAATACTATTTGAAATAAATTGTAGGCAGCACAACCTGACATGGTTCAAATAGTTGAGGTAAGTGCCAGAGGAGCACGCTGGTCAACGGACGTCAAAACGAACAAGTACCAAAAAATGTTTCGAATTGTCTGCGCTAAATAATTAAAATAAAAACCAGTAGCACTATAACCCTTGGGTTCAGAACATG
Organism: Arma custos; assembly: GCA_037127475.1. NCBI lineage: Eukaryota > Metazoa > Arthropoda > Insecta > Hemiptera > Pentatomidae > Arma > Arma custos. The sequence goes on from CM073760.1 coordinate 37,671,062, forward strand.
GTAGAGATCGTACTGTTTTGTGGGTGATTTGTTCTACACAGGTTTTTCTCCCTATGAATGTTAAGTTCAACAGTGTGATGAAACTAAGACAGGTCAGAGGATACAATTAATATTAAAGAGGAAATACCAAGTCTAGGATTAGCTGGAAAACAATTCAAGGACAGAAAAATATTCATAAAATACAGTAGGAAAAAAGAGAAAAATGGACAGATAAGCGATGATGAGTGAGAAGAAGACTATATGCATATTTAAATAAAAAAACTACACCACCGCAACCCATGGAAGGCCTTGGGTTCATTACATGACGGAGACTGTACTGCTTCTTGGATCAAGCTCAAACGCCAGGTTTTCTCTTATTTATAGTACCAACTTAAACTGTTGATCGGGGAATTTTGTTTTACTCGTTTTTACAATGGTGATTTTTTATTCATGACTGTAAGTAATATAATCACAAATCAAGTATTAAAAGGAAATAATTTTTAAATTATTGATTTATTTATTTCGACAAACTATTTTACTATAACGTATTTGAATAGTTATGTCATTCTGAAAATCCTGGTTTTAATCCCGCTACTTGAAATACTTTTATCCAGGATGTCAGTAGCCGGAGATGGATCATAAGGGATCTAGGACTCTCCGGGGGTTCACCCAACCTTTATAAAGTGGGTACCCAAAATAAGGGAGGAAATCAGGCGGTTGAGCGTGATCTAGGACGAATCACCTCCCTGCACAACCACTGTCGATGAGTACAGTACATGTACTGAACTCAAGTCTTTACCATGTACTGAACCCCAGATCCGTTCACAGGTTGTTGATGTTAAGTGTTGAAGGTTTTTGATATATAAATAGTTAAATAGAAATATTTCGTCCTATTAACAGGTTAATAGTGCCTGAGTGAGTCTCAGAGTGATGTGCAAATCTTATAAAGCACATCTATGTTAACAGATTAAATCTAGAGCCCCGGTGAATAAGTGGTGAATAAGTCGTATTATGTCGAGAGAGGGTTAACTGCTTCCAGATAACCGGAATCGTATCATTCTTGTAGTTTTTGGCTTGAAATGGAGTTGTAATATAAACAATAACTCCTTTTCAATAAATTTTGTATCCGTATTTAATAGCTTTTTAAGTAAGAGATTTTTAAAAGTGAAAGCATACTTGTCGATGGGCAAAGGATACTAGAGCCCTCTGATCTTCAACAGATTCAATATAAAAATTAAGTATGTAAGAGAAGAACAGCAAGTGTATCGATTGGTAATTGAGAAGACTCCAGGGGACGACAAGGATGGGGAGGGAGGGACATTGTATATATGAGATGCTAAGCTGACAGCTATTGATGCAAGAGATACTTAGCCGTAACCCACGATTCGCACACTCCTGAACTCTCTCTTCTCCAGAGTTCTTGACACATTCATTCGCTCATGCACATCTCGCCAGCATGCGGACGCAAATCCATGGAGATAGGACTACCCACCATCCAGCTTCCAGCCGGTCGAAAACCAGTTTCCTGGATAACTGCTCTTCCGACCTTCTAACCACGCCACTACGTCTGCGACCGGCTAAACCGGCCACCACCCTCCCGTAGTACCATTTTGGGGCATAGCCCCTGAGGCCTAGAATGGTCACTGGCCCGGGAACCAAAGTCCCCTACGCTTCCCCTACCTCCTCGGAAGTACACTTGGGCTGATGCACCTCCATTCTGTTATCTTGTAAATGCTGAAAAATGATAAAATTTAAAATATACGTTTAAAAGGTTTCCCCCTTGACTCCAAAATAAGTTTTCTTTTAATATTTTCTTCAAATAATGGAATAAATTCTATTTTCACAAGACGGCTGCTCAACGAATTTTGAATAACAAATGTTAGGAATGTTTATTCGATCACCTAGGTACATCAAATTAAGATGAGATAAATAAGTTTTCTTTTATAACTTTCTGAGATATATTCCAAAATCTTGGAAAAGAGAATCAGAAGACGAGTCGATGGATTGCTCTAAGAGGAACAATATGGCTTTTGTGAAAATGCGAGCAAACAAGACCTGATTTTTGCTATGAGACAGATTTTTTTAAAAGTCCATGATGCGGACTTCCGGCATTACCTGGTGTTAATTTAATTTATTAATAAAATAAATTAAATCGTTGAGGCTGTGGCAAATCCATTTCACACAAATCCTCATTGGTCACCCGGCTGTTAATAACCTTCACTAAATTTATTTCAGTTTGCTTCTGACTTCGATAGAGTGCGGTTATACTGTGAAGTGAAGATTTAAGTACATTTTACTAACTCTTCATAACTGTCTTTTGGTTATTTTTCACTTATATATGTTTAACGAATCATAATTAATGAGGAAGGTGTTCGACATCCTTTTCTCAGACCGATGCTTCTAAACCAGATGACGAGTTGCATGGGACGAAACCCACATTTTTACCTCATGCTAAAATTTAAAATTCATTATTAAAAAAAAAACATATAACGCTAGGAATAGCCGATCTGGAAATAAAGAATATATAAAAAAAACTATATTATTTCACTCCCGTCACTGTAGTTTGTATCACTGTAATTAATATAATCATTTTTCCGTTGTGTGTAATTTTTCTTCCGTCGTTTTATTTCCATAATTTTTGTAAACGTTATAATTAATCAACAAATTAATTAGGTAAGAAATTAAGAACTGGTTAGGAGAAAATAAGGTTAAAAAAAATCGAGAGAGCTTTAAAGGCGGGAGAAAAATTAAAAGAGGGAGGAACTGCTAAAACAAAAATTACTGTTATTTTAAATGAAAAAGGACAAGAATTAAATGATAACTTGGAGGCAATTAATAGAATATAAGAATATTATGAAAAACTATATTACGACAGAAGAAGTGATAAAAAAGGGGAGTGGAATATGGAATGCTGGGACCCAAAAAAGAAATTATGATCGAAGAAGTGTAAGAATGAGTGTAATTGATAGTTGCAAGGAAAAAACAGCAGGAGGTGTTGACGGTCTGTTAATGGCACTTATAAAAGCTGGAGGACAGATTCTAGCGCAGGCCCTCACTCATTTTTCCGTGCAAATTTATTAAAGTATCTGTTCTTTTTATTATTACCTCAATATATTTTGTAAACGTATTTACATATCCAAAAAAAGCAAATAGGAAATCCGACAAAAAAGAAAGGATACAAGAGAGATCTAAACAATTATCGCCCATTAAGTTTGCTCTCAGTTGTGTGCAAAATATTCTCTAAAATTATACTTAGAAGAATAGAAGACAAACTAGAACTCGAAAAACACCAAGCAGGCTTTAGGAAGAACTATTTACTACTGTAGACCATATTTTTGTGATCAGAAACTTATTAAACAAGTGAATGATTATAATTTGTCTAGATTATGAAAAAGCATTATTAATATGTTGAAGAAGAGGACCATCAGTCCAAAAATATGCAAGATGTTGGAAGAAATGTACTCAAGATCCGACCCCGAATATAAATTAGGGAACAGAAAAGTAAAAATAAAAATTTGCAAAGGTATACGACAGTGATAATGCCGCCAATTTATTTACATAATGCAAATCATTATCAAGCATTGTTAAATGACCTAAATCTTTAAACCCTTTAACTAGAAAATTAGCCGGCAAAGGCACTCAAATTATGCTTTCATCTATCGAAGGCTTATGGAGAATAACTAAGTACTATGATGATGAAAAAATTGAATATCACACTTACTCAATGGAAAAAAGCAAATCCAGCCAGGAGAACTACACCAAATTTCAAATGTTCTTCCGTCCTAACGCCTGATCAAAAAAATAATCAAGAAACTAACACCGAAAGTAATAGCACTGAAAACGTTTTATACAAAATCATGAACATTATTTTAGAGGCGATAAAACCTCACTTTTCACAAATAATTAGCCAGTTAGCTTAAATATTCATACATAAAAAAATAATTTTTTACTTATGTGAATTAGCTGATGGAGTTGTAACTTCTTTCTGCAATGCTTAAATTCAAAAAGACTCTTCAACCATTCGCGCTAAGGATTCTTTGATGTTTCCCAAAATTCACTTATATTAATTTTCTTATTTTAAATTGACTATATCATCAGAAAACCAGTTAACAAAAGAGAAAAAAAATCGGTATTTCTTCTATCTAAATATACTCAAGTATCATAGCAACAGAATAATCTTTATTTCATCGTTATTCGCTTAACAAATTTTGAAAGAAAATGTCAGGAATATCTTCACCAGGATGGCCCATTGGTGGCAGATCTGGGGATAAATAGGAACAAGACTGTACTTTTTCTCACAACAAAAACGGCCGTGCATATATACTAAGTTTTTCCTTTATTAAGGGTACACACTTTATAGTGACTAGGTGAGCCCCAGAACCCACGGGTTCCATCTCCGACTGTTATCAGATCAAATTAAATCTGCCACAGACGGATTTGAACCCAATTCGGCGCGGCAACTGAGAGCTCTACCCTGGGATAGGCTAGCCTATTTATATATCTTACTAATCTTACTAATATTATAAATGTGAAAGTTAGTATGTTTATCTCTCTTTCACGCAAAAACTAATGAACGGATTTGAATAAAACTTTACAGTAATAAAGGTTATACATCAGAATAACACATAGGCTATAGCAAGCGTGGATATAGGAGAGGGCGCACAGGAGCCCGTGCCCCCCCCTCCCTCGCTGACTATTTTTTAGGTATTGTGGAGAATCCATTATATGACATAATTAAAGGCAAATCACATGATAATAGTTGTTAAAATAACAGAAAGAACATGAGTGAAACTATTTGTTTTGATATCCTACTAATCTTACTAATATTATAAATGTGAAAGTTTGTATGTTTGTCCCTCTTTCACGCAGAAACTACAGGACGGATTTTGATTTTGAAACTTGACAGTAATATAGGTTATACATCAAGGGCAGATTTATGTGAGGGCACGTAACCCCCCCCCTCCCTCCCCGTTATAGTACATTATTAAACGCATATCAGGAACTTAGCATCTTGAAATTTGTAGATAGGTTCTTTGTATAGTTTAAGAAAGAAATTTGGATAATTCCTCCCCAAGGGTTTCCCCTTTACTACAATAGGGGTTCAAAGGTTGTATAGAATCCGTCAGTTTTGATGTTAGACATCTAAAAATTTTGGATGTACGAATAACTTATGACCTGATCCAAATAACTTATAATATCCAAACTCCCGCGATTCAACCTAGATCCGTAACTTTTCGCCAACTAGATACCCTCACCCGTGAAAAAATCCTGCCTGATCTCGAAACCTTAGATTGGAATGAAATATATTCCTCTCCTTCCATCGATTCCATGGTTGATATTCTTACTTCTAACCTCCTTTACATCCTTGATCTCCATGCCCCTCTCAAAACTACTACCTTTCGACGCCGTCCCGCTCCCTGGATGTGTCAGGACATCAAGGACCTACAGAAAAGGCGTGACGCTGCCCGCAGGCGCTTCCGACGAACCAGATTGGACGACGACTATCAAGCGTTTAGGATGCTCCGCAACCTGACACAGGCAAGGATACGACGTGCTAAATCTTCCTACTTTCACGAAGCCCTCTCCTCTGCTCCTGACTCTAAATCCAAATGGCTAATCCTTCGCAAACTTTCTCTCTGTGAATCTTCCAGATCCTCTTCCTCACCGGTTTTTCCTGCCTCACCTGACGAATTAAATTCATATTTCATTTCTGCTTCCTGTGCACCCGTCCCATCCTCTTTCAACTACCACACCAATGCATCCTTCAATGATAATAACTTTTACTTCCCTGACATTTCCCCAACAGACCTTATTTCCGCAGTAATGAAATCCCACACCAACTCCATTGGTCCAGATGGAATTCCTGCCAAATTATTAAAATTATGCCTCCCTGAAATTCTCCCAGTTTTCCTCTTCATTTATAACTTCTCCCTCCAGAATTCTATCTTCCCTACCTCTTGGAAAAAAGCCATTGTCATTCCCTTGAATAAAAAATCCAATCCATCCTCACCGGAAGATTTCCGCCCTATCTCTATCCTTTCCAATCTGTCAAAACCCCTAGAAAGACTCGTACAATCTCAAATTTCCAGCTTCCTTGAAGATTCCAACCAAATCGATCCCCTTCAATCTGGTTTTCGCCCTGGCTACTCCACGCAATCTGCCCTAATTAAAATCATCTCTGACATTCATACGGTCATAGATAATAAAAAGTTAACTGTCCTTATACTCCTCGACTTCTCCAAAGCCTTCGATTCCATTAATCATTACATCCTTTTTTCCAAATTAAAATCCTTATCCTTTTCCAACTCTTCAATCTCTTGGTTTCAATCTTTCCTCTCCCATCGTACCTAAGCAGTCTCCGTTCCGAATCAACCTCTATCATCATATCTCACCCTGTCCCTCCGGAGTCGCTCAAGGCTCAAGCATATCTCCTCTCCTCTTCAGTGCCTATATTAATGACATCCTTCAATCAATCCACCATTGTTCTCACCATCTATATGCAGACGACTCCCAGATCTATCTATCCTTCTCTCCCTCTGAGTTATTGCTAGCATTTGCCAAGATCCAGGAAGACCTAGATGGAGTCTGTGCCTGGGCTAACTCCAATGGATTAAGGTTAAATGCTGCTAAGACTCAGGCCATTGTCCTCGGCTCTAAATCTCTCCTCAACTCTAATACCCAATATCCCACATTATACCTAAATGAACACCCTATCACTTTCTACTCCTCAGTTAAAAACTTAGGTTTCATAATGGATCAAACCCTTTCCTGGAATGACCATATTTCCCATATCTCCCGAAGATCAATTGCAACCCTAAAACTGTTCCATCGCTTTTGCCATCTCCTACCCAAGCCTACACGCAGACTCCTAGTTTCCTCCCTCATCTTTCTCCACTTTGATTATGGCTGTGTGGTGTATGGTGGCCTCTCGGTCGATCTCAATAAGAGGATAAAGAAAATAATGAACTGTTTCGTTCGTTTTGTATATGGGACACCGAAGCGTTCCCATGTTTCCCACCACTACGCCGAGTTAGGGTGGCTCTTCCCCTCCTTCCGAAGACAATATTTCCTTGGAACATTCCTGTATCAAATAATCAATTGTCACCGTCCTTCCTATACCTATAATCTCCTTCAATTCAAGCCTTCCATACACTCCCTCACCACCAGATCTCGACCTTCCGACCTTTATACCCCTTTTTATAGAACTGCCTCATTCCAAAACTCCTTTGTTGCCCGTTCAGCCACTTTCTGGAATTCCCTGCCTCCCAATATCCGTCATGCTCCTTCCCTCTCTTCATTTAAAACTCTATTAACCTCCTCCTCACGAAACAGTCAGACACTAGTTAACTTTGTATCATTCAAAAAGTTCTTATCATATTTTATTTTATTTACCTTTTTTCTTTTTTCACTTTTTATCCAGAGAATATTCTATTTTAGTTTATAATAATAATAACGCTACCTGAATTCATATATAAAACCCTGAGAACAGTTTAATCAAATGATTTAGGTCTCTTGCCTGTTACATATAGATAATGTATAAATTTTAAGAAAATCTCATTTTGCAGCAGGTTTAAGTTGTTTGTAACTATTATTTTCCAAAGGATATATTTCCTATATAGCTAACGAGGACTCTAATTTTTCTCAGCAATGTGTTTTTTTTTTTGTTTTGTTTTATTCTCTTCTTATTCTTATATACTTTTCATCTACTTATTGCATTTAATTATATAGTATCTTTTTATTTACTCATTTCATTTAATTATGTATTATCTTATTTTCCTCTTGTTTTCTCTTTAATTAGACATTTAATTTAATTCTGGCCAGAGAAAAAATTACTACTTATGTAACTCTGTTCATTTATGTTATTCTTAAGGGACATGGTCCCAGAATAAAGTTTTCTTTCTATCTATATCTAACTTATATTTTTAAAAAATAATTAAATTATTTATTTTAACTGATCTTTCACGAAACTGTTATGCGGCAGAGCAAATTCCACGCGAGCGAAGCCGCGGGCATGAGCTAGTATATATATATATAATTTTTAGTAATAATTATTAGATCTCTGGAATAATGAAAAATGATAACAAAAAATGAGACCTATGTTAATGTTTGAGAAAAAAAGAGATAGACGCTAAGAGTTTGAAGTGATTCTATTTCTTAGACCGAGTTTAGTTTGGTTTGGGATATTTAATGAATATGTTTTGCAAAAACTTTTTATTGCTCAGCATTCGAGGGTTCTTCAGAAGAGCAATAAGGATCTAGGGCTCAGTACGTGGCTGTTTACAGAAGTAGAGACTGTTTTATGGACAACAGTTGTGCAGGGAGGTGATTTTGTTTGTTTGTTTGCTTGCAGGGAGGTTGAGCAATGATGATATTGTAAAATAATTCAATATGTTATTAAATTTAATTAATTATTTAACTTTCACTAACCCCTTGGCTACTCATCTCCTGAGATATTGTTTATGCTTCTTTTAATGTATTCCTAATTTTTTACTCCTGTAGATATGCATTAAGAAGTATTTTAATATTTAGTTTACCTGGAACATTGCTAGTTGTTCTATTTTTTTTTAAAATACTGTTGTACTAATTTTTTTTCTGTTTAGTGCATGAAGGCATATGTTGAGTTCGAAATCGCTGAAGGTGCATATGAGATCTCATGCCCTGATGCATTATGCGAGGCTCGTGGTGTCCTGTCACTTCAGGAAATTGAGAATCTAGTCAATCCTGATACTATGGAGAAGCACAAGAAATTCAGGAGAAATAGGGGTAAGTGCTATTCATCGAAATATTGCTTATTACAGAACTAAATTATTCTATTATTATTATTAGTATTATTCTATTGTACATTCGTATGTTTAGAAGTGGACCAGGATGTACGGTTAGCGTGGTGCCCATCTGCAGGATGTGAGACTGTTTGTTCCGTCTCACCTGGTCCCTCCAGAGTATCGTGCCCAACCTGCAGGCAGGAGTTCTGTTCGCTGTGCCGTGGTCCGTGGCATCCATCTGGCCCTTGTCCGCAGGCCATTCCTGGTCCTCCTGGCATTCCCTTTGACTCAGAGCTCATCAAATGCTGTCCTATGTGTGCTGTGCCCATTGAGAAGGATGAAGGATGTGCACAGATGATGTGTAAAAGGTGTAAACATGTCTTCTGCTGGTACTGCCTTGCTTCGCTTGATGTAAGTTATGTTTTGGATTATTTTTTTTTTGTAAAAATATTTTCATTTGACAGTGTTATTATATTAAATGTGTATACAACTGAAATGTGACTAGTATCCTTGGAACTCCCAAACTAAAGAGTATTGAACGCTCATTCCTATACCACTGCTCTATCTGCAGCCCTGTTTAAATCGAAATTTGTTGAAAATCGAATTGCATCAAAATGAGTCAACTGTATTGAAGGAAGCGGAATCATGTCATTGTTGTAAACATAACTGGATATGTCATGTTTTGGCTTGAAAAGGAGTAATTGCTCATATTTTTCTCTATTTTGAGCCAAAGGCTTTGAGAGTGGCACAATTCAGCTTCCCCTAGTAAATTAAATCATTTTAGACAGAATTTGACTTATCTACTTATTCATGGAGGTTTCAATATCTGATTATTTATTAAATTAAACTGTTAAAAAATTCCTAAGTTTAAGTTAATGTGCATTATTACTAGCAAAATATAGATTAGCTTGAATGCTACTAATTATATTTTTTTCTTTTATACTTCTTCAGGGTACAGGTTTTAACTGGAATTTTACAAAATTATGAGTAAGAAATATCTAGCTTTTACTTTATTTTTAGTATCTATGTCTCGAGTTTATAATAACTGACACCATGAATTTCTCTTTAATTTTTATTATTGAGGACCTTAAAAGTTTTATTTTCCTATTTGTAATTTGGTCAATTATATTTTTAAAAAAAAAACCTGTATCACTACAACCCGTGAACCAGTCTGGGATTCAGTACATGGTAGAGATAGTACTGTTTCATAGACACCGGTTCTATGAGGAGGTGACTTGTCCTAGGTCACGCTCAACCGCCAGAGTTTTCCCCCTTATTTTGGGTACCCTATTTTTATAATATTTTATAGAGGCTGGGTGAGCCCCCTAAATCCTATATGATCCACGTCCGGCTGCAAATAAAATAAATAAAAGGCTTGCCCACAGCGGGATTTGAACCAAGATTTCCGGCATGGCAACTCAGTGCTCTACCACTGAGCTCCTCCACTCCTAGGTTATATTACGCTATATTATAATATAAAAGCTTTGTTAAGTTTGATTAATAAGATAACTCGCTAGAGCAATTATTATTCTTTTACGTTTCTATTTGATTGGCTTTCTTTGAAAAAGTCAAATATTTATTGTTATGAAACAAATAAATGACAGCCAATATTTGGTTTATTTTAGGATGACTTTCTGTTGCGGCATTATGACAAAGGACCATGCAAGAACAAACTTGGTCATTCAAGAGCCTCAGTGATTTGGCATAGAACACAGGTCATTGGCATTTTTGCAGGATTTGGAATACTTCTTCTTGTTGCTTCACCTCTACTTTTATTGGCGGCACCCTGCATTGTTTGTTGTAAATGCCGTGTTTGTACAGGAGGACCTAAACTGAATCCTGAAGATGAGGAGTCTGGTTTTTAATTTGTAAGTTTTTTTTTGTATAAAATTTATACATTTTTTATTTATTAGTCCTAAAAGGTTAGATTAGTTTTTGATAAACTCAATCTTGTTTTATAGATTTATCCAATTTGAATTTCAATAATACTAAGTTTCGGAATCGTTCCTAATAGTAGTTCTGCTAAAACAAGCAGTTAAAAAAGTTATATTTCCTTATATCCTATTAATAAAAGTAAAAATAATGCAAAATGGTTAGTCCATAATAATAAAACTACCTTGAGGTCCCAGAGAATTTCAAGCTTCTGATGAAGGCTATTATATTCTTAGGTACCTAATATAAGTGCCCAAGATCGCAGATTCGTAGCCCGGCAGGTGGCCCTAGGATTTTTGAAAAGGGAGTAGAAATCCTTGTTTATACCATCCTTCAGAAGGGATGTTAATAGGGAGTCCCGAGCCTGTAGTACGGATGTTAGTAGGGAGTCCCGAGGTCGTTAAAAATCCCTATCCTAATTAAACCTGGATTGGCAAAATTTAGAGCTCCCACTGTAGCATCGTCCGATTTGCCATAGTAGCATAAAATTGATGTTTAATATACAAACAACCTAATATATATGCAGTGGCTATATATATATTATATTGAAGATATTCCCTACTCAATAGATCCTCTGAGGGTGGGCCTAGTACATATTCATTGTATTTGAATCCGTAAAGTAAATAAAAATAAAAATAAATAACTGGAGATTAGTTATTATGTTTTAAGTCAACCAATGCCTAATTAAAATATTAGATAAAATTTTGTCTTTGTCCATCACATTTTCATAAAATTTTAAGATTGTTCATTCCATGAGAACAACTAGGCAAATGTTATTATTAGGGAATTGTACACCTCTAATGTACTATTTCTTTTATTTTTTATAAACTTTTATGATTACAGTTATTATTTTTACAGTTTGATAATTTTCCTAAATACTCCTTATTTTATAGATATTTAAAGTATATTTAATGATGGTATATTAGTATTAATTCCATTACTGATACTGATAACACCTACCTTCTCATTTTCTTATTTATATGAATGGAAATTTAAATGTACAGTGAAATGTAATAATAAAATGCTAATTCTAGACCCTTCTAGCCACATTTATCTTCTTATATAAATGTTTTCCATACTCTTTTGACGAAAACATCTCTATCTCTATCCTTACCAAAATTCATTTCATGATGTTTTTCACATAATTTTGCCTTTGGAATTATCCCTAACTTCTGAAAATAATCCATACCTTCTTCTATTAAAGAGTTCTATTCTCAAAGTATTATTCTGTTCATTTTACATTAGGAATAACAAAAGGAATGAGACATAAACAAAATTATATTAAATAAATAATACAGAAGTGTAAATAGACATTAAATAAAATTAACTAGCCAAAAACTCTAAGGAGGTAAGGAGATAAGAAGGAAGGTTTCATGCAGACCAGCTAATACACAAGTACCCTGTTAATTACTATTATTTATAAAAATTGAGTTTATTTATTTGTTTTTATTTTAGGGAAAACCTTCATTAGTGGGGCTCTTCCATAAAACAAGACTGTGTTGAAGCATAAGAGAGGAATTGTTGTTATTAAATAATCTTAAAGTACTTCTTTTCTTAATATATTAGTTTTCTCTGTTAGTTTTATATTCCATGTAATGAAATTGCTTCCTTTTAATTTTGTTTTCATAGATGTAAGATTGCTGTAATGTACTTTTATGTTTCTGTGATTTTCATTATTTCTGACTCGTATTTAAATTTTTAAAAAATTTATTTGCTTTGACTTAACTGACTAATGAAGTATTATTAACTAAATAAAAACTCTTATAGTTAAAATTGTTCTGGGTATAAATTAAATCTAAAATTATCTATTACAGAGAGTACTTAAAATGATCCAATTTCTGTTAATGTAGCCTTTTAAGCTTTGATGTTGCTGTGTAATAAATAAATTTATATTATAATTTATTATTAAAATTTATAATATTATATGGTTTTTAGGCTGATTTCAATCACGCAATGTTGTTAGAATATAAGAATTTCTTGTTAATATCACTTGTAATTTATGAAAGAATGATTATTTATAGGAGCTACTGAAAATTGCTACCAAAAAGTTGAGGCGGATCTCAGAAAGGCTACTTAAGCACGAGACAGGGTTGTTTGTTTCTGTCTTGGAAAAAAGTTTAATTAATGAAATAAAAAAATAATAATTAAAAAAAAAAAAAAAGAAAAGAAAAAGTAATGAACTATTGTAAATGGCTGTGAACTTGAACATTTCCGTTTTATTTTTATTTTATTTTCTTTCTCTTTATGTTGTTTTTCAGTGATTAAAAAAATATTTTTTTCAGGTTTATGTTTTATTTCATTGGACATGAATAATTTCATGAGAGACTAAATAATAATTAGATTAATAGAAAGTGGAAACAAATATTTTGTTCATTCTTTTTATCTTTCCTCACTGCCCTGTATAGTCTTCACTTTACTAATTACTGTTATCTGGAAATGAAACAAGATCCAACTGTAAATAGCTGATAACAGTGGTGTATGTGCTAACTTTATTTTTATAATTAATGATTAAAAAGAAATTCTTTAGTGTAAACCACCTTAGTTCATTAAGTGGTTTAAAAAATTATAGACCTTATTTTATTTTATACATTTCTTCTGTGTTTTTTTTTGTTGTAAATATAAATAGTATTTTTATTTTCAAAAAATTATTTTAAAAGTAAATGTAATATACTTGGAGTTGTGATATTGTTATATAGCTCAGGATGAATGATAATTTTATTTAATCATATTACTCCTTTGAACAGATAATAAAATAAATTAGTAAATATATATATGTACTTATATGAAATAATTTTCAAGTATAAAAATATAATATGTTACCTTTTGTTCTGTTCATCTATATTCTTTTTCAAATTTTATAATCGTTCAATATGACAAGAGATGGACTTTGGAGAAAGAGATACTCAGGGCCAAAAAACATCAGAAAGAAGTGTCAATATTATACAATTAAAAATAGTCATTTACTAAAAAAGACTTATTACTATAATAGTGCTGAGGGGCGACCGTTGCCTAGTGCTAGTCTAAATTATTTTCATTTAAATAAGTGTAGCATTTTGTAGGATAGTTCATGTTGATATTGCATTTTCTATTTCTATTCAAATTTCAAGCTAAAGTGAGTAATATCTATTAAAACTAAAATAAATATTGTAAAACACCAAAATTATCCCTATATAACACCAATTAATGTCATTTTATAAATTTGTAGAGCTTGAGATGTATATATGTATTTATATATTGATAGTAGACTCTCCCTTGTCCAGCTTATTAGGTGCTGATACAATAAAATATCTTTTTGGTTACTGCAGAATTAACGGAAGTGATACTTTACATGAAGGCCATGTTAGATTTTGATCAAAAATTATCTCTTTTAAAGAAAAAAACAAATTTTTTGAAAAAATTATAACTTTTGTATCAATATAAATAAAAATTATTTAATCATTAATAAATACTTAAAATGTATCTATGGTACAGTAAAAAGAGACTAATCTCACATATTATTTCACAAGCATTTTAAATTGGTATTAAGGAAAAATAGATATAACAGACTAAATTTTATAAACCAGAAATCAGTTTCAATATACACTTATATATTTAAACTGATTTTTACATTTCAAGCCCCCACTTTATATTAAACTACATGGGAGTCGTGCTTTGTCTAAATTAGGTATTATAATTAAAATCTGTAACAACTTTTAAATTTCACTCTTCATGGAATTTTCCCCAACAAGCTTCACTGGTTTTATAATTTCTTTTATCTTAAAGATTAAAAATTTGTTTTATTACTTTTTTAAAAAATCATTAATTTTTTTCTAAATAAAATTAATCGATATGCAAGTTCACTAGGTACTGTTGAAAAATTCAATTTACATCCAACAGATAATTTGGTAATGAAAAAAATACTTGATTTCTTTTCAAAAATAAATTGTGAAAACTTACAAACTATTGGCTATAAAAGCAATAAGTTTCTTTTGTTTTATAAATGTAGCATTTTTCTTGTTGGATAATTTCACATATAATTCAGAATAATATATATATATATATATATATATATATATATATATATATATATATATATATATATATATATATATTAAGTTGATTAAGGTGTTGGAGAGAAAATTGATAACTAGACTAGGGAGAATTTACTGTTTATGTGTGTTTGTATATATTAAATTTAGAATGCATTTTCTACATTCTGTTTTGGAATTAAATATATTAAGCTGATGGAGGCCCTTAAGCTTTATTTTATTATTTTTTCTCCAACCTAAAATAGGCTACTTAAATTTTTTTTTTTTTAAATTTCAATATTCTAACAATTATGGTAGGCTTATGCTCTAGCTCATTGTAATTCGAAGATATCTATTTTAATTCTTGCTGCAAATGTATGAACATTGCATTGTAAATATTATTTTTTTAAATATTTCAAGCTATGAAATTAGTTATGTCAATTGATTGGATATAATTAAAAATAAACCTTTTTTTGGTTCAATAAATTTCTATAAGAAATTAATGCTTCTTTTCTATTGAATATAAATGTACTTATTTAGAAAAGTTTCTGTTAAAATAGTTTTACAAAGTTAAGTTTTCATATTTTGTATATTTGATGGAATGTAGGGGTATTTTTGTGAATAAATGTATATAACTTATGTGCAATTTTGTTTTAATTAATTTTTCAGTATATTTGTAAATATTTATATTTGGAATATATGATTTTATGGAAAACATTAGTAATGTTAAATACAGCTAAATAAAAATTTACCTTTTTCTTAAATCCTATTGTTTAAATAGATTAGAACAAGATAAAATATAAATTAACCTGAAAATTTAGAAAAGTCCCCACCAGTTGTTTTTTTGTTTGTTTCCCAACCTATTGTTCTGTTCTTTATTCTCATTCAGGCTTAAATAATAATTAATACTTTATTTTTGCCTCCAATGTATGAATGGTTAACCGTTCAACTTATAAAAGAAGAAGTTGATTGGATCCACTGATAGATTGTAGTACTTGATTTTTACATTGTGTATTAATGGCTTAGCAAGAATTGTAGGTGATAGATAACTTTAACATGAAGTTACGTGATTCTTACATAAGTTGATGATGGCTGAGAGTTTGCTACAGTACCCGTTAAGAATAACTGTCTTGGTGGTTTGAAATTTATTTTGTTGTTTTCTCATATGGATTTTGAACTTCTCGCTCTAGTCAAACCAGCATGGTAACCTGTCCTTCTAGCCTTAATAAAAGTGTCAAAAGAAGATTCCTACAACAGCCATTGTCAATAAAAACAGTTATGTTACAAGGATAACCTTTTTTTAAATTTTACTTCATAAAAATTGTTGGTTGATGGAATAAAATAACTGATTCGAGAGATAAAGTTAGATTTTATTCTCATATACAGATACAGCTCATGTCATGGCGCGGCAACAACAATACTGAAGTGAATCATACTTATACATGACGTCATGGCAAACGCCTTCTATATTACAGATTAATAAGACGAATTTGGAATTACAATATCAATATTCCTCCATAATTCTAAATTTCGAAAAAACAAAAATTAAATTCAAACAAACAAATCATTAAAACATCAATCCAATATTTTCAACATTAATTTTGTGCTTGAGTCCACTCAAGGGTTTAGTTAAGAAATCTGCAACATTCTTATCAGAAGAAATATACTCAATACAAACACTATTATTTTTAACATGTTCTCTAACAAAATGATGTCTAATGTCTATATGTTTTGATCGTTCATTAATTACAGAGTTTTTAGATAATTCTAATGCACCAATGTTGTCACAAAATAGTTTGGTAGGCCCGGTCACTACACTGGGGTCTATTTCAGTTATCAAATTTCTGATCCAAAGAATCTCTTGAAGAGTCGATGATATGCTCAAGTACTCTGCTTCACAACTCGACAAAGCAACTGTCTTCTGTTTTTTGCTGTTCCAAACGATTGCACCCCCTTGGATTAAAAAGCAATAGCCTGTGACTGAGTGTCTTTCATTAATTTTATTCCCCCAGTCAGCATCACAGTACACATTCAGATCATCTCTTCCATCCTTAGAAAAAGTCAATTTATAATCCGCAGTACCTTTTATGTATCTGAGTAGTCTCTTCACGGCATTCCAATGAACTCTTCGGTAGTTGTTGTATCTGCTGAGAAGGTTTTTCAATCGAAGTTGGCCTCTCAATAAATTTAACGTCCCTGGAAATGATTACACGCTTCGGGTTTGAAGGATTGATGAGTCTGTATACCTTACAGTTATTCGGGTAGCCGACGAATATGCACTCTTCAGACTTTGTGTCTAATTTTTTTCTATTTTCTTTGGGGATAAATCTCATGGTCTTACACCCAAACAATTTTAAGATATGATATGTTGACTTTTCTCCCGGACCAAATTTCTTCTGGCACCTTAAAATTCAAAGCTTTCGTAAGGCTACGATTTTTTAAGTAGGTGGCAGTATTTACTGCTTCCCCCCAATATCTGCGATCCAGACCTGAGTCTTCCAGCATGGCTCTTGATTTTTCAATAATCGTGCGATTGACTCTTTCACTTACCCCATTTTGTTGTGGAGAATAAGGTGCAGATTTTTGGTGCAGAATCCCTTGACTGTGCAAGTAATTTTCAAAATTTTTACTCGTATATTCTTTTCCATTGTCGGTATGTATTGTCTTGATTTTGGCGTCGAGCTGCTTTCCTACTTCATTCTTAAAATCTTTGAACTTATCCAAAGTTTCATACTTGTTCTTCAATAAATATACAAACGTTTTTCGGCTGAAATCATCAGTGAACATTAACATGTATCGCGCACCACCCCAAGAGGGTACGCTCATCGGTCCGCACAAATCCGAGTGTATGAGTTCCAGCTTCTGTGATGACTGTACACCCCTGTCCCTTTTAAAAGGTTCTCTGCTTTGTTTACCTTTGATGCAGGCCAAACAATCGCTGTCATCGTTATCATTAAAGTCCATTCCCACTGCAGAACCTTTTCATTTTTTCATATAAAATCTATTCAGGTGCCCTAATCTTTGATGCCACAGATCGTAAGGTAATTTTTTTACCTGTTTAGTTTCATTATTGTCATCGACCACTAGATTTACGGCTTGCGGTCTTCTTACCTTAAAAACTCCATTTTCATTAATTCCAGTCAGAAGTTCACTACCAGTAACATCACATTTGGGATAAATTTTACATTCGTCCCGATCAAAAACAACAGTGTACCCCTTATCAGTCATTTTACTCACTGATAAAAGGTTAGTCCCTAGTTGTGGAACATACAACACATCAGAAACATCAATATCACTTGAAAGGTTCACTGATCCAACAGCTTCTGAAGAAATTTTATCATTATTAGCCACTAAAATCTCTTGTTTGTTTACACTACTGTCCCTCAGCCAATGTTTGTTTTTAGTCATATGGGAGGTTGCACCAGAATCGATTATCCAACCGTTGGGATCAGTTATCACAGATGATAAGGCGGCTAATAAAGTCGTTTTTTTGTTTACATTTTTCTTTTTTTCAAAAACTTTCTTCTTGCATTCAGATGACTTATGTCCTTTTTTCTTGCATTTGAAACAAATTAATCCTTCTCGACAATTTGCGAAAATGTGCCCTGGTTTTTTACAGTTATAACAATTAAGTGGAGGACGTTCATTTTTCTTGAATTTTGTTACCAAAGCCGATTCCTCTCCTGAATCCTCCTTCGAAGATTTTTGAATAAGGACGGATCTAATATAATCCGAAGTAGTTTTGACGCCTGTGCTTTCCATAGCCATTATCATTGGCTCGTATTCGTCCGATAGCCCACTTAACATGATGACACCGATGAATTCGTCATTCATTCCGGCTCCTATAGCTTCTAATTTCTGGGATAGTGACAAAATCTCATTTAAGTAATCCTCCATGCTACTAAAATGGCTTAATTCAACACGAAAGAGTTTTCTAAGTAGGGATAACCTTCTTGAAAGGCCCTTATCTTCATAAGTATTTTCGAGCTTCTCCCAGATTTCTTTAGCTGTTTTGCTGCTTTTTATGATAGGATAAAGGGATTCATCAATCAACAGACAAATTTTGGCTCTGGTCTTCGAATCCTTCTTCTTGTCTTCGTCTTCTCCGGTGACACAACCCCATAAGTCCTCAGCAGTCAAATACATTTCTACTCCAAACTTCCAAGAGCTGTAATTTTCGCGTCCAAGCAATTTTTTAATGCTAGGTGACCAACTGGAGTTGTTATCCATGTTTATCTTCCCGTTCATAGTAAAGATAATCAATACCGTTAACACGTGTCCGGCCCGATTCACACTTACTTCGGTTTCACGCACTAATATAAAAACACGGACTGTCAACTTCTCTCGAATATCGTCCTGGGCCCATAACCATTGTTGGTTGATGGAATAAAATAAATGATTCGAGAGATAAAGTTAGATTTTATTCTCATATACAGATACAGCTCATGTCATGGCGCGGCAACAACAATACTGAAGTAGTGATGGGCCAGAAATCACGAACTGTTACTTTTTCACTGTTACTCAAAAGTCACAGGTCTACCTGTGATTAGAAATTCATCAGTAACAGTTCTAAACTGTTCTTCGCATTTGAGAACTGGTCGTCGGGGAACGGAATTGAAGTGTGATTGTTATTAGAACTACAGCAACAGTTCTAAACAGTTCTTCGCATTTGAGAACTGGTCGTCGGGAAACGGAATTGAAGTGTGGTTGTTATTAGAACTACAGCAACAGTTCTAAACAGTTCTTCGCATTTGGGAACTGGTCGCCGGGGAACGGAATTGAAGTGTGATTGTTATTAGAACTACAGCAACAGTTCTAAACAGTTCTTCGCATTTGAGAACTGGTCGTCGGGGAACGGAATTGAAGTGTGGTTGTTATTAGAACTACAGCAACAGTTCTAAACAGTTCTTCGCATTTGGGAACTGGTCGCCGGGGAACGGAATTGAAGTGTGATTGTTATTAGAACTACAGCAACAGTTCTAAACTGTTCTTCGCATTTGGGAACTGGTCGTCGGCGAACGGAATAGAAGGGTGATTGTAACTACTCTGATTTAGGTGAAATGAGTGATTAATGTCGTAAGGGATTTGCACCCTTGGAAAACCTTTTTCTATAGTAATAAACTCAGATAGGCTGCTACCTTAATTTGACTCAATTAATTTCATTGTAGAAAATTAACTGCTCAGTAATAAATTTAAAGTATATTTGAATGTTTAAATAAAAGGGGAAGTCAGATATTTATTTACAGCTTGTTTATTGTAAAGTATAAATATGTACTTGTAAATTACCTATACAAAAAATAATGGTAGTATTAGTAGGTACTACTATGTAGGGGGGAGGGCGGATTTAAGGGGGAGGGCAAGGGGGGCACGTGCCCCCCCAGACGGTTTTGTTTTTTTTTGTACTGAGGAGAATCCACTACAGTACATACTTATAGGCAAATCACAAGATCATAGTTGTTAGAATATATGAATAAAATAACAGAAAGAACACGAGTGAAACTATTGTTTTGATATTTTAATAAACCTTTGAAACCTCTCTATAAATACTACAAGTTTATTTCTAAGTTATTGTTGATTTTTTTTCCCATCTGCCCGAAAGAAATCCTGGATCCGCCCCTGGGAGAGGGGGATCCACCCAGTCTCCCTGAGGTTTTCCGGCCACCAAATGTTTTCCTATCCGTTTTTTCGGTTGCAATCTAAGATTTACTCTAATCAGACATGTCCCTACAACATATCAAAAATGCAGCTCTCTTCAATTTTTGCGACTTTCAAACACCTGGTCGCTGGCTTAGTAATATAGAAAGGAAGGTCGGTAAAGCACGCTAGCCGAGACAATAGTAAAGTATTTAGCGACGTTGGGTAAAAAACATATACGTGATTCAGCAATTTCTGTTTATTATTCAGTAATATCTGTTTCCGGCTAAATCACTATTAGACAGAAACAAAATAACTATTACATAGCCTAATTTATAATTAATTAGTTTTTATAAAATTAAAAATAATGAGACTTTAAAGAGTTAAGTTTCAAGTTACAACTCTTTATTTCAGTTAGGTCAGAATTAATTTTTAATTTTTTTTTACAATGAGAGCTTGCAGAATAATAGAGGTGGGGACAGGTTACGCACCTGGCTGTTGTTACCTTCACTACATTTATTTCACTCCCATTACAAGACTATTAAATAATTAAATAAACAAAATGATTAAACATTAAGTAACAGTAATGTGCAATTATCAGTTATTCTGAGTAAACTAGTAGTCGAAATAAGATTTTTCTTGAACTAATGAAATCTGTAAAGTAGGAGAAAACAAAATTTGGCATTGGTAGTACTGTGTACCTAAAAAAAATCTAAAAACATTTTTTTAAAACTTTTTATTACTTTTTTAAAATTTTCTTTGCATTATATTCTGTTCTTTATTATTGAAAACAAAATAGCGATTTCATATTATCTAACTATTTTTGAAATAAATGTTTATACATTTTTTAATGATGTATTTTCATTTTACCTTGCATTGCACACTTAGTAAGAATTTTAATAAAACTTTCCCGAGGAGCAAGCTGCACACCCGGTGTGCAATGATCTTATTTATGTGAATTTACTTACGAATTGGGTGATTTTCATACTAAAAGTTTTTTTATTAAAAATAAAAAATATAAAGGAAAACAAATTTTCGCACCTGGGGACCGTGTTTGAAAAAATTCGTCATCTTGAATGGGTTAAACCATAAGAGCAAATTTTACGTTATATAGGATATTGAAAATAATTCTATCTGTTTTTATATTGACAGGATTATAGTGAATTATACAAGTAATTATTATCCTTATAATGCATATTCTGAGATCATTATATTCAAGATGTGGAATTGTTGGTAGCATTTCGACAGAATCACGAATCACAGTTAAGAAATCACAGGTAAGAAAAATCACAGTAACGGTTAGAACTGTTACTGAAAAGTAGCAGTTAAGCCCATCACTATACTGAAGTGAACTAGTGGTGGGGTCGGAATAACGTAACAGTCTAAAATAACGTGTTATTGGAAAATAACGGTTACTGTGATAACGTGTTACCAGAACGAGCTCGTTATTGGAATAACTCCTTCATCGTTTCACTCGCCAATAACCAAATAGCACTTCGAAATGATTTCAATAAGAGAATAAGAAAAAATCAGACTTGCTAATTCGGACAAAAAATGGAAAAAATTAAAAGTAAATATGTTTTAAAACCATAAAAATGCCTTAGAAGTTATTGAAGCAGCGACATCTATTAGACGTTATCGGAACTATTAAAGAGTTATTGGCTTTGTTGCCTCTTGTTTTTGCGAATATAGAAGGATTTCATTCACAATTACTGATTGAAAAATTAACAAAAAAATCAAACTTGCTAATTCGCACAAAAAATGGAAAAAATATCAAGTAAATATGTTTTAAAACCATAAAACTGCCTTAGATGTTAGTCATGAGGTTATCGGAACTATTATGCCAATATGAAATATAAAATATATATGGAACTATTCCTGCATTTCCTATATATGGAAAAGCATTGACAATGCTAATAGGCACTATAGATTTGTTTAAGAGGGTGACTAGTTATTATAGTATGAACACAAAGTTGCAAAATACTGTAATAGAGATTACTGTACAACAATAAATTATAAAATGCAATTGATGATGAAAGGATATAATGAATTTAAAATACTAATATAATGATAAGCTTTTATTAGATAATGAAGTACAAAAAGGAAGAACTACAGATAATTAATTAATACCATAGCCTAAATAATTTTACTATAAAAAAAATAAATAGTTTCTCCAAATCAAAAACAATAAATATGTGTATTATGAAGTTCGTTATGAACATCCACAAATTTAATAAACTCAATAAACAACAGAAACACAAAATATAAAATTGTTAATATTAATCAATAATGCATAAATTTGTTTTATGTTAACAGGGATATATACTGATTTAATGTAGAAAATTTATATATACGACTATACCAGTACATTACAGAAGGTAAAACAGGTATTTGATCCTATTAAAGATCAAACAGAAAAATCTGCCAGCAGTATAGAACTATATTCGCTCCTTCAAAAGAACTACATATAACATAAACTCAAAATTAGGCATTTTTTAGTTAAGCTTTCAGAAGCAATTGTATTGATTGATTCAGAATTCAGAAAGAGCATATCTGATATTCCGTTTCCAACATTTTTAATAAAGTCATATTTTGAGTTGTATTATGTTTGAACTTGAAGTTTTATGGGAATAATAGCATTGAAAGAAAAAGTTTCAAGCTTTTAAAAATTTTCTAGTCGTTAGTAAAAGAAGAATTTTGTATCAATAACCAAATTATTGGAATAACTCCTTCATCGTTTCACTCGCCAATAACCAAATAGCACTTCGAAATGATTTCAATAAGAGCTGAAGGCCGAGGCGTTTTCGTTCCCAATTACTGATTGAAAAAATAACAAAAAAATTCCAAGTAAATATGTTTTAAAACAATAAAACTGCCTTAGATGTTATTCATGTGCTGCTATCTACGTTATCGAATCGGTTATCGGAACTATTAAACAGTTATTGGCTTCGTTGCCTATTTTTTGCGAATACAGAAGTATTTCATTCACAATTACTGATTGAAAAATTAACGAAAAAATCGGACTTGCTAATTTGGACAAATAAATGGAAAAAATTCAAAGTAAATATGTTTTAAAACCATAAAAATGCCTTAGATGTTAGTCATGTGGCGCTGTCTACGTTATCGAATCAGTTATCGAAACTATTAAACAGTTATTGGCTTCGTTGCCTATTTTTTGCGAATATAGAAGTATTTCATTCACAATTACTGATTGAAAAATTAACGAAAAAATCAGACTTGCTAATTTGGACAAAAAAATGGAAAAAATTCAAAGTAAATATGTTTCAAAACCATAAAAATGCCTTAGATGTTAGTCATGTGGCGCTGTCTACGTTATCGAATCAGTTATCGGAACTATTAAACAGTTATTGGCTTCGTTGCCTATTTTTGCGAATATAGAAGTATTTCATCCACAATTACTGATTGAAAAATTAACGAAAAAATCGGACTTGCTAATTCGCACAAAAAAATGGAAAAAATTCCAAGTAAATATGTTTTAAAACAATAAAACTGCCTTAGATGTTATTCATGTGCTGCTATCTACGTTATCGAATCGGTTATCGGAACTATTAAACAGTTATTGGCTTCGTTGCCTATTTTTTGCGAATACAGAAGTATTTCATTCACAATTACTGATTGAAAAATTAACGAAAAAATCGGACTTGCTAATTTGGACAAAAAAATGGAAAAAATTCAAAGTAAATATGTTTCAAAACCATAAAAATGCCTTAGATGTTAGTCATGTGGCGCTGTCTACGTTATCGAATCAGTTATCGGAACTATTAAACAGTTATTGGCTTCGTTGCCTATTTTTGCGAATATAGAAGTATTTCATCCACAATTACTGATTGAAAAATTAACGAAAAAATCGGACTTGCTAATTCGCACAAAAAAATGGAAAAAATTCCAAGTAAATATGTTTTAAAACAATAAAACTGCCTTAGATGTTATTCATGTGCTGCTATCTACGTTATCGAATCGGTTATCGGAACTATTAAACAGTTATTGGCTTCGTTGCCTATTTTTTGCGAATACAGAAGTATTTCATTCACAATTACTGATTGAAAAATTAACGAAAAAATCGGACTTGCTAATTTGGACAAAAAAATGGAAAAAATTCAAAGTAAATATGTTTCAAAACCATAAAAATGCCTTAGATGTTAGTCATGTGGCGCTGTCTACGTTATCGAATCAGTTATCGGAACTATTAAACAGTTATTGGCTTCGTTGCCTATTTTTGCGAATATAGAAGTATTTCATCCACAATTACTGATTGAAAAATTAACGAAAAAATCGGACTTGCTAATTCGCACAAAAAAATGGAAAAAATTCCAAGTAAATATGTTTTAAAACAATAAAACTGCCTTAGATGTTATTCATGTGCTGCTATCTACGTTATCGAATCGGTTATCGGAACTATTAAACAGTTATTGGCTTCGTTGCCTATTTTTTGCGAATACAGAAGTATTTCATTCACAATTACTGATTGAAAAATTAACGAAAAAATCGGACTTGCTAATTTGGACAAATAAATGGAAAAAATTCAAAGTAAATATGTTTTAAAACCATAAAAATGCCTTAGATGTTAGTCATGTGGCGCTGTCTACGTTATCGAATCAGTTATCGAAACTATTAAACAGTTATTGGCTTCGTTGCCTATTTTTTGCGAATATAGAAGTATTTCATTCACAATTACTGATTGAAAAATTAACGAAAAAATCAGACTTGCTAATTTGGACAAAAAAATGGAAAAAATTCAAAGTAAATATGTTTCAAAACCATAAAAATGCCTTAGATGTTAGTCATGTGGCGCTGTCTACGTTATCGAATCAGTTATCGGAACTATTAAACAGTTATTGGCTTCGTTGCCTATTTTTGCGAATATAGAAGTATTTCATCCACAATTACTGATTGAAAAATTAACGAAAAAATCGGACTTGCTAATTCGCACAAAAAAATGGAAAAAATTCCAAGTAAATATGTTTTAAAACAATAAAACTGCCTTAGATGTTATTCATGTGCTGCTATCTACGTTATCGAATCGGTTATCGGAACTATTAAACAGTTATTGGCTTCGTTGCCTATTTTTTGCGAATACAGAAGTATTTCATTCACAATTACTGATTGAAAAATTAACGAAAAAATCGGACTTGCTAATTTGGACAAATAAATGGAAAAAAATCAAAGTAAATATGTTTTAAAACCATAAAAATGCCTTAGATGTTAGTCATGTGGCGCTGTCTACGTTATCTAATCGGTTATCGGATACTATTAAACAGTTATTGGCTTCGTTGCCTAATTTTTGCGAATATAGAAGTATTTCATTCACAATTACTGATTGAAAAATTAACGAATAAATCAGACTTGCTAATTTGGACAAAAAAATGGAAAAAATTCAAAGTAAATATGTTTCAAAACCATAAAAATGCCTTAGATGTTAGTCAGGTGGCGCTGTCTACGTTATCGAATCAGTTATCGGAACTATTAAAGAGTTATTGGCTTCGTTGCCTATTTTTGCGAATATAGAAGTATTTCATCCACAATCACTGATTGAAAAATTAACGAAAAAATCGGACTTGCTAATTCGCACAAAAAAATGGAAAAAATGCCAAGTAAATATGTTTTAAAACAATAAAACTGGCTTAGATGTTAGTCATGTGCTGCTATCTAAGTTATCGAATCAGTTATCGGAACTATTAAACAGTTATTGGCTTCATTGCCTATTTTTTGCGAATACAGAAGTATTTCATTCACAATTACTGATTGAAAAATTAACGAAAAAATCGGACTTGCTAATTTGGACAAATAAATGGAAAAAAATCAAAGTAAATATGTTTCAAAACCATAAAAATGCCTTAGATGTTAGTCATGTGGCGCTGTCTACGTTATCGAATCGGTTATCGGAACTATTAAACAGTTATTGGCTTCGTTGCCTATTTTTTGCGAATACAGAAGTATTTCATTCACAATTACTGATTGAAAAATTAACGAAAAAATCGGACTTGCTAATTCGCACAAAAAAATGGAAAAAATGCCAAGTAAATATGTTTTAAAACCATAAAAATGCCTTAGATGTTAGTCATGTGACGCTATCTAAGTTATCGAATCAGTTATCGGAACTATTAAACAGTTATTGGCTTCGTTGCCTATTTTTTGGGAATATAGAAGTATTTCATTCACAATTACTGATTGAAAAATTAACGAAAAAATCAGACTTGCTAATTCGGACAAAAAATGGAAAAAATTAAAAGTAAATATGTTTTAAAACCATAAAAATGCCTTAGAAGTTATTGAAGCAGCGACATCTATTAGACGTTATCGGAACTATTAAAGAGTTATTGGCTTTGTTGCCTCTTGTTTTTGCGAATATAGAAGGATTTCATTCACAATTACTGATTGAAAAATTAACAAAAAAATCAAACTTGCTAATTCGCACAAAAATGGAAAAAATATCAAGTAAATATGTTTTAAAACCATAAAACTGCCTTAGGTGTTAGTCATGAGGTTATCGGAACTATTATGCCAATATGAAATATAAAATATATATGGAACTATTCCTGCATTTCCTATATATGGAAAAGCATTGACAATGCTAATAGGCACTATAGATTTGTTTAAGAGGGTGACTAGTTATTATAGTATGAACACAAAGTTGCAAAATACTGTAATAGAGATTACTGTACAACAATAAATTATAAAATGCAATTGATGATGAAAGGATATAATGAATTTAAAATACTAATATAATGATAAGCTTTTATTAGATAATGAAGTACAAAAAGGAAGAACTACAGATAATTAATTAATACCATAGCCTAAATAATTTTACTATAAAAAAAATAAATAGTTTCTCCAAATCAAAAACAATAAATATGTGTATTATGAAGTTCGTTATGAACATCCACAAATTTAATAAACTCAATAAACAACAGAAACACAAAATATAAAATTGTTAATATTAATCAATAATGCATAAATTTGTTTTATGTTAACAGGGATATATACTGATTTAATGTAGAAAATTTATATATACGACTATACCAGTACATTACAGAAGGTAAAACAGGTATTTGATCCTATTAAAGATCAAACAGAAAAATCTGCCAGCAGTATAGAACTATATTCCCTCCTTCAAAAGAACTACATACAACATAAACTCAAAATTAGGCATTTTTTAGTTAAGCTTTCAGAAGCAATTGTATTGATTGATTCAGAATTCAGAAAGAGCATATCTGATATTCCGTTTCCAACATTTTTAATAAAGTCATATTTTGAGTTGTATTATGTTTGAACTAGAAGTTTTATGGGAATAATAGCATTGAAAGAAAAAGTTTCAAGCTTTTAAAAATTTTCTAGTCGTTAGTAAAAGAAGAATTTTGTATCAATAACCAAATTTTTTATTTTTTTAACTCACATGTAACTTTCAAATATCTCCATATATACAGTTTCTAAAACAAGCAAAGAAGTTTTATTCGACTAATAGACTATTAGTTAACAAATAGATTAAAAAAAATAATAAATTAAGCTTATTCATTTAATGATATTACCATTTTAGCCACTCTACTCTCAAAAACCTAACTTATTTTTAAGTACATACAAAGGTTATCTTTAAGTGCTTCTCACTTTCTCTTTACCAGATTATTATAACTATATAAAGCTAAAATGAATAAATACTTAAATAACTATCCAGTAGACAGAATAAAAAGGAAGCATAAGCTCATCTTAATGATTCATTTAATACATGACTATTGCTGCAGACATTACTTGCGATTACGTCGTGTAAACTGTAGTAGGAGCACTTGAAGAGTTACGTCAATCAGTAATTGTGAATGAAATACTTCTATATTAGCAAAAAATAGGCAACGAAGCCAATAACTGTTTAATAGTTCCGATAACCGATTCGATAACGTAGACAGCGCCACATGACTAACATCTAAGGCATTTTTATGGTTTTAAAACATATTTACTTGGCATTTTTTCCATTTTTTTGTGCGAATTAGCAAGTCCAATTTTTTCGTTAATTTTTCAATCAGTAATTGTGAATGAAATACTTCTATGTTCGCAAAAATTAGGCAACGAAGCCAATAACTGTTTAATAGTATCCGATAACCGATTAGATAACGTAGACAGCGCCACATGACTAACATCTAAGGCATTTTTATGGTTTTAAAACATATTTACTTTTAATTTTTTCCATTTTTTTGTCCGAATTAGCAAGTCCGATTTTTTCGTTAATTTTTCAATCAGTAATTGTGAATGAAATACTTCTATATTCGCAAAAAATAGGCAACGAAGCCAATAACTCTTTAATAGTTCCGATAACTGATTCGATAACTTAGATAGCAGCACATGAATAACATCTAAGGCAGTTTTATGGTTTTAAACCATAAGTACTTGGCATTTTTTCCATTTTTTTGTGCGAATTAGCAAGTTTGATTTTTTTGTTAATTTTTCAATCAGTAATTGCGAATGAAATACTTCTATATTCGCAAAAAATAGGCAACGAAGCCAATAACTGTTTAATAGTTCCGATAACTTCTTCGATAACGTAAACAGCGCCACATGAATAACGTCTAAGGCATTTTTTTTTTTAAGCAATTAGCTATTATCGGCTACGTCTGTTTCTATTCTCATGTAAATTTATATATTATTTTCTTCAATGAAATAAAACGTTACTCAAATAACGTGTTATTGGAACACGTTATTACATGGTAGCAGTTATGCCATAACGTGTTATTAAGATTTCACTGTTTAGCCCACCCCTAGTAGGCCTGAGTCGATCGTGATTGATCGAATCTTTTTGATTCGATCGTAACCAATACACGAGTGATCGAATCACTGGTTTTAAAAAGATTCGATCATGACTCACTCGGACTCGTTTCGATCATGACTCACTCGGACTCGTTTCAATCTTGATTCAATCGGACCTGTTTCGATCGTGATTGATCGAATCCTTTGACTGATTCTATCCTTTCGTTCAAAGTCTGGCCGCTGGCGCGCTCGTCGCACTCTCTCTAAAGCGGGTAATTTCGAATTGTCAACAAAGGATTGAAACTTTCAATTTGAAAGAATCGGTGTGGAAGAAAATGGTCCGGGTAGAGGCCAATAAATTTCTCTTAGATATGGAGAAATGTTTATTTATTATTTAGTAGAAACGTTTGGACCTACTTTGCATATCTTCATCAGGGCTAAATATGCAAAATACAGACAATTGAAAATTAAAAAATTGTAAAACTTGCTAAGCATGGTGAATATAAAGGTTAAAATGCATGATTGTATAGCATTAACCCATTTACGGCCACTGATGCGTATACGCAACACTAATTTAACAAATTTTTTTAGTGTTATAAATTCAAATATTTTTCTATTTTGTTACATCAGCTTATTATTTAAGGTTTGTAATTATTAAAAATAATTTTTTAATAAATTTTGTATTTTTTTAACCCATTGAAAAACAATAGTACAGTAGCTTATATTTCAACACTAATGAGTACTAAGATTTAAATGTTAAATTCAGCCAAATAAGGGTTGCTACAATTAAATTATCAGATTCCTTGTTTAAAACACTGTTTATTTTAATTGCTGGATGAAATTTTTGTATTAAATTCAAATACTGCTTTTAGAATAGTCGTTTTACTTTAATATTTTGCTTTAATAATCATTGGCCATTCCTATGAAGTTTTTATAAAGAAGACAGGACCATGCATTTTCATCTTCCGCACCTGTCTAATGAAGACGTGCTCATGCATGTGCTATGTTTCTTCTCTTAAATATATTTGATTGATATTTGGGATGTCAGAGTATCATTTAGGATGATTACTCAAATTATTATTTCTATGCCTTAGTCTTAATTGAATTCTTTTCCAGAGGTCTGTTTTTGTGTTTACCAATTTACTCATCTATTATACCTTCAATATATTATTCATAAATAATCATTGGCGTGATTAGAGTTGAGTCATGGGGGGTTAACCCCCACCAGTCAACCACTCCAACATATTACTCCCTTCAAAAAAGATGTCTCGTAATATAGGTATAATATGTATTATACTATAAAATCATGTAGCTTCAAATTAAATAAATAGATTATATTGTTTTATAAATGATATTTTGGGAAGTTATAAATGTTATTTTTGGAAGGGCAATCAAGAAGTAGCTTTCAAATACAAGTAACCCTATTTATTGGTTACAATAACTTACTACAGTTAATTGCATAGGGAACTTTTTAGACCCATCCAGACTTTACTTCTAGATTCTAAGAATTTTCTAAACTGTTCTTGTCCCAATTTCTTCTTATCGTTGCCGCTAGATGCCACTACTGCCGCTATAATAATATTATTAATTTCAAATAAACAGTATTACTAAAAATAACTGTGTTTGCACTTTCTTTGTAGTGTTTTTGGCATTATTTGGCCCATTGGGCGCAATATTTTCTACCGCCATTATGCCTGTACAAAAAATATTTTTTTTATTTTAATTTAAATTAAACTATCCTAAAAACATTTCTTTGTAAAAAAATCAAAACTTTAAACTTATTCTAGCCTTGCCCGTAAATGGGTTGTAATATACATGCTAAAGAATAATAGCCCAGGATCCCTGGTAAATTTTTTTTTGATGTAACAAAATAGAAAAATATTTGAATTTATAACACTAAAAAAATTTGTTAAATTAGTGTTGCGTATACGCATCAGTGGCCGTAAATGGGTTAATGCTATACAATCATACATTTTAACCTTTATATTCACCATGCTTAGCAAGTTTTACAATTTTTTAATTTTCAATTGTCTGTATTTTGCGAATTTAGCCCTGATGAAGATATGCAAAGTAGGTCCAAACGTTTCTACTAAATAATAAATAAACATTTCTCCATATCTAAGAGAAATTTATTGACCTCTACCCGGACCATTTTCTTCCACACCGATTCTTTCAAATTGAGTTCAAATTCAAGTTCAGCCCATCGGGTCTGAATCTGAGAAGGTTTGTTATTATTTTTAATAATTACAAACCTTAAACAATAAGCTGATATAACAAAATAGAAAAATATTTGAATTTAAAGAAATAAAAAAAATTGTTGAATTAATATTGTGTATACGCATCAGTAGCCGTAAACGGGTTAATTAAACAATTTTTTTAGCGTTATAAATTCAAATATTTTTATATTTTGTTACATCAGCTTATTATTTAAGGTTTGTCATTATTAAAAGTACGCCGACGCAATCACTGTTGGTAGCATTTCGACAGAATCACGAATCGCAGTCAGTAGCAGTTAAGAAATCACAAGTAACAAAAATCACAGTAACGGTTAGAGCTGGTACTGAGAAGTAGCAGTTCAGCCCATCGGGTCTCACTCTGAGACCCGAATGATCGAAAGGATCGAAATGACCGAAACGATCGAAATGATCGAAAGGATTGAAAAGATCGACCCGATCGAAATGATCGAAAGGATCGAAACGATTGAAATGATCCAAATGATCGAATCATTTTTACTCGATCACCAATAGGAATGTGTCATGATCGATTCGATCACCACGAATGATCGATCGACCCAGGTCTAGTAAAGTTAGAAAGTACCTAAGGTCAGGATTTATCTACAATCCAAAGAGGTTCTTCTAAAAAAACAAATCAGGCCCTTACACCAACAAACATGAAGCTCCTACTCTAGTACTTTTGTGGTTGTACTTTATTATTGCCTTCTTTGAAGCAACATCATTTTATTATCGAGTAATCACCTTTTTCTAATAATAACGAGGGACGTGCTCCCCCCAGACGGTTTTTTGTGTACCATGGAGAATCCATTACAGTACATATTTATAGGCAAATCATGTGATGATAGTTGTTAAAATAACAGAAATGAAATGAGTTAAACTATTGTTTAGATATTTTAATAAACCTTTCTATAAATACTTGTTGATTTTTTGCCCGTCTGCCTGTTGTGCCCCCACCCAGAAAAAAATCCTGGATCCGCCCTTGGTCTGGATAGGTCTAGAAACTTCCCTATGCAATTAACTATAGTAAGTTATTGTAACCAATAAATAAGGTTACTTGTCTTTAAAAGCTATTTCTTGATTCCCCTTCCAAAAATAACATTTATATTGAAAATAACTTTTATAACTTCCAAAATAACATTTATAAAAAATTATAATCTAATTATTTAATTTGAAGCTACATAATTATAGTAGAATATAAATTATACCTAAATTACGAGGCATCTTTTTTGAAGGGAGTAATATGTTGGAGTGGTTGACTGGTGGGGGTTAACCCTCCCCCCAAGAGTCAACTCTTGGGGTGGGGGTTAACCCTCCCCCCAAGAGTCAACTCTATTTACGTTAATGCTGCTGATGACTGTATCTAGGTAGGTATATTCCTCTGTCTCCTCTAAGGTTTCTCCTCTGTATTGGATCTCCACATTTTCTTCATTTCGTCCTATACACATTACCTTGAGCTTACTTGTATTGAGCATCATTCCCTTTCTATCTAGCTCAGCTTCCCCCTCTATGATTTCTTGCTCATCAACTAATCAATTGAAAAGAGAATGTAATTATGGGTAATGAGTAGATTTCGGTAATCATATCATTTAGAAATGAATGTCACAACAAGCATGTCATCTACACTTCGAAATGTTAATTGAAACTTTTATTTCTTGATGAAACGATTACCGAAATCTACTCATTACCCATAATTACATTCTCTTTTCTATACTAAAGCTCTCGATAACTTGAATTTTTGGAAAATATTAAAAGGGAGACGAATAAACAGTTAAACTTACAACTCAACTGGAAGCGACAACCAGCGGAACAGATACCTGAATATGAAGTGAAAATATGTCAATAAGCAGTTACCTATATCTTATTCAATTTGGCCATTGCAACCTTTATTTTATTGAATACGAGTCGATTGTCATTATACATTGTACAGCAAGAGATACCATTTAAATATTACTCATCAATATTTAAAGAACAGCCCATAAATAGTTCATAAAGGTAAGAGTCATAATATTTGGGAATTTATTTACAACACTGTACACTTAAGTTGAATTTTATTTATGGAATCTAATTCAAAATGAGTACAAATGTATCTCGTATTCAATATTTGCCTGCATATTTGTTTTTATGAAGCACCCAATCTCGTATTTCTTGTCAGGAGTAATGTCAATCTGAAACCATCATTTGCTTTCCACAAATTAATTTGTCACTATCGAGAACATCTGAGAAAATAATTTCTGTGAATATGCCTTAAGATGCTATATCCGCCAATTAAAGGAACGGCTTCTTTCGGATTTTAAGAATTACAGAAACGAGCGTGAACAAACATAAAAGTATAACCCCCTCTCCCTCCCCAGCCATTCAATGCAACTTACCGTTTCTGGCTAACAAACTTAAGTGATCGAAATTTATTAAAATTCAATTTAGTAATTTTAGGCAAGGGCGGATCCGGAATTTTTTTCTGGTTGGCACAAAGGGCAGACAGGCAAAAAAATCAACAATAACTTATAAATAAACTTGTAGTATTTACAGAAATGTTTATTAAAATATCAAAACAATAGTTTCACTCATGTTCTTTCTGTTATTTTATTTATATATTTTAACAACTATAATCATGTAGTTTGCCTAAAAAAGTATGTACTGTAATGGATTCTCCACAGTACACAAATTCATAAGTATTATTAACTTTTAAATATCTCCCTTTAGGAAGTATATATGTACCTTAAGGTATTAAATCGGAATGAAATAAAGTGTTATAAAGCACTTAACACTTAGAACAGAATTACTTAATACAATTTATACTCAGTGCTTGATTTTTCATAATCTTTGGATCATTCATTTTCTCCCAAATAATTTTCACAAGTCTCTAGAGTTGCTAAGTTAGTTAAAAGTATAACTATATAATAACCAATCATTTAACAAATGACTATAAGCATATTGCGTTCCTTCGCTGGTATTATTCGTTAAAATCAAACATTAATTTTTAAAACTAAAAACTGTCTCTTGATATGGTAAGTTAAAAGGTCTATTTATATTGACCTATGTAAATTAATAATGCCTCTACATATACTATTTATTGGAACTTGCAATGTTGATTTTTTAAGTTTAACTTTCACTTAAAGTTGTCCCTTCGAGTTGAGTTACAAATTTTAACTGTTTATTTGTTTCATTAGTTCATTTCTTTCATAGTATTATCCAAAAATACAAATTATATTGAGCTTCAGTTTGGAAAAAATATTGTAATTATTGGAAATGTGTAGATTTGGGTAAACACTTCATCAAGAAATAAACATTTCAACTAACACTTCAAAGTATAGATGATATATTTTTGTTGAAACATTCATTTCTCGATGAAATGATCACCAAAGTATACCAACACATTTCCCACAGTTACTTTATTTTTTCCATACTAAAGCTCACAATAATTTGTATTTTTGAAGAATATAAAAAAGGAAAGAAATGAACTGTTAAAACTTGCTGTAACTCAACTTGAAGCGACAACCTGTGGAATAATTACCAAATAGATGAAATGGTGCTATGGACAGTGATAATTTCTCCTGCAACTTACAATAAATAAGGTTAATCGAGACTGGTATCTCACCATAATTAAATCTACATTTATCAAAGTTGAAAGCCTCAATATATAATGATAAGAATTGAATAACTGAAATGAGAGGAGGGATAAAAAGAGGTTCACATGAGATAAGGAGCTAGGTTTCATGTAGACCAGCTAATACGCAAGTACCTTTTTTCAATATAGCATAAAAAGGAAAAAAAAAATCAAATCTTTATCCCAGTATTTTAATTTGTTCTTCAATTTAGAATCTCTTTAAAAACAATGTACCTTACCACTTTTTCCACTAAATTTCATCGAATGATTATTTGATTTAAATTAAAGTGAATTTAAGTTTAAATTTGCTGTCTTGTTCAGGCTTTAAGTTTTCGATTCTATGCCTACTTTCTTTTTTCTAACTAGGCAGGATGAAAGTTTTCAACGATTCTGTTCTGTAACAATTTCTGTCTTCATTACACCCTTTTCCTTTGTTCTTTTTTTTCACAAAATGTATTTTTCATCAGTTAAACTAAATTTTTTTTATAACCGGTTTTTAATATTTTACCTTATAGGTAAAATAAAATATTATACAAGTATCACTAAAACTTGTTTATATAAGAGTGTTTATAAATTATGATAATGCTTTATTATTTCAGGTGAACATTTTAATCATTCAAGCTTGGTGCCTATCTACAGAAAAACATCTCATGCTTTGATGCAAGTGAAATATAATAATGCTCGCCAGATATTGTACTTGTAAGTCATAATCTTATATAGCCAAAGTATAGAATGAAACATATCATTGTCCGGAGAATGTATCTTACATATCATAAAATATCTCTGTGATTTTTATAATTTACGCATCAAATTAATTTATAATTAATAAATTAATGAACTTCTTTGGCAGCTTTGGTAAACTAAACGTGGGCTTCTAAGCAATGTGATTTATTTCATTTTGGAGTTCCTATCCAATTTAAAGTTTAATACATTAAATATTTTTATTTCATAAAAATAAAGAGACAAAATATTAAGCAATCCATAATCTTGACCCTGGATTATTTCAATTCAGACTTAATAACAATAAATATAACTTATTAGATTGTATATTATCTGACTTTACATCATCTTGTCTAAATTTATTTTTATTGTTTTCTCAAAGAATATTTCTAAACAAGCTAAATTTTCAAATACTACAAAAATTATGATGATGTGATAGTTGGTGGTAGCAGTCATTGAACAAGTGAATTAAAATTCAATACAAGAATTTTCAGGTTGTTCAATCACAAGTCACAAATAAGTCCTTTAGTGAATTCTATGAAATAATTACTTCTGCCAGGTGAAGTAAACTGATCAATTAAATTTAAGGGAATAGAGGATTGAATCAGTGATATTTCCCATTTATAACTATTTATGTGGTATAACTACATGGTTGATTTGCTACATATTTGTATTAAGCATATGAACCAAATATTTGGATGGATTGATTTTCAATTTTCTCCCCACTATGTTAGAGGCATTAGTTTATTTCAAACGGCCAGAAATAAATATTTTAAATTATATTTAATAAAATTAAAATATTTAGTATATCCCATGCCTTTGTTGCTACTGCTGTTATTTATTATATTGCTTTATCTTTATATTTTTGCTGATATAATAATATTCCCATTCATATCTAAATCTCTAAATATTGTTTCTCTTTGTTTTATTTATACTGGGCATTCAAGTATAATATGCTTAAGGGTCTCGTTGAGATTTTAGTTATGCCTACCTTGTGGAGATTCTTTTGCAAATTCTATCATTCGTTTGTGCCTATATACCTTTTCTTATATTTATATTTGTGAATCATGGTTTTCTGAATATATGAAAGAATATGGATTTATAGAACTGCCATTATTGATTCTGCCAACTTTTTATCTCATTTAATTTAAAAATTTTATAATAGATCCAGTCAACTTGTGGCCACATCTCCCTTAAACCATTTCTGTCTGAAAATGTCAGTCTCAAAAATGTCTTACTTCTGAGATCATTAGAATAATAATTGATTTTATATTTATTTTTACTTTATTTCAATATTTAATTATTACCAAAATCATTATTCTAAGTTCGTTTTAAGATTTTGCTACACAAAGTCCAACTTGACTGCTTGGTCCCTTTAAAAGTTATGTCTCTGAAAACATTGCTGAATAGTTGCGAGGGATGTAACATCAGGGTAGTTTTTTGCTGTGACTATCAGGGTAGCTAAGTTTTATTTTAGAGAAAATAAATGTGTACTTAATAGCTTATTTAAATTATTTAAAAAAAAAAACCTGTAACCACTACTACCCATGGACAAGTCTGAGGTTCAGTACAGTTCAGTGACTGTGCTGTTTTGTGGACAACGGTTCTGCAAGGAGGTGACTTGTCTTAGGTCACGCTCAACCACCAGATTTTTTCCCCATTATTTTGGGTACCCTATATTTATAATATTTTATAGAGGCTGGGTGAGCCCCAGGAGGGTACTAGATTCCATATAATCCATCTCCCGCCGCAAACAGACTAAATAAAAGTAACTGCCTGCAGCGGGATTTGAATCAGGATTTCCGGCATGCCTACTCAGTGCTCTACCACTGAGCCTACCCGCTTCCTTTAAATTAATTAATACCTGTTAAATGACCATTCTTAAATTTATGAACTAAGATCTATGTTAATGCCTTTTTAGATCCTTAATATTACATTAAAATAATATATGTGTATAAATTAAATTATTGTCCCATACCTCCATTACATAATATTGGACCTGGACTGCCTACCCTTGCCTCACTCTAGGCCATTAAAATTTATAATTTCATTGCTATATCTTTATATAGTAATTATTACAATTCAATAACAGTTTTTAGAGAATTTAAAAGTTAAAATAAGGTTTTCTATTGAAATTCGATTCAGAGTTCTATTAAAAGAACGCATAGGGTATTTTTGAAACTATTTAACAAGTACGTGTTAGACGAAAATAACTGTTATATAAGGAGTAAAATCTATTATTTAGATTATTATAACAATGATATACTTAAATACTCTTTCAATTTTCCACGGCCACTATTTATGCAAAAAACTTTAGCTGTTTCTGGTTTGGACCATGTCAGTGAATTTTCTGCCAAAGTGCAAATCATCCAAAGTATTCAACTATAAGAGAATGTAATGAATTAGTAATTACTACTGTAAACTAGAAATGAGATACATTTTATATAATTTAACAAATCGTATGCCTATTAAATTAATTAACTTTATACCCTCGTCTCTCAGGCTGCCTAACTGCGCATATTGCTGCAATTTATAATTTAACTATTAAAACCAAAGTTAAACAATATATTCAGATAAAATAAAGTATACTACTATTAAAATAAGGTAAAGAAAGAGTTTTTAATATTGAAAATTTGAAATTAAGTAGTTTTAACACACTTTAATAATTCGCATGTCTGTTAAAGTAACTATTTATTATTTTACGTAGATTTTACTACGTGAAATACGTTTTTAAAGCGTTTATATAACACTAAAAGAATATATAAATTTAATTATTTTCTTTTTTCCTCTACTCCGTGAACATTGAACCTGTACTTCGTACCCTAGTCCCTCAGTGAATTTCCGCCTGCCTAACTGCGTACATTGCTGCAATTTATAATTTAACTATTAAAACCAAAGTTAAACAATATATTCAGATAAAATAAAGTATCCTACTATTAAAATAAGGTAAAGAAAGAGTTTTTAATATTGAAAATTTGAAATTAAGTAGTTTTAACACACTTTAATAATTCGCATGTCTGTTAAAGTAACTATTTATTATTTTACGTAGATTTTACTACATGAAATACGTTTTTAAAGCGTTTATATAACACTAAAAGAATATATAAATTTAATTATTTTCTTTTTTCCTCTACTCCGTGAACATTGAACCTGTACTTCGTACCCTAGTCCCTCAGTGAATTTCCGCCTGCCTAACTGCGTACATTGCTGCAATTTATAATTTAACTATTAAAACCAAAGTTAAACAATATATTCAAATAAAATAAAGTATCCTACTACTAATATAAGGTAATGAAATAGTTTTTAATATTGGAAATTAGAAATTAAGTAGTTTTAACACACTTTAATAAATCGTATGTCTGTTAAATTAACTATTTATTATTTTACGTAGATTTTACTACATGAAATACATTTTTAAGGCGTTTATATAATTCTAAAAAAATATATAAATTTAATTATTTTCTTAAACCCTCCACTCCGTGAACATTGAACTTGTACTTCGTACCCTAGCCCCTCAGTGAATTTCTGTCTGCCTAACTGTGCACATTGCTGCAATTTATAATTTAACTTTTAAAACAAAAGTTAAACAATATATTCAGTTAAAATAAAGTATCCTACTATTAAAATAAGGTAAAGAAAGAGTTTTTAATATTGGAAATTAGAAATTAAGTAGTTTTAACGAATTTTATATGTATATATATACTAGCTTATGCCCGCGGCTTCGCTCGCGTGGAATTTGGCATGCCACATCAAGTTTCGTGAAAGATCATTTTAAATAAATAATTTAATTATTTTTTAAAATATAAGTTACTCGTACATCGAAAATTTAAGATGTGCAACTTCAAAACTGACGGATTCTATAAAATTTTTGAACCCATATTACATTAAAGGAGAAACCCTTGAGTAGAATTATCCAAATTTCTTCCTTAAATTGTACAAAGAACCTATCTACAAATTTCAAGTACTAAGTTCCTGATTTGCCTTTAATTAAGTACTATAACGGAGTGGGGGGGGGGGGGACATGCCTTCGTGCCCTCACATAAATCGGCTCTTGGTGTAGCCTATGATCTATAACCTATTTTGCTCAATAAGTTTCATCGAAATCCGTTCAGTAATTTTTGCGTGAATGAGTAACAAACATAAAAACAATAGTTTCACTCAGTTTCTTTCTGTTATTTTAACCACTATTATCATGTGATTTGCCTTTATTTATGTCCTTTAATGGATTCTCCACAGTTCCTAAATAACAGTCGAGAGGGGGGGCCCGTGCCCCCGTGCGCCCCCCTAAATCCGCGCTTGCTATAGACTATGTGTTATTCTGATGTATGACCTATATTACTGTCAAGTTTCATCCAAATCCGTCCAGTAGTTTTGCGTGAAAGAGAGACAAACATACAAACATTCACATTTATAATATTAGTAAGAAGTAAGATTAGTAGAACATCAAAACAAATTGTTTCACTCAAGTTCTTTCTGTTACTTTAACATCTATTATCATGTGATTTGCCTTTATTTATGTCCTTTAATGGATTCTCCACAGTTCCTAAATAACAGTCGAGAGGGGGGGCCCGTGCCCCCGTGCGCCCCCCCCTAAATAAGCGCTTGCTATAGCCTATGTGTTATTCTGATGTATAACATATATTACTGTCATGTTTCATCCAAATCCGTCCAATAAATTTTGCGTGAAAGAGAGACAAACATACAAACATTCACATTTACCATATAATATTAGTAAGATATATATATATATATATATATATATATATATATATATATATATATATATATATATTTTATAGTTATATAAATAAAAAATACAACTAGCTCAGTGTTACTATTTAACTATCGAATCGGTTACTATAATCGGTAAAAAAATAGTTAAATAGTAACACTGAGGTAACTGTATTTTTTATTTATATAACTGAAGCTAAGTTGGACTCGGACCATTTTCTAACTCTGGCTAATGTTAGAGCTAGGATTTCAATTGTGAAAACAAGGCGAGGGCAGAGATGTAAAAAGTTCAACTTACGAAAACTTAGAGAACCCGATGTTTTCCAAGAATACGTAAATAAAATTAATGAAAAGTTCTTTAAGGTGCCATCTACAGAAGATCAGGATGTCGATGAAATGTGGTCAAACATTGAAAATATCATCCGTGATGCAGCAGAAGAAGTAATTGGCCCCAGACAAGTACAGAATAGGTCGCCATGGTTTGACGAGGAATGTAGTCAGGCTACAATACAAAAGAACAACGCCTACACACTCATGCTTCAGAAGAAACGTATCCGAGCATCAGCTGATATTTAGCGCCAGCGCCGTTGAGAAGAAGTGGCTTTCGTAAATGTAAATCTACAACAGACCAGATATTCGCCC
Source organism: Arma custos (assembly GCA_037127475.1). Classification (NCBI taxonomy): domain Eukaryota; kingdom Metazoa; phylum Arthropoda; class Insecta; order Hemiptera; family Pentatomidae; genus Arma; species Arma custos. The sequence continues at coordinate 37,712,058 of CM073760.1, forward strand.
TACGAACCATACTTGAGCGCGGAAGGGAATACCAGGTACAGACGCACCATCTATTCGTTGATTTTAGATCTGCTTATGACAGCATTCAACGTGAGGACCTGTATCAGGCAATGAAAGACCCCAATTTGCCTGTTAAGCTCATCCGTCTTGTAAAACTTACAATGAGCAATACCGAATGTATGGTGCAATGATGATATCGACATTATTGGGAGATCAAGAGCTGCTGTGGAAGAGGCCTTTCTTGCCCTTGATGATGCTGCTAGGAAGCTGGGACTTGCTGTAAATACTGACAATACCAAATATATGACTGCTGGTAAACAAAGAGGTATTAACGAAAGATTTATCCAAATTGGCAATTACTCTTTCGAACAGGTTGATGAGTTTGTATACCTCGGATCTCAGGTCAATTCCATCAATGACGTCTCGGCAGAAATAAAGAGGCGAATAGCATCGACCAATAGGTACTATTTTGGACTGCGTCGCCACTTAGGAAGTAGCTCGTTATCAAGATCTACAAAAACAAGATTATATAAGACGCTAATTCGACCAATACTAACCTACGCATCAGAAACTTGGGTACTTACGAAGTCTGATGAAAAGAATCTCCAAACATTTTAGAGAAAGATACTCAGACGCATCTACGGCTCAGTAAAGGATGGTTTAGTTTGGAGAAGACGCACAAGCAGGAAAGTATACTCATTGATTGGTGAGCCTGATATCGGAAAAATTGTAAGGATTGGGAGGCTGCGCTGGACAGGCCATGTAGCAAGGATGGGAACTGATGAGATCCCAAATAAACTGGAGGCAACCTCTCAAAGGTTGCCTCCCTGCCTTTGGGACTCCTGTTCTCGATGAATCGAGCCAAATTAGCTTCCCTTTCTCGGCGCCCTTCCATAAAATAATCCCTAAGCACATTTTCACTTCCAAGGTAATATAATTTCGCCCATGTCAAGTCGGCCCCTCATACCCTTTTATTATTTGTAAGAGTTCTGGTGGTCCCCAAACTGTTCTAGAGCTCTATAGATTTTAGGAATAGTTCTGTTGTTTAAGATGCGGGAGCCAACTTAATACTTTTGTAACTGGTAACTATAAAAACTTTGTAGCTATCGATTGTAGTGTAAAAGGTAATGAGGATAATTTGTAGAACTCTTAGGGGAAGGGGCTACCAGAACTCCAGAGAAATGGAATACAAATTATCACTGTACGCTATCAGTCAAACTTTTTTGCCAGTAATCAAATATTTTTTTCAAGTCAACTTTATAGGGGCTATAATTTTAGTTTTATTACAATATATTTATTTGAATTCTTCAAGCACATGGTTTAGTTTATTTTTTTAATAACGTACTAAATATTGTAACTATATATATTTCTTTTTAAAACTTGACCACTAAAACCGTCCTTCAGCCCAGTCAACGAATGTAAGCCAGCGGCCAGGAACCAGAAAAGGACCTTAGGTTGCAATAAATTGAAGAGAGCTGAATTTTTGATATGTTGTAAGGGCATGTCGGACTAGTGGAAATTCAAGTTTGCTACCTTAAAAACGGAAGGCGTAACTCAGAATCTGTTACTCCTACAGGCCTTAGTCTAAGCATAAATTAAAGCTAATTAAATTTACTACCTTTACTTTCATCGTAGGATCAATACTTCGGCCAGTGTTCCTCACGAAAGTTGGCCAAAACTTAAATTTGGATTTTTTGGAAAAAAATATCAATTTTCAGAGAGGCGTAACTCAGAATCTATTCCAGATACAGAGCTGCGGTTGAGCTCAAATTTTAGCGAATTGAATCTAATTTAAAAACGGTTACTAATGTTGTTTTATCAAAAACGCACCGATTAGGAGATATAGGCCAAAAACTGAAATAACTCCGAAAATGTCGTGGTTTTTCGACCACCAAAGTTTTCCCATCCTTTTTTTCGGTAGCAAACTTGGATTTCCACTAGTCAGACATGCCCTTACAATATATTTGAAATTCAGCTCTCTTCAATTTATTGCAACCTTCAAGTACTTAGCCGTTGGCCTAATGATTCTGTAAGGAAAGGCATTAAGGAAGACCAACTATGGTACGTTGTCGGGTGTCATCCTCTTCTTCCGCAATAAATGCTGGTAGCACTGCATTTACTGTAGACAGTAGTACAAGCCTTCCGGGAACTGCACTTGCAGAATTTTATGTACAATAGTTCAAAACTTTATCTCTTACCAAAAGTCCCGTGTATAGCGAAGAAGTTTTCATTTTTTAAAAAAAATCATCCTTATTTCTCTTATCGAAGTTAAAAAAGGATTAATCTATTACGGGTACCCATGGAAGGATTAGCTAGTAATGAACTTAAATTAACATTATAATAATATTATAGTATTATAAACCTGTTCCACTACAACCCGTGAACGGGCCTGGGGTACAGTACATAGACTGAACCTGTCTAAACTGAACGGTAGAGACTGTACTGTTTCTTGGACAACGGTTGTGCACGGAGGTGATTTGTTTTAAATCACATTCAACCGCCAGATTTTTACCCCTTATTTTGGGTACCCAATTTATAGAGGCTGGGTAAGCCCCAGGAGGGCCCTAGATCCCATATGATCCATCTCCGACTGCTCACTTTATTATTATTGATAATAAATGATCCCCGCCACCAGCGGGATTTGAACCAGGATTATCGGCATTTCTTGTTCTGATCATTGAATTAAAATGTTTACTTGTCAACCTGTAACGTTCTCTCTAAGGTATGGCTATAGGAACTCATACATAAAAGACTTTTATTATTAATCAATAAATAATTATTTTTTTTTTATTTTTTAAAGAGAAAAGATAGGCCCTCGACCGGGATTTGAACCCGGAACCTTTGTCTCACCGTGACATCGCTCTGCCAAATGAGCTATCCAAGGCACTTCTCGGTCGAGGACAAAGCTTCTCTCTTTTAGATCCTAAAGCCCCAGCGTGCTCCCGCCATTTTTGCGATGAATACACTAGAAAAGAGAGAAGCTTTGTCCTCGACCGAGAAGTGCCTTGGATAGCTCAATTGGCAGAGCGATGTCACGGTGAGACAAAGGTTCCGGGTTCAAATCCCGGTCGAGGGCCTATCTTTTCTCTTTAAAAAATAAAAATATTTATAACTCATAAAAAATGACTAATAATTATAAAAAAATAATTATTTTTGTTTTAAAAATGGTTGTACTTAATGTAGTAAGATAAATACACAAAAAAAGTGAAAAGAAGCATTTTTGAAGTGAAAACTTCTTTACCGTGTTGAGCGAATTTTGGTTGGGAAAAAACTTGGGGGTTCGCGCCATCGACATGCTCCTGACGTATTGCGTGAGACTGGTGGCCTGTGTATGAGTATGAGATTTGCTTTATTCAACGTTAGTTTTAAGGCTAGAATTCCATCGGTATAAGAATACCAATATTTAACTAATGAGTCATTTAATAGTTGAGCAATTTATATTAATAATAATTAAATTAAAACTGCAATAACTATTTGAAATGTTCGTTTCCCCTAAAAAATTGTATTTGTCTCAGTTAAATGTCTTAATTTTGTGAAATGAATGAAAGTTCAAATTATCTTAGTATTGTTGAAATTGAAACGATGATTTTTATTATTTCAATTAAATTATTGATATTAAACTACTTTCAAATGTTCATAATTATTGTTCAGAGTGTCAGAATCTGCGATATAACATAGTTATTCCATTGTTTTGACTTTTCACTTCTCTCGGCAGTCCTCATGACGGTATCTGTTCCGCGGGTTGTCGCTTCGAGTTAAGTTACACCAGGTTTTGACTGTTTATTATAATATTTTCCAAAAGATGCAAGTTATCGTGAGCATTAGTACGGAAAAGAGAATAGAATTGTGGGTAATGAGTTAATTTCTGTTATCATTTCATTTAGAAATAAAATTTTCAACGAACATTTCGAAGTATAGATGTTTGTATGTTTGTTAAAACGTTACCGAGGTATAGACATTTCCCATAATTACATTCTCTTTTCCATTCCGAAGCTCATGATTACTTGTATTTTTGTATTTTCAGACGCGGCCTATTGGTGAAAACCGCATGAAAATCCGTGTAGTGCTTATTGAGATTACCGCGAACTGACGCGGCCGAGGACTTTGTTTTAAAATATGTATAAATAGTTAGATACATATGAGATATTAAGGAGGCGTCTTCGATGGAACCTCCCAGGCGGCTATACTTTTTCCAACTTTTCTGCAAAATATCGTAATATTCCAACCCATTTACACAAAACCTCGACAAATTGTATACCTAAATTTTCCTGTTGAATCACTCTAACTATTGGTGAAAACCGTATGAAAATCCGTGCAGTAGTTATTAAGACTACCGCGAACAAACGCGGCCGAGGTTTTATTATATGTTTAGAAAGAAACTGTTATATATTTATATGTAATACGACTTTATTACAACAATCGTCATATGTCGTAGGCTAACAATGATTTTTTCCACTTTTCCCGGTCCTGACAGCCCTCCTCCGCAAGCCCTCTGGCTACCATTCATTCCTGCAATCCATCGTACCATTTCTTTGCCGGACGTCCTCTTCTCATCCTCTCCTTAGGAACATAATTTATTATTCTCTTGGGCCATCGATTTTCTGACATTCTCATTATATGGCCGTACCAGCTCAGCTTTTTGGTACCGATAGTGTACAAGATATTGTGGGGTTCCTGTACTTTTTCTCTGATCACGTGATTAGGGATGTGCTGGAGTTTCGATATGCCACCACTACGTCTCCAGAAGTCACTCTCCGTCGCTAGGTCTTTTCTAAGTTGGTAGTGATGGCCCATGTTTCTGAGCCATATAATGCCACACTTTTGACAAAAGAGTGGTAAAGTCTTTTCTTTGTAGACAATTGAACTTCCTTACTCCATAATATAGAATTTAAAGTAATTTTGATATCAATTTTTAGCTTTTTTAGTCCCTCACCAACCTCTTTTCTCTTTGTTCTAATTCCATGCACATTTCCACGTTCCTATTCGTATAGTCCGTTTCGGTAGCCGTTGTCTTTGTCGGTTCTCCGAGGCTGTTTTGTCAGTTTTGGAAGCAGGTTTATATTTTTTATGATGATGAGGTGCTGGCCCAACATGAAGCCCCAACCTGGAGGACCAGGGATCTTGATTTTAGGGTACCCTATCTCTAGACGGGTGGCCTTCACTGAGGTTCGGAGCCACACCTGCCCTCGAAATGCCATTTCCTGCACTTCGTGATGGTTATACCGCCATGGCTCGGTACCGCCTCCATTAGCGTTAACCAGGGAGCACCACGTGGAGGTTGAGGACGGATTTTGCTCCCCAAAAATGTGGAACGTTGCATGTCATCCTTGCGCAGGGGCCATGCTAATCTTCTCTGTATCGTTCCAATTATAGTATATTTACCGCCGAAGCAAGTAAAATAATGTAGCCATTTGCGAAGTAGTATTCCAATAATGTAGCCATTTGGCCAGATATATTTATATTAATTTCTGTACAATAATGTTATTGCTAATGGACCTGGTCCCAGAATAAAACTATTTTTCTAGTCTATTTCACTCCCGTTACAAATAAATGTTTCAATTTATTATAACAGTGTTTTTTTTTTCAAAATGTGCAAATGACTAAATATTTATATTTTTTCCGTAACAAACAGAACTGAAGTGTTTTCAACCAAAAGTTGTGTATCCATATTCCCTTGCCAAGCCTTATAACAACAGTGTCCATGAATAATATTTTTTCTTAATTTATTTAAACTTTTGATTGAAATTACTTAAAGCCTTCCATCAATTAAGCCTAAGTATGTTTAAATATTTGTGTTTTGAAGAGAAAAGATTTTCCCTGGCCGGGATTCGAACCCATGTCGTCTGCGTCTCCGCCGCAGTGCTCTAAACGCAGACGACTCGGGTTCGAATCCCGGCCGGGGCAAATCTTATATGGCTCAGAAACATGGGCCATCATTACCAACTTAGAAAAAAAACTCCTAGCAATGGAGATGGACTTCTGGAGACGTAGGTCCTTGGTTCGCTCGTTAGTCTGCAGTTATATATTAGCTATAAGTATATTTGTTCGATTGTTAAGTCACAAGGGCATGTCTTATCGTCTGTAAGTTTAAATTTATACAAGTAGGATTTTGTGGGTCCATGTCCTGTCAACTTTTGTGTGATGTAGAAGTCAGTTATAATTTTATTATTCCTATATTATTCTTGTAAGTCAGTTATGTATAACTTTAGATGTTGTCCTTTAGTTGTCATATTCTATGTGTCTTTCCACTGATCCATGTTTGTAACTGTTTGTCTGTGTTTCAAGTAAGTCTTAAGGTGCGTTTACACGGCGATTCCTATTAGTTCTGAGAGTGACTTCTAATTGTAAACATCTCGTGATTTCAGTTCAGTGATATCAGTTCTAGAGTTATTTCTACTAAACATATACATTATTTGATGTCTTCAAGGAAAAGAGAAATAGCAGCGGCTTAATAGAATAGAAAAATAATTTTATTCTGGGACCAGGTCCCTTAAGTATAAATAACAATATTCTACAGAAATTAATAAAAATGTTTCTTGCCAAACGGCTACATTATTGGAATACTACAATTAAATATGAACTAAAACTTATGTTCTCATAAAGAAAAAAATATATATAAGACAAACAAAATATGTTGGATGCGTTTTGTCAGAAATGAACCGTATACAATTTTCTATAAGACATCAATGAAAGATAATGAAAATTTTAAAGATCTGAATTTATTACCACGTAGGGGTAGACCAAGAACATTCGAAAATATTGTATTGACACCACTCTATATCTATAAAAATATCAGACAAATTACAACAGCAAAAGGCAAGGACATGATTGACCTATTGCGATATATGCCACCGGAACATCATGATTTCTTCAAATCCCTTTCACACGCGGAAAATGTAGATGAATAGTAAATTGTTTTGAAATAAATTTATGTTTGCAATTTTATATGTTCTATAATTAAAAAATGTTTTGAATCGCATAAATTGTGTTTCCGAAGTGTTTTAAAGATATGTAAAAGAAATTGAGTAATGTTTTTTCAATTTGAAGCATCTTTTTTTTTTTTCTTTCAAAGTAATCCTTTGAAAGGACCGTTTATTTATTAGCACATTCCATACGTGAGTATACTATGTGCATTATAAATTCATTTTTACAAATTATTAACTACAGTTTGATAATACTAAAATATATGCAAAAGACATTATTATATACGTGCTGTTACAACTTAACAAAATTAACAATATTAAATTAACAAAATTAACAATATTAAATTAACAAAATTAACAAATTTAACAATTATAAATTTAACAATTACTTAAGTTAAAATTACAATAATTACATAATGATTATCTTTGTTTTACATAGTATGATTATTCTTAAATGGACGTCAACTTTTCAAAATCGATACTGTAAATAAATTTAGTGAGTTCGGGTCGAAAGTGATTGTATAGGTAACTGGCCAGTCAGCGGATCTTAAGACAGTTTAATATTTACTTATTGGCCATAAAAAGTATGTTATACCAACATGTTGGAATAATGATGAACCCTGAGAGACATTTTGGTGAATATCTCGATGTGCGACTATAATATTTATTTCGTTAGAAATGGTAACGATAAAATTTTCAAGCAATATCTATAAGGATGTGTTCGAGGTTAAACATATTCTGACATCATTTACCTGATGGGCTGCAAACAGGGTAATGTACTATTTCATCAGAATCCATTGTTTTTTATTTGCCTATTATTTTTTTTATGTCGCGACGCGTCGGGGAGTAGGCGTTCGAGGAAAGACGATCTTTGTGTATTTACGAAAAGCTACTCACCGGGAAAATGTGAAAGGAAGTAGTAGAGCGTAGAGAGTCAACAGGTGATTTTTCCCTACGGTTGACATTACAATACACTTTCTTTCATTCAAATAAAATTCGTAGCAACCCAGAAGACAGTCAATATCAAAAAATATAATTGGCGTACATCCGTCAATATTGTACTCAGATATTGATGGTTTTAGGAATCTAAACGAAGAAAATTCCTAAGAGACGCAGCTGATTGCAATATAAACATAATTAGAACCTCGGAAAATAAATGGATTATGAAGAGCGAACGGAAAGATAATAGTGCAGATTTCTGATACATTAGTCCTCATATCAACGGAAATGGTAATATTGAGAATTAGGAACAGGATCGGGGAATATGAACCGCTGGAGGACTGACTTTTGTCCTTCAAAGGATTTGTAATAAACTAATGATCAGTAGATTGACAATAAATTGGCGTGTTGCACGACTTAGGAAAAGTTTTCCTGCTTTTAAAAAGTTATATTTTTTTAAATGCATGGAAACGAGTCTAAATCCATTATTTATATGTAATTATATAAAGGGATATAAACAAAATTTGCAGCTAATGAAATAACGATAGAGCCCGAACGTTATTTGTACTGTTATTTTTGAAATTTGCATAGGTCTTTTTGGATCTAAAAAAAAATATTTAGTCTATTAAAAGATTTTTATGATTACATTTCATATTGAATCTTTTAAATTTCACAACACAACAAAAGGTTTGTAGAATTAGAAACATTGAAACTCTTTGCTAAGTTTTAAGTGACACACACCATATTTTTAAAGTAATTCAAAGGAAAAGCGTTATATGTCGCGAATATGAAGAATTAGACTTGTAGCACTTTAAAAAATAACAGCTCATTTGTCTAAACAAAATAAGAAGATTGAAAGCCATCTGTTTTCCTAATTTTATTTATTTAGTACGCAACAGCACATTTATTAAAAGGGTATAAATTAATTACCGAGCCCTTTATTTACATAGAGAATATTAATAAAAATAGTTATTGCAATGATCCACTAATGCAAGTAAATATGTTATCACTCTATATTTGACCTCCTCTCAATACGAGTTTGATCTTATCAATTAAGAGACAGATATTAATTTATGTTGAATTAGGTATAGTTCTAATGAATTAACACATCAATCAAAAAAGGGTGTATAATGGTAGAGTATAGATATGGGTTATCTTATGATGGTCGTTCTATAATGTTTTAGGCTGATTCGTCAATGAACAAATAATGGAGCACTGTCTTCGAATAATGGCGTCGATGGAATACAAGGAGTAATTTAAAAAATCAGCAGGTTATTAGGTTTTTTCAATATAATAACCAATACGCTAGATAAATCGAGGAGACTACACTATACTATTAATATATTCAATATATGAAGTTAAATACACTTCTCACATTAATTATTATCTTCAGTTTTATAAATAAAAAATACAGTTGACTGTAGTCGCATAGAATTTCTTCAGGTTTACCAATATTTTTTGGACTTATATCCCGTTTTATAAGTAATATTCATTAGTAAAATGCAAATTTGAAATACGATTAATAGAGTAATATTACTGAATCATTAATCGTATTTCAAGTTGTATGAATAAAGTAGAATAGAATAGAAATTTTATTTGCCTTTGGGGGATACCCCATGTATGAATAAAATAATAATTATTCCAACAATTATTGAGCAAAATAGGTTACAAGAGGAGGACTTGAAACTAAAAACAATTCTGTCGAACCAGCACAGGAACACAGATGGAGGTTCACTGATTAAAATATGGAAGCACGCAATTGTGGAGATAACTCCCAAAGCGAGAAAGTTGCTGGCTGGCAGGGCGTTCGTGGACATGGTGACCTGCTCCGTGGAAGATTATCACTCGGCTCCGAGGTGCTACATCTGCTCCAGGATAGGTCATACCAAGAAGTTCTGCACGGCCGTCCAGCCTACGTGCCCGCTCTGCTCGGAGCCCCACAGCCTGAGGGAGTGCCGATCTGAGGCACACAAATGCATCAATTGTGTGAGTCATAATAATAGAGTAAATATTAAGAGGAAAGTAGATTCTAATCACCCTGCATTATCTAGAAATTGTCCTTCTTACAAGGCGGCTGTAGATAGAATAATTGCAAATACAGACTATGACTGACAAACTAAATAACTACAACAACGGTAGATTATCGTTAGCCTGTAAAACTTTTAACTATATAAAAAGCAATTTACTAATAAATTGTTTAAAAGTAAATAGTATAAATTTGATAGTAAGTTATATGCTAATCAATATTAAAAATATTAAGAATAGTGGAACATTTATAATTAAATCATATCTAAATACAACAAATACATTTATAAAGTCATCAATAGCAGAAATTAACCAACAACTTTCAACTGCTATCATCTGGAACTTGCTGTATCCAGTTAATACTTATAAGATATCACTTTTGAGTTGTACTGAAATGAATAGGAAAATGTGTATAAGTAAACATATGTTTTCAAGTGACTTGTTCTAGTAATATAAACATGAAAGTTTTACAACTAAATACTAAACATTCTAAATACTGTACAAATTTACTGCAACAAATTATAAACAAGAAACAATTAGACATTTTACTGATTCAGGAACCATACTCCTACAACAAAGATATCACAGGCTACAGAGGATACAAAATTTATCAAACATATGACGACATCCCTAGAGCAGCAATAGTAATTGCAAATCCTAACCTAGACAGCTGTTTGATAACACAATTTTCAGATCGAGATATGATAACAGTGGAGGTTATTACAGGGAGAGACAAATATATCCTTGCTAGCTGTTATTTCGATATTACTAGGGACATAAATATCGATTTAAATAAGCTTAATAAATTTATCACAAGCTATAGAGGTTATAATATAGTGATAGGCGTTGATTCGAACAGCAGATCCAAAGTGTGGCATGATAAGATTTCTAATACAAGGGGATTACTTTTGGAAGAGTTCATCGTAACTAATGAGTTATTAATAATGAACATGAAGTCAAATATTCCTACTTTTGATGGGCATCAAGGGAAGAGTAATATTGATTTAACTCTGTCTAATATACAAGCTACAGGACGAATAAAAAACTGGACCATTTCAAACGAAACTAATCTTACAGACCACAACTGTATTCTATTTGAAATTAAATGCAATAGGCCTTTTGAAAATACAAATAAAACAAGAAAATACTTTACCTCAAATGCTGATTGGAATAAATTTGAGACTAACTTACTAACACAACTTGAAAAAGAATTTATACCGCGTACTGAAAACAAATTTACAGCTGAAGAACTACAAAACTATATTATTGAATCACTACAGTATATGAGCACAAATTTAATTTCCAGAATGATGACTAAAATAATAATTAAAGCTTCAGATATGACGTTTAAAAAATCAAGTAATAGCCCCCGTATAAAACAATATAAGTCTGTTCCTTGGTGGAATGATGAACTGTCAGCCCTACGTAAAAGAACGAACAAGCTCAGGCAGCAATATCAGAAGATTAAAAACAACCAAGAACTCAGAAATAAAGCTAGAGACAGCTATCTGGAAAGTCGCCATCTTTACCAGAAATTAATTAGGCAATCCAAAATGGAATCTTGGAAATCGTACTGCACTAACGCTAAACCATGGGACTGGACTTATAAATGGGCTGCAGGAAAAGTAAAAAATCAAATGCTTTTAAAAACCATACAAACATCGACTAACAACCAGTATACCAACAATCTAAAGGAGACTTTGAACCAGGTAATGACCGACCTAATAAATGTAGATACTCCTGAATCAGATGACAGCAGACATACTACAATTAGATCGAATGTTATGATACCTCCGGATACAACTGATGACTTACCAATAGAGGACCATGAAATTTCGATCGCAATCAAATCGTTAAAAACAAAAAAATCTCCGGGTTACGACGGGATTACTCCTATAATTTTCCAAAAAGTCTTCGAATTTGTACCAAATTTAATACTACATTGGTACAAATTGCTCTTCAGAAGAAACGAATTTCCAGAAAACTGGAAAATTGGTCTATTAGTCTTAGTACCGAAACCCTCTAGCACTAAGCTTAGACCAATTAGTATGCTTCCGATCATGAGCAAAATTATCGAGAAAATCGTTAAAAACAGACTAATTAATTTTCTTGTTAAAAACAAAACTGTGAACAAAAATCAATTTGCATTTATGCCGAAGACTGGAACATTAAACGCATTACATTCACTGACCACCAATATCAGCGAAGCTCTAAATAAAAAAGATCAACTTCTAGTTATCAGCCTTGACATAAAAGGGGCTTTTGACAATGCTTGGTGGCCTGCTATATTAAATAATCTCAAAAATTATAGATGTCCAAAGAATTTATATTTATTGATTAGAAATTTCCTTGAAAATAGACGGTTACTTTTTACAACGAATACCATTTCCTGCTTAAAAACTGTAACGCTAGGAACACCACAAGGATCATCTCTATCGCCCATTCTTTGGAACATTTTAGTTAATACAATTTTCGACATTGACTTACCAACTGACTCAAAATTAATTATTTACGCCGACGATATATTAATTTTAATCAGAGGAAATTGTTTTCAAAATTTAAAACAGATAGCAAACACAACTTTAATCAAAATACATGAGTGGACAAAAACATGCAAGTTAGAACTCAACACAAGAAAAAGCAAATACATTATTTTTAGCAGGAAAAGGTATTTACCGGATTTAGACATTGTCATTGGCAATGAGCAATTGGAGAGCACTCAAACATTGACCTTTCTTGGCGTAGAGTTCGATAGAAAAATGAGTTGGTCGAAACACATAGAAAGAGTATACGTCAGGACTATGCAAACAGTTAACTCCCTGACTATTGCTGCAAGAACAACCTGGGGCCTCGGGGCTGAATGTTTGAAGACAATATACGAGGGGGCATTGATTCCCAAAATGCTTTACGCGGTGTGGATTTGGCATAGAGCAATTGAGAAAAAATGCCATCTACGGAAACTTCAGAGACTGCAAAGAATCATAGGTATCAGGATTGTCAAGGCATATAAAACTATATCATATGACGCAGCTTGTGTCTTAGCAGGAATTGTACCCATCGATCTTAAAATTAGTGAAATCGTACAACTCTCATCGATTAAATTGCGTAACGATAACTTTAGAGAAATCGAAAATAACATGATAGAAAGGGAATCTGAACCTTTTGATTGGTTACACCCATCAACATTTGCCAAACTTTACACGCACTTGACACAACATAACGGAACGGGTACAGAAATCACTAACATATACACAGACGGAAGTAAAGAAGGCAATAATGTAGGCTGTGCTTGGCTACTTTGGGACACGAATGGGAAGATGCTATGTGCCCAGTACAAACTAGGCTCTACAAGTTCCAACAACCAAGCTGAGAAGTACGCAGTCGTAAAAGCGACAGAATTCCTTCTTGACCTTCCAAACAACATACATACAGACATAGTCATACACACAGATAACAAAATCTTGATACAATCAGTTCTCAACACAGACGTACATGACGAGCTTACCGAAAATATCAGAATGAACTTGTGCACACTTAGGCTTCTAAATTTCTCGGTAAAAATAATATGGGTAAAGGGTCACTCTGGTATCGAGGGCAATGAGATAGCGGATAAATTAGCAAAAGAGGCAGCACAAAGTGATATGTCTCTATCTTTTCAAAAAACACCAATTTCGTTCATAAAATTCAAAATTAGGGAAGAATCAATTATGAGGTGGAATGAACGGTGGACTATTTCAAATAAATCTCCTAGTTTGCATAGGTTCATTCCAAAACTAACAAACAATAACTACAAATTAATAAAATCCACTAACTACAAACTAACTCAGGTTTTAACTGAACATGGACATACCAAATCATACTTACACAGATTTCACATAACCAACGATAGTAATTGCTCGGTAGACAAAGAAGAACAGACATTTAAACACATAATATATGACTGCCAATTGTATGAAGGACAAAGATCAAAATTAATTATCTCCACAATATTAAGAGGGAAAGTTTGGCCAGTTGCTGAACATGACCTATACAATCACTTTCGACCCGAACTCACTAAATTTATTTATAGTATTGATTTTGAAAAGTTGACACCCATATAAGAAACTCCCTGTACTATACTAGGAAAAAAAAAAAAATAAAGGTAATCATTTTGTAAGTATTGTAATTTTAAATTAAAAAAAAAAAAAAATGTTAATTGTTAAATTTATAGTTGTTAAATTAGTTAATTATGTTAAGTTGTAACAGCATGTATATAATAATGTCTTTTGCATATATTTTAGAATTGTCCAACTGTAGTTAACTATTTGTAAAATGAATTTATAATGCACATAGTATACTCACGTATGGAATGTGCTAACAAATAAACGGTCCTTTCAAAGGGTTACTTTGAAAGGAAAAAAAAAAAAAAAAAAAATGTATGAATAAAGTATATTTATTATAATTCTTTTAGTGTTTATTTATAGATTGCAATGACAAGAACTTTTCCAGGCTACTTTAACACTTACTAGACAAACGCTCTAAGTTCCATGTTAATTACTTGGCTAGGCTCTTTGAAATGGATACTCTTAAAAGGGAGGAAGTCTAGAGATGGAGCGTGGTCTCGTCCAAATCGTCCAAACTCTTTACTCGAACGCTTGCTTAGGAAGAGTACGCTCCCTACAATGTACCAACAAAGAAAAGTATTGACAAATACATTTAATTGGCCAACCTATTTGAATAATCAAGGAAGAATGAAAAATATGATTGCAAGAAAGTAATTTGCTTTAGTAAACCTAAATTGAAAGCAGAACCATAAATTACCTTTGAAAAATAAACAGGATAAAGTAGTCGGATAAAAATGAAAAATAATTTTAGAAGAATAATTTGTGCGTGTATTAATTCCGTTGTCTGCCGCCTGCCCACGCGAGGGTCCACCCCGAGCAATTTCCATCTAAACTAACTAAGCCCTTGAAAATTTCCGGATAACGTCAGCAGTCCGCATCGGTGAAACATCATCGGAAGTCATCACATTTACCTGCGGAGTACCTCAGGGGCCTGTGCTATCCCCAGTACTTTTCTCGATATACACAGCTGAAACTGTTGAAGCCACCTACAAAAAAGCTGCTGTAGCAAGCAGCCTATGCTGATGACATAGCGATCTACAGTAGCTCAATCAGCGCAGATAGAGCTCTACGGCAGGCGGAGGAGGTCTATGCGAACATCACACAGAAGCTAGAAGGACTCAACACAACAGTGAATCCTAAAAAGATGGACTGCATAATTTTCTCATTTCAGGGAAAAAAGCGTCGCCCTCTCCCTATAAGGTCTATAGGGTAGCGGGATGCGAGAACAGACCAGCGAGCAGCATAGTCAACTTAGGTGTCACACTTGACTGACACCTGAAACTAGCCTACCACTGCAGGAACAAGCTCAGGTCGGTTAGGACCAAGTCTTACAGACTTAACCACCTGCTTACATCTCCTAACTTATCCCTCCGCCTTAAGCTGACCGTCTACAAGAGCATCTTAAGACCGGCGCTCCTCTACGGAGCATCACTACGGAGTACCATCACACCGGCAACAGCAAAAAAGCCCCAACAGTTTCCAAATGGCATACTGCAGCGCATAGTGAGACACACAACATTAAACAAAACAAAAATGGATCTCCTACACACTACTCTCGACTTACCGACAGTTACAGACTTCATAAAACGCAGACACATTAAATTTGTTGACAGTCTGAAAAACAGTACTAACCCTCTTTTCAGGACACTCACCCCAGCAGGACGGCCACAAACGTGGCACGATCACGTACAAAGTCTCAGCCTGAACTGAGAAATAAATACAATAAACAAGGAAAAGGACACGGTGAGCCCCATCACCGGAAAAATCTACAGTTAATAAATAAATAAATAAATTAGAACCTTCCATTTTCTCATTCTCCTCTTAAAATGTACGCACTACAGTAGAAGAGATCCTCTCCAACCTATCCTAATCCAGCTTAGAAACCTTCAACCTTAAGGGACTAAGAAAAAAAAAAAAAAAATTTACTTAATTAACCTCATTAAAAAGTTCAAGTTTATTCAATTAAGAGTTATAGCTACTATGTGATATATATATATATATATATATATATATATATATATATATATATATATATATATATATACCTATTTTTTGGAAATTGGTAAAAGTTCGTTTTAGCGTACCCTCGCGAGGTGGCAACCATATATATCAATCGAATGCTCTTTCGATTTGTAGTCGAATTACATAACTCCCAGCGTCCGCAAAGGTCAAATAAAAAAGTTACGCGTCCGCAAACGTCAAATAAAAAAGTTTCTTAAAAACGTTCAAAACGCTAGATACCCTATGTAACCAACTCTAATCACCCCTATCTACTCCTAACCATCTAACCACCCCTAACCTTTTTTTTTTCCCTACCTGCCGTCACTGGCATATGGGGTTCGGCAGTGGCGGGTTGATACGTTGGGTTTACGCACGCCCACCACTGCCAAAAAACTACTCTTTATTATAAAAAATATTCTTATTTTACATCATTTGGGGGGTACCGTTTATCTCCTGGGTACATTAAAATAAACAAAATAAAAATAAAAATCTGTGGTGCTGCCCCGTGCACGGATGTGCACCTTACTGATGGGGCAGCACCTTTAAGGCCTCCTGGCCGGTCTGCATCCGTCCGGTTGCCGTCCAGCCCTCCTGGTCCGCCGCATCCGTCCGGTCCGCATCCGGCCAGTCCACTCCCTCAGTCCTGTCCTTCTGGAGGCTCATCCTCCGGCGAATGCGTTGGTGACTCCTGCTGTGGTGGCTCGCCGGGTGGCCGTATCCTGCTGATGGTGAAGTGTGCAGGACCGACCACCTCCTTCCACCCGTGGACAAACTCCCTGAAATCAGGGTAATTGTCCTCCTCGACCAGGCGGGGGAAGTCTTCCTCGGTGAGGACGAAGATCCCGGTTTTCTTCGACATCCTGGCTCGGTGTCCTTCCATCGCGGTGCAGGAGAGCATCACATGCTCTGCCGTTTCTGGGACTCCACAGGTGGGGCACCCGGGGTCGATCTCTCTTCTATGCTCACCGAGCTTTCCCCGAAACCCACCGTGTCCCGTCAGCATCTGCAAGACCCAGTAGTCTGGGAGGACCCATGTGGCAGACAACCTCGACTGGACGGTGGGGAAGAATTTCCTCAACGTAGAGCCCTTCTGGCTCGTCACCCACCGTCGGTTCCACTGCTCTATTGAGCACTCCCTCAATATCTTCTTCCACAAGTTCGGGGTCTCGCCGATCCTCTGACGGAGTCCCTCCGGAAGCGTCTCCAGCCCCTGCCTCTTCGCCTCGTACTTAAGGGCGTCCTCCTTCAGGAGGAGGTCCAGGGGCATAGCTCCGGCAAGTACCTGCACCGCCTCATGCGACACCGTTCTATAAGCCTTCGTGACCCGTAGCAGAGCCAGTCTCTGGATCGTCGCCAGTCTCCTCTTCTGCTCCTGCGTGAGGTTGCGGCTCCACGCCGGGGATGCATACCTCAGGATACCCAAGACCACGCCTTTATAAATGGCCATCGTTGCTGGGTACCTGAGGCCCCAGAATGCACCCCCTATTCTTCCAAGTCCATTGAGTGACAGGGTCACCCTATCCTTCAGGTATCCCAGGTGAGGAGTGGCGTCGAAGTTTCTCCTAAACTTCACGCCTAGGTACGTCACCTCCTCACCTAGTCTTACCCTCTATGTCTGGATCTCCAATATGATAGGGTGAGCCCTGTCAGTGGAGCCTCTTAGGAGTATGGCCTGGGTCTTGGCAGCGGCCATACTCAACTTCCTCCTCACGCACCATTCCGCTACGAGACTGGCGCACCTCTCTGCTTGCGTCTTCACTCTGGCTCTGCTGTTCGCGGCCACGATGACTGCCAGGTCGTCGACGTAGGCCGTGGCAAGGAAACCTTCCTCTTCCAGTTCCTCCAGCAGCTGGTCGAAGACGAGTTTCCACAGGGCCGGCCCGAGGACCGACCCTTGTGGACATCCTCTCTCTACCTCCTTATAGTGGATATCCTTCTCTCGACCTCGTAGTAGCTACCTCTAATCCTGACACTCCTTTCACTGAGGTAGCTACTTACGAGGGAGTACAGGTTGCTGGGGGCGTCGAACTCCTGCAGCCGCTGGAGAACGCAGGGCCACCACACGCTATCGAAGGCGGAGGATATGTCAAACAGTACTAGCATGACATACTTCTCCGCCCTCTCTTCAACGTCCCTGCGCACCCTCAACAGTGCATCCGTCGTTCCCTTACCACGGGTCGAGCCGAACTGCCGTGGATGGCTCGCCGCATCAAGGACCGGCCTTAGGCTGGTGACGATCAGACTCTCCAGGACTTTACTCATCACCGGGAGGAGGCATATCGGCCTGTACGCCTTAGGCGTTTCCTTATCCTTGCTTCCTCCCTCGTAGAGCATTGATTGATTGATTTGTTCATTTAACGTCCCTTTATGCTGCTATGGCTAATCGGACGATGCTACAGTGGGAGCTCTAAACTTTGCCTATCCAGGTTTAATTAGGATAGGGACTTTTAACGAGTACCTGACATCGTACAGGCTCGGGACCCCCGTTTAACGTCCCTTCCGAAGGACGGCGTAACTAAGAATTTTTTACCCCCTTAAAAAAATCCTAGGGCCACCTGCCGGGCTATGAACCCGCGATCTTGGGTTTAGTAGTTTGTTACGCTAACCACTAGACCACAGGTGACCGTAAAAAAGAGATGCCAACAGCACGCGGTTTTCCCAGGCGGTCACCCATCCAAGTACTAACCACGCCCGACGTTGCTTAACTTCGGTGATCGGGTTTTTGTTGCTTTCTTCAGTTGTTCTTCCAAACCTGCCCTCTCTACTGTTGCCTGTGGTAGCTGGTACTCCAGTTTTTTTCAATTTTTCTGATTGAGTCATACTTTCGACTTCCAGGTTGCAAAAACACTAACAATAACAACGACCGTTACGTTTACGCCCGAAACACGTGCACGTATAAAAAGGGTCCCGGGTTTCGGCACCAGTTAGGATTAGACTGAACACGTATAGTAAAAAAAAGGGATAAAGGGGCATAGAGATACTCGCGCTGATAGTAAAAGACTAACTTTATTTCCAACTAGCTACAGTATTTATAGCTACATTAGTTTACATATGATAAAAGAAAGATAACTTAATCCTAAACATAAACGCAAATAATAATCCTTCCAATATTGGAATAACTTATATATACATATATGTACATATATATATATATATATATATATATATATATATATAAATATTGAACCTAAATATTATTGTTTCATTAAGAACTTATTGTAATTAAAGAGTTGTGATGTAGTACTTTATTCTAGGCCACGGTCCTTTCGAATAATCTAAAATAACTGAGACCTAAATGAGGAGAAAACTAAATAATTTATTTTCCCAAATAAATAAAATATTAAAACTCGTTTTTTAAAAGAACTCTACTCCCAATGATTAAGTAAGAAAACTTCACGTTATCTTGGACTTGTGATTCAAATACTGTCTGGCTTGCTTTTGATTTGACGTGTTTCCTTTTATTATAATTTTTGGAATAAAACATTTAATTAAATTTATGTAATTAAAGATTTTAGTTTGTATTTTAGACTCCTTAAGTTGTACAAAAACCCAGGAAAATAAAATGTAAATAAAAGTGATCTAAAAGAATAAAATGAGAAATAAACATGATTTGTTGATTATAGACTCTTGTGATCACAGATGATAGTGTCTTACTCTTAATTATCTTATCAAAAATTTTGTAGTTATGTTAATAGTCAAGTTATTAACTGAGGAGCAGATTAAAAGATTAGTTAGAAAAAATGCTTAAAGACTTATACATAAAAATATTTTTTTACTTACGTGAATTAGTAGCTTCGTGATGGAGTTGTAACTTCTTCTGCAATCTTTAAACTCTATAAGACTCTTCAACCATTGGCACTAAGAATTCTTTGATATTTCCCAAAATCCGCATATACTAATTTTCTTGTTTTACATTGACTATTCCATCAGAAACTCAGTTGATAAATCCCTTGTAGAGGAGTCTCAGATCCGCGATCTTCCACTCTCTCGGAAACCGCCCCTGGTCCAGACACTCATTGAAGATGCCAAGATGGTCATCCTCAATGAGGGGGGCGCTCTTCTTCAAGATCGCGGCGTCTATTCCGTCGAGTCCTGGAGCTCTTCCGGTCCTCTGCCTATCCACGGTAAGACGAAGGTCTCATATATCCCATGGTGGACACAGCTCGGTACCTGGAGGGCACACCGTGGTGCGTCTTACCATTTTATCATCTTCCGTATCCTGGGACGGATCATCCCTGGGGTATGTATAGTTTAACCACCCCTAACCATCTAATCACCAAAAAATCCTAACCTAACCTAACCAAACCATGAAAAATCATTAAAATAAAACACCTAACCACCCCAAATAACTCCCAGCGTCTGCAAAGGTCAAATAAAAAAGCTAGGTGTCCAGGAAGGTCAAATAAAAAGTTTCTAAAAAACGTTCGTAACGCTAGATACCGTATGTAACCACCTTAACCACCCCTAACCATCTAACCACCCCTAACCATCTAAATACCCCTAAACACCACCCCTAACCATCTAACCACCATAAAAAACCTAAAGTAATCTAACCAAACCAAACCTGTTTACTGTGAAATGTTTACGATATAATAATAGGGTTTATGAAAAAATGACCGTTTTTTAAACTAAATATTTCTATTATTATTTCTTTGATGTTTCTAGATGGTGACTAACAGTATCTTTCGACACACCACACTCCCTGGCAAGTTCGCGAATACTTGTGGATGGATTTAACTCGAAAGCTTCCTTCAGAACCTCATCAATATCAATTAATGGTCAACCGGAGCCCTTCTTCCTTTCCAACGTCGTATCTCGACTGGTAAATTTTTCAAACCAACGCCGTGCCGTGCGCTGGTCAAGGACACCTTCCCCTTCATATTTAATAATTTCACGAGCTGCTTCAGCGGTTTTTCCGGGGTTTTTTTTCCGGTAATGCCTTAAAATTACGAGAATTTCGTAGGACACTGTCATGTTTCTTCATTGAAACAAATAAATAACTAAGCTGAGGCTTTTTTTGAAGAATCGAAAAGTATTAGTAACCAAGCTTAGAGAATGTTGGTAAATGATGAATAGCATTAAAATATTTACAGACTTTTGAACTCAGGAATATGATAAAACGGTCATTTTTTTTTATACACCCTATTACCATTAAAACATACGATGGATAACCATTCTCGACTTATTGACAGGGTGATTATTTTCACATTTTAATTTACTTCGTTTTTTGCCTTAACACTTAAATGTGTTAATATTTTTGTACCACTTTCAATTTTTATTTTTTGGATAACACATTAAATTGCGTTAGTACAGAAAAAATCTATAGTACACTCCATTGCTACATTAAAAAAAAAAGAAATTTACTTACGTGAATTAGCTTCGAAATGGAGTTGTAACTTCTTTCTGCAATTCTTAAACTTTATAAGACTCTTCAACCATTGGCGCTAAGGATTCTTTGATATTTCCCAAAATTCTCTTATACCAATTTTCTTGTTTTAAATTGACTATATCATCAGAAAATCAGTTAAGAAATGAGAAAAAATTTTGTTCTTTCTTTTATCTAAACATATTCAAGTATCATAACAACAGAATAATCTTTATTTTTTCGTTATTATTGAAATGCTATGTATGTATATTGTTAAAATCATAATATTGTAATTTATAGCCAAGCTGGGCTCTATTTGTATGGGGAAGCCCCCAAAAACAAATAAAAATTTCTATCTATCTATCTATCTATTTGATGATGTTAAATATTATTTCTATTAAAAGATATGAATTATTTTTTCTTCATGCTGAAATTTTTAGATCCGTATGAGGTGAAAATATGTACATGGGTAAAGGGTGAAAATATTAACTGATGTCAATCACGAATGTCTCACGGAAAAACACAAAAAATGTAGAGTTTTTCAAATTGAATCAATTTTTTTATTGGATAAAAAGCGATTACTGAAAAACTAGTGAAAGTAGTAGTACTTGCTGCTGCAGCATCGTAATCGTAAAATATCTTTAAAAAGATTTATTTATTTTTAAAAAATTTCAGAAAAAATTACTGTTGTGAAAAGAAAAGAAAAGAAAAAGAAAAGAAGGGCTCCGGGTGACCATTAGATGATATTGATGAGGTTCTGAAGGAAGCTGTTGAGTAAAAGCCATCCACAAGTATTCCCGAACTTGCCAGGGAGTGTGGTGTGTCGAAAGATACTGTTAGTCGCCACCAAGATATAACAAAGAAATAATAATACAAATATTTAGTTAAAAACGGTATTTTGTTTTTATACACCCTATTATTATATCGTACACGAAACCCCATGTAACATTTGGATAAGTAAGGAAACGAATGTATCTCAACTTATTCCTGGAATAAGTAATACTTACTTAAATTAAGTAATATAAATTATATTAGTTTATTTAATGTAGTTAAAAAAAACTATAACACTTATAACAAATATACTTACCCTTGCAATATCTAAGTAAGATATATATCTATGTAAGAAATACTACATAACCCCATTGATTAATTATAATATTTAATATTTTTACTCTTTACTATTATTATTCCCTATAGATAACTTCATTTAATATGATCATTATATATTTGGAATGCAATAGTTAAATTAACACCATTGTTGAAAAATTATTACTATGATATGTGAGTTTAAATGAAATGGAATATTTTTTTGTTCCCGTGTTCATATTAATGACTTAAAGTCAACTAGATCCAATAATAAAGTAATGTTCAATTAACATTCTGCCCGGGAATACATCGCAAATCGCGAGAACACGGAGATATAGGATCAGTGAAAGCAGAGATATGACTGACCGAGAAGCGAGCCAGGATGGCCGAGATGGTTAAGGCGCCACCACGGAGAGGTGGGAGACCCGGGTTCGAGTCCCGGTCCTGGTCATATCTTTTCTTTTCAAATAAAATATTTAAAAAATTATATCATATAACAATAAAATACATTAAAAAAAGAATATAGTTTTGCCAATAGCCAGTATGAGCAGCACCATTTAAATCAATGCTGAGAAAGTAGCAACTAACCATCTGACTTAATAGTAATTAACTGTCGTAATAGTTGAGGAGGATGTGGACAGCAGCCAGGATTGAAACAACTGTTGCTACAGGGGATGCTGACGGCACTATTGTGAGGTGCGGGTTGGATAAAGCTGCTGTACATCCAACTGTAGTAATAGTTGAGGAGGATGTGGACAGCAGCCAGGATTGAAACAACTGTTGCTACAGGGGATGCTGACGGCACTATTGTGAGGTGCGGGTTGGATAAAGCTGCTGTACATCCAAATGTAGTAATAGTTGGGGAGGATGTGGACTTGATAGTTCTCCATTCATTGGATTGGCACCACAATCAATCAATATGTACTTAATGAAGCCAGGCCGTGGGAATGTGGAGACCAAATTGTTTTCAGTGCTGCAACATCAACAACTTCCAATCGCCAAAACGATTCTCCTTCTCCATAGCTTCTCATGATGCGACACCACCTCGGCGATACATGGAAAGAGTAAAGTGGGAATCGCTAAGCTCTTCACAGAAAATTCTGGCCTTACTCAAAACATTTCAGCAATATTCCAAACATTTCAGCATCACCTGAGGATATTGAACAGGCTGGCGAGAAGCTTTTTTTTGGCTGAATACAAAGCGCCTGCTCAACAAGACAACCTAAACGAACTTCATTCTTCAGTTCAACTGAAACGTCAACTAGCTTCAGTATATTGTTAAGAACGCATTCCTCTACAAGTGAGCCAAAATTGGCTTCTACTTGAATTATTTCCGCTATTTTTCCTTCGTTGCCTGTACTATTAGCAAAGGAGACACGTTCCCTTGCGCCGGCATATATCGCCTGTAGCAGTTAAAGAGTTAATAATACGAAACGGAAAATAAAGTAGATCAGTAGATCAGTTTTTATTAACTGAATACTTGTAGTTCTGCTCTATAAAGCCAATTTCAGCTTCGGTTGATGCACGTTGTCAAGAAATAAAATTTAAAAAAATATAAGTGTGAGTTTTTGCTGTAAATTTGAAGAAGTTTTTTAAATCATTTATATTGCAAAACAAGATATGATGTCCATATTGTTGTACATTTTTGGGGTAGATAGTTTTACCGAATACTTTCCTTCAACAAGATCCCAATTAAAGTAATGTTCAATGAATCTTCTGGCTTGGATACAACCCTGGTAGTTCAGTGGTTAGAGCACTGCACTAGAGATGCAGACGACCCTCTTAAGAATACCGGCCAGGACAAATCTTTTCTCTTCAAAATAAACATATTTAAAAATGATCACCATCAAAATAACAATAAATACAAATAAATTTCGGTAGAAAGTGTTTATCAAACTGCGAATTACGGATTCGAATGTAATCAGCGGCCATGTTAATGCGAGCATTAGTAATAAACAAGATAAAAAAAACTAGTTGATAATAATTCTTCAATCGAAAACGTTTTAAATAATTCAACTTGTTCATTCTTATAATTTTTTCCTTTTTTCAACTGGATTTATTTGAATTTCATCTTCAAGAAAATAATAAAAAAATCAGCTTCCAGTCATAATTCTTTTATTGTTTTATATAATGAAACGTTTCGACATCATTGTGTCATTTTCAATCATTTGTTCCTATGCATTCTACAACTGGAAAGTCAGTCTTTTTATTTTTAAAAATTATTTTTAAGGAGGTCTTTTATTCTCCATAGTCAAACTTATTCCTTAAGTTATTTATTTAATAAGTTTGACTATGGAGAATAAAAGACCTCCTTAAAAATAATTTTTAAAAATAAAAAGACTGACTTTCCAGTTGTAGAATGCATAGGAACAAATGATTGAAAATGACACAATGATGTCGAAACGTTTCATTATATAAAACAATAAAAGAATTATGACTGGAAGCTGATTTTTTTTTATTATTTTCTTGAAGATATAATTCAACTTGTTTAATTTCTTTAAATAAACGAGTTACTTCATTTATTTAAACAAAAGGCAAGCAATAACCGTTGAAACATTTATTAAAATTAAAAATGAATTATAATAAATAATTTATCCAGACTAGTATTTCTTCGATGAGTTTTAATGCTACATCAAAGCTCTCACCACTTCAATCATATCTCTCATTAACCGAACCATATCTTACTTCAGCTCCCTAAAGGTTTTCTTGCAAACCTAAATAAATATAGGGATATTTATATTACGAAACAGTATCAAGGATAGAAAAAATCTGTAAAACTACAACCCATTAGGGTCTTGGGTTCAATACACGGCAGAGATTGTAGTGTTTCTTGGACATCGGTTGTGGAGGGACATGATTTGTTCTAGATCATGCTCAACTGACAAGGTTCTTCCTCCAATTTGAGTATACCGACTTAATAGAGGCTAGGTGAGCCCCAGCAGACAGAGTCTCCAGATCCCTCGGTGTCCACCTCCGGTTGTTAACAGGATAAATAAATTATCTACCACAGCCGGCACGGCATTAAGCCACCCCGCTCCCATAAATATTTATAGACTAATCAAGTAAAACATTTCTTATTAATTGCGCTTCCATTCTTAACTTTTCGCGCTCTATCGATTTTTTTCAGGTGTTGAAACAAGAAGTGAACTTCAACAAACATAAACTCTATTTATTAAGATTAATTTATACATTTATGAAGATAATAAAAAGGTTTCGATGGCTTGTACCATATTCATCTAACTATTTTTGTTTCATCTTAAATTTGGTTTACCAAAAATACGTTACCTCCTATTATTATAAGGATTACCAAGATTGGATTCAAGTAAGTAAATGTTTCTCCATCCATATGGATATTGTACATATTTAATTCCTTGTGAATATTAATAAACAAAATTTCAAACGAGGGTATTCTTTTAATTTTGATCTGTTTAAGAGTTAAAACAGCTTACGTCATGTCATAGTATTTTAGATATCTTGATGTTTCAATTTTCCCCCTAAAGCTCCTACTATTTCATTAGATCTTTTAGTTAAATTAATCCGCTAGTTAAATATATTTTATTATGTATGTTATCTGATGTGCCTAATATTTGACTATAATGATGAAAGTCAAGATATGCCCTGCTTTGCAAAATGTTGGACCAAGCAAATCACCATCTCAAGCTGTGAAGTTGAGAAAAGAACATCAAAGTTTAACGAGCGTAACAATGTCGTCGCATAAACAGAATGCTGAGGGCACGATTAAAATTCCTGTTTAAATATGCAATTTTTTTATATATAGGGATTAAACTTAATGGAGAGCTTTTTCAATTCATTAACCTGACTGAAGTTTCAGAAAGATATTTTTGCCGAGATTACATCGCTTTAGAAATAAATTCGCTAAAAAAAAAAAGAAACAAAAAATATACTCCATTGCCTCAGAAATTTTATTTTTAATCACTGAAGAAGTATCAGAAAAAGTATAAAAGAAGTATAAAAGAGAAAGTTTGATTATTGAATACGAACAAAAGAAAAACTTTAAGTCACCGAATTCCAAGAATTAGGGATTCATGAAAACTTTGTATATTGTGATAAAAAATTAATAAGAAATGTTTTACTTGATTAGTCTATAAATATTTATGGGAGCGGGGTGGCTTAATGCCGTGCCGGCTGTGGTAGATAATTTATTTATTCTGTTAACAACCGGAGGTGGACACCGAGGGATCTGGAGACTCTGCTGGGGCTCACCTAGCCTCTATTAAGTCGGTATACTCAAATTGGAGGAAGAACCCTGGCAGTTGAGCATGATCTAGAACAAATCATGTCCCTCCACAACCGATGTCCAAGAAACACTGCAATCTCTGCCGTGTATTGAACCCAAGACCCTTATGGGTTGTAGTTTTACAGATTTTTTCTATCCTTGATACTGTTTCGTAATATAAATATCCCTATATTTATTTAGGTTTGCAAGAAAACCTTTAGGGAGCTGAAGTAAGATATGGTTCGGTTAATGAGAGATATGATGGAAGTGGTGAGCGCTTTGATGTAGCAAGTTTGTTAGAGCCAACTTGGCAAGTTACCGGCCGACTTACCCCACTCCTTACTAACTCCTCCCACTCTTCCTAACTCAACCCCCCCCCCCCAAGTGGTCTTCTCTTTAACTCAACTTACATGGCTCCTGAACGTCGCTCCTTTTATCTCATGATGTCAACAACCCGATCGCCAAACTCCTCCAACTTTGTACTCATGTCAAAGGTCGACCTCAATAGTTTAGACTTAGTATCAAAACACGGGTGTATAGGGCTTTGTATCAACTAAAAGGACACCAGGATTTAAGTTAAGAGTTACTTAAAACAAAATTTAATATAAAAAAGTTTTTAGCGATGTTTCAATGTTTTATTTTGCATTTGTAAAACTGAACGGACCATAATAGAGACAAATCACTTCTTATTTCCAGAATTAATCCTCCCTTGGATTGTTTTGTTGTTTTGTGTTAAATTTGAAAATGTGAAACCCCCTCTGATACTCTATAGTAAATATTATAGTTAGCAATCGATAAAATCATGGAAATTTAATCTTCGAAATAGAAATTAAATGATAATTCACTTATTATTTATGCTTTTCGCATGCAACATATTTAATAGTTATTGACGTTTTTATTACTTCATATTACACAATTAAATGATCTAATAAAGTATAGTGCGGAAATTAGAGTATATTTTAAGTAACATTTTATTTTATTTACTTGGACGCTACAGGTCCGTGCAGGTCCCTACGAAGTACTCCGTTCTCAGTGTTGGCTGAGCTAGGGAAGTAAGTTTTTCAGTCATTCGTTACATATTGAGTTTAAATTATTACTATCTATTAGGTGGTACACTCCTCTAGAAAAGTATAAATTAAATTATCATGATTAAGGTGTGATAGCCGGTGTAACGTGAAGACAAAACTAAAGAAATGTGGAAGGAAGGATGCTTGTAGAAATTACAACCATAAACAGAAAAAAGATCTCCTCATCAGGAAGCTATCAATATATTAACAAGAGAATGATATATTAGCTGTAAGGATAAGCTTTAATCCAAAATAATAGGAAAAATTAATTCGCGACTGACCTGAAGAGTTTTAACGAAGTTTCAAAATCCAACACAGAGCTGCGCATATAAAAGCGAGTAAAATGACAAACATTTTTAAAATAACATTAGAAAAAGTTAAGATCCCACAGGCAGGTTTGGAGAAAGGAGGAGCGTACCTCTAGGAATCCTCCAAAAACTATTTTTGAATAAAAAGAGGCTCCCTGACACTTAATAGTCATTAAGAAAAATTCCTAATACTCTCCACGCGTAGACTAAGTAGTAAGGTATATACAGAATTGAAAAACTAATATTTAAGAGAAAGAGAGTGAGAGTAAAATATTGGAAGATCAAACACAAAACCTAGCTGTCGGGTGGAAAATTGAATAAGCAACCGGCAGATCAGAAAACAAGATTCTAATTGAGATAGGCTTTATTCCATAGATATGGCTGCAAATCCTATCCCGATCTCACTTATAAAAAAAACCTACACCACTTCAGCCCGTGAACGGGTCTGGGGTTTAGTACATGGTAGAGACTGTACCGTTTCATGGACAACTTGTCCTAGGTATCTGTTTTACTTATCCTTCAATTTGTGTGTTACTATTTATCTTAAAAACCTTCTTCATTGGTTATGTATAAGTGTTACCTTAACCCGTGGAACGGTACATACGTAAAAATGACGGCTTTGTTTCATTCATTTTTATTGATGAAAGCACAGGCGGGTGCAGCACAAGTGTGGGTCTTTGTGACATCTTCGGTCGGTTATCGGCACGCGACTGCATCACTTCCAAAGCCCCTCACCGCCCTTTGCTTTAGTGGAAAAAATCCAACAGACGGAAAAAATAAAAAATGAAATAAAACGGTATCAAATGAAAAATAAATGTTTTATTACTGGTCGTGACTTTTTTCAGCCCTTATCGTATGATATGATAGTGATGAACCAACAGTAATCAATCGAATAACCCATAATCGAACCCATAACCGTAAGCTATTCGCATCTTAGATAGCAATGAGTGGTTGGAAGAATTTGAAGCCCGTACACATATTTTTTGAAAATGTACAGTGTTTCACGTAAGTTATGCAAACTTTACTACACTGATGGCCGTCATTATGACGGATGTTCCTTATAGACCACAACTCAGAGATGTTCCATTCAACGAGTTAACTTAGTGTTTAATTTACGTGTAATTTAATTCTTTACTTTAACTTAATAAATCACGTTAAAGAAAATCTTAGGTATATAATTTTTATTTTTATTTTTATATAAACCAAAATGAATGAAGGATCTTGTCATCTAAAATGTTAGGAAATATTGAATTTGGGAATTCAAAAACCGAAGTAGTTTTAAAACACTTGAATAAATCGTATGTCTGTTAAATTAACTATTTATTATTTTACGTAGATTTTACTACATGAAATACATTTTTAAGGCGTTTATATATTTCTAAAAAAATAAATAAATTTACTTATTTTCCTATGCCCTCTATTCCGTGAACATTGAACCTGTACTTCGTACCCCAGTCCCTCAGTGAATTTCTGTCTGCCTGACTGCGCACATTGCTGCAATTTATTAATTTACTATTAATTAACTATTAAAACTAAAGTTAAACAATATATGAAGGTAAAATGAAGTATCCTAATATAAGAATAGGTAATGAACGAGTTTTTAATATTGAAAATTAGAAATGAAGTAGTTTTAAAATACTTTAATAAATCGTATGTCTGTTAAATTAAACATTCATTAATTTACGTAGATTTCACTTCATTTTTGAAGCGTTTATATAACTCTAAAAGAATATATAAATTTAATTATTTTCTTTTTTCCTCTACTCCGTGAACATTGAACTTGTACTTCGTACCCTAGCCCCTCAGTGAATTTTCCGCTGCCTAACTGCGCACATTGCTGCAATTTATAATTTAACTATTAAAACCAATGTTAAACAATATATTCAGATAAAATAAAGTATCCTACTATTAAAATAAGGTAATGAAAGAGTTTTTGAACCTGTACTTACGTACCCTAGCCTCCAGTCAGGTTCTAGCTTCTAAACTGCGCAGTTATCATGATTTTTTTTTAGTTCTTCATTAATCTCCAGGTTAAGAACGAAGATGATTTTTATTTTGTATTTCTTTTTGTCTTAGATAAGTAGCGATGTTCTCAGTTATAATGGTTTTCGTGATAGAGATGTCTAATGCGCCCATTAATCATTTTTTTGTTTCCTTTCAATAGAATTTCTATGTGAAACATATAATTTATTTAAAATATTAATAATATATTATCTTTATATTTCAATTACATATTATTAAATATAATTTTGATTTTAATTAATATTATTATAATTTTTTTGTTTTTATTATAATTTCGGCAATTTATTTTTCAGGCTCAAAATCTGAAGAATCTACTGCACAGGTAATTGATGGAAGCTCAATGCTGATGAAGTAAGACATGAAATAGCTTGATGTTTGACATTACTATGTTATCGAGAAGAAGTTGATGATGATGATGATGACCAAGCCAAGTAAGTGAATATACTTTTTACTTATAATATACTTTATAATTAAGTTGATAATTATAAAAAAATAAGGTCAATATAGAATTAGCATTATGACCATATTATTTAATTTAAAAAAATAAAATAATTACGATGCACCAAAATTGGTGAGAATGATATGATCGCTTAATGCGATTAAATTAGCTTTAATAAAATTTATAAAAATATTTATTCAATTCAATAAAAAATGTATTTATATTTCATTTTAAATTAATTATGTTTTATTTCATTAATTTTTTACAGAAATCCCGCTTGCTGTTCCGGAATGGATGGAAGACACAAGTCAAGTTCAGAAGCTTATCCTTGGAATCTAGAAGACTGCAGCAAACTTGTACTGCAGAGGGTTTGGTATTCTGCAGAAGAACTGCGAAGTGAATCTACGATTCAGTCGAAGACAGAAGACTCCTCCCTGGAGGCGGAACGATTCGCTCTCTCGAGGACCCGGCAGGCCAACTTCTGAAACTCGGCTCTTTCCCTCGCTAGTTAGTGAGGCCTTCTTGGTCTTGCAGGGCAGTCGAAAGGATGCGAGCCCAGAACTTCTGGGTTCGGCTCAGCTCGGAACAGATTCATGGTCATCGTGATCCTCCAAGTCCTCAACTTCGAACGGACTCTTCTCCCCGGCTCTTTTCTTCTTCTTCCAGATTTTCCTGTCTTCTAACTGAACCTATCTGTCGAGGTTACGTTTATTCGTTGAGATGTCGCGTTATAACGGAAGATTCGAAGGAAGGGGAGATCGAAGTATTCAACGGTTCGTCGTGTTTGGGAACTCGAATCGCGTCATCGAAGCGATGTCGCATCTGAGCAGTCTTCTTGTCACAGTCGTACAGGAAGAAGAGCATCGCACAACTTGCCGAAGTTGGTAACAGGAATTACTGTTTTGGTGGTTGAATTTTTTTATATTATTATTTTAGGAAACTATAATTTTATACCTAATTATATTTCAGATAGCCCTTTCTGGGTCTATCGTAACCTGTATGCCCCCAGTATTTTGACATTTTTTACATAAAAATTCTCACCAACCACCATTTTATATTCAGTCTAAATTTAGCTCCATCTGCCCGGTTTTTATTTATAATATATAAATTAGCAGATGCTTTTATAAAATCAATATTGTGGAAAAACAATTCATATATATTTTTAAACCCCAAAAATTTTAGAGCTGTTCGACTCTGGCTCTGTACCCAGCCCAACATTGGCTTTTATTAGTTGCGGTTCAACGCCTCATTTTTTCAGGAGCTAAAGGAAATCAAACCAAGTTAGATATAGTAGAGAGATATTAAATTTGAGGGATAATTTGGTTTGATTTTTGCTGGCACCTGAGGATGGGGTTTTGTCCTATACACTAATAGTTAAAAAGCCAATGATTCTGATAATTTACATAAATCATTATGTAAGTAAACTTTCAAGTTTTCACATTTTATAGCTGTAGGCCTTTAGTCACTAAATTTTAAAATCGTGATCGTAAAACGAGTTTCGTTTTTAAATAAGTTCTGAACTTTGCAGAAAACTTTATTTAGATTGTTTAATTCCTGTTAACAACGTCGGCATGTTGTGCGATGCTCTTCTTCCTGCACCACTGTGGCACGAAGACTGCTCAGTTGCGACATCGCTTCCATGGCGCCATTCGAGTTCCCAAACACGACGAACCGTGGAATACTTCGATCTCCCCTTTCTTCGAATCTTCCGTTATAACGCGACATCTCAACGAGTAAACGTAACCTCGACAGATAGGTTCAGTTAGAAGACAGGAAAATCTGGAAGAAGAAGAAAAGAGCCGGGGGGAAGAGTCCGCTCGAAGTTGAGGACTTGGAGGATCACGATGGCCATGGATCTGTTCCGAGATGAGCCGAACCCAGCCCAGTAGTTCTGGGCTCGCATCCTTTCGACTGCCCTTCAAGACCAAGAACGCCTCACTAACTAGCGAAGGATGAGATGGGCTTCAGGAGATGGCTCACCAGGTCCTCAGGAGTGCGGATCGTTTCGTCTCCAGGGAGGAGTCTTCTGTTGCCGAACGAATCGTGGAATCTCTTCGAATAACCTCCACAGAGCATCAGGTTCTTTGTAGTACAATGAATAGGGTTGAAACTACATAAGACACTCGTCACGATGAAAACCAATGGAGCCTTCATGTTGAGCATACACCCTTGAAGACCTATGCAGCACAAATAAGGTAAGCTATTTACTACACAATTATAACGAATTTAATCATTTTAAAATATTTTTTATATGCTGCAGTAAACTTTTGATGGTTTCTTTACTAAGCATTAAATCCTAAACGAAATATTTTATTATTAGCTCAGACTGTTGATATGAAAGAGGCACAGGATATATATCAGGATATATCCTGTGCCTTCTATATATAGAAGAATACTCTGTATTAATACTGTGGAATGGATATGAAGTATTGGAATCAGTTCCGCTGATTGTCACTTCGAGTTACAAGTTTTAACCGTCATTCATTTCCTTTTAATGATTCTTCAAAAATACAAATTATCATGAGTCTTTAGTTTGATAAAAATGATGTAATTATGGGAAATGTGTAGATTTCGGTAATCATTTATCAATAAATGAACGTTTCAATGAACTTTTCGAAGTATAGATGATCTTATGTTTGTTGAAAATTTCATTTCCTGATGGAATGGTTACAGAAATATAAAAAAAAAAATATCATAATTACTTTTTTTTCCATGATAAACCTCACGATAATTTGTATTTTTGGAGAATATAAAACAGGAAACGAATGAGCAATTAAAACTTGTTGTATCTCAACTCGAATCGACAACCTGCAGAACAGATACCGATGTATATTCACCCCAATATTATTTAAAAAAATCTTTAAACACCTGAATAATCTACAACATTTTGAACACTAACAATTTTTTTAATTTTTAGATCTTTTTAATTCCAATAAAATTATTGATTTTATACTGCAACATATAATTATGTGTTTACTAAACCTTCCTTTCATGAACGTCTTAAAAAAAAATTGAAGAAAATTTTTTTATTTTATTTTTCTCATTTCATTCTCTCTGTTTTTCTTCTTGTAATACTTCATTGTAATAAATTACTTATTAATATACTTCATTGTAATTGTAATAATATTAGATATGTTCAAGGTTAGATGTGTAAATTAAGTAATAACAAAAAATTGTCTGGAATTCAAAATTATGGAGGGAATGCAAGGAAGTATGGAGAAAAGATGAATAAACTTTAAACTTGTACCAATACAACCTATGAAGGATCTATTGTAGTAAACCAGATATAATAATACGGATAGTTTAAATTATAAAATAAAATTAAGGTATTAATTAAGATATTTGAACGATGGGAAATGTGTTACTAAAAATAAAGATGAGAAACGATGTAAGTAAAATTAAAGTAAAATAGTAAAAAACAAAAAAAAACCTATACCACTACAACTGATGAACGTTACTGGGTTCAGTACATGGTAGGGACTGTACTGTTCCTAGGACAACGGTTGTGGAGGTAGGTAGTTTGTCAGTGACTCGTTCGCCGGAGTTTTTCCCAATTGATGTTACCCACTTTAAGAGGTTCTCGTATAGCTTTCAGGGTCCATTCGCGGTTATTAACAGGCTAAATGATCTATCTGCCACAGCTGGATTTCAGCTTAGCAACTCAGCACTTCACACTCCCCTCTCCCTCTCATGCAAAAAGTTGTGTCAACTACAAAAAACATTTTTTTTTCTTTCTGCAACTGTAGAAATTTGCTAGATAAGCAATCTCTTCAACCTAAATCAGCTTCTAATTTGGCTGGAAAACTTTTTATAAAAACATCTTAATATTTTTGTTTTGAAGAGAAAAGATTTGTGAAGGTTCGAACCCGGGACCTCCGCATCTCTACCGCGGCACTCTTCCAACTGAGCTACCAGGGCTCGTAACCAGATCAGACAAATCCATTCTCTTCACCGATCCCACATCCCAAGCACTCGCAATTTTTGCGATTTACATATGGGGAATGTTCATTGAACATTACTTTAATTTGGATCTGGTTGACGTCAATTTTATATTTATAATTATTATTTTTATTTATTATAAAAAAAAACATCGGTTCCTTAGGTTGTCGCTTCGAGGAAGTCAAAACAAGCTTTAACTCTTCATTCGATTTCTTTGGAATAATCTCGAAAATAAAAATAATTCTGAGTTTTATTTGAAAAAAGGGTAGAGTTATGGATCATACATTGCTATATTTCTACTCTTTAATATATTTTGAATATTATAATTGATTTTTTGGGATGCCATAGTAAGTAGTACAAATAGGCGGGTTGAGCCGGAGCCGTGACCTTGAGGTCATTGTCTGCTGTAGCAGGGTCGTGGTCGTGACCTTGAGATGACCTTGAGGGTGGGAGGGGTGTAAGGCAGGACGAGGGGGTGTTGACCTTGAGGTAGGTCCAGGTGTGCAAATTAAGATTTGGCAACGTCGCAGATGAGATGTGGCAACAGCGCAGTAGAAACTAGGTCATGGTTTGTTCTGAATGGATGTTGGTCATTTTATGAATGGAATAGTTGAATGGGCGTGTGACGTCATCTTATGAATGGGAGCGTGACGTAATTTGTCTTTGTGAATGGGATAAGAGTTATGAATGAACCACAGTAGTACAAATAGGCGGGTTGAGCCGGAGCCGTGACCTTGAGGTCATTGTCTGCTGTAGCAGGGTCGTGGGTGTGACCTTGAGATGACCTTGAGGGTGGGAGGGGTGTAAGGCAGGACGAGGGGGTGTTGACCTTGAGGTAGGTCCAGGTGTGCAAATTAAGATTTGGCAACGTCGCATATGAGATGTGGCAACAGCGCAGTAGAAACTAGGTCATGGTTTGTTCTGAATGGATGTTGGTCATTTTATGAATGGAAGTGTTGAATGGGCGTGTGACGTCATCTTATGAATAGGAGCGTGACGTAATTTGTCTTTGTGAATGGGATAAGAGTTATGAATGAACCACAGTAGTACAAATAGGCGGGTTGAGCCGGAGCCGTGACCTTGAGGTCATTGTCTGCTGTAGCAGGGTCGTGGGTGTGACCTTGAGATGACCTTGAGGGTGGGAGGGGTGTAAGGCAGGACGAGGGGGTGTTGACCTTGAGGTAGGTCCAGGTGTGCAAAGTAAGATTTGGCAACGTCGCATATGAGATGTGGCAACAGCGCAGTAGAAACTAGGTCATGGTTTGTTCTGAATGGATGTTGGTCATTTTATGAATGGAATAGTTGAATGGGCGTGTGACGTCATCTTATGAATGGATGAACTTAATGGTAGTGTGACGTAATTTGTCTTTATGAATGAGTTATGAATGGGATGCTTTTGAGATTATGACTGAGACGGAAGTTGCTTTTATGAATGGGATTAGGCTTGCTTTTGAGATAGGCTATTGGATGACGTTTCATTGATTTAGATTATTTAGCTTTTTATGAGCTTGGATGACGTATGTGTTCCTCCTGAACTTTAGTAATATATAGGAAATTTTTTTGAAGGAGCTGGAAAAGGATATGTGAAAGAAAAAAAAAATACAGTTGTACAAAACATTTATTTTATACATCATATTCTTAAACATATTTTTTGTTACTTTTCATGTACTCTAATTTTCTCATTTAAGTAAACAATAATAATACTACAAGTAGACATTCTTGAAATAAATCTAGTACTCTAATTACAGGTCTTTTCTAACTAAATATAAATTTAAGTAAACAATAATAATACTAGTATACAATCATTAATTGGTTCTTATACATTTACAATGTTAGATTCGTTGTTTCATTGAGGCTATAGTGGCCATAAGGGAGAGTGGTTTCATCGTGTAATGTATATCTTTTATTATCAAATGAGCATAATGACTTTTTATTTATCAGTGTGGTTTGAACGTTATGCTTTTTAGATTGAATTGTATAAAATGAAGAATATAGACTTTTGCTGTCTTTAAATGTGTTTATGTAATCGCTAAAAGTAAAATCGTTAACTGCCGATTTTTTTATTCCCTTTGACTTTTTAACCGTTATATCATTCTTTGTTATGTACGAATACATTTTGGGCCTCAATCCGACAAACTCTACTATAGGATCTCCAAAAGTTTCATCTTTCAACAAACCTACGACTTTTTTATTTTTTTCAGAATAACAGAAATGAGAAGTGGGAAAATTGCTTGTATCAAAATATTTATTTAACTCTCCAGAAATATCGGAATAAATATCTTCAGTCCTAATATTGTATAAAAATGAATCGGTGTCGGTATAACATAAAGTAACATTTTCTATACCATATTTTTTCAAAAACACATTGTAGTGGTAATGATACATCAAAACTTTGCTCAAGTCCAACACTGCAAATCCCACGTACAAGGGTTTATCAAAAATAATGCTTTCTTTTTCCAGCTGAACCGCTGTAACATTATCTGCAAACATAATCCTGCCTTTAAAATTTGGTTTATTGACTTGACGAAATAATGATTTTTCATTTGTTACTATTTTTAAATCGATTCTGTTGCGCACGTTTTCCATAAATTTGCCGAAGCAGCTGTTATTCATCAATTTGTAAAAATCTGACTCGAATGTATTTTTTGCTGATGCTCTCATCATTGAATTAATTTCTATGTATGGAGCCAACCATTTTTTTTGTTTAAACTTCAACACTCTATGAATTTTTGAAATCTTTACCACGAGTTGTAGGGCTTGTTTTAAATTCACATAATGTACTATGTAACGTGTTTTGGGCATCAAAGTCGTCAATAGTTTAACTGTTTTAGTATTAGGTGGATTATTTTTTTCGGGTAAAAAAGGTAATTGAGAAAGATTATCATGAATTTCTTTGGGGTATTCAACATCAACGTCTAGCACATAACCGGTTTCTGATTCATTTTCAACATCTAATACATTTAATTTTTCATCAACCCACTCAAAATCTGTATACGGCAAGGGAAGGTTCATGGCATAACCGTAAAGATTGTTGACATCTACGTAAAGTAAATAATTACTGGGTTTAGTCGAGTCATATTCATTTAGATATTTATTGTTAGCTTTCGCATACCGAGAAACAACTTGGCAAATGCCTCCCCTTATTCCCTTTTCAAAAAACTGAACCATATCAATATCTTTTATTACATCTAATTTTTTTTTCGTGTATTTCAACATTGCATTCCAAGATAACTGTGGCAAAGTAAAAAACCATGCAGGATCTAGTCGATAAATTTGTTGACAGAGAAGTCGAAAGGCTTCAAAAACTTCGCACAACAAAATTACATCTGTTTGTATATACAATTCCGCATAATCTTTTAGTGTTTGGATGTTGAAGACTTTCCAGACACTTTTCGCGTGCTCATAGTCCACGTCGCTAATTGATGTTTTTGTTAAATCATTAAAAAATGAATTTTTGGAAGGTAGTCGAGTTTCGTTTAGACGATCAAAAGAATTAAAATAATTGTACGGAAATATGCCTTTCCTTGTCAATAATTTAATTTTGTTTTCATCATTAATAATATTTGCCATATGTGGAAATATATCAGTAATTGATTTAGATTTATTTTGCAAATTGTTCACTAATGTTTCCAAACTTGATGATAGAAATTTAAACGAGTCAACAAATCGTATTTTTGTACTACATCCTTTAAATTTTATGCTGAAACTTATATATTTTTCAGAATTACTAGGAATTACGCTGATATTTTCACAACGGCCCAAGAAAGGGATTATAAAATGAGAATCGTAACCCTGTAAGTTGTGCATAAAAACAGGTATAAAATCGGGCTTTTTTGCTCTTAAATTACAAGCATTATGTGCTGGTCCAACAAATTTTCCTGATAAGTGACAGTGATGTCGTACTCGATCGTGTTCGTCTAAAGGGTATTGACATAAGATGCAATCTTTAGCAGAATAAAATATTTTACTTTCCCCTTTGCTCATTTCTTCCATTCGCATAGTATTACCGTATATTTTATCCGCTTCAACAACTATAGATTCGAGTTTTTCTAAAAACGCTAGCATACAGTTTTCTCCCGTATAAACAAACGGTTTACATTCAAACATTTTTGACTTGACCAGAAGTGAAACTGAAAAAGCACGATGCTCATGAACAGCTTTGTTCCAAGATGTTGACGGATTAGGAATAGGCCCCGAAATTGGTATCAAAAGAGATTCAATATCTGCATAAACTACGATTGGAATGGATTGTGTATATTCCACATGTTTAAATTCAATTTTTTCTTCTTTCGGAAAGTCAGATCGAATTGGTTTGTGATCACGGCAAAATAATTCGTGTTCGTCTTTTCGCTCATCGCCTTTTTTCCCATACTTGTTTACGTACGTCCTTGGAAATACGGTCAGACATCTACGACAGATTGAATAAGCGCGTTTTGACAAAGATATTTGAGAACTTACTAATCGTGAAAGATTTGTGATCAAACAGTAGTGAAAATTTTCTCCATTTTGTAAATACAACAGATCAAACGTTTTATCATAATTATCCTTTTTACTGATTCTAATTGGATAAACATTATTTTTATCATCTAAACCATAAACATTAATAGACAGGTTATTTAAATTTTCGAATCGATTGATATCGCTAATTGGAGTCGGGAACGATATAGAATCAAAAGAATATGGAGTATGAATATTTTTGTACGCGTTAAAGTCATTTGATCTAATATTATCACTAAGTAAAGCTAAACGAAAGCAATCGTTAGTATTATTTTTTACATTTATAACACAACGTTTGTCTCGTATTTTTTTAGGTAATTCAATATATTGAGACCCTCCGAAAGGCTTAAATTTAGTTAAATGTAGGCAGATATAGTTTGCAGAGGTATACATCCAACCGGAACCTTTTTTTTCAAACTCATCCTGTTCCTCTAAAATTTTATCAAAAATTGTTTCAATGTAATTTTCGAGGTTTATAGAAACATCTATCGTACTAACTTTCGATTTAAAATTAAAATCTGTTCTTTCACTAATAGTATTTTCGTTTTTCTTAATATATGTACATTCTAACATTATGTTTAATTTTAGATTTTTCCATTCATCTACATAACTATTTAGTAACTTTACTAAAACCTCTTTTTTCTTATTAAAAAATTCTGAAGCTAATAATTTTTTATTATCGTTAGGAATGTAAACATCTTCAACCGCATTTCCTAAGGAAGCTTTAATAATCCCATTTTCTTGAGCTACCGTATTCCCTCGCATCTGTCTACTAAAAATGCTATATTTTCTTTTTTTCATTGGTATCTCCATTGTGTTCACGTCGGGTGTATTATTACTACTAACCCCAAATTGACAAGTTAATTTATGCCGTTCAAAGTTAAACTTTTTGCTAAATTCTTTCCTACAGCCTCGACAATAGTAAAACAACGATTGACATCTATGTCGCCAGTTTGTAAGCAATAATCCACAATGAGCACATAAATAATTATTTCCGTTACTTTTATTATTCATTTTTAATCTAAAAACATACTTGGTCAAACAAATACTAAAATATATATACACTACCCCCTAAAAGTAATATTAAAAAAACAAAAACAATTGTAGCCTAACCTGATTCAACCTTTTTTTTTTTTTTGTTTACATAAACTTTATGTCATAAGCATTTTTCTTCTTTCCCATATATTGAATTTTTAGCTGTCCTAAAACAGAAAATAATCACTTGGCTAAGTAAAAAAAAAAAAATATATAACTTTTTTTCTTTATATGTTTAAAATGTAAGAATGTACCTTCATAGTTGAATATTTCTTCTTCTGTAAATGCGTAGACATATCTTTTAGGTAGAAAGATTCTTATTTTTTCTTTTTCTCCTTCATCTAATAATATTGCTTCAATTGATGGGCCATACTCCGTCTCCTTCTTCGAAAGTTGTAGAATTTGATACGTCCGTCCTATAATTAATTCTCCAATATTTTTATATGCGGGTTTAATTTCATTTAATTTTTTCAGGAGTGACATCTAAAAAAAAAAAAATTAAAATCATATACTTAGTTAGTAAACAGATATTCGAGTAAAATTAAAAAAAAAAAAACTTACTTTACTGCAGTTGTAATGAAAACTGAAGACGTTGAGACAATGAACTTATACTAGCATAGTGGCTGACTGATGGACTGTGAGGAGATAGCCCCCACGCCTTGGCTTATAAGTTGGATAAGGTGCTGCGTCAGATGCTGATCAGGTCAGTCGGTATTTGGGCCCGCTTTCAGTAGAGTTATTCCAGACATGTCGTCAGCAGTTCTTGATTTACAGGCTTATCGTTTGGAGACGAAAAAGCTGATAGTGAAAGAACTGTCAGTAGTTAGCTTAAATTACGAGCACTCTAGTCATTGGATTTTTAAACCGCCTCAAGAAGCCGAAAATGCTGATCGGCTAAAGACAAATCTCTGGGTAAAAAAACATCTTCATGGTCTGGAATGGGACTATGGTGATGTAAATTATGAATCTTTGAAAAATGTTTTACTATCCGTTGCAGAAAACTATGACGTATTATGGGGAAAAGGAATAGAAAAGTGTAAGTTTATAGAAGACCTTATTGATAAACCTGTTTATGATTTGCACGACTTTGGATGTCCCAATCTGAAACAGTTGGAATATGATAAGATAGCATGTCATTATCATTTAGACACTTCATTCGTTTGCTCTTTAAATCAAGCTCATCGTCTGGCTGCATGGGTAAATAAAAATAGTGAAGCTGTAGATTTCACTAAAAGAGACGTTCGTAAACGAACGTATAGAGACAATTCTTCTTCTCCTCATCATATGCTGTCATTTACTGGTTTTATACGTGGAATCGAAAATAGTGTTAAATGTGTATACTGTGGACTGTTGTATGACACCGATTCATTAATAAACCCTCTCAATTACCATAGAGCGTGTAGCCCACATTGTTTATGGTTTGAGGAGGAGTCTTTTTAATTAAAATATGTTAAATATTGTATTTACTAAATCAGTATTTCATTTAGATTTATTTTGTAATATGTTTTTCTTATAATTGCTACATATTGATGTAGATGATTTTTAATTAAATTTTTCATTCATAAAGAAAAATAAATGTTTTCAGTTAATTTGTTTTTTTCTTATTCCTCTTTTTTTTTTTCAACGACAAATAAAATAAGTCGCACTTACTTAAATTAATAAATAGGTTAGAAAATTAGACCAGTGAACAGATTATTAGATTTTTATTTTTTCAAGAAAAGTAACAATAATTAACAAAATTTTTTAAGTATATGATATATGTATAAAAATAAATGTCTAGTGCAAGAGCATATGTTTTTTTTTTTCTTCTTCTTCAACATTATACGATATCCTTTTTATTAACCCAGCTGCGTTCATTAACACCGAACCACTTGACATATAATTGATTGCCTTTCCTTTTTAAAACTTTTTCTACCAGGTATATATTTGGATATTTAGCCTGTTGTAGCTCTTCTTCATAAAATGCACCACTGATCGGTTGCCCTTTTAGATCTCCTAGCAAATATGTGTACGGATATGTCTTCTGAATCTTGACTACCTTAAAAATTTCACTTGACCAATTAGGCTTATAGCCTTTTGAAAAACTTGTTTTTTGTTTAGATATTCTTACAAAATCGTCTTCTATAAATTTCTGCTTTCGTACTTTCGATTTAGTCACTGTAGAATACACATTTTTTAGCAAGTATCTCTCCATCTTTTTATGCCGAGCATCGATTGGTTTCATACCTATAGTCCTATGAAATGATGAATTATACTCTTGTAGAATTTGGGGTAATATATCTAAAAATTTATAATTTCCTCGCAGGCTGAATGCTCTCCAAATTTTTTCTTTTAATGTTCTATTGAACCTCTCTACAATGGAAGCTTTTATATTAGAAAAAGTTGAATAATGATTAACATTGTATTGTTTCATTAGAGAATTAAACTTTGAATTGTAAAATTCTTTTCCTTGATCACTTTGAATATGTTTTGGAGTTGATTTACTCGATAAAAACACACTCTCCATTGCTTTGCTCACGTTGTCCGCTGTTTTCTGTTTTAATGGCACAGCCCAAGCAAATTTCGAAAAGCAGTCTATGACCGTTAACAAATATTTATTTCCTTTATTTTCTCCAGAATAAGGTATCATTTCCACAAGGTCTATTTGCCATAAATCGTTAATTCCTTTCAAAACAGTTTTCCGACGTGGATATTTTCTTCGAGCTGGTTTGTGCAATTCATTTACGACAGCACTTTTTAACAACGATGCATTCATCTTTTAAGATAACCGAGCGTTATTAGCATCACCGAGATACACACACACAGTGAAAAGATATTCACTTAATATAATATATTTATTTCTCGTAGCTCTTCAATTATCGATTCTATTTCGTTTTCATGTCCTTCGTGACCTGCATTCGCCGAAGATATTAGCAACCTCAGCCGATCAACTAGCTCATTAGGATCATCCCAATACTCATAAATGGGTTTATCGGCTCTCATGAGACCAGTGCCTTTGTGCGAACGAAGTGTGGCTATTTTACTAGGAGGGGGTGTGGTATGACGAGGTGTGAAAAGCATCGCTATTACTTTTCTATATTTTTCTGATCTGATTCCTTGTCTCCCTCGTTCTTCACTATAGCCTTTTTTGTGAGCATTGGTCGAGATTAAAATGTTTTTATACATTTCCAAGTCTTTTTTTTCATACTTTTCGGGATTTTTCAAGTAAAGTAACTGCAACAATCCCTCTGTGCCTTCATAAGTTACCCCGTTAATTGTTATGTCATCGCTGTTTGTATGTAGTTGAATATCAGTTGAGTCACCTATTGCGAATCCTCCATCGGGCATGACTCTAATGCCATAACGTGAATCGAAGGTTTTATTATCGCCTCTCAACAATTTCTCCAAATATTTTCTTTGTTGGTTTCCAAACTGTTTAATTGTTTCTACTAGTGAATCTTCAGTTTCATGATGTTCATTTTCTACTTTAATTTCAGGAAACGCCAATCTAGATGATGAAAGTATTGGGGTTGTCGGATGAGTCGAATGGGCTAACTCTGGTGTCAATGTTGCTCTTTTGTAAATATCTTTTGTAAACTCAATCTCATCATTTTTGTTTCTAATCTTTTTACTTGACGGCTCCGATTTGGTTTCTTTTTGCAACTTTAACGACTCTTTAATATCTTCTAAAGGTTGTGATACAGGTGTAAAGAATGCTTGACGAACCTCATCTACATCCTGAAGACCGCGTTTCAATGTCCGAAATTTATTTTTTAAAATTTCGCTAGTTTTTATAATCTCACGGGTGACTTTAGGGTCCATGACTGAGCTCCGTCAACGACTGGAAACCCTTTATATATCTACAATAAATGTATCGATTCCTTTTCTAAAACGACCCTTGTTTAAATCCCTACTTTTGTCAATAACGAGATAACCGAAAGGCTCTTTCCAACATAATGAACACATGTCTTTAAAAAGTTTGGAACCGATAGCAGGAGTGCTCACATGTTCATCGTAAATATGTTTTAAACTCAATTCGTCCTGAGGAAATATTATTAAAAAGTTAAAATTACACCTGATCAGATGTCTAGGAATGCAAACATAACTTTGTGTTAAGTAAAAACAATCTAGATTCATATGTCTTCCATAACTGAAATATCGTTT
Source organism: Arma custos (assembly GCA_037127475.1). NCBI lineage: Eukaryota > Metazoa > Arthropoda > Insecta > Hemiptera > Pentatomidae > Arma > Arma custos. The sequence continues at coordinate 37,756,187 of CM073760.1, forward strand.
AATTATATCTTGATCCTCCATCGTAACATCATCGAATATACAGACTGAATTAGATTCAACTTGGTGAGGCATATCTTTTGCATCTTCAAAATCGTAAAATCCTATTTCAGGAACCATATTTAAAACATTTTTTAAATACTGGTATTTGAGCTGGTGTAAAGTTTTTCCGAATAGATATACATTTTTAAATTTTAAACCATTTGGATTTAATAAAAGTCCAATCATAATATTCGTCTTTTCATATCCGCTTGATCCGCATATCGACGCTCGTATGGTGTTTGGTAATAATGTGCTATGTTTCACCTCAGTAGATTCGTCAGGCAAACACTTCAAAGTAGAAAAACGTTGTTCTTGTTGGACTAATTTCATTTTGAATGCAGACAAAATCATTCATTTCCTGTATATATATATATCGCCGATTGTCATTTTTCACTACAGTATGATTCGTAAGACTCGCAAAGGAAGAGGCTTGATAAACAGTCTCATAAATAAGTTACCGTTTGAATTACACCTGCCAGGATACCAGTATTGTGGCCCCGGTACAAACCTTGAAAAACGACTAAATAGAGGAGATAGTGGAATAAACCAGCTTGATAAAGCTTGTAAAGAACACGATATTGCTTATAGCAAAGATAAGGATATGCAAAGTCGTAGAAAAGCGGACAAGATTTTGGTTGAAAACGCTTGGAAACGAGTTAAAGCTTCGGATTCATCATTGGGAGAAAAAGCTGCGGCTTGGTTAGTTACAAATACTATGAAAGCGAAAGGTAAAATTGGTGCCGGTATTAAGAAGAAGAAGAAAAATAAAAAGATTAGTTTCAAAAAATTAGTTAAATCGCTAAAGATTGCTAACGTATCATCGATCCTCGAAGCGTCAAAAATGGCATACAAAAAGGCTAAAATGCATTTACGTGGTAAGACAAAACCTTTGCCTCCCAGAGTTCTTCCTTTGCCAAAAGAGGGAGGATTTCTTCCATTTCTTGTGCCGTTAATGGCGGGGCTTTCTGCAGTGGGATCTTTAGCGGGAGGAGCGTCGAGTGTGGCTAAAGCTATCTACGAGGCGAAAGAAGCTAAACATAAATTAGATGAGCAAAAGAGGCATAATTTAGCGATGGATTGTCAGAAAATCGGAAATGGACTTTATTTGAAACCATATCGGAAAGGCTACGGCCTGTTTATAACTCGACAAAAAAACAAATCTGGAAAGATCTGACTACCGAATAAGCCATTGACGGATTTAGAATTAAATTATTTGGCCAAAGTTTTAAATATCCAACATTTTCGAGGAGTGTTTATGATTGATAAACTTCCTAGATATCCAAACAAACACGAGTCTGCTATTGTAAATTTAGAGCCGAGCTCAGAACTTGGTTCACATTGGGTCTGTTATGTAAAACAAAATAATTTTGTGAAATACTTTGATTCCTTTGGAAACTTAAAACCACCACCACAGTTGCTCGAGTACTTTAGGGGGCTAAAAATAACTTATAATAGAGAGCGTTATCAGGAGTGGAATACGTCGGTTTGTGGACATCTCTGCTTACAGTATTTAGTCGATGCTTCTCAAAGCGTTTGATCATTGTTAATCATGAGCTATACAGTAACGCTTACGGGCAACTCTAGCGTACTTTCCGCAAACTTTTTACCACCGTTAGAATTGGGGTCAATATATACTGTTGGGTTGTTATCATTTGAGACATATAATACTATTCCGAATATAAAAAAGGGCGCTAATGATATGTTTTATTTTGGTGATTTTTCGATCCAAATACCTGAAGGATCGTACGATATCGATGCTATAGCCTCCTTTTTACGTGAAAAAATTTCTCATCTTGACCCTACCGCTGTAGTGATAATAAGAGGAAATTCCAACACGCTAAAAACGGAAATTAAAACAACTCATGCAGTATACTTTAACTATTCCGAGAAGCCTCACTCTATTGGTCCTCTTTTGGGTTTTACACGATCCGATCATGTCATTCCTCCGAATCGCTCCTATACTGAATCAAATGACATTGTTAAAATTCTCAGCGTAAACATTATTTCAATTCAATGTAACATCGCATCGGGGTCTTATGTGAACGGAGAACCGGATCATAATATTCATCAATTCTTTCCGCGTGTAGACCCAGGATATAAAATAATAGAAATCACGAATCCGGTCATTTACTTTCCAACCAACGTGAGGACTGTAGACAATATCATCGTTCGATTAGTAGATCAGAACGGAGAACTTATCGACTTTAGAGGAGAAACGGTTACATTGAGATTACATTTAAAAAAGAATGGGGATTGATTTTTGTTCTAGAGATAGTTGCATCGATTATTATAAAAGGAGATGTCAAACAACGGTTAAAACCAGTAAACCTAAATCAACAAGAGCGCTAACAACTGCGAACGCTATATTTTTAAAACAGTGTGGTTTTCGGTTAAACAAACATTATGAATGACATACTAGACGTTACGACGGATATAAAATTCGTCGATTCTCTTACACAATTTGAATATCACTCGCACCAGCCTTATACGGGAAATACCTTTAACAAATCCGACGAGATTAGAATTCCTATTCATCAACAAGATATTTATACCTTTCCTTCTCAAAGTTTTATTTATCTCGAAGGGAGGATCTTAAAAAGTGATGGCACTATCGGTGCCACTCCAAAGTTGACTAATAACGCATTCGCGTTTTTGTTTGACGAAATTAGATATGAACTAAACGGTATAGAAGTCGATCGAGTACGAAATCCGGGGATAACTACTACTCTTAAAGGGCATGCATCATTTTCGCCTAATCGAGTAATGGGATTAGAAAATGCGGGGTGGACAATGCCCGGTAAAACTCTTTCTTTGGATAAAAACGGCGTTTTTAGCGTATGCCTACCACTTGATATTCTTTTTGGGATTTGCGAGGACTATCGTAAAATTTTAATCAATCTGAAGCAAGAGCTCGTTTTGATCAGATCAAGTACTGACCTAAACTGCGTGCTAGGTGACGATGATGTACAAATAAAACTTGACAAATTGGTGTGGAGAATGCCTCATGTTCGTGTTTCAGATTATGAACGTCTGAGGTTATTAAAACTAGTAGACAAGAACAAGGTCGTTTCTATTCCATTCAGATCATGGGATCTTTACGAATATCCCAATGTACCTGCGACGCAGCAGGAAAATTGGTCGGTCAAAACTTCAACAAATTTAGAAAAACCGCGCTATCTCATTTTTGCATTTCAAAGTGATCGAAATAGAACCTCTAACAAAGATAGCAGTCTGTTCGATAGTTGCAAATTAAAAAATTTGAAACTTTATTTGAATAGTGAACAATATCCGTACGATGACTTAAATTTAGATTTTGAGCAAGGAAAAGTAGCATTGTTGTATGAAATGTATAACGAATTTCAAACGAGTTATTATGGCGTTAGACATTCTCAGCCCCTGCTTTCAAGATCCGATTTCGAGAAACTAGCGCCTCTAGTGATTATAGATTGTTCTAAGCAATCTGAAGCAATCAAAAGTGCGACTATCGATATCAGAGTACTATTAGAGGCGAAAGAAAACTTTCCAGCCAATACTAAAGCTTACTGTCTCATTTTACATGATAAAATAATAGAATATGAAATGGGAACGGGTTTGGTCCGTAAATTGTACTGACTCTCTGTTTATTTTTTTGTTTTTTTGTGGTTGTTAGAAGAGGAGTATACTAATTTCTTTTTATTTTACAAGTAGATGTAAAATGAACGTACAACCAAAAAAATAAACGAATTAGAACTCGATTCGGAAAATACAAAATATCGAGTAATAATATCTTTTATTTAGGTATCTTTCAAGCCTGATGTGGACCTTGTTGAAACTCGTACTCTTGTAACATGGAATTATGCTCATCGTGCAGCACGTATTAGTCCATGGGAAACACATGCGAGGGACAGAGTAAGATTCGAAAACAGGATTCAACATATTTCCAAGATACTGAGTCCTATCCTGGAATCAACCCACAGATCAGCTGTTTATCAGAATCATTACAAGATTGTTAATTGTTAAAAATTTTATATTTACCTTATCAGTATTTGATTCAGATTTATTAAATTTTTTTTTTAATTAAATTTTATATTTACATAAAATAAAAATATTTGATTTCAGTAAATTTGTATTTGTTTTTTTTTTTTTCCTTCTTCCTATTTTATTTTTCAAGGGACAAATAAAAAATACAACATATTAAAGGAAACTTATTTTATTGATTATCATCACAATTCAATTCATTTAAGTTGTAAAACAGTGTATTTGTATTTATGCTAAAATCAATTGGTTCGCTAACTACACTTGCTTCATTCTTATTATAAAGTTCAACCATCTTTTTTATCAATGCTAGTGAATCGTTGATTTTTTCTATATTTGCGCAAAGTTTGACCGTCTCGTTCCTGTTGAAACATGCAGATGCAGACGATGGTGGAAGGGTCTCATGATTAAACATTGCAAACCATTGCGTTACCTGCTCTATCCGCATCACCCTAGTGCGTCCTCTTGTAGTAAGTTCACAAATCACGTTTTGACATCTTGATCGGTCTTTTTCATAGGATTTTTTTCGTTTCTGCAGCAATAACAAAATTTTCGGAGCTCGGGTGGTAATATATGTCCATTCCTCAACATTCATGTAAACGACAGTTTTCTTCTTTTCGCTAATGGCGATAGTCAACACAAAGTTACACAAACCGATCCGAAAACATTTACTGTTGGTGAGTGGGTACTCGGTCACAAGGTCCATTCGACGATCCATCTCGCGTATCATCAACGACAAGACTGTGTGGTATAACGGAGTGGAGGGGAGAAAGCTGCAGCTGTTCTAGTTTTTTTATCACATCATTTATTTCCCTTCTTTTTAGTTCATACAAGGAAATGCATAATTGCAAATCTTTGAGTAGATGTAGAAAATTGTGAAGCCTTTTAACAACATACCGTCTCTTCGCTATCATTCTCGTCAGACACTATGATTTGCAGCTCATTCAATTGTTCACAATACTCGATAAACGAACAGTTTTTAGACCATTTTTTATGGTCGGCAAAAGGGTCGTCATACTCCTTCCATTCATGCAAGATTACTCCGCAAAATGGACATCTTGTCCTATCAGACACTTTCAAGTAATACAACCCAGCAGCCGCTAGTTTCAATGGACTCACCGGTGACGACCAGCCGACGAATGTCGACAACCTTCCGTCTTCGTACCTCAGGTTCTTGCTCCTTAGCCGACCCATACTAAACTAACTGATTGAGGAAGCAACAACGTGCTTCATTCATAAGACAAAATGATGACACTCTCCCATTCGGAAAAACAATATACTCTCTTTCATTATGCTGTGACCTAGTTTCGGTGTTGCCACATCTCATCTGCGACGTTGCCAAATCTTACTTTGCACACCTGGACCTACCTCAAGGTCAACACCCCCTCGTCCTGCCTTACACCCCTCCCACCCTCAAGGTCATCTCAAGGTCACGCCCACGACCCTGCTACAGCAGACAATGACCTCAAGGTCACGGCTCCGGCTCAACCCGCCTATTTGTACTACTATAGTATCATTTAGGATGATTACTCAAATTATTATTTATATGCCTTTATCTTAATTGGGTTCCTTTCCAGAGGTCTGTTCTTGTGTTTAACAATTTACTCATCTATTATACCTTCAATATATTATTTATGAATAAATAGTGTATCTGGGGTATGTAAGCACCAAAAGAATTACAATAAGGATCGTTTATTTATTCAATTTTAAACAAGATTAATCATTTGATATATGCATTGAGAAGTACAGTTAATGATTCAGATAATATATAAATAGATATATAAATCGGATTGCCATAAAATACATAACAGGAAATAAATTACACTTATCTGTGAAATAGGGATAGATTGGGTTTACACGTCGGTCTTCGACTGGCTGCGTCCTGGTCTTCTGCGCCCTGCATCCTCCGCCTTCCGCGTCTACGCGATGACGGCCTGGTCGGAATCCTGCTTGGTATTCCTTAATTTTCCGTTCTAATGGTTGTGCTCTATCCAGGAGGCACTGGTATAGAATTTTGTTGAGTTCAAATACCCCTGAGATTCTTCGGTAGTTGTTAGCACTTGTTCTGTCCGCTCTCTTGTGTTGGGGATGAATTGATGTACTTTTCCTGTCTTCTGGAATCGTTCTGTTTGCCAAATATATTACATGATATAGGAGATTTCTTTAATTGTAGTATTGTAATGACCCTTCTCCCTAAATGATATATTAATAATATCCGTGGACCTAAAGGAGGAGAAAAATAAGGCCAATTACAAACGAGAAACCCCAAAATAAAATATATTCTCGAAATATATATATATAAACATAAAACACTATGACATGCAATCACTTATTAAATTTGATACAATTATACAATTATTCTAATACAAGTCTTTGAGATGAGCGGAGGTAAGATCAGGTGACGTCTACACTGGGCAGTAGTGGTGGGGTCGAAATAACGTAACAGTCTAAAATAACGTGTTATTGGAAAATAACGGTTACTGTGATAACGTGTTACCAGAACGAGCTCGTTATTGGAATAACTCCTTCATCCATGCCAATAACCAAATAGCACTTCGACATGATTTCAATAAGAGCTGAAGGCCGAGGCGTTTTCGTTCCCAATTACTGATTGAAAAATTAACAAAAAAATTCCAAGTAAATATGTTTTAAAACAATAAAACTGCCTTAGACGTTAGTCATGTGGCGCTGTATACGTTATCGAATCAGTTATCGGAACTATTAAAGAGTTATTGGCTTCGTTGCCTATTTTTTGCGAATATTGAAGTATTTCATTCACAATTACTGATTGAAAAATTAACGAAAAAATCAGACTTGCTAATTCGCACAAAAAAATGGAAAAAATTCCAAGTAAATATGTTTTAAAACCATAAAACTGCCATAGATGTTATTCATGTGCTGCTATCTAAGTTATCGAATCGGTTATCGGAACTATTAAACAGTTATTGGCTTCGTTGCCTATTTTTTGGGAATATAGAAGTATTTCATTCACAATTACTGATTGAAAAATTAACGAAAAAATCAGACTTGCTAATTCGCACAAAAAAAAGGAAAAAATTCAAAGTAAATATGTTTTAAAACCATAAAAATGCCTTAGATGTTAGTCATGTGGCACTATCTACGTTATCGAATCGGTTATCGGAACTATTAAAGAGTTATTGGCTTCGTTGCCTATTTTTTGCGAATATAGAAGTATTTCATTCACAATTACTGATTGAAAAATTAACGAAAAAATCGGACTTGCTAATTCGGACAAAAAAATGGAAAAAATGCCAAGTAAATATGTTTTAAAACAATAAAACTGGCTTAGATGTTATTCATGTGCTGCTATCTAAGTTATCGAATCAGTTATCGGAACTATTAAACAGTTATTGGCTTCGTTGCCTATTTTTTGCGAATATAGAAGTATTTCATTCCCAATTACTGATTGAAAAATTAACGAAAAAATCAAACTTGCTAATTTGCACAAAAAAAAAATGGAAAAAATGCCAAGTAAATATGTTTTAAAACCATAAAACTGCCTTAGACCTTATTGAAGCAGCGACATCTATTAGACGTTATCGGAACTATTAAAGAGTTATTGGCTTTGTTGCCTCTTGTTTTTGCAAATATAGAAGGATTTCATTCACAATTACTGATTGAAAAATTAACAAAAAAATCAAACTTGCCAATTCGCACAAAAAATGGAAAAAATATCAAGTAAATATGTTTTAAAAACTATAAAACTGCCTTAGATATTAGTCATGAGGTTATCAGAACTATTATGCCAATATGAAATATAAAATATATATGGAACTATTCCTGCACTTCCTATGTATGGAAAAGCATTGACAATGCTGATAGGCACAATAGATTTGTTTAAGAGGGTGACTAGTTATTATAGTATGAACACAAAGAAGCAAAATACTGTAATAGAGATTACTGTACAACAATAAATTATAAAATGCAATTGATGATGAAAGGATATAATGAATTTAAAATACTAATATAATGATAAGCTTTTATTAGATAATGGAGTACAAAAAGGAAGAACTACAGATAATTAATTAATACCATAGCCTAAATAATTTTACTATAAAAAAAATAAATAGTTTCTCCAAATCAAAAACAATAAATATGTGTATTATGAAGTTCGTTATGAACATCCACAAATTTAATAAACTCAATAAACAACAGAAACACAAAATATAAAATTGTTAATATTAATCAATAATGCATAAATTTGTTTTATGTTAACAGGGATATATACTGATTTAATGTAGAACATTTATATATACGACTATACCAGTACATTACAGAAGGTAAAACAGGTATTTGATCCTATTAAAGATCAAACAGAAAAATCTGCCAGCAGTATAGAACTATATTCGCTCCTTCAAAAGAACTACATATAACATAAACTCAAAATTAGGCATTTTTTAGTTAAGCTTTCAGAAGCAATTGTATTGATTGATTCAGAATTCAGAAAGAGCATATCTGATATTCCGTTTCCAACATTTTTAATAAAGTCATATTTTGAGTTGTATTATGTTTGAACTTGAAGTTTTATGGGAATAAGTTTCAAGCTTTTAAAAATTTTATAGTCGTTAGTAAAAGAATTTTGTATCAATAACCAAATTTTTTATTTTTTTAACTCACATGTAACTTTCAAATATCTCCATTGCAATATTAGGTTTTTTGAGTAATAACACCGTTCTTTTGAAGGAATGATATGTGAGGAATAAATGTAAAAATGTATTCATGAAAAAAAAAAAAGGTGGAAAAATTACAGGCATCTAACTTGTACATACGACTCTTCGTAAAAATAATTACTCATTATATTTTGAAATATTCTAAATAATAAAACAACAATTGTCTCGATTTAACAGAAACCTTTTTTCTCTTTCACAAGGCTTATCATTATTAGCTCTTGGTTATAATGAAATAAGCAAATGAATTAAAATAAACAATAATTTAACACCTATAGCTTTAATTGGTTACACTTAAATAGTCATAAGTCGTAGAAGACAGCATAAGAGGCACTGTAATCTAAATATATTCACTTCGAAAGAACCGACCACAAAAGTATGGTTGAAGCCATTACTGGGAACTCTAAACTCAGGAAGATTCTTCAGGGTTTGGTACTAGGCTAGGACCTTTACAGTTTCTAAAACAAGCAAAGAAGTTTTATTCGACTAATAGACTATTAGTTAACAAATAGATTAAAAAAAATAATAAATTAAGCTTATTCATTTAATGATATTACCATTTTAGCCACTCTACTCTCAAAAACCTAACTTATTTTTAAGTACATACAAAGTTTATCTTTAAGTGCTTCTCACTTTCTCTTTACCAGATTATTATAACTATATAAAGCTAAAATGAATAAATACTTAAATAACTATCCAGTAGACAGAATAAAAAGGAAGCATAAGCTCATCTTAATGATTCATTTAATACATGACTATTGCTGCAGACATTACTTGCGATTACGTCGTGTAAACTGTAGTAGGAGCACTTGAAGAGTTACGGCAGAAGTTCAGTGCACTCTGATCTAATTTTAACAATGTCACAGAATAAATTAAAACCTTATTAATACTTTTTATTTTAACTACATTTTTATATACAGAATAAACTATCTTTAAAAATCTGTTTAATAGTATTAGTTGATTTTGTTTATGTATTAAGGATATGGTCTGGGTGGAAGTCAGAAAATATTCTTTTTAACTTCAAAGACTTGTTTTTAAATTTCAGAAAAATAGTTAATAGCTATCAATATAATTAATATTTAATTTTTACTAAAATAAACATAACAACAAATTTAATAATTAAGTTTTAAAAGAAAAACAATTGTATACCTTACTTTCCGTAAACATCCAATTTTAGGAATCAAAACTTCTCTGTAGACTGCCTAAAAATTTCTTGATTATAATTCCATTTATTAATAAATTAAAATGAGGTCAATCTAAAGCATTTATAAAATGTATTGATTGCACCCCCCTCACCAATTCAATACATCATTTGAATTATCCAGTTTATTATATATAGGTATTACATAATTGTAAATGTTATACTTACTTTTTTTTATTGAAAATAATATTTGTTGCACAACTGTCTCTCTTCATTTAAATTATTCTTATAATGTCAAGTTCTTCTCTTGATTGTTTAAGGAAAGAAAGAAAAAAGGAAAAGGTGAGGGAAAAAAGACTTTAAAAGTATTATAATTTTAGAATGGAAAAACTTGGCTTTCATTTTTTTTAATGTGCAGTAATACAAGTGTTGTTGAAGCATTAAAATCTCGATTTAAAATTGAAAGTGAATATAAATACATCACATAATATTATATATTAAAATAGTTTCATAAATTTTTGTAAGTAGGTGTACCTTATTTTAAGGAAAAAAATATTTTTGGTACAACTGTCTCTCCTCATTTTAATTTTCCTTTAATCTGTTTTTAATCCTGAATTCCAATCTGTCTTGAATAATTTTCTTTATATTAATTCTGGTTTTACTTGAGTCGTTGTATTTATTATTTTAAATCTCCAAATGTGTTAATTATGTAAAGACCATAAGATAGTACTGCTTGATATCTTTTTAGACTTTCTTCATGATGCAACTCGCAGCAGTTGAAATTGAAAAAAAAAATAAAAGAAATTAGAGAAACGAATTACAATCCCTTCCATTAGCTCAAAATTACACTAAAGAAAACAAATGAGCAAAAAATTACTTTTTTTTTCCCTCATTTTCCTTCTTACATAACAGTTAATAGATAAGTCATTATTACACTACTAAAAAAGACAATGGATGCAATGAATAATTAAATAAATACCCACTGTCCAATTTTCAGTATTAATTAAAATATTCCTATAAAAAAAACTGCAACTGAGCTACAGGAGAATTAACAATTTATATAATCAAATTTAATAAGAGGAATACAAATAAGCCATCAATAAATTTTAAAAAATGTAATTTTATTACTACTTTAAACATATGTTGTTTTAGTTTGTTAATTTTAATGATGAAACAGTCGACTGTATGATTGCTAGAATGGAACATGAATTTAACCTCTTTCAGAAAATTGATCTTGAATAGAGGAGGGAAGAATAAGGGGTGAGAATGAAAAATTTGTTTCTCTAAGTTTATTTTTTATTTTCAACTGCGTTCATGAGTTGCATCATGAAGAAAGTCTAAAAAGATATCAAGCAGTACTATCTTATGGTCTTTACATAATTAACACATTTGGAGATTTAAAATAATAAATACAACGACTCAAGTAAAACCAGAATTAATATAAAGAAAATTATTCAAGACAGATTGGAATTCAGGATTAAAAACAGATTAAAGGAAAATTAAAATGAGGAGAGACAGTTGTACCAAAAATATTTTTTTCCTTAAAATAAGGTACACCTACTTACAAAAATTTATGAAACTATTTTAATATATAATATTATGTGATGTATTTATATTCACTTTCAATTTTAAATCGAGATTTTAATGCTTCAACAACACTTGTATTACTGCACATTAAAAAAAATGAAAGCCAAGTTTTTCCATTCTAAAATTATAATACTTTTAAAGTCTTTTTTCCCTCACCTTTTCCTTTTTTCTTTCTTTCCTTAAACAATCAAGAGAAGAACTTGACATTATAAGAATAATTTAAATGAAGAGAGACAGTTGTGCAACAAATATTATTTTCAATAAAAAAAAGTAAGTATAACATTTACAATTATGTAATACCTATATATAATAAACTGGATAATTCAAATGATGTATTGAATTGGTGAGGGGGGTGCAATCAATACATTTTATAAATGCTTTAGATTGACCTCATTTTAATTTATTAATAAATGGAATTATAATCAAGAAATTTTTAGGCAGTCTACAGAGAAGTTTTGATTCCTAAAATTGGATGTTTACGGAAAGTAAGGTATACAATTGTTTTTCTTTTAAAACTTAATTATTAAATTTGTTGTTATGTTTATTTTAGTAAAAATTAAATATTAATTATATTGATAGCTATTAACTATTTTTCTGAAATTTAAAAACAAGTCTTTGAAGTTAAAAAGAATATTTTCTGACTTCCACCCAGACCATATCCTTAATACATAAACAAAATCAACTAATACTATTAAACAGATTTTTAAAGATAGTTTATTCTGTATATAAAAATGTAGTTAAAATAAAAAGTATTAATAAGGTTTTAATTTATTCTGTGACATTGTTAAAATTAGATCAGAGTGCACTGAACTTCTGCCGTAACTCTTCAAGTGCTCCTACTACAGTTTACACGACGTAATCGCAAGTAATGTCTGCAGCAATAGTCATGTATTAAATGAATCATTAAGATGAGCTTATGCTTCCTTTTTATTCTGTCTACTGGATAGTTATTTAAGTATTTATTCATTTTAGCTTTATATAGTTATAATAATCTGGTAAAGAGAAAGTGAGAAGCACTTAAAGATAAACTTTGTATGTACTTAAAAATAAGTTAGGTTTTTGAGAGTAGAGTGGCTAAAATGGTAATATCATTAAATGAATAAGCTTAATTTATTATTTTTTTTAATCTATTTGTTAACTAATAGTCTATTAGTCGAATAAAACTTCTTTGCTTGTTTTAGAAACTGTAAAGGTCCTAGCCTAGTACCAAACCCTGAAGAATCTTCCTGAGTTTAGAGTTCCCAGTAATGGCTTCAACCATACTTTTGTGGTCGGTTCTTTCGAAGTGAATATATTTAGATTACAGTGCCTCTTATGCTGTCTTCTACGACTTATGACTATTTAAGTGTAACCAATTAAAGCTATAGGTGTTAAATTATTGTTTATTTTAATTCATTTGCTTATTTCATTATAACCAAGAGCTAATAATGATAAGCCTTGTGAAAGAGAAAAAAGGTTTCTGTTAAATCGAGACAATTGTTGTTTTATTATTTAGAATATTTCAAAATATAATGAGTAATTATTTTTACGAAGAGTCGTATGTACAAGTTAGATGCCTGTAATTTTTCCACCTTTTTTTTTTTTCATGAATACATTTTTACATTTATTCCTCACATATCATTCCTTCAAAAGAACGGTGTTATTACTCAAAAAACCTAATATTGCAATGGAGATATTTGAAAGTTACATGTGAGTTAAAAAAATAAAAAATTTGGTTATTGATACAAAATTCTTTTACTAACGACTATAAAATTTTTAAAAGCTTGAAACTTATTCCCATAAAACTTCAAGTTCAAACATAATACAACTCAAAATATGACTTTATTAAAAATGTTGGAAACGGAATATCAGATATGCTCTTTCTGAATTCTGAATCAATCAATACAATTGCTTCTGAAAGCTTAACTAAAAAATGCCTAATTTTGAGTTTATGTTATATGTAGTTCTTTTGAAGGAGCGAATATAGTTCTATACTGCTGGCAGATTTTTCTGTTTGATCTTTAATAGGATCAAATACCTGTTTTACCTTCTGTAATGTACTGGTATAGTCGTATATATAAATGTTCTACATTAAATCAGTATATATCCCTGTTAACATAAAACAAATTTATGCATTATTGATTAATATTAACAATTTTATATTTTGTGTTTCTGTTGTTTATTGAGTTTATTAAATTTGTGGATGTTCATAACGAACTTCATAATACACATATTTATTGTTTTTGATTTGGAGAAACTATTTATTTTTTTTATAGTAAAATTATTTAGGCTATGGTATTAATTAATTATCTGTAATTCTTCCTTTTTGTACTTCATTATCTAATAAAAGCTTATCATTATATTAGTATTTTAAATTCATTATATCCTTTCATCAATTGCATTTTATAATTTATTGTTGTACAGTAATCTCTATTACAGTATTTTGCTACTTTGTGTTCATACTATAATAACTAGTCACCCTCTTAAACAAATCTATGGTGCCTATCAGCATTGTCAATGCTTTTCCATATATAGGAAATGCAGGAATAGTTCCATATATATTTTATATTTCATATTGGCATAATAGTTCAGATAACCTCATGACTAATATCTAAGGCAGTTTTATGGTTTTAAGACATATTTACTTGATATTTTTTCCATTTTTTGTGCGAATTGGCAAGTTTGATTTTTTTGTTAATTTTTCAATCAGTAATTGTGAATGAAATCCTTCTATATTAGCTAAAACAAGAGGCAACAAAGCCAATAACTCTTTAATAGTTCCGATAACGTCTAATAGATGTCGCTGCTTCAATAATGTCTAAGGCAGTTTTATGGTTTTAAAACATATTTACTTGGCATTTTTTCCATTTTTTTTGTGCGAATTAGCAAGTTTGATTTTTTCGTTAATTTTTCAATCAGTAATTGTGAATGAAATACTTCTATATTCGCAAAAAATAGGCAACGAAGCCAATAACTGTTTAATAGTTCCGATAACTGATTCGATAACTTAGATAGCAGCGCATGAATAACATCTAAGCCAGTTTTATTGTTTTAAAACATATTTACTTGGCATTTTTTCCATTTTTTTTGTGCGAATTAGCAAGTCCGATTTTTTCGTTAATTTTTCAATCAGTAATTGTGAATGAAATACTTCTATATTCCCAAAAAATGGGCAACGAAGCCAATAACTGTTTAATAGTTCCGATAACGGATTCGATAACTTAGATAGCAGCACATGAATAACATCTAAGCCAGTATTATTGTTTTAAAACATATTTACTTGGCATTTTTTCCATTTTTTTGTGCGAATTAGCAAGTCTGATTTTTTCGTTAATTTTTCAATCAGTAATTGTGAATGAAATACTTCTATATTCCCAAAAAATAGGCAACGAAGCCAATAACTGTTTAATAGTTCCGATAACTTAGATAGCAGCACATGAATAACATCTAAGCCAGTTTTATTGTTTTAAAACATATTTACTTGGTATTTTTTCCATTTTTTTGTGCGAATTAGCAAGTCCGATTTTTTTGTTAATTTTTCAATCAGTAATTGTGAATGAAATACTTCTATATTCGCAAAAAATAGGCAACGAAGCCAATAACTCTTTAATAGTTCCAATAACTGATTCGATAACGTAGATAGTGCCACATGACTAACATCTAAGGCATTTTTATGGTTTTAAAACATATTTACTTGGCATTTTTCCATTTTTTTGTGCGAATTAGCAAGTCCGATTTTTTTGTTAATTTTTCAATCAGTAATTGTGAATGAAATCCTTCTATATTAGCTAAAACAAGAGGCAACAAAGCCAATAACTCTTTAATAGTTCCGATAACGTCTAATAGATGTCGCTGCTTCAATAATGTCTAAGGCAGTTTTATGGTTTTAAAACATATTTACTTGGCATTTTTTCCATTTTTTTTGTGCGAATTAGCAAGTTTGATTTTTTCGTTAATTTTTCAATCAGTAATTGTGAATGAAATACTTCTATATTCGCAAAAAATAGGCAACGAAGCCAATAACTGTTTAATAGTTCCGATAACGGATTCGATAACTTAGATAGCAGCACATGAATAACATCTAAGCCAGTATTATTGTTTTAAAACATATTTACTTGGCATTTTTTCCATTTTTTTTGTGCGAATTAGCAAGTCCGATTTTTTCGTTAATTTTTCAATCAGTAATTGTGAATGAAATACTTCTATATTCCCAAAAAATGGGCAACGAAGCCAATAACTGTTTAATAGTTCCGATAACGGATTCGATAACTTAGATAGCAGCACATGAATAACATCTAAGCCAGTATTATTGTTTTAAAACATATTTACTTGGCATTTTTTCCATTTTTTTGTGCGAATTAGCAAGTCTGATTTTTTCGTTAATTTTTCAATCAGTAATTGTGAATGAAATACTTCTATATTCCCAAAAAATAGGCAACGAAGCCAATAACTGTTTAATAGTTCCGATAACTTAGATAGCAGCACATGAATAACATCTAAGCCAGTTTTATTGTTTTAAAACATATTTACTTGGTATTTTTTCCATTTTTTTGTGCGAATTAGCAAGTCCGATTTTTTGGTTAATTTTTCAATCAGTAATTGTGAATGAAATACTTCTATATTCGCAAAAAATAGGCAACGAAGCCAATAACTCTTTAATAGTTCCAATAACTGATTCGATAACGTAGATAGTGCCACATGACTAACATCTAAGGCATTTTTATGGTTTTAAAACATATTTACTTGGCATTTTTCCATTTTTTTGTGCGAATTAGCAAGTCCGATTTTTTTGTTAATTTTTCAATCAGTAATTGTGAATGAAATCCTTCTATATTAGCTAAAACAAGAGGCAACAAAGCCAATAACTCTTTAATAGTTCCGATAACGTCTAATAGATGTCGCTGCTTCAATAATGTCTAAGGCAGTTTTATGGTTTTAAAACATATTTACTTGGCATTTTTTCCATTTTTTTTGTGCGAATTAGCAAGTTTGATTTTTTCGTTAATTTTTCAATCAGTAATTGTGAATGAAATACTTCTATATTCGCAAAAAATAGGCAACGAAGCCAATAACTGTTTAATAGTTCCGATAACTGATTCGATAACTTAGATAGCAGCGCATGAATAACATCTAAGCCAGTTTTATTGTTTTAAAACATATTTACTTGGCATTTTTTCCATTTTTTTTGTGCGAATTAGCAAGTCCGATTTTTTCGTTAATTTTTCAATCAGTAATTGTGAATGAAATACTTCTATATTCCCAAAAAATGGGCAACGAAGCCAATAACTGTTTAATAGTTCCGATAACGGATTCGATAACTTAGATAGCAGCACATGAATAACATCTAAGCCAGTATTATTGTTTTAAAACATATTTACTTGGCATTTTTTCCATTTTTTTGTGCGAATTAGCAAGTCTGATTTTTTCGTTAATTTTTCAATCAGTAATTGTGAATGAAATACTTCTATATTCCCAAAAAATAGACAACGAAGCCAATAACTGTTTAATAGTTCCGATAACTTAGATAGCAGCACATGAATAACATCTAAGCCAGTTTTATTGTTTTAAAACATATTTACTTGGTATTTTTTCCATTTTTTTGTGCGAATTAGCAAGTCCGATTTTTTTGTTAATTTTTCAATCAGTAATTGTGAATGAAATACTTCTATATTCGCAAAAAATAGGCAACGAAGCCAATAACTCTTTAATAGTTCCAATAACCGATTCGATAACGTAGATAGTGCCACATGACTAACATCTAAGGCATTTTTATGGTTTTAAAACATATTTACTTGGCATTTTTCCATTTTTTTGTGCGAATTAGCAAGTCCGATTTTTTCGTTAATTTTTCAATCAGTAATTGTGAATGAAATACTTCTATATTCGCAAAAAATAGGCAACGAAGCCAATAACTGTTTAATAGTTCCGATAACTGATTCGATAACTTAGATAGCAGCGCATGAATAACATCTAAGCCAGTTTTATTGTTTTAAAACATATTTACTTGGCATTTTTTCCATTTTTTTTGTGCGAATTAGCAAGTCCGATTTTTTCGTTAATTTTTCAATCAGTAATTGTGAATGAAATACTTCTATATTCCCAAAAAATGGGCAACGAAGCCAATAACTGTTTAATAGTTCCGATAACGGATTCGATAACTTAGATAGCAGCACATGAATAACATCTAAGCCAGTATTATTGTTTTAAAACATATTTACTTGGCATTTTTTCCATTTTTTTGTGCGAATTAGCAAGTCTGATTTTTTCGTTAATTTTTCAATCAGTAATTGTGAATGAAATACTTCTATATTCGCAAAAAATAGGCAACGAAGCCAATAACTCTTTAATAGTTCCAATAACCGATTCGATAACGTAGATAGTGCCACATGACTAACATCTAAGGCATTTTTATGGTTTTAAAACATATTTACTTGGCATTTTTCCATTTTTTTGTGCGAATTAGCAAGTCCGATTTTTTCGTTAATTTTTCAATCAGTAATTGTGAATGAAATACTTCTATATTCGCAAAAAATAGACAATGAAGCCAATACTGTTTAATAGTTCCGATAACTGATTCGATAACTTAGATAGCAGCACATGAATAACATCTAAGCCAGTTTTACTGTTTTAAAACATATTTACTTGGCATTTTTTCCATTTTTTTGTGCGAATTAGCAAGTCCGATTTTTTCGTTAATTTTTCAATCAGTAATTGTGAATGAAATACTTCTATATTCGCAAAAAATAGGCAACGAAGCCAATAACTGTTTAATAGTTCCGATAACCGATTCGATGACGTAGACAGCGCCACATGACTAACATCTAAGGCATTTTTATGGTTTTAAAACATATTTACTTTGAATTTTTCCATTTTTTTGTCCGAATTAGCAAGTCTGATATTTTCGTTAATTTTTCAATCAGTAATTGTGAATGAAATACTTCTATATTCCCAAAAAATAGGCAACGAAGCCAATAACTCTTTAATAGTTCCGATAACTGATTCGATAACTTAGATAGCAGCGCATGAATAACATCTAAGCCAGTTTTATTGTTTTAAAACATATTTACTTGGCATTTTTTCCATTTTTTTTGTGCGAATTAGCAAGTCCGATTTTTTCGTTAATTTTTCAATCAGTAATTGTGAATGAAATACTTCTATATTCCCAAAAAATGGGCAACGAAGCCAATAACTGTTTAATAGTTCCGATAACGGATTCGATAACTTAGATAGCAGCACATGAATAACATCTAAGCCAGTATTATTGTTTTAAAACATATTTACTTGGCATTTTTTCCATTTTTTTGTGCGAATTAGCAAGTCTGATTTTTTCGTTAATTTTTCAATCAGTAATTGTGAATGAAATACTTCTATATTCCCAAAAAATAGGCAACGAAGCCAATAACTGTTTAATAGTTCCAATAACTTAGATAGCAGCACATGAATAACATCTAAGCCAGTTTTATTGTTTTAAAACATAATTACTTGGTATTTTTTCCATTTTTTTGTGCGAATTAGCAAGTCCGATTTTTTTGTTAATTTTTCAATCAGTAATTGTGAATGAAATACTTCTATATTCGCAAAAAATAGGCAACGAAGCCAATAACTCTTTAATAGTTCCAATAACCGATTCGATAACGTAGATAGTGCCACATGACTAACATCTAAGGCATTTTTATGGTTTTAAAACATATTTACTTGGCATTTTTCCATTTTTTTGTGCGAATTGGCAAGTCCGATTTTTTCGTTAATTTTTCAATCAGTAATTGTGAATGAAATACTTCTATATTCGCAAAAAATAGACAATGAAGCCAATACTGTTTAATAGTTCCGATAACTGATTCGATAACTTAGATAGCAGCACATGAATAACATCTAAGCCAGTTTTACTGTTTTAAAACATATTTACTTGGCATTTTTTCCATTTTTTTGTGCGAATTAGCAAGTCCGATTTTTTCGTTAATTTTTCAATCAGTAATTGTGAATGAAATACTTCTATATTCGCAAAAAATAGGCAACGAAGCCAATAACTGTTTAATAGTTCCGATAACCGATTCGATAACTTAGATAGCAGCGCATGAATAACATCTAAGCCAGTTTTATTGTTTTAAAACATATTTACTTGGCATTTTTTCCATTTTTTTTGTGCGAATTAGCAAGTCTGATTTTTTCGTTAATTTTTCAATCAGTAATTGTGAATGAAATACTTCTATATTCCCAAAAAATAGGCAACGAAGCCAATAACTCTTTAATAGTTCCGATAACTGATTCGATAACTTAGATAGCAGCACATGAATAACATCTAAGGCAGTTTTATTGTTTTAAAACATATTTACTTGGAATTTTTTCCATTTTTTTGTGCGAATTAGCAAGTTTGATTTTTTCGTTAATTTTTCAATCAGTAATTGTGAATGAAATACTTCTATATTATTGGCTATGTCTGTTTCTATTCTCATGTAAATTTATATATTATTTTCTTTAATGAAATAAAACGTTACTCAAATAACGTGTTATTGGAACACGTTATTACATGGTAGCAGTTATGCCATAACGTGTTATTAAAATTTCACTGTTTAGCCCATCCCTAAAGTGAACCATACTTATACATGACGTCATGGCAAGCGCCTTCTATATTACAGATTAATAAGACGAATTTGGAATTACAATATCAATAAAAATAACCAGTCTAAAATTAATTTTTTCAATGTCCAGAGAAAACTTTTTGTGTATTCAACCATATCCCATTTTTTTTTCTTAAAAAATAATTTACTCCTTGTAGTAATGCTTTTATGATTTGAGACTGTTGAGTGAGAGAGAACTTTTCTCTATCTTTATTATTTGCAAGGATTTTTGGCTTAATTAGTTACTTTTGATATAATCTTCAGATATTTGTATTATTTTAGTTTCTACTAGGTTTTGCGCTAAACATTGGCATAGTGCTTATGTGTCTGCCTTTGGATTCTAAATTAAGGATCCTTTCAAGTGGTAAGGAACAGTATTGTGAAATAAATTTCTCCGTTTTCATTATGTTTACGCATTCGTAGTATCTAGTAGATTTTCCAATTCTCTACTTTCTTCTGTAGATTATTTTTAATTCTTAAAAAGCCAGAACCAAACAACAGTATGCTCGCACATGGGAAGTCCTGATTCAGAGCTGTCCACCTGTGATAATTTTGTACTGAATTAATGTCAAATTATTGCTGTGTAGATACAATGCATAACCCTCACCTGCTAGAATGCAGCTTTAGCTTTTGGTTTTTACCATTTAAGTTTGAGCTCCAAAATACTATTTAAGTATTTGACATTTTGGCTTATTTGGCCATGGTGTGGTGAAGATTTAAATGTATCCAGCTTCACTTTTGTTTAAAAAAGAATCAACTCTGTTTGTCATTGATTAACTGGCATACAAATTTCTGTATCCCCAGCCTGATATAACAAGTTACCTTCATATGTTAAAAAAAGTATGAATTTCTATATTATGAAGATCACATTTTCATCCAAAATTTCTTAATAAAAAGGCACAAGAGCAATGGTGAGTTACACCTCACTTGGTAACATCCAATCACTTTTTACACTTGTGTGAATGAATAAATAAACAAAAAATAATTTTTATTCTGAGATAACTTGTCCTCTAAAAACAATGAAGGTGTACAATTACAATAACATTTTTCAGATTTCTTAAATAGCAATTGAAGTATAAATTTAAAAAATAACTTTCAATTACATGAAAATATTGAAATTATAGGTATTAATACTTTTATACAAATTACCACATACCCGATTATTTTTACATATTAGAGGTAGATTGATGAATAAGAAGGTGGAGAAATAGTTGGTTTTAAAATGTAATGAGGAATGAAGATTAATAAATAAATGAGTAAAGAATTTCATAAAAATGATAAAGGAGATTTCAAATTAAGAAGTTCTGTCTGAAGGGGTATAATAGTTTAATATCTGGGATATTAAGAGATATTTAGATAATGGACTGAAGAACAAGGAGCGAACTAATTGAAGGTGTGCAAAAGCTTTTTAGTTTTTAAGGATAGGAAAAACATCAAGGAAGCATCACTGTCGGAAAACTAGATAAATATACCTCAACTCAGCCGCAGACATAGGAGTGTCTGGAGATCCTGAAGATGAATCTAATGAAATATTATCGCCTAGAGTCTTCAACTGAAACAATAATTATTTGGTATACATCTCACCTACATGATTAATAGTTTAATAATAGAGTAGTATTACCTTGATTATAGCATAGACTATTGCCAACTTATTCAGAATCTTAAAAAGGTAGAAGGACTAGCCTATATATCTATATAAATTATAATCATCCTAGCTGTTTTTAGGGTTGAAAGTTATTAGAAATATTCTCCATGGCTCTTAAATGTATATCTAAATGCTGCAATATATTTGAAGCAGATGCAGCCTATAATATAATACAAGCTGCTATGCTAATAATAAACTCTAACTCGGTAATAAATCTATTACCGAGCAAAACAGACAATAAGAGGAGTAAAACAGACAATAAACTAGCGAAATTAGGAAGCATGACAGGTGCGATTTTAATGTAGTATCTTTATATAAATAAACCTGACTGAACCTAGATATTCTCTGTTCTTTCACTGGATAGGGTAAGCAGGTGGAAGCATTAGTATTTTTGTCCAAGACAGTTCTGCAGTAGAAATCCTTCTGAAATCCCAAACTCCTGATATTCCACATTTAGAGGATCACTTTAGGAATATTTATAATATTCCAAAACAAATGCCTTAGAATTGCTGGAAATTATGCATATTACACTAAAGTTAAAATTATGCATAAAGAATTATGTATACCTTATATTAATGTATTCATCGACAAACTATGCAAACAATTCTTTTTTAATATAATTTATTTTAATTTTATCATCAATTATATTAATTTTAGTGTAACGGCTGCCTGATTGTTAGGCAGCCGTTACACCCAACGACTTCTCTCTCCAAATTGCCCTGAAGATGACCTACACTGTAGGTCGAAACGTCGGCACATAATTATAAGTTTATTACTTATTCAGTGTTTTTCTGACTGCACCCCCCAACTATCTCCTTTACATTAGATCATCCAGTCAACTATTTTCCTCTCATATATACAAAAAATAGTACAAAGCGCTATGTACATAAAAGAACAAAACATTTATTATTGTGTGATACCAATTTCTTTTATTTTATTGTTATTGTTATTGTTTATATTTATATGTATATAAGTTATTAAGAATGTATAGTTACAATTTTTGTTTATTTTATTATTATTTTGTTTTTCTCTGTTGAAAGTTTTTTCATATATTTTTTTCTTTCATTGTATATTATGATTCTGTATAGATGCATTTAAATTTGTCTAATGTAATTGTTTTTAATTTTTTATAATTATTGGTCATTTTTTATGAGTTATAAATATTGTCACGGTAAGACAAAGGTTCCGGGTTCAAATCCCGGTCGAGGGCCTATCTTTTCTCTTTAAAAAATAAAAGTAATTGTTTTTAGTTTGAGACTGGTATATTTGGTACAGCATATAATTTTTGTGAATTGTAGCAAATTATATAAGAAATAAATATCAACAACTAATAATTATTTTCTTAGTACTAATCCTGTTTTTACTTTCTCTTTGCTATAGTGTGACACCCTCTACAGGTTTGATTTAATCTTACATTTGAACCTTTCTTCATCCATTTGTTTAATAATATTACAATAAACAATGGCTTCATTATTCTTCTGTTCTCTGACAATCCTGATAAATCACACCATGTTGGTCTCATCCTCTCTCTAAAACTTTTTATATTTCTCGTTCAACCTGATTCTCAAATACAAGGTTTACTTGACATTTTCATAATATAAGCTTTCCAAAATTGATTATTATCTCCCCAAAATACCATGACCTTCCTCTCATACCTAATATATCATAAATTATTTTCTCGACTCATGGTCCCAGTTCTTAGAACCAATTTTTTTATTTCTTCCATTGACCAAATTGTGTAATGCATTCCATTTAATGTTTCCATATTTCTTAATAACTTCCTACTTCTTAAGGCCTTCGCTTTCAGACTTCCTACAATTCCTTGGATAAATTCACAAATTAGAGAGTGGAGTATTTCCTAAGCCTTCAGCATAGTTAATCATGAGATCCTACTTTCTAAACTTCGTTCCCTCCCCCCATCCTTAAACCTTCATAGCCAAACAGTTAATTTTCCTAATTGCTTTTATTCCTAAAATTAGCATGGATAATTAAAGTGTTGCTAAAGTCTTTAGACATTGCCCTTATATTTTCTCCAATCTGAAGAAATAGTTAGCTCTGCATCTTATAAGAAAAGTTCCTTATAATATCACTAAATTATTACACTATTAGTCAGGTGTAAAGCAACTAATTGTTGTTTCAGTTGAAGGCACTAGGCGAGAATGTTTCATTGGATTCTCCAGATGCTTCCCCATCCCTGTGCAGAATGCTGAGATAAACTGTTTTACCAAGTTTTCTTTAGCAATATTAGGAACTATATTACTTATTTTGTAGAAATGATCACTTTATTCGTTAAAATAATCTTATTAGTTCTAGTGATGTGTCGGATATCCGTATCCGCGGATATCCGAGGGAAAAGAAAGATCCGTATCCGTGACTTTTTTGGCGGGTCTATTACAGATCTTTTACCTTATTAATTTTCAATACATAGATAATATTTTATGTAGAGTTATTTTATATTCACTGCAAAACTCTTAGGTACGTGTTAGCAATCCGATAAACAGCAACTTTTGTTCTGGCAAACGTCGAAATGAAAACTAATTCAGTCCACCATTAAAATAACCGATCAGCTGATCTTAGTTTGTATGGAAAACGAATTTTTTTTTTCGTTTTTGATGTTTGTCCAGAACAAAAGTTGCTGTTTATAGTATTACTAGCACGTAGTGGTTTTCAGTAAATTGAAAATAACCCTGAATAAAGGTTATTAGGTAGCAGTGAAAAACTATTGAAATTTAACATTTGACCCAGGCAATCCTTTCAAGATTTAAAGAAAAACTTCTTTGTTGAGAATTTTAAAACTCACTAACAAACACAAACGTTATCTATGCCGCACAGTGCAAGTCGAAAACTCGAAACATGTACCTAACCTACTGTCCTGCCTGTCACGCAAAGCGTCAAGTGGCCAAACTATCAGGGTCACGCGCACGGACATCGATTGAGGAAAAAAGTTAAAATCCGTATCCGCGGATCTTGACACCAAATATCCGTGTTTGGATTCGTATCCGCGGATATACTTTGTTAAAGATCCGGCACATCACTAATTAGTTCTAACTATCCTAACTGTTCAATGGTCTAGAAACTTTCAGTTAAGAATAATTTGTATTGGGTATCCAGACTAGAAAGAAAGACTTGTGGCATAATTGGATAGGAAATGCTAACTCGACAAAACGCCTTCCGAAAAATAAAGAAAATAAGATTGGAATGGTATGGTCATCTCAGAAGAATAAAGGAAGAAAGATTGCTCAATTTAATTTTCAATTGGAGTGCTGAAGTTAGGAAACGGTAAAGAAAACCATGGAAAAATGGATAGACGGAATCGGGGAAAGTATGCACTGCCATGGTCTGAGGGAGGAAGAAGGTATACAAGATAGAAGATGGAAAAACGAATTAAAGGAAATTTTTAGATGAAGGAAACCTCAATCCAAGGAAACCCTTAAAAAAAAATTATTTGTTATATTAAGAAATAATGTCACATTACAAATATCATTAACATGGTGAAAATATGAAAGAATATTGGAGGGAAAGAAAACAAAAAATGGGAAGGAATTGAAATTGGCACGTGGTCCCCATTTTGCCAAAACGAAGAGAAGCAAAAATATATCAACAATGAATCGCGAAAACGAACTGACAACATTTGAAGATCATTCAAAACCTAAATCAGGTGGATTATTTTTTATTCTAAGAGCAAGGCAGTCATACACCGGCGTAACGATTGAGGACTAAATAGTAGATATATGTTTGGAAGAATCGGAACGACGTACTCTTTTGTTAGCAAATATGTTATTTTTTTTAATATTGGGCGCCTCATGTGTTACATTGCTTTGTGGCTGGATTAATGGGCAGTCACAACATATGCCCTTAGCTGTTCCTCTAGTGTGGAGAGAACCTCTGGACCATTCAACTGACTTATTTCTGCATCACAAATATCACTGGAATAACAAGTAAATCTAAAAAGAATGTTAAATATCCCAACCTTCCTCAGCTATTAGGCCTGTTCCTCACAACGAAGATCTGCCAATCCCAGTGCCACCTGAAGATTGGAGTTTACATTCAAAAACATTAGTGAGGAAGGTACACCCTTAAGATCAGAAACAGATGATACTGATGACCCAGATTTTTCTGTGGAGTCTTCAGAACCTCACAGAATCAATCAGTTTGAGCTCAATGATCTAGTCCGAGATCTTAACTTATCAAAAAATCAGGCCGAGTTGTTGGTCACTTTAAGCATGTAAATTAAAAGGTTGGAACCTACTTGAACAAAAATATCTTGATATCGTCAACTGGAACAAGAACTCCATCGCTTTTTCTCTGCAAAAGATCTTTTAATATTTTGCACGGATATTGATGCATTAATGGTTGAATTGGGATATAATCATAATCCTACAGAATGAAGGTAGTTCGTAGATTCCTCCAAACTTATTTTAAAAGCCGTTCTCCTTCTTATAGGCAATGACAAGCCCTCAATCCCCATTGCCTATGCAGCCCATTTGAAAGAGACATATGACAATATGAAGATTTTACTGCCCGAGATACAATACCAGAAGCATTCTTGGAATGTGTGTGGAAACCTCAAAGTGTTAGGTCTTCAATCAGGTTATATAAAAAATTTATTTGTTTTCTGTGTGAGTGGGACAGCAGAGATCGCAAAAATGTAATTTTCGAACCACTAGTAAACCCAGAAAATGTTTATCTTCCTCCATTGCACATCAAACTCGGTTTGATGAAAAATTTTGTTAAGGCACTGGATAAAAGTGGCCCTGGATTTCTATATTTAAAAGCCACATTTCCTCGGATCAGTGATGCAACAATAAAAGGTGTATTTGTTGGTCCACAAATAAGGGAGCTTATGAAGCATCAAGACTTTGAGGAATGTTTGAATGGAGCCGAAAAATCAGCTTGGATCTCTTTTAAAAATGTTGTGAAAAAATTTCTTGGAAATAAAAAAGCAGAAAACTACTGAGAGCTAGTTTATGGTCTTCTACAAAATTATAAGGCTTTATGATGTAATATGTATCTAAAAATACATTTTCTTGACTTGCATTTGGATTGCTTTCCTGAAAATCTTGGGGCTGTGAGTGGTGAACACGGTGAGCAATTCAATCAAGAAATATCCACTCTGGAGAAACGATACCAGAGAAAGTGGAATCAGGCTATTGTTGGTCCTTGAAAAGAGATGTACCAGCCACAAAATACAGCAGGAAATCATCAAAGGCTACACATTTTGATTTAAATTACGATATCAAAGCTGATTAAATAAAATTGCTTGTTTTAACATTGTGTTATTTTTTATTTTGAAATTACACAAAATCCTTGCCCCTGAGACAAACATGTTTTTCAAATTTGCAATCAGAGCACCAAATTCTAAAAGAAACAGCCTTTGTAATTCATTTAACAGACAAAAAGTTAAATTTTGTTGTCCAGTGTATTACTATAATTACAAAGAACAACTGTGTAATGTGTGCTTCTGTGATTTTACATAATCGCTTACAGTTACGGTACTACAATACCGGTAAGGTTGGGAAATAAAACTGAATTACAACAAATCACATCTTCTCATCTCTACATGGGACTTATCCTTGAAAATCTTCAGTCTACCTTGAAAATAAAAATATCCCGCAATATAATGCAATATATACACAATATACAATGAGTATGTTATGGCGAACTGAAATTTGACAGACGTATCGCTCAAGCCTTACATATCGCTATGCTAAACGAAACCTGTTTGAGCTCTCGCGAGACAGTAGGACCTCTCGATAAGAGCCCCGAAATATGTGTGCTGGAAAATAAGCTGGATTCAAACTACCAGATCGCATGTCATTCTTATGAAACCATTTATTGAATTAAAATTAAAAGTCATGGTATACAGATATAAATAATAAAAATAAACTTTGCTATTAAACCCTAATTGAGTTAAATTAAAATTTTGAACGTTCTTGCAATGGAAATAATTACTTATACTAATAACTACAACTACAAATAAGAAAAAAAAGAAAACAATAGTAAAATAATTAATGTTTATCTAGGCACTAATAATGTTTGTGTTTTTGGCCAAGTGGAACAATAAAGCAAGAAAATCTTCCTTATCTGAACTGGACGCAGAATTCGACGGCTGGGCGATCGAAGGTGTCGGTACGTCCAAGGAATTCTCCTCCGCAGGGCGGGCGAAACATCAAAGCAATTTTTCCTCAGCAGGGCGAGAGAAAATGGCGATACAAATGATCAGGTCGATCCGCTGTGGCGACTTTGACGATCCTGCCAATACTGAACTAATTCCCAAATGCAGAGGGGCAGCGAATTAGTCTAGTTGAAGTCCACCAAACAACTACACTATTGTTTATAATGTGCACTCCCTCGGGCCAACACTGTTTGGATTATATCGACGAAATAAACAATAGCCGATCGAATCCACAGTCGGCATGCCCTTTTTTTTTCTTAAATAAATAAATAAATAAAATTAACCTTTTCTATTTAATTTAAACAATTATAAAAACAGAATAATAAACAAATAATAACAATATAAAAAATAAATATTTACATTATTATATTTAAAAAAAAGGTAAAAATAAAATAAAGGAAAAATGTTCTTTTCTTTTACAAAATACTTGCTTTGTCAAAGATTAAAATAAAATACTCTTTTATAAAACAAAATGAACTACCTGGCCTTAACAAAATCCATCGAATCAATGCTTTATTATTTTATACTCCCTGCTTAGACCCAGCTCAAAATTATATATAATGCAACGTCTTAATACGTACACCTACCAATTGAAACCAATCAGGATGTATGCTTAAAACAACTATTAAATTGGAAAAAAAAACCTCATATTCGTAAAATATAAATGTTTCGGACCAAAGCCTTTGTCACACAAGTACCTAAGTTCATAAGCACAACAATATAACTTTAAACAAAGACTATGGTATTCCAACTGTCAAAGAACATTCACGATTACGAACAGGTTTCAAGGTCTTTATAATAAACCCTTTAAGAAAATGAAAAAGAAAAAAGTGCCCAGACAACATTTATAGAAGGTTGAACATGGGCTGATTGTGGGACTTGAAGTAAGACAAAGAATTGCCATTGGATAAATCTAATCCTCAAACCTTTTGATCTTCGTTAATTGTGTAATATTTGTTTAACATGTTTTTTGTGATAACCATTAAAGTTGTGCGTAAAGAAGTTAGAAGGTGAAATTTAAAATGTCCCTAAGTCTTTGAAGGGGGGCTTCAATTTAAATTTAAAGTAATTGCTGATGTTTGTTAAAAAGTGTGATATTAGATTTACAATGTTTCGTAAGGTGGAAATGAACGTTGTGTTTTGTTATAACGCGGCTTATATTAATTCTGTCAGGATATATTGTAATAATAATATATTACTTATTGATATTTTTAAAAATATGGTTTTATTACCGCACTCTATGATGTGCGCTCAGAAGTTTTATTTCAGACACATATTCTGCTCGATTCTGTTTAGTTTGTTTATGATTGTTATCTGTCCGTTCAGTGATAAGTGTGAATTGAGTTATAGTTTTAACCGATTAATATTCTATTGTGATTGTGAAATTTCGGTGTTTATACCTGAATTAAAAGTGAATTCTAATAGTTTTCTTAGTGATATTATTTTTTCCAAGCACTTTTATGGGAGTTGACATTTTAAGGGGTAACATAAAGTGGGAAGTTAAAACTGTTTTTTGACTCTATAGTTTATAATGGCCTTAAATCTTCGTTTGACTTATAATTTTTCTCAGTAATTGTATAAATAAAGCTGTAGGTTATGCTCCAAAATTTACCATTTTCTGTGGAAGGTTATATCACCTTCATCATCATTTATGAGCAATTACTTGGACTATCTGCTGATAGTTAAAAGAATTCCTAAAATATAGTTAAGGGTCTATTGAATATATTAAGATTTTGAAGAAAATTGTTGTTTTTATCATCTGAACTGTCATTAATTTTACCTCTTGGTGACTAGGTAGTGGTTCTAGCTTAACATTAAACTGCATTGCTGGGAGTTAAGGTTCCGTAGGGTTAAATGCATTATACTGTCTGATGGTTAGATGGTATAATTAAATATATATTAATATCTTAAGCAATTTGATGGGGCATTGACAAATTATGCATTTACTCTAACCAATTTTCTAACTTGTCACATTGCATCTTGCCCGATTTTGATTAAAGTTAGTTTATTATAGTTTAATTTTGGCTAACTGTATAATCTTGAATCTTCTTTTATAATGTTATAAATGTCTCTTTTTTTCCTTGATAATAAAAAAACAAAAACTGTTTATTAGGAATGGGAGCAATTGGTCATAGTAAGTATTTAGCCATTAGTTTTCCTAAAAATCGAAAATGTACATGTTAAATAATTAATTACTTTATATACAGCAATTTAATACAAAATGTTTTGTGGAAATTTCCCTTAATTGGTTTAGGCTTCGATTACTTCTAAACATGAATCTCTTATCATATCATTCTATTATGTATTAGCCAATAGATTCATTTTGTTTGGTTATGTTACATTCTAAAGCTTTTAGTATTAAAGTTGATTTTTTCATAATAGACCTTTTTTAATAATTTATTAAAGAACCAACCTCTCCCCATTCTTCTTTACCAAGTCAATGTTTGTTAAAATTTCTCAATGATAATATATACTAGCAGCATAATCAATTATAAGATATTTTGCTTTGCGAAAACCTTTAGAGGAGTAATATCTGAATAAATATCTCTGTTCTTCATTTGTGCTTAATATTACAAATTTATTTGGTATTTTTGCATTAAAAAATGCAATAATCGCAACACTACATGTATAAAGGGATTTGTTGAAGTATTTTCCGTCCCTACCTGCTAATGTTTCTCCACTTCTCAGGCAATTTTTCAATTGCATTTCAAGAAATATCTCGTTTGAGGTGATCTATGTTTGGAGCCTATTTCTTTGAAAGAAGTAAACCATTAACCTACCATATGCTGAATCAATGAGAACAACCAGTAATAATACGATGTGTATGGTAAAATATCCCATTTAAGCGTTTCGGCATTATGTTTAATTACTTTTGCAACATGAAGCTGAAGTTTATCATGCATGTTATCATGTTATGCTTTTCCTCATATTCATTTCACGTAATGCCCGGCTCAAAAAAATCACTTGCAGTTTATACCAATCCCAACTAATGGAATCATGAGGTTTTAGCTGCTACACCTACCAGTTACACAACATGATCTTCCGATCATGAATATCGAATATCAACGACCTTGTTGATGTTGAGGTTTATAGCAACAATTTCCCAGGCTAGAATACCCACTCCTCGTCCCCAGTCACAATCCCTTATTGAAACCATTTCTTTTTTGTAAGCAGCTGCTAGCAAGTGGGAAATTGCCTTTCAATGTCTCTCGATTTTATTTTGTTAGATAAGGCACCCTATTGCCTTGCTTGGTCTGATGAATTTTAATCATAGTGAATTAATTTATATCCCCAATAGTCAATAGTGTAGAAGGAAAGTTAGTTTTCACATTTATCTAATTCAGACTGATAATTACTGTAAAAAAAATAATGGTTTGTGATGTTCCTAACTCCTTTATCTGCTGATAAGTTAAAAAATAAAATGAGATATGTATCAGCACTTTCCCAGCATTTTCCCTTGATTAATTCAGTAGTGCTTAATATACCTAGATATGATTAAACTAAATGTGGCTTGTATTTTATATTACTTTTTTAGCAATTCCAGTGACCAAATTCTATTTTTCTTGTACAGTTTTTTGCAGTAATTGTGTTAGGCCTTGGTTTTTAATCTTCTTTTTCATTTTGCCCTTAAATATTTGTTACTAATGATTCCAGACATTCAAAATCTCTCATTTAAAAGGCCTTCAAACTTCTTACTTCATGTTAACTTCCTTATTTAACAAAATAAAATTTTAGTTATTAATTAAATGTTCAGTTTATTACTATTTTGTATAACATTATATAACAATAGAGCAGAAATAATTGATAAATTTTGAATGTAAAAAACAAATCAATATACTTGAAAATAGTTTTAGGTACTTGTGTATTATCCGGTCTACATGGACTATTATTCACCCTTGTTTATAACCTGAACACTGACAATCCTGATACTGATGACACCTGCCTTTTTATTCATATTAATGGAAATAGAAATATCCAAAATATGTTAATAAAATGCTAATTCTAGACACTTCTAGTCACATTCCTCTTCTTATGTAAATTTCCCTACACTTTTGACGAAAACGTGTCCATCTTTATCCTTGCCAAACCCATTTGATTACCTTTTTCACAAAATTTCGTCTTTTGCATTATCCCGAACTTCTGGAACTATTTCACTGCTTCTTTTGAAGACGACTATTCCCAAAGTGTTATTTTGTTCATTTTAAATGGGCATTAACAAAAGGAATAAGACAAAAACTTAAAATTAACTTTAATAAACAATACAGAAATTCAAATAGACAATGGACAAAATTAACGAGACAAAAATACTGAAGAACAATACAGAAAACAATTTAATAATGGACACACAAATAGCTCAAATGAGACAAGTGATAAGAGGAGGTGCAGACCTTGCTTTTACAGAAGTACCTAGTTCTATTATAAAGTTTTTCCTGGTAAGAATGATATTGCTTTCTTGCCTGATATTTTCCTTTAATCATACAGAAAATTATTAGTAATTCAACAACTTGTTCTAGAGGTTTTTTTAGGGAAAAATCACTTGACGATAATCATTTGAAATGTCAGTTACTCTCCAAAGATATCTTTCTTTCAAAATATTTTCTATGACTCCATTGAACATCATGATAGTCAGTCATATTCTGACTTAGGACCTTGCACGCCTAATAGATAGAGTTTACAGTTTATGTTTCACTTTTTCCTCAAAAAAGAATGGGCTCATATCATAGATGTCACCAAAAGCTGCCCATAATGCCCTGCTTATTTGTTAGTTATTTCACCACTAATGACTTAAAGGATATAGCAATGTTTTGGGCTAAGAATAGCCCAATTTGCCAACCTTTGGGAACTTTGGCTATTGCAACGAAATGGAATAAACCTATTTTCACTTCTTTTTTTATTTAAATAAAACAAGTTATTTTTTAGAAACTTTGATTTTTTTTTTACATCTCTACAAAATGTATCAGTTACTTCTGCTACGCAATGTATCTTACTTCATACATTATTTATTATATTATAGTTTTAAATTAAAAGTGCCTGGGATTTTATACAATATTCAGTGATATTGGTAAATCGGTGTGTGTTGTGTTGTTGTTATACAGTATTCAGTGATATCGGTAAATCGGTTTTTGTTGCGGTAATTTCTCTTACATAAAGGTGATTTATTGGCAGTAGTTGCTGATCTGTGAGTATTCTTTTTATTTTTATACAGTACCAAACCACTTCTTTATTTTTATTTCTTTTTTTTATAAATACTTTTTTGAGTGTCATAGCCATATAATATATTTTGAAACTAGTTTTACAGTCAATTTTATTATTAAGTCTCACGGTTTAAAATTTTTCAATGAGAATTAGATGATTATCAAAATCAAAATTTTTCATTACAAGAATTCATTTATAAAGATCTACCTCTTGTTTAAGTATATAAATAAATTGTCTTAATAGGACAATCCTGTATTAAAAGAGACTTTTCAATAATTTTTTTTGTCAAAAAATTACTAGGATATCATACATAGATTTTATGTCATTCATCGTTTAATTTGTTAAATAAATATTGAAATTTTTTGCAGACAAGTTTTTCTGGTGACACAGTTAACATACTGACAATGATATCAAGTAATCCCAAAGGTTAGAATTATAATAATAACTACTAGTAGCAGTGATGGATAATCAAGCTTATTTAATTTCACGATTTTGTATTATTCAGTACAGCTAGAATGGCAATACTTGGCCAGTAAACTACCGAAGTGGCATATCTGCTAATCTTGCTACCTGTTTTTTTTTTGCTGTCATCTTGTATTATTTTCATATACCCTTCATAGTGCAAAAAATACTTATCCAAATGATGCCTAAGCTGATTTATCTGCTAAGTCTGCTAATTTGGAGTTAAATTGTATTTTGTTTATATTCCCATCGTAATGCCAGAAATATTTACCTAAACATGTTCAAAATATGAAATAATTACAAAATATGATCAATCTTATTAAGAAATTAGCAAGTTTAGATCTGCAATGATAGCTAAAACATAACATTCTCAGCTCCAAAATTTTCAAATACATACCTTTGGCTTTGCAGCAATGGTACATGACAAATAGCACATTATTAATGCTTCTTTTTTCTTATTAAAATGAATGTGCTTTTATCCTGTGGGTCCTTAAAGAAAACAGGAGGCAATCTTTTAATTTGCAGGCTATTCCAATTATATAAAAATATGGTTTTCATTGAATTGGCTAGCTTGAGCTGGCTAACTGCTGTGATCCTTGTTTGAATCTACTACATTCCTGTATTCTGGATTATATTCTAAATTGAGGATTGAATTTATATAGTTAACTATAGAATGATTCTTATTTATATTACTGTGATCAAAACGTAAGGTGAAATTGTCATTTAAAACTCCTGGGCATTAGGAAGTCAGGTAAATTTTTTTTTACAACCAAACTGTCAACAAAGAATATTATTTGAGCATTATGCGTCGTTTCCATGAAGCTGTTCATCTGAAATGGCCGGAATTATGGGCGAACAACTCTTGGTTCCTTCATCACGATAATGCACCGGTTCACACTGCATTGGTTCTTCGCGACTTTTTTGCCAAAAATTCGATTCATATCGTTCAGCAACCACCATATTTGCCTGATTTGACTCCATGCGACTTCTGGCTATTCAGCAAACTCAGAAGGCCAATGCGGGGACGCCGTTTTGACACGATTGAGGAGATAAAAACCGAATCGAAGAAGGTCTTGAAGGCTATACCGAAAAAAAGACTATTCGAACTGTTTTGAGGACTGGAAAAAGCATTGGAAAAAGTGCGTTTTATCGGACAGGGATGAAATTGATTTGGAAGAATAAATAAAGAATTTACATTTTATAAAACAAATTCACCTTACTTTTTGATCACAGTAGTACTACTATAATAGTACTAAATGTCCTTAAGAAAAGATACGGTCCCAGAAAAAGTACAGTTAGGAAACTGCACTTTCCAGGTTGTCCCTAGCTTTCAATATTTGGGTTCTACTATAACTGAAAAACATGGAAGAACAGACTGGCAGCAGCAAACAGAGAGTACTTTTCTCTCGCCGAAATTATAAGGAGTAGATTATTAAGCCCTGCTACGAAAATGAGGATCTAGAAAAGCCTCTAGATAAAAGATAATGCTAGTGTATGCCTGTGAGACGTGGATTCTCAACAAGTCCGATGCAGAAGGTGGACCGCTTCGAAAGAAAGATCCTGAGATGAATAATAGGTCCTATCAAAGAAAATGGATCCTGGCAACTACGTCAGAATATGGAGTTGTATAGAGAACACCAGGATATCAGCCTTTCTAATTTCGTAAAAGTGCAGAGAGTAAAATGGTAAAATGGTAATGGAGGATGGGAGGTGTTCTTCATAGGGGTACAAAAATACTGCAGTCGGGACCAGACCTAGGGGAAGACCTAGATCTAGGTGGAGGGACGATGTACTAGCAGATGTTGGACAAGGAGGATTAAACATAGTCCAAGCTGCAGAGAGACAATCCTGGGGCAAAGTGGTTGAGCTGGCCAAGGACCACTTTAGGCGTCTGCTGTGCCATTAGAAGAAGATATTTGTCCTTAGTTAGTCTACTTGTGGATCAAGGTCATTATATTTCAAAATTTTATATTTTTGCTATTGCCCAGCTCTTTTCAACTATTTTAGCAAAACTGTGGTTTGGTTAAATCATTTTGACATTTGTAATAATGTGATCCACCATCTATGCGTTCATTTAACAACTTTTACTTTCAAACTTTTTATTTTTAACCCGACTGTGTAGTTTGGTGTGTAAATATAC
Organism: Arma custos; assembly: GCA_037127475.1. NCBI lineage: Eukaryota > Metazoa > Arthropoda > Insecta > Hemiptera > Pentatomidae > Arma > Arma custos. The sequence continues at coordinate 37,791,871 of CM073760.1, forward strand.
TCTAGTTATATATCTACTTGACATATTTCATTGTTTTTAAATTGGGGCATATTTCTTAGATGAAGAGATGTTTCTCAATTTTCATTTATACAAACGTGCTTTACGAAATACAAAATGTGTTTATTCTTTAATCTATGCCTTTGGGATTACTTTAATGTTTGGTACTGTTTGCATGTTGCATGTTTAAACATACTTTGTAAAAATTAATTAAAAAAATCATTGAATACAAATTTTAGCTTTTAATATTTTAATTTATATATTTTTCATATACTTCAAACAAAAATAAAGTGATACTATATTATGAAATATGTAATATGAGATTATGTTTTGTACAATTATTCAAGTGAAAGAACTTATTCGCAAACGCAGTTACTGAGATATTATAAATTTTAGGATTTAAAAAAAATTAGAATTCTGTATCTAGTTCGACACACATAAAAGTTATTAGAACTCTTAAATTAATAATCTTTTACAAAATATAGTCATATTCATAAATAAATCTTCTAAAATACTTTAGGGAGAACATCCTTACAGCTTAAGCTGAATATTATGCTATACAGTTTATTGTCAGAATGTTCATTGATATTATAGTTTCCTGGATATTATAGGTCCAGTTTTAAGTGGAGAAAATAATAAAGGAAAGCATGCCATGGAATAACGTAGATACTAGAAATAGAATGTTAATGGACTATAAAATAATATGAGATTGAGTCAATCACAGAAGTACATTGAAAATTTTAAGTGTTACAGAAATAGAAAAGTAACTCTCTTTAAGATTAATATTCACAATTAGTAAGAAAACTTCAATATATATTCCAATTAATTGATTAAGTGATAATAATCATAAACAAACTTAACAGAATTAAGCATAATGCAAATGGCATTAAATAACTGCTGAACATTTATCAATATATCACATATATGTGATAACAAAACAATAATTTTTATAATTTTGTTTAAAAAAAAATTATATGTTTATTTTATATATTTAATTATTATAAATATTTTATAAAATATTATAAATTAAACAAGAGTGAATTAGCTCATTTTGTACAAAATAGTCATTAGGAGCTTCCATTTTTATATCTTACTTTTTATAATACTTTTTAAAATCTATTTATTTAAATAATTTTTATTTTGAAGTGTTTCCTAAAACCCCTATTTTCATTTTAAGTATTACCCTTTCTACCCACCAAGGAGTAGTGTAGCTCCCATTTAGTTGGCCCAGATGTGGTTTATAGTGTTTTATAAACTAAAAGTTACAAGATGTTATTAAAATTGCGATTTATTATTGCATAATAGCCTCATTATAATTTTGCATTTTTTTTTTAATTTTAGATTATTTTTTAATTATTTTTAAAAGTTCTTCATATATTTAAAATTGAATATTATATGAAAGATCAAATTGTTATTTATATGTTAATGTATTGTAGCCACTGGGCGGTGGTTGAGACTTTCAGTTCAAACAGTAGATGGTTGCAGTATTTAAATACTAAGAAATATAATTGTTTTACATGACTTAAAAGTCTAAAAGTAGACTTAAAAGTAGACCATATAGATATTGCCATATTAAGTTATCAAAAAATATTTTTTGAAGACTATTTAAATATAATAGATACCTCTATGAACACATTATATAGTAATGTTAATTGATAATAATTATATAAATAATGAATTAAAGTTGTATTTTATGCAAAGTTTTTTTTTTAACATAAAATTGACTTTTATAAAAACAACCTAGATGAATGTTGGAATAATTTTACTCGTAGTTTGGAAGTTTTCGAACATTCATATAAGATATATAAATCTTACTATGTTTTATCTCAATTCATATGGCTGTTGCCCAGCTTATAAACTGGAGTAATCTTGCATGCCCTTGAACTTATTTTGCTTTAATCTTGGAAAGTCATTTTGATGGGCTCATGACTACAACGTTTGTAGTCTGAGATAGTAGGAATAGCAGCTGGTAGGTGCTGGATTTAGAAGATCAGAGTTTTCTTTTTCAGAACAAGTTCTGTTTATAGGCAGTTTCTCCTCTCTTTGTTCTCTTTGGGAAATACTTGTGTTGATTTTTAATTAAGATATTTACAAATTGCATCAATTTTGTATCATAAAAATCAATCTAAACATCAAAGAAAAGCGAATACTCGCCTAATTACCTATTACAATTGTTATAAAATTAGCATAAATACTATTATTTAAATTAAATAGATTTCAATAATATAAATTTTAACCCGCTAAAATTTTTATATGTATTAAAAATAAAACTCAGTAGATTAAACAAACAAGTTATGATGCATTTAAATTTTCTGAAAAGTTGCCAAGATTGAAGAATAAATTTTGTTGAACAAGGAGCACAGTTTTCATCTGTACCTATTTTCCATTACTCAAAACAATTGATTCCACATTGGGCTTTTCATCCTCTTATATTAATTTGAGCATTTTTGTGTTTATTCTGATTTGTGGCTGAAGTGAGAGAAGAGTTAATGAGTTATTAATTTTTGGAGTTATTCAATTATTTATGGTTTTTACTTTCTTATGTTCTTTGTTTTTGAAGTTTAAATTAATACATATTATGGTTAATTAGTATGTGTTAAAAGAGATATTCTGAAACATTTATCATTTATTTTGTACGCAGCACAGTTTCTTTGTATTTTAAATAAATTATTTTTTTTTCTATGTTGGATTTGTTTTTATTATACGAGGGCGGGTCATTAAGTCCGTGACTTTTTGAATTTCCCGCCTCTTAATCCTTCCTATCGCCGTATTTCCTTGCATCCTTCCTCTATCAAGTTATCCGATCCTGGCATCCATTTCCATGGTTAAGGTTTACTGAATTTCGATGTGGCCGTACAAGAACGGAAGATGCCAAATGTTCTGGACGCCCAGTTTAGGTCTTTACACCCGAAACGATTGAAAAAATTCACGATATGGTTTTAGCCGATCGGAGATTGAAAGTGAGAGTGAAAGAGAGAGCCGATCGTGGAAGCCATAGGCATCTCACATGGCTCAGTGGTTTCAATTTTCAATGATCACTTGGGTATGAGAAAGCTTTCCGCAAGATGGGTGCCGCGTTTGTTCACAATTGATCACAAACGCAACCGTGCGACAATTTCGCAGGAATGTTTGGCGTTGTTCAACCGCAATAGGGACGAGTTTTTGCGCAGTTTAGTAACCGTGGATCCACCATAACACACCGGAGACCAAACAGCAGTCAAAACAGTGGGTTTCTGAGGCGAAGAAGGCAAAGGTCCAGCCAATAAAGTCATGGCGACCGTTTTTTGGGATGCACGCGGTATAATCCACATTGACTGATTGAAGGGCAAAACAATCAATGGCGAATATTAAACAAACTTATTGGGTCCACCAGGTCAATGCAAGGGTGCACACATGTGCAGTTTCCGTGGCAAAAATCCACGAGTTGGGCTACGGATTGCTCCCTCATCCGCCCTATTCTCCAGATTTAGTCTCGAGTGACTATTTCTTGTTCCCAAACTTGAAGAAATGGCTCGGCGGAAAGAGATTTGACTCCAACGACAAAGTGATCTCACAAACAAATGCATATTTCGATGACTTCGACAAATCATATTTTTCGGAAGGGATGCAAACATTGGAGAAACGTTGGACTAAGTGTATAGAACTCAAAGGAGACTATGGTGAAAAATAAAATAATTTTTCATATAAAAACCTGTGTTTCATTAAAAAAGTTACGGACTTATTGACCCGCCCTCGTAATATTATGAAAAAGTTATTTGCACGATACATTTTTAATACATCTGGATCATTTTTATCTGACTTAAACTTTTCTTTTTATGTATTTTAAACATAATAAATATTTAATTAACTTGATCAATTTCTTGGTGTTTCTAACCTTTCATTCTTAGGTATGAACTTGTAGATTTTAGTATTCCTTAAGGCCTCCTCTAAATGTACTTACTTATTCATCATATTTTTAGATCAAAACCTTTTATGATTATTTTTTCTTTGTAATATTATAATATTTATGCTTGAAAATCTATATTTTTAAAAGTAAATAATTCTACTCTATAATTATCACATATTATTTTCCAACCAGATCCTTCAAAATAGGTTCTAGATACACATGGCCTTTCTTCCTCATCCAATTTTATAAACTCAGGCATAATATTGTCTCTGCTCGCCACCTTACCTTGTTCTATTTTTTCATGTTCCTAATAATATTGTCGTCATCTATGGTATTGTTGATGTTCTTAATCTGGTTTTCTCTGACTTCAGGTCTTATACTTCCATCAAGTCAGGATTATAGTCAGTACACCTAGAGGATATGTGCTGTTCGATAGTGGTGATGAATTACTTCTAGATTTTTTTTTTCAAATTCTTTCTATGATTTTGTCTTAAGTTCTCTGATTAATAGGGTTTATAAAAAAAAAATGACCGTTTTATCAAATTCCAGAGTTCCAAAGTTTGTAAATATTTCAATGCTATTTGTTATTTGCCAATACTTAATAATCACTTTAGAGCATTCTCTAAGCTTGTCTACGAACACTGGACTTCTTAAAAAAAAACTCAGTTTAGTTATTTATTTCAAAGAAGAAACTTGGCAGTGTCATACGAAATTCTCGTAATTTTAAGACATTACTAGAAATTTAATTTCACAGCCGCTTAAGCAACTCGTGAAATTATTGAATATGAAGGAGAAGGTATCCATGCCCAGCGCACTGCGCGGCGTTGCACAGTGTGTAATTTTGCCAATCTAGGAGGACAAAAATACTAAATGTCCTCAGAATGAGTGTTTAATATTTTTTTTATATTTAAGTGGTCAAACTAAGACACTTAATGAGATTTATCAAGAATTATATCACAACAGTTAACAATTTTAATAATTACATACATACATATATATATATATATATATATATATATATATATATATATATATATATATATATATATATATATATATATATATATATAATTTTAATAATTTTTATTTTTATTTTTTAAACTTATTTCTTACCTTGATGTCAAATCAAATCAAGTCAAATCCAACATCAAAATTGTTCCGCAACCAGAAGACATTCATTGCTAGAAAACGTTCAGCTATGCGATGAGATTTTTCCCAGCGCCACTCCAATCTGCACAGTACTGACTTCAGACGAGCTCTTATTTTTTCCATTTTTTCCTCAGGCAATCCTCCCCAGCCTTTCTTCTCAATAAAAAAACTAAGAACGTTGTCAAATCTTGCATCCTTTTCACTCTCTCTCCATATCTCATACAGCATTTCGTAAGTGACTAATTCGTACATTCTAAAATGCAGTAACATTTTTTAAGATTTCGACAAAACGAGCAAATATGGGCAAACTTTTCTTGTCATGTTCTCTTCTCTAGCTTCCTAAGTTTACGTTAATACATAGAGCAGGACGTGAATCGACATAATAAAGAATTTACCTTCCTCCAAAATTCAAGAAGTGTATGATTTTTTTAAAATTTTGTTCGATTAACTTGAACAAAATGTTTAATCATTTTAAATTACACGTATTCTAATGTAACCAAGTCAATACTTACCTCAAATGATGTATAAACAGAGAAAAATTCACAAGTTGAAATAACTGGAAAACAGAACCGTGCCCACTGATGAACAAAGAACGAATGAGTGAAGGTCTGCACTAATTCCTTGTATGTAAACATTGAACTGGCAAGTTTGGGTGTAAAGTACGATGCTTTAAGTGGCTTTAAAGTTTTAACTATTTCGATTCCAATACCCTCAGACATTGTACATGTCAAATGTAGTATTAAAAATTCTTAAAAAAATAGTTCATTTTTTTCGATTTTTATCCCCCTAGATTGGCGAAATTTCACACTGCGTTGTTTTGAAAAATTTAGCTGTGGAGATACGATTTTGGAAAGGAAGAAGGGCTCCAGGCGACCATTAATGAATATTGATGAGGTTTTGAAGGAAGCTGTTGAGTCAAATCCCTCTACAAGTACTCTCAAACTTGTCAGAGAGTGTGGTGTGTCGAAAGTCACTGTATTATATATCAAAGAAATAATAATACAAATATTTGGTTAAAAAACGGACATTTTTTATTCATTCCATCACTTACTTGGCTTCTCTTCCTTCTTTATTTGATGTATTAATGATTAAATACGGAATTTCAATAAGCGTGTCATTATATTGGTATTGTATTGTATGCAAAAATGTAGTGGAAATATAATTGTGGACTTATAGATGAACCTTAAAATACTGTTATATGTTTATTGTTTTTCATCATGCACATACTTTCTTAAATTATGCTAAATAAATAAATATTTTAATAATTAATTCAAGTACTAATACATTATTTAAAAAAAAAAAAAACTTTTCTTTTCAAATAATAGCCACTAAGAAGAAATATTGCTAATGTAATAGTAAAATTAGAGATATAAATTAATTTAGGTTCTTAATTTATATATAATAATTATTTATAGTTGTTTCAATTTTATCAAAATATATTTAGAACCGAATATATGTTTATGTACATATGTTCTTGAGATTGAGCCAATGATTGTATCTTATACCGGCATTTTAAGGCTTTATTGTTCTCATATTCATGTCCTAACATTGAAAAACATGCTACAAAGCGAATTGCATTAAACCACACTCTAGTCTAAATATAAAATTAACACCTGTGCCATTAGAAGACTATGCTAATGCATACATTGTTCTTAAAAATTTATGACGAAATGTTTTTCACATCTCTCAATCAATATACCTGTAGGACATTAGCATCCATGCTGTAAATACTGTTCAACGCAGAGGGAGAATTGCAATCTGTGAAGTTCGGTTTCTTTTTTTAATAGTGTTTTTCAGATGGTATGAATTAGGATTAACAGGTATTTTAAAAAAAAAATTATCTAAAATTAATATTAATAATTCGTTTCACCGGAAGTAGGGACGTGAATGTCTGTAATATATTGCAAAAATTTGACGATATTTCGGATCTCGAGTTTTTTATTTAAATTTTTGTAGTTTTTTATTTAAATTTCGAAAATCGTAAACTGATATTTATCCAATGAAGAATTAAATAAATAAAAAAAATACTGAAGTAAAATATGTCTAGAAGATTTATATGTTTGATAGGATTTTGTGATAATTACAATAATTATTGTTATATATTAATTAATTATTTAATAATTACAATAATTAATGTAAAATCACAATTCAATTATAATTGAATTGTGATTTTCTTCCTTGTTTTTCTATTTTGAAAAAATGGAGTTGATTTGTTATTAAGAGTATCTTTAATATTAAATCATATTGTGTACTTAATTTGATAGGTTATTAGTTATTCAATATTTTCTCTGATTTTAGCGTACTTTTTTTTTTATTGACAATTGTTAACATGTTTAAAAGATCCGACCCACATCACTAGGGATTTTATATGAGCCCAATTGTGTTTCAAAATCCGAATGGAATTGAGGAGGAACAAGTCCTGGAAAAGAATTATCACAACTGACAAAAAATTGGTATTTTTTAAAAAATCTAGTAAAAATAAGCAGTAAGTACGGCTAGGTAAAGCTGCACAATCGGCGGAGGTCGACTTGTATGGAACTTTGAAGAAATGAATTTTGGGCCTAGCCTTCATGGCCGGGCAGTGGATTCAAATCTTTACTGAGAACAGCTGGACAGAGTTTATGCAGTTTTTAGTGCCATATTTAACCAAGGAGCAGGCCTTACTTTAGGCCATATTTTAAATAAAAATATCGGAATTGCTAGGAGTTAACGGTTTGTTTAGTTCTATGAATAATTTTTTAAAAGGTCCGGTCTTAGTGCAAATATTATGCGTTGGTATTTGTCGTTGTTTGGTTTCATTATATAAAATATTGTTATAGTTGCAGCAAGTAAAATAGAAAGCAGCCTGAGTAATATATTTATTTTTAGTTATAACAGCTGTTTTGATACATAGGTTGCTCTTAACAAGTGTGGGAAAACTGGTACATCATGTTTGTAGAATGTACAATCAAGATGCAAGAATGAACAATCAATGGACAAATATTTCGTCCCTGATTACAAGAAGAGAACTCTGGAGAAAACAAGTATGAGATAGCAAGTCGAAGGAATAAAAGATGTCTAATATTTGTTTGAGCTGTATTCTGGAATATGCTACAGAATATCGTCGGTGCCAATGTGAAACCTCGTAAGTAAAAAAAAGTTTTGATGGAAAGCGATTTAGAAACAAGAAGTACAAAGTTAGATCTATAGAATAGTATTTTTTGCAAAATAAACATAAACGTTTTAGATGTAGTTTATTACCTTCTTGCCCCGAGCATTTTTGCAATCTAATATAATGCGATTTCTCATTAACTATTAATGATTTTATCGTTTGAAAATTACGACCATAACTTCACCCCAACTGGTAAAAACCAACTATTATTTAAGAAAACCTGTACCCCTACTACTCAAGAAGAGTCTTGGGTGAAGTACATGGTAGAGACTGTACTGGACAGCGGTTGTGCAGGGAGGTGATTTGTCCGAGCGGAGATGCTGGGTGAGCTCTAGTAGGGCCTCCAGATTGTGACTGAGCCACACCGCTCCCCTAAAAAAACTATTATAATTAGAACAAGTAGACGCTAGAATGAAATCTCAGATTGTAATAAAAACGAAGTGCATCTGCACACAAAATCTCTTCCGATCCTATTTTATTCCTAACTATATTTGTGTGTGTGAAATTATTTTTTTCGGGTTACTTTCCCTTGAATCAGGATGGTGTGTTTCCCCTTGATATGGTTCGTAAACAAAGAATACTAAATGTACAAGTAAATGGTCAGATCATCGATCATATGGCTTGCTGTCGTTTGATAAGTAAGATGTCTTGTGTATTATTATTTGTTGAAACCTTAATTTCGGTGGTTTTGTTGTGACACAAAACAGGCGTACTCTGAGCGAATTTAGTACAAACCTAATATACTGTTGATTATTTTTCTTCTTCGTGTCAATTGACCATTCCAGGCCAGTTTTCTTCACTCTACTATATTACTATTCTTTCATATTCAATCATTTTTCTCTAAACACTCCTCTGTTAGTTTTTTCAACCTCCCTATTATTGTTTTCCAAATCCTGTTTACTTTGTGGACCAAACAAAAAACGAGATGAACTGGATTTGTTACTATTACCTATGCTTAAGCTGAATTAAATCTCCATTGTTGATAATATTATTAACTTTCTGTGCTTACCCAACCTCTATAAAGTGGCAACTCTTAATTGGGGGGGAAAATCTGGCGGTTGAGCGTTATTAAATCACCAATAGCTAGTGTTTTATTTTATTGTTTTGTTTTTTTATATCGGATATCTCATCAATATGTCTTTGTCTCAGACTTCTCTTTAAAAACACTGTCTTATTATATTTTTCTTAAGTATTCTCCGGGTATGAACTTACTTCCACTGTTATCAGAGTAGAATATTCGAATTACAATTGATAAAAAAAGATGGTTAGAGTAAATTAATTAAATGAAACATCTGTTTTGTTTGTTGTTTATACATATTTATTGTTATGTTTTACGCTATAAAGACTCCACATTGTGAAAATTATGTGTGAGAGAGGTTATTAAATAAATAACCCTTTATGGTTGAGGTCAGTGTTAATATTAATAGCAAGGACACGGCTAAGGCTACAATTTTATTGTAAGTAGGTGCCTAGTTATGATATATATTTTAATCTAAAATGTTTTAAATTTAAAAAGTACTTATAGTGACACGTTATTTAAATATTGGTTAAAAGAGGCGTCAAAAAAAGACACGTTCCTAAACATCATCATAGGCAATCATTTTTTCTCGATTGTTATTTTCAATCACCTACAGTTTTGAAAGTTGCCAGTAGATAAAAAATATATATATAAATTAGATATGTGAAAACTCTGGAATAAAAACGCATTTTATGATTTTAATAAAACACCTACAGCGCTACCTATCATTTATGATAATTACACCAATTTAACCATAGCCGTGAGGGAAAATGTCTGTTAAACCAAAGATTTCACCTCGAGAACATCAAATTTTTCATATTGAAATACAAATAACAATAGTATATTATGTTATATTATATAAATAATATACTAATTCCGCGTACCTATTGATGATTTTATAATAAATCATCACAAATGATGAATCGGAAGTGAGCTCTAGCGGTACTTACTAAAAACAAGGCTTTGTGTTTTGTTTTTTATTTTTCTTCTAAAACTATTAGAAACATATATGGTAGAGACTATGCTGTTTCATAGACAACGGTTCTGCAGGGAGGTGGCTTGTCTTAGGTCACGCTCAACCGCCAGATCCCCCCCCCTTATTTTGGGTACCCTATGTTTTTAATATTTTATAGAGGCTGGGTGAGCCCTAGGAGGGTCCTCGATCCTATATGATCCATCTCCGGCTGCAAACAGACTAAATAAAAGTCTTACCCGCAGCAGGATAAAACTATAAGATCAGATTTAAATTAAGTATACAGTTGGTCAATCTTGGCATAGATCATTGACATTTTTTACATTCCCAAATCATTTATTAATTTGAAAATATCCGGACAGATGTAAATTAATAGAAATACACATTTTCATATATTAACAGTTATATAATTTTTTATAATTATTGGTCATTTTTTAAGAGTTATAAATATTTTTATTTTTTAAAGAGAAAAGATAGACCCTCCGGGATTTGAACCCGGAATCTTTGTCTCTTTAAAAAATTAACAGTTATATTATGATATGTTATGACATTGGTTAGTTTAGTATTTATTTTAAACTGTAGATTTTTTATTATGGGAAGAATATTTTAGCCCCCCCTCTAAGTTTAAGTCACACCAGAACCTAAATACAAATAAATCGCCCGTTTGACTCCCATCTAACCTTTTTTCTCTGAGACTGTTAAGCTATATATGTTTTTTTTTTCATATTCGGCAACTAAGTCGGAGGTCATTCTACAATTTATATAAAATTACTATGAAATCAGCAATATTTTACGTCATTTCCTTTCAAACCATCTCTCATGCACCAACTTCCGCTCCTTCGATTTATAACATGCCTCGTGCACCGATTTCCGCGGAATTTTTCTGTGACAGGCACCCTTATTTATTTTTCGTTTTTTGATAATAATCTCTGAAATTGGCATTTCCATAAGCCTTTTCGTTTATGTCTTATGTTTATTTAAGTAACTACATATATATATATATATATATATATATATATATATATATATATATATATATAGAAAAAGCAAATATATACATATATATATATATTTTTTTTTTCTTAAATAATATTAGTTGACCTTATATATTTGAGGAAGAAAATCATCTGAGTGGAAGTCAACAAATTCTCTTAAATAGGGAGAACTGTTTATTGGAAAGCCGACGCTTCAACCCACATTGCAGGTTTTCTTCAGGGCTAAAATACAAAATACAGGCAAATTAAAATTATACATGGTAAATTTTACCTTGTATAATTATAATTTTATTGTATAAATTTAAGCAATGTAAGTTGAAACGGCTTTCCAGTAAACAGTTCTTGCTAACTAAGAGAATTTTTTTTACCTCCACCCGGAGCATTTTCTTCCTCTTAAATACCTTTAGGTTGAAGTGTTTTTTCCAACATGTGCATCTTGGATATTTGCCTCGAATTATTTTAAATTTCGAAAGCTAAAATGAAAGGTATCTTTTGACAGTATATTTGTACGTATTACAAAAATATACCTTCTGAATTAATTAATATATATTGTTATTAAATTAATTTGATTTGAATATTTAATATTTACAAAGGCATGAAAATTTTGTTTTGTTTTACTAATTACATTTATTATCCTTGTAATCTTTAAAATTATTAGTAGTATGATCTTAAGAACAATAAATGAGTGGTTTGGTATTTTTCCATTACTCTAATTTTACCTTAAATTAAAGATAAGGCAAATTTTCGGTTTTTTAATGTTGCATATCTGTCTACTATTTCAATTTGTTATTAATGTTTGTTTCTGTGTTGCATTATATCACAGTTGAGCTAAAATTCTCCCTGCCCTCTTCCAATCCTATTTTCTTTTTCTTTTGTTTGCAAAGTTTACGTTTCGCCATTGTTTTGACATGCTTATAGACATACCATTATCCTTTCTCAAAAAATACATCGGTATGCTCTTAGACACTCATTTCCTTGTTTTTTGAGGTTTCAATAAATGTTAATTTTCAGGTCCTTTCCAATGCTTAAACTGTGGGAGGTTTTATAAATATATATACAATCTTAGATATCACCAGAGGGTTCAATGCAATAAAGAGCCTGCCCTTAAATGCGAAGAGTGCGACTACAAGTGCCATAGGTTTGGCGACTTGAAGCGACACAGCTTTATAAAACACCAGATTATATTGGCCAAACCTAATAATGATCTCTTGTAGAATATGAATGAAATTTTATTTCCTATTTACAATTAATCTACTGATTTTTATATTTTGTATGTATAAACTAATTTCTGAGAGCACAATTGACCTCAATGTTATTAATTAATGAAATGTAAATAAGAAATAAATTATGTTTGATTGAATAGTTAAAACTTTTATGATATCTAAACCAAAGAACAATTCGACTTTACCTCTCAACAATATTCTTACTACAAACTATATTTAATAAAACTTTTGTTAATAAAGTTTTATTCCTCATTAATGGTGTTTACTTATTTAATGAATTATGAATCCCATTGTGTTCACTTTTAACCAATTGTTATCTAATAATTATATTTCCCTTTGAAAAAGCACAAAATAAAATTTCATAATTTAAAAATGGCGAAGATTATCATCATATTGCTTATTTGTTAAACTTGTTTGCAAATATTTTTATTGTTATTATCATATTTTTAGTATAATAGTATAATTACTATTATTAATGCAATCTCTATTTTTTTTCATTTTAATGAAGTTTTTGTTTCTAACAGTTTCAAAAAAGAAACTTAATATTCCTTCAAACTCATAAATTCAAAATTTATTTTCTGAATTCAAAATTTTTATCTAACTTTTCAATTTTTATGTCCATTAAAATGGTAGCATCAGTTGTTGGATATAAATATAGTTGAATGAGTATTTATTCTAATATATGAAGTTTTTTTTTAAAATTAAGTAAATCATGACTGCCTATCTTATTTTGACTGTTTTGTTTTTTTAATAATTCCTCTGAATTATTATTTCTAATTCATTACACTTGTTAGTTATACAATCTGTGCCTTGATAATTTGCTTTTTTTGGAACTGCAAGAAAACAATAAAAATGTATGCAGTTTAATTTTTTCATTTTTTTCCGTAATGAAGAAAAAGTAGTTTCATAATTGACAAAAAACTGTTTATAGAAATATGTATGATTGTGAATTTTATATATATTACATTAATGATCATAACTCTGTTTATTTAAGTATATATAAATGTTCGTATATTTTATTTTTTTTCCTTGTGGAGTACCTAAGTTTATTATTTTGACGAAATATTTTTATAACATGACTGATCAATCATGTAATTGGTTATTTCTCTTTAGATAAATAAAGTTTGTCGTTATTTAAGTTCTCATTGGACAATAATGATAATTTCTGATGTTTGAAATGAAGAATTTATGTGTGTTTTAACGTTGATTATGTCACACTGGTTCTTTGATCAAATCAATTATTTTATATTATTTGATCTTGTTCATTCTTCTTTTTGTTAAAATATTATGTTATAGTTCCTTTTCTGTAATTTTTTAAGAGCTGAGATTCGTACTGCCTTTAGTTAATCTGGTTTCAAAACTTTTTTTTGGAAGTCGATTCCTCATGGTTATTCAGTTGTTGATCTCTAATTTCAAATGAAATTCTTTTCTTATAAATTTATAAACAAATATCTTTACTCTGTTACTTGTTATTGCAAATATTAATCTTCAATTTTAAAATAATGATCTCATTTCAAATATTTTTTATTGCAACACATATTTATTTTCGATTACATTATATTTTTGATACTTTTGCAAGATTAGGTTATTCAATAATTGTTTTGTGGATATAAAATGGTATTTCTTTATTGATTCCAGAATAGGATTATTTGGGCTTATGTATTATTTTGTCATATTTTATTTCAAAAATATATTTTAGCTTGTTTCAGTTTTTATAAAACTTAATTTTTGGGTAATTCATAAAATTAATCCCTGATTTTATTAGCCCAGTTCCAACCAAGTTGTTGTCCGTTTTCTTACATTTGGTAGGAATAAATAGAAAATGAGGTTACTCTTTGGTTGGACAACTGCTAATAAAAGAGCACTTTTGCTACATGTAGTAAATGGTCTTATTCGTTTCTGTCACAATCAGAAGTTGTATTCACCATTTCCATGCTCTAAAATTCTGCTTATAGAAAATAATCCAGTAATGTTAAAACTTTTTATTTTGTTAAAGTTAACTTAGTCAACTTTCATTAATAAAGAAGTCCATATTTTTGTTTTTTCCACAGAAAACAATTATATATTTTAAATATTTCCAACTAGCTCCCCCCCTCCTAATAATATCTTGTTGATGTACTTCAGCTAAAACTTCACTTTGAAAGTTATTTTCTGCTCTCAAAGCCCAAGCGAATGCTACTATCAGTCTGTTCCTTTCAACTGGTTCAATATTGTTCATCGCTTAAAGCTTAAATTATACCTCAAATCTAAGTAGGTGGAGGGAAGAATAAAATTAGAGATTTCTAAAGAAGTTTTGCATAAGTCAATAAGTTGACGTAATGAGTATAAGCATTCAACATTTCCTGTTTGTGGTGATATACATCAACTTCCTTGTTTTATAAGCAAGTTATTTAAAGGTTCTCAAGTTTTGGTTTCAAGATTTTGATAAGGCACTATCTTAAGTTGTTCTCATCCCAATCCATTTCTCAGTGTAGTCAATTTTGATTTACACTAAACTAGCTTCAGTATCAGCAATAGGAATTTATATTTGTAAAGCTATCAAGTGTAGTATTTATTTCTGAATTAAAGTTACTCATAGTAATACAGTGTTTCAAAAAACATTGTTATGTTATGAATATTAACCAGCTTTATGTTGACTTGAAAAATAATGATAATCCAATTTTTATTAACAAATAAAACTATTTCAATTTATTTAAATTTAAAACCAACAGAGGAGACTTGTGTATGTTATTCAGTGCTGAGTCTCCAAGGTTGGGCCAAGTATTCTTGGTTAAAATATTTGGTGTAATGAGCCTACTAATTATGAATAAAAAGTTGGCAAATAAAATAAAATTAAAATTTTTGTCAGAAACATACCATAAAACTGATGTTTTCCTTGTTAGATCTTTTCAATATTGTTAAGTGAACATTTCAGATGTAGGCATATTTTCTTTAATTGACACAATTTCTGTACTTAGGTTTTAAAAGGTTTTTATATTATTTCTATTAGGTATCAATCAACTAATTGGTGTTCTACAGGCCTGTGGATAAATCCATGTCCTTTGTCTTTCTCATCTTTATGAATTAAAAGAATTTTTAAATATACTAAGAATACTTTATTATATTTATTAATCAAGATACTTTGTTGCGATCTGTAGAATCCTACATGCCAACTGTTAAATGGCATAATTGTTTACATTTTTACACAAAATGTTATTATAATCAAAATATTTTTTACTTCTTCAATAGATTTTCATAATACAATTGTTACAATTTACCACTATTAAGATTTTTCTTTATTTGTTGATAATTCTTATGGTAATGAATAAAATCAAACATTATTTTTTATTAAATTTATTTACATTTTGCATAATTAAATATCTTGTGTTATAAATGATTGATAATTTAATTTACCTTTGTTGATATATCATTTTTATGTTCACGTAGGCTTCCACGGTCTGCAGTATTGTCCATATGTTCTTTTTCCGGGATGGAACGTGTGGTGTTGGTTTTGTTTGCCAAGCTTTCAATCATCGTGTTGTGAGCTTCCTCAGGGCTAGTCAGTAAATGAAAAGCGGAAGGTGGAGTCAGGTTATATATATATACCTTAGGGGTGTGGTGTCGGTCGAAGCCTGCCTTCCCATTGGCTCGCTTGTGCCGAGTCCGTAGGTCGTGTTGTGTTCGGGTGGGTTCGTGTGTGTTCGGTATTGTCGTATGTGTGTGGATAGTTGGTTGATGTGTTGGTCTTTTGTTTTATGGCAGGATCCCAGTTTTTTACTAAATTGTAACCATCTTCCTTATTGAAATTGTTGGATTCTTTGATAATTTCAATGGCCTCTCTTATGGTGCGAAGGTAATAATTATCACATCAACCAACCATCCACACACATACGACAATACCGAACACAACACGACCTACGGACTCGGCACAAGCGAGCCAATGGGAAGGCAGGCTTCGACCGAGACCACACCCCTAAGGTATATATATACCCTGACTCCATCTTCCTCTCTTCATTTACTGACTAGCCCTGAGGAAGCTCACAACACAATGAGTGAAAGCTTGGCAAACAAAACCAACACCAGACGGTCCATTCCGGAAATAGATGGACAATATCATTTTTATTTCTATCATCAGCAACTAGACTTTCAGTTTTAAGTTTATGTAGTTGGATGAACTAATTTAATCTATTTACCTCGAAAAGTAAATCGGCTCTAATATATTAAGTATGTTTATCAAATAATTTGGTAAGTAAACAATTACAGTTTTTAAGTACTCTTTAATGTAAGGTAATATCTTATATCAATTTGCCTTATAAATATTTTTGATTGATTAATTAATACTTTTTAGATGGATTCAAATGTCCGTCTTGTGACCGTTGTTACAAGCACAAGAAAAATATGATTCAACATTACAGAAAGGAGTGCAACAAATTACCACCTTACAAGTGTCCTATCTGTCAGCATAGAACAACACGTGCCAGTAGAGTTACTCTTCACATATTCTCTAAGCATCCAAATTATTTTGAAAATGAATTTAAAAATCTCAATTTCTAATTTTGTTGTTATTATTATTATTTACTATAACCTTTGACTAAACGCATCACTTTCATTTTTTTTAAATAACTAATTTATATCCATTAAAGTAATAATTATTACTGATTAGTAGTTTTATTTATCTTCCAAATTCTCTGAGTATTTATTAATGATAATATTTATAGACAAATTTATATAATATAACAAGAACTTTATATAGAATTATCTAAAAATGTACTATTCTTCTTATGAAATGAGTAATAATTGAGTGGTGTAGATGCAAAACTCAAATTCTCCACTTTTCATAACTTTCGGTAAAACAATTTTAAACCTATTCTGTTATAAATATATGAGATAAATGAATCAGAATTTTTAAGAGAAGAGCAACACTTCTTCTCTAATAATTTTGATGAAATTGGATGCCTTACCCTATTGTCAGACTACAATATTCTCTTCTCACTCATTAATCTTTATTGTATTTAGGCAAAGCAAAATTAAAATATCGATTCTTCAATTTTTTGTCAATCCAGGGCTTAACATCGAATAATTACGTAAAATAAATTCTTATACGTTAAAAAGGCATTTTGACATTTTTTTATGATATTTAAAAGGAAAGTTACAAAAATATAGAACTTTATAACTGGGACCGGATGTGTATGAAGCCATTGATTCCACTCCGATTTGTCAAAAACTAGCAGAAAAATTCGTGTTTTTATAGGCGACAATGTTGGAAATAGAGAAGCATCCTATTATATTCACAATAACTGTTTTATGTTTTGTTTTAAACATTTTAATATAATATTTTTAATATAATTTATTAAATGGGTAAAATCAACTAAACTGATAAGCTTATCGAGGCTTCATTTAGAAAGCATTATATTAAATAAAATGTTGTTAGATTTGCTCTAAACATTAGATATACCTTACATTTATGCTATTTCCAGTTTTTACTTGTCTGATTGTATCGTATAAAAGATCTATTATGGAAATTACATTAATAAATCATGATCGAATAAGAGTTATAAATTAGTAAATTTGTTATATATTATTAATTATTATATAATTTTATTTGGGAATGAAAGGTCCAGCCCACATTAGGCGGTGATCAGGGCAGGGCAGTTACTGTGTCTGGTTTAATAATTGGGTGGGGAGGCATGATGTAGTGCTTCCTCTCTCTACGACCTAACCTGTATTATGATACTAGTCACAGAAATTGTTCTCCCCCCGCACTTCGCTGTACAATGTATGCCCAGCCTAAGCATGTGCCAATTTTTTGACATGAGCATTATACATATTTGAAAATTGACTGTGATAACCCCTCATGGGTTAAAAAATTTAAGTGCTTCAGTACCAGCCAACAATATTTTTTAACATTATCGTCATTTTTCTCTAAATAGGGTCTTGTGCATTATGTTCTACAACATTATATGCTCTGAGGCTGTTTTAAAAGGAGCTAAAATTATTGTTAATTAGGTGCATCAAAGAGAAGTTGAAGAATCTTTTTGATTTGATTTATGTATTACTAATCCATTGCCCATAAATTTACATCTCATGTGATACAAAGAAAATTAAAAAATAAAAGTATTACAATCCTGATCAATTGTTTTCTGCTTTGGCCTCTGTGTTAGGAAACCTAACAAACCATATAATTCTTCTGGTGAAATTCTCTTATGAGATACCTCATTTTTATATTTGATTTGTTGCTTTTTACTTTTTGAAAATTATTAGCTCTGAGAGCTAAGTATTGATGTCATCTGGCATCATGATAATTATCGTTATGATTAATGCTAAGTGTCATATTAATATTTTGTTGTTGTGTCTTTGAACCTCACAAAGTAATTCATTACTATAAACTAAAACTACTGTATTATGCTTTGCAAAATCTGTAACATGCTTAAATAAAAATATGAACTTAATCCATCATATTGCAAAGTGTTTGTTTTACCTTATACGAATTACCTCAGGTATTTTTGTTTTATGCTTGATCTGATGATCTGCATTTTAGAAAATAAGATTCTACTACTGAAATTGATTAATTTTATTTTCGCCTTTCCTTTAGTTCTTTCTCCTAAATAATTTAACCAAACAATGTTGTTCTTGAATGCTACAACAATACTCAAGTTGCTTTTAAGGGTTTGTTGTTTTACAGCAATAATACAAATTATTGTTATAGTTTCTAAAAAAAAAACCCTTCTATGAGGAAAGTAAATAGATTTCATATTTGGGAAAATAGTATTAATACAATTTTATTCTTAAATTTAGCAAATTAAAAAAATTAAAATGAGTTAATCAATGAAATAAAGGTCCTGAAGCATCAATATCTGATCTTTTTCTAGGTTATCGTTGCCAATGTGGTCGTGTATTCAAGCATTCATCAAATTTTTCACTGCATCGTAAATGGGTTTGCGGGAAGGCACCAAGGTTTTCATGCTACATTTGTTCGTACAAGTCACACTGGAAAGCTAATGTTGCTAAACATGTTGTGGCTGTTCACAGGCCAACGAACATGTTTGGTCTTCTTCCTTCTTCTTCTTCCTCTTTTACTAACTAGAAAAATCTATTGTAAATAGTTTTCATTGGAAAAAAAATTGGTTTAAAATTCAAAATTATTTTGCAGTGGGTTCTTCTTAAAAATATTGTAGTTATTTATATTTATTATATTATTGTTGAATCTAAGTATTGACTGTTACTTATGTTTTATTTTTTAGTAATGTCTATATTTATTAATTGTGATTATCATAAAAATTGTTATATTATTTATAAAATTAATAAAAAATATTAGTGTTTTATTTAAAGTGTTGGATTGCCAATTCTAATTGTAAATTAGGATTTGATTGATTTTTCTTTTCAAATAAAAAAGCTTTTTTCATATTTAAATTTTCAAGTGATAAAAAAAAATTATCTTAATTTTAAAGACTGATAAATTATTAAGTGATAAAGATAAACTTATTTTTTCCTATACATAAATAATCAAATGTAAACTGTTTGTATTAATGTTGGTGCTATCTTTATTATGTACGCTTTAAGATTGTTGAGTATGTTGACTAATTTCAAATATGCTTTGATATTATGTTAAAAGTAATCATTTTTCTCCATTAATAATAATTATGCATCATACATTCCAACTGAAATTTTGCATAAGACTGATTATTAAAAAGGAAAATAGAATGATATATATACACATTCGTATAAAAAGAAAATAAATTTTGTAGTTTAGCTATTTATATATTTATACTAATTTGAATCAATAATAATTAGAAAATTATTACTGACTCAGTGCTATTGTAAACTTATGGGTAATTGGATTAATGAATTGATTCAGTTTTGTTATTAATGATGGCTGTGTGAAAAAATGTTTACTTGCTTTGAATTATTGTTATTATGAGAATTTCATTATGCACAATATACATATTTTTATTTTGTTTTATTGAAAGAATAACTGATGTTTACCTGGATATAATTGAATCTTAAGCTTCAAGAAATTTAAAAAAATAATTAGTAACTTGAGGAATTAGACTAATTTTTGTATAATTACTGATAACTATACTAATATTTGTATTCAGTTTGATAGTTTTTTATGTAAGCATATTGTCATCGTCACTTTACTACCAAAAAGTTGCTTTTTAGTGGTCAATCCATGTAAATCTAATTATTAGTATTTTTTTTTTTAGTTGAATTAGTTCATTGACCTAACTAAATGCTACAGAATTATTCGTAATTCTGTAGTTCGTTAGAAGGTGATGTAGTAGATATAAAACCATATATATATATATATATATATATATATATATATATAATATATATATGTTAAAATATTTTTTTAACCTAATATATATATTAGGTTAAAAAAATATTTTTATTAATTTAGTGCATATAAAAAAAAAATTGATAGCAAGAAATAGAAACTTTCCTGTGGGTTTACCATACCTTATTTTTTTAATTTAACCCTAAAATATACGGCAAGTAAGTGTTACCGAGCGAATACATAGTCATAAATAAGGATAAGTGTTATCTACCTTTTAACTTTAAATAATTATTTTAATATATTCAAAAGTTATTCTAGTTTATGTTACTTTTATCTTTAAATTTCAGTTAATTTCATTTTAATTTGTAAGAATTTAATACACATGAGTCGTTTAAAAAGAGGCCATAAATTCGAGATTACTTTATACATTCGGCAAGCTTAGAAGCATTGGGTATTCATGATGCCGTTATATGAGGTTTTATTTATTCAAAATATAAATGTATATTATGCTGTTGAATTTTATGCTTATTTTTCTCTATTACGTAAGTCCTTTGATAAGTATCAACTCAAAACTATGCCTCAAGAACTTGTTTTTATTAGATAAGATAGATTTTATTACTTAGTAAGTAGTCCCTCCTTTTTCCTTTACTATTTAATTATAGATAATGGAGAAATTAGGCAACTTAGTTTAAACCGAAACAGTTCTCTTAAATCATTTATCTTTTCTGCACCCCATATTGGCCTAAATTGGAAATACATTTACATAAAATTCTATGTAATCTATGTAACATGTAATTCCAATATATTAAACAAACAGTATATTTTAAGGTAAAGAGTTTGTATGAATGTGGTATTCTTAGTGTACCTACTACTTATATTTGAACAATTCTATTTTCGTTAGATAGACTATTTGTAGAGAAGAATAGAAATTTTGCTGAAAGAAAAACGTCAGCAATTTTTAATTACAGAAACTATGGCTTGAGAAATGATTATTCTCCAGATCTATTTTGAACAGGCTGGCGATTGAGGGAGACCATTCCTGCAATATCTGAAGATATTGTTCATAACTTGTTGGAGTGACTGAAGGTTTTATTTTACCTAGTAATTCATTGTTATTAGGTCACCTTTTTTTTCACCCTACAAGGTGACAAGCTAATAAGTTGTCAGGCCTCAGTTATTCTTGGAAAAATCAATGATTTTCATTATTGATTAATAGACCAATCAATTTTTGAATTATGGTTTGTTATAATTGATTACTGAGAACTAGGTACATACATGAAACCTGTTAATTATTTCAAGGCTTTCTGTGTTTTTTATAATTAAAAAAAAAATAATAAACTGGTCAAACAGTTATATAATAGTATGTTACAGAAAATGTTTTTAAATAAATAACTTCAACTAATTGCATTAACTAATTTTATTGACTGAATTAAGATTAAAACAATTAAAAAAATATTTTTCATCTAACCTAAAAATAAAATTATATAAATTGATTCACCCTTCCTTTTAAATATACAATCTTAAACCTTGATCATTCACTCACTCACTCCTTGGCACTACAGTCCTACAAGGACCTGGGCCTCATCCCCCACTGCCTGCCACTCACTTCGGTAAACCTTGATCAAAATGTATGTATAATCATTAATGTTGCCAATAATGCGTCTTCTAAAAAAATCTGTTGTTTTAATAAAAACATCAAAGTCTGTTTTTCATTATTACTTAAGCCTCTTTGCCACATTTTTTATCATGTGATACAAACAACTATAGAATTCTCTTTAATTTATATTTAACAATAAATCACAAATGTTCCCAAAGGTGAATTTAACGAGTTATCAAGACAGGAGTTTAAATATATTGATGAAATTGGATCTTTCAGTTCATGTTGTCCAGCTGAATCGCTGCCTATCCACCTCTAGTTTTTTTTTTCTTTTTTATGTTTGTTTTTTTAAAAGAAGAATCACGTAATAGGTTAAATAGAACAAAACCTTGGAAAATTATGAAATTTTGTATGTAGCTACTTTTGATTACACTAAATGTTATTGGGATTAGTATTAGACAAAATTATTTTTAAATAATAAAAAAAAAATAACCATTCATCTAATCCAGTACTCTCAGCTTATAGTTTTTCCGAACTATTAAGCTACCAATAATCAAACTGTATTTCACCCACTTTTTTTTGTTTTTTTTTCCTCGGAAAATTTGTGAACATGAAATAACTTGATTAGAGGTTAATAGAAGCCAATTGAAGATCTTTACAAATTTTATACTCATATTTTTTTAATTTTATATTTATTATTCTTATGATAGTGATAATTTTTAAATATTTTTATTTTGAAGAGATAAGATCTTTTCTTTTCAAAATAATCATATTTTTCAAATTTATTTTGTAACAAATTAAACAAAATACTGGATGATTAGGAAGGTCTAAAAAGCCTAGCTCCAAGTCTTGCATGGATTAGTAGCACAACTGACTTTGCACCACCATTTCCAAATTAATTAGTTCATCAAAACCATGCTCGATGGATTATCGTTGGCAATTTTTAATGAATTACCTTTTAGAACATTTTTTTACATTTCTTTCTTGTCATTTTTTCATGTATAAATGTGTGTAACTAATTTTGTCATTTTTATGTGGTAGATGAAATTCTTTTATAATTTATTTATTTGAAAAAATTATTTGTTAATTAGTTACCTTGAATATTTTGATAATTATTGAATTATTATAACCGATAGTATTTTCCACTGTTGTGATTCATAAATTTTCTAAGAAAAATATCTTCTGTGATAAAATGTCCTTATACCAACTGAGGCTCAAGGAAAGGGATGAAGAGAAATGCCCATACTTTCAAAGGCTGCTTGTGTCTCATTCTTCGGCTAAACTGTTTCATATTTCTTTCTCTTCTTCTTTTCTGCGCTACAACTTGTGCTGAGTCTGAACTTCCTGTAGCATCAACCACCAGTCATTGTTTAATATTTCATATTGTAAAATTTGATTAGATGTAGTATATTCTTTACAAATTTGGGAGTTTAAACAGTTAAGTAAATCATTAAAATGAGTTTTGTCCAGTTTTTTTTCTTAAATAGACACTATAAGTCTGATTCCCTTTGACTGCCATATATTATGAATTTTGGACTTCGTGTTTTTTGACATATTAGCATGGTAGAGGACCAGTATGTAGAGCTACTGAGCTATACGTCCCTGTTTACAAACCGCCTGTGGAAGACTAACTAAATTATTGTGTTAACAGCTGTAAATCTACCCTTTGGGATTTGAAGTGCCTCCTGGGTGCTACTCAACATTTATAAAGTGTGTACCCATGATTGATGGAAATTCCTGGCAGTTGAACATGGTCTGGGTCAGACTCTGGAATATTGACTGAAGAACAGTATAGCCCTTACCGTTTATATACGTATATATACCTTTTTCTTATCAAAAGTTAAATAATATGACTGAAAAATATCATGATTTGTAGTTTTGTCAAGAAAATTAATTGCAGTGTCTCAAAGCGTCATAATTTCTCAAAATCTTGAGAGTGAGTAATTTATATGGCCTTAATGCTCCTCAGTAATGGATTATATAGATTTTTGATGATAACAACTATTTATTTCAAGTTTGACAAATACTTATGATAAGTAAAAATCATGTTTTTATTTATTTCCATAACATTTAAGAATAAACAAACTGATATTTAAATTATTTTAGCATTTTGTAATTTGTAATACAATTAAAAAATAAAGCAGAATTTTTCCATGTCTAATTATTTATGATTTAATCAGGTATGTACCAGTGTGAATGTGGGATTTCTTACAAACAGTTGGCCAACTTAAAAACTCATCAGAAATATTATTGTGGAAAGGAACCTAGGTACAAATGTTCACAATGCCCTTACAAGTCACATCTGAGAACAAATGTTAAGAGACATGAATTCAGAAGGCACATAGATGTATCGAATCTCTTAAACTTTTAATAATTATTTCTATCTTTATTGATATCTACAGATGATTTTTTATATTTAATGGTTAACAACAACTATTGAGTTCTGATTTCTTATGCAGGCCTTTAACCAAATTTTCCTGAAAAACAACAACATTTTTTTATTGAGTACTTAATAAAATGAGTTATCATTATAAAAATTTCAAGTTTAAAAAAGTTTTTTTTTTTACTTTCATGTATGGTTGAACAGTTTGGCCTATTTTATTTATGTTCAAATATTTTTTTTTTTTTAAACTAGACTATTAATACAATTTATTTGTTTACTTAATTTTATGCTGAACATGTTATTACTACGCTAATTCGAAGACAAACTAATTTTGTTGTTTTATTAAAGATATAAAATTAAGCATTATGAATCACTACATTATATTTTTGGGACTTACTTTATACAAAGTTCATCGATATGTCTAATAATTATCAATTTCAAAATTTCTGCCTAGATAATGCTTATAAGATTTCTGATTTGTCCAAAGTGTAAAACATCCTGATCTTAATGAATCTCTTGAGGTGACTAATATTCACATGTTGTATTCAGAATTACATGTAAATTGCTATATTTAAGATAATGATATATTATGCTACATCTCTACTAGGAATAATAGTTTTCATAAATTATTAAAAATCAAAAGTATATTTTAATGTGTGTTATTTATTCAGCGTTACCCTTGCATTTAATCAATGTTAAAACTTTCTAATTTTTTTTTTCCATTTTTAGTGAAAATTATAATTAAAGACTTATTAGGTGTTGTAATTTCAGGAGATACTGTAGTAAGTGAAGAATCCTCTCCGACAAAACCCCTCAAAATTCGTATGACCATAATCAAAGATGAGAAAGGTAGCTCACTTTTTAAGTGCCTTGAATGTAAATACAGCACTAAGCAATGCTTTCGAATGACAGTTCACATTCAAAGAGCTCATGGCACTTACAAAAAGAAAGTGAACACTAAATCGAATGAATCCTGCAAGAAGAGGTCAAGAAAAGACTAATTTTTTTTTCATTTATAAGTTTATTTTGCTTTTTTTTAATTACTTATAACCTTCCAAATGTTTATTTTAGACCAAAAATATTATGTTATTTTTAATTAGCTTAAAAGCATATTATGTATACTCTACAAGATATTTAGAATATATATATATATATATATATATATATATATATATATATATATATATATATATATATATTTTATATATAAGATATATGTAAAAATATTCTTTCTTTCTGTTTTTTTTGTTGAAAATATTTTTAATATGTATTTATAACCTTCAATAATGAGGTATAGAAAATATTAGAAACATTCTTAGATATTCTTTTAATCATGATTAGGAATAGTTAGTTAGTTCTATAATCAAAAGTTTAAATTCAAATATACATACCTTTAAAAGAAAGACGTTATTTTAAAGAATTTATAAAGAAGTATGTTATTCTTACTTTTAGCTATTAGTTAATGCTTTGTGCATAAAAAAACAAAACTGGGAGTGTTTAAATAAGGTCCATTAATTCAAAATTTAAAAATTGACCTTGATAATTTGTTTAATTTTGTTCATGTTGGAAATAAGTTTAATTTCATTTTAACAGGAATGTCGAATAGGCAGTCCATTGGTTTCATGTGGTCCTCGGGGTAATTGTTTGTAGCCCACAATATTTTGAAATGTAGGAAACAAAAAGACATCAATGTAATTGATTCTTGATGTAAATTCACTTATTACATAATATCTTTTAATATCCCATCCATATTCTCCAATCCTTAACATACGTTATCAATTTAATAAATTGTTTTATTTGCCATGAATGTTTTGAAATTAGATGTTACCCATGTTTCATGGTGCTTATAGACAATGACATTAGTATAAGAATAAATGTGATAAAACTACCCATGTTCTAATCAGAAATGTG
The DNA here is from genome assembly GCA_037127475.1 of Arma custos. Taxonomy (NCBI): domain Eukaryota; kingdom Metazoa; phylum Arthropoda; class Insecta; order Hemiptera; family Pentatomidae; genus Arma; species Arma custos. The sequence continues at coordinate 37,818,411 of CM073760.1, forward strand.
CCTTAAATATTATTAAAATTATGAAAATATTGTTATTGAATTGTTAATAAATAATATTGGTACCTTTTACCAAAAGCTGTTTCTTTATTTTAAGATGTATTGCCTTTATGTTGTTTTTTCTTCACTATTTTGTATTTTTAATTCACAATTATTATGGCATTTGATTACTGCTTTATTATTATAATTTTCCATGTATATCCCTCGATATTTTATGTTGTTTATCAATTCATTTGATTCGCTCAACAATAAAATTTTTATTAATATTGTAACAATGTCATGATTTATCATTCTTGAAAATCAATGCTACACAGTAGACCTATTTTAATTAGTGTTAATTTTTATGCTTAAATATGCAACTGATTAAAAATGATTATTTATAAGTTAAATGCTTTCATTATATTTATATTTTGTTTTAAAGATCCCTTTACTTCATTTTTTTTTTTTTTTTTGTAATAGGTTTTATTTCTGTTTTGATAAAATTTGATGGTTTAGATCAAACATTTTTGGTTATTTTATAAGTTTTTTTATGTGTTAAATTTCATATAAACTAATTGTCCCTGAGAATTTTTAATATACTTAATATTCAATTATGGATATTTAAGTTAGATTATCCTAAAAGTTATTTTTTCCTAAAATTATTCGTTCCTGGAAAAACCTTACCGGTGAAATTATGCGTTATTCTCCGGGATAATTATTGGGAGAATAAATAATACTCTGGTCGACAAAAATGAATCAGGATTTTACTGATAATCCTTGGCTGAACATTATTTCTCAGTTTACTTCATTTTCAGAAAATCATATTCTGTCAATTAGTCATTCTTTTCTCTCAAAAGGATGTAAAACATTGTTATTGAAGTGATAATATAATATAGATGTATATATATTCTAGACACTCTAAAAAAATAAAAGACCGACCTAATTAGTTTTTTTTACAAGTAATCATAAATAATTTGGTGAGCAGAGCAAATTGTATATATACATCTTAATATATTTATATATCAGTATTATTTCTTTCCTATAATATATTTATGCATATGGTTAAAAGTAACCACCAGTAACCAGTTAGTAATACTCCCCTCCCACAAGTTATATGAAGATAGCTGAGATACTCTCAGTACAAGCAAACCGGTTCATAAATGTTAAGGTGATGTCTCTTAGGACCAGTTGAGGTCTGTGAAGCAGTCCAAAGGGAGGGAGTGCCCTGAATCGAAGACCTGATTTAGACTATACCAGATTTTTCTCCATCTAGACTACATTCTATCTCTATTTCACATAGACTACTAGTTGAGGCTGCTAGTTTAAGTAGAATTCTCGGATCCATAATTCTACGTTTGGAAGGGTCAGTGGAAATTTCCTTTACCAAAGGGGAACTCCTAAGTATAAATCAGGTCTTTAATTCAGCGCTTTGATCCCCTTGGAATGCTTCACATTTGGTCTTAAGAGACCCCACCTTGGTGCTGGTGAATTGTCTTGTTCGTACTGAGAGCGTCTCATCTATTTTCATATAACTTGTAAGTGTAAGCACACATAATTATACTATTCAAATGCATAAAAGGAATTTATTGTCTGTTTTTGGGTGAGATTGGTATAATTTTAATTATTGAATGATACCTTTCTATTTTCTCTTGCATGTAAATAAAATTCTATGAATACAATAATACATTTTTCATCTTCTTTGTATTTTATTCACTTTTGTTTGTTCTGTATTTTTGGTATTTATGCACACTACATGAAAAATGGTCCATCCTTTGCTATAAGTTAAGGCAATGTGAATAGTTTTTTCAATTTTTTGTCGTTGGGAAATGTTTGTGATAAATTAGCATTTTTTAAATGGAGATTTCAAATTAAATTTGTAGTATTGCTAGTAATATATTTTATAATTCCTCTTTTAATTTTTTCCTTATTTAGTGGCCCTTATATTACAGGAGTTTATTTAATTCTCCTTTACACATTGCATGCAGCAAGCATACTATCTAAATATTTTTATATTACATTGGTCTATTTTACACAATAAAATCAATATAAATTTTAAAGAAAATACAAACTTTTCAAGAAATAATAAGATTAGATTTATTTTATAAACTTTTTCTTTGTATTATTAACATATTTAAAATTTATTTTGATAGTGTGAACAAACTTTTGTACTTGCAACATTATAAGTATTTATAGACCTCTGAATCAAAGAACAGATTGCTTATAAAAAACTAATTTTAATACTGTCTAAGATAGACCCTTGTTCCAGGTTATATCTGCAACTGTGGTAAAGTATTCAAAACACAGGGTAAGTTCCTAAACCATCTTGGCTCGTATCAGTGTAAATTCCCACCTTACGAATGTATATGTGGCAATGTATACAAGACTTGGAACAGCTATAGGTCGCATCAGAAAGAATGTGGGACTGAGCCGCTCTATAATTGTGTCCACTGCCATTATAAAAGTCGTAGGGCTGCAGATCTGAAAAGGCATAAGAAAATGGTTCATAAGATGACGCTCTTAGATTAGAATTATTTTAAACTGGTCAAAAATAAATTATTTATATAATTAATAATTTATAAATTAGTTACTTTTACTAGTGATAATTTTAATTGTTTTAAGTTAGTATGAGTTTTTAATTAGTAGTCTCGATTTTAATTTAATTGTAATTAATTACCTTGGCCTATTTATTTCAAACCACTTTTAAGATTGAAAATTAAACATTTGGCATTTTATATTAATAGGTCATGCACAACAGTGGATTTATATATTGCTTCTGATAGTCAAAGTTATGGATATAGTTACCCACTAAAATATTCCTAAAAATCTTTTTAATGATTGGACATTTCTAACAGTATGTCTAATGATATTTATGCTATTCCTTTTGGAAATCAAATACAAATTGGTAAGAAATAAGAAAGAGTAATGCTTTACATCATAACTTTTTTCAAACAGTAATGTTTGATTGGAGTGGATAAATTTAGATTTTTACATAATTATATTTATAGTACGCTTCCTTTTGATCGTTGCTTCATCATGGGGCATTCAGTCTTTTGATAACTGTTTTATTGAACTAAAGGAGTAACAGTCCCACTTAAAATGTTAAAATCAGAACTGTTATTTATTTATTTTTTGTTATTAGTTTAAGATTATAAATCTTTCAAAAGCTAACAAACAATTAGTCAATCCGATTAGCCATAGCAATCCGATTAGCCATAGCAGCATGCTAACAAACAAGCAAGCTAACAAACAAAAACATGAAATCTCATTAGTTGTTTTCACAATGGAGATGTGTCTGCACTAGTCAGACTATAGCATGTTCATCATGCTTGTTCCTTGAAATGTTGAAGAACATTTTATATTTTCCCAAACTTATGTTTGATGGATTGATTCAGCAAACTTATTTATACCAACAATTATTCTATTATTGTTTTTCATACCATAATATGACAAAAATATTTGTTAAATAACAAATAGTCTTTTGAAACTCAGACCAAAGTTTGATCGTGTTCATTGTTTGATTAACACGAACATAAATTTACATCCTAATAAAAAGTACATTTGTGAAAATTATAAATTTTATTCCTATTCAACTTTTAATAAGATATTTTTTAACATATAACTTAGCAATAACAGTTCCTAAACTTAATTTATTATTTCGAAAACTAAAACATTAGCCATAAAATACTATGGGCAATAAATAAAACGAATTTCATTTTAAACTTCATACTAACGTGAGTGTGACTATATTCTACAATTCTGACCTTGTGAACTGTCAGTTGAAGTTTGTTAAATTATTATTTGATTTAGTTCTGTTTTATGTTGTAATGAAGGTGTTATTTTTAATATCTGTTGAAATCATGTATGTGTAAAGTTACCAAGATGTTAAATTGTAAGTATTTATCAGAACATGTATTAAGTGGTCAACAATTGTTTTTGCTGAAATTATCTTTAGTTTTATTTGTTATAGTTATGATATCATTGATCATATTCAAGTTTATAAATTGTTGATTAACTATATTATTGTTGTTTATAAGTTTATGGGACTATGTCTGTATTTTTGTTACTTCAAATGTGCAATTATAGATCTAGTCGAATTATTTTTTCTTAGGAAAATTGTGTGATTAGTTAGTTACCACATTGCTTTATTCATGTTTTTATGATTTGTTAATTTGTTTTAGAATATGTTTTTTTATGTAAATATACGGAAATTATATTAAATATTGACTTTGTTTGTTAGTTGATAGATTAGTTCCATCTGTTTAAAACGAGCCCAAATATTTTTTTAAAGATTGATTTATATTTAAAATGAATGAGATCTGCAAATTTAATTATTCAATTTTATTGAGTGATCAACTTTTCTGGAGGGTGAATACCCTTTTATACTTTGATGTACTCTGCTACCGTGAAATTAATGTTTTCTAATGTTGGTGACTATTGTTTAGATGTATTAAACAAAAGTAGTAATCCATTTATTTCTATCTTAATCTCTCCACAGTTAATCCATTATTTTATGATATTCCAAAAAAAAAATGGAATGCCAAGGATTTTTTAATGAATATTTTTTTAACTATCTGATCAAAATTAAAAATTTAGTTACATTATTAAAATAATTAAATTACTACTGATACTTATATATCACATTTCTAAATAAAAACTGGGTTGATCCGCAATTGAATTTTTAATATTAATTTTATAACTATTCTAATTCAAAAATGAATTTCCACTATTTTAATTCATTCTGCATTCACAATGCAGATTTATGTTAAGTTCATACTTTATTGATATTCTCATTTTTTGTTCACTTAGCTTCATTTGTTGAGTTTAAATTAACTTTCGATTGAAAAATCTTGTTTTTATTCTGTTGTTATATTTTTATCCTAAGTGGAGGATCTTTATTTTTATAGACATTCTGTAGCTCATTGACTGATGAATATGTTTTAATTATTTATTGAATTGTGAATAAATATGTTAAACTAACAAAGAAAATTTATAAGGTAAGTTTGTTGTTTTGAAGTTGATTAAATTTTTAATTTAGCCTAGTGGCACTAATTATATTTCATTTTCAGGATTTCATTTCAAGTGCACTTCGTGTGCCAAGATGTACAGAACAAAGAAGTCTTTTATATTTCACACACGGAATGAATGTGGACTCACATTCACATGCCCATTGTGCTTTCGTAGTTACAGCCGCAAACACTCTCTTAATCAGCACATTTTATATGCCCATGCACGGGAAGGCTTAAATAATTTTACTTCAATAGGAAATGTTGTAGATTTGAGAAAGAAATTACATTAATTTATTTTTAGTTTTTATGGTATTCTATTTAAGATCATATTTTTGAAATTTATAAAATATCGAAATGAAAATGTGATGTGTAGTCAGCTGAAATGGTCACTTTTCAGTTCTTAAAATTGTAAAAATCTAATGTATCGTTTTTTGTTTAGCATTGTTTTATGAGATGATAGCCTCATGATTCGAGTAAACTTTTATTATTTATGTGGAAGAAAGTGGTCCGGAGAGAGGTTACAATGAATTTCTCCAATTCTACGAGAAATTCATTATGACCTCTACCCGAACCACTTTCTTCCACATATATTATCAAGGTCAACAATTATTCAATTTTATTATTTATCTCTGATGGTTGTGATTATCTTCGTTTATTTATTTTGAAATATCTTATCCGAATTTCGTGAGAGTATATTTTTATATAATAATATCATGAAATTATTTCTATGTATTTTTCTAACTTGAATGCAATATTTTAGATACATCTATGGTATATTATTCAGTTATTTAAGATTAGGTTGAAGTTATTTGATCAAAATATTTCATATAAATTTTAAATTTACATTAATAAAAATACAATTTCAGTATTTCAAAAAATAGCTGTCAATATGTTCATTTAATTTTATTGAAAATTTGATCTAGTTAAAAAATGTTTTTTTATAATTGTATGATCTTATGGTTTTTGGTTTGTTTTATATTGATAGTTTTTTATTTTTATTTATTTTTTTAGGTATTCCTGATATAGTAATGATATAGTTAAACTATTGTTGTGGCTTTCTTTATTTTTTAACGTGCTCTTTAAAAATTATCCTTTATTTACAGTAAGTCTGTATCTTGTAAATAGACTACTGCATGTTTTAATTTTTGTCATTGCCTTGGGATTATTGTTATCGTGATTTAAAGTTTAGTACTTTCAAAGACTCTGCATAATTAATACTAAGAAATAATTAACAAATTAATTTGTTTACTTTAGTATTATTTTACTTTTAAGGCACTGAATTGGAAATCCTTTATTGTTTTTGATCTTTATTCAGACATTTATACTTGTAATTTCTACTAACAATTAAAAACAATCATTATATTAGGTTTTAAAAGAATCAAAAGCTTCATTATTGATAAAATTGTCTTTAGGTTTATCCCTAATGTTTTTTTCATGGGATCTATTATGCAAACTTTACCTTAAGGCATTTTTCATATTAAATACTTTTCAACCTTTTGCGAATCTTAAATTTATTGGTCTAACTGAGTTAATATTGGGTTACACTACTGCTGTAAGTCTTATTAAAGAAGTTTTAATTCAGAGAAGAAGTTGTTAGTTTAATGAAGTTGATTATGTAGTTAACTTTACGAAGAAATTAATTTTACAATGAATGATTATAAGGAATGTGGATAAATTTTAAAATGTAATTTTAATTGTTTAACTTTAATGCAATTTAAAGTTTATTTAGCTTAGTGGAGCGTTCTTATGTTAGGTTGAAATTTCTTTGGGGAAACAATTGAAAATAATTTCATTCCATTGCCCTTCTGCTTATTTAAAAATTCCTGATGAATATAATTCGATAACTATTGTAAATCAAATTATATATATTTTGCAATAATTAAAAAAAAAATAATCACATATATTTCTCAAAAGTGAAAAAATATCACTTAGATTTAAACATCAGTGTCAAGTCAAACTAGGGCACCTCAATTCAAATACTATCTTCTGAAAAGAAATTTCTGATATAATAAAGATATTATTTCAAACCCATAAGAACATTTTGTTGAAAGCTTATGAGTAAGGAATCCCTGAGTTGAGTGAAACTAAGTTTTAATTTTACTAAATTAGAGGATCTCACTAAGCAACCTTTAATTTTTTTAATTTGTAGATATAAATAATCGGAAATTTATTTTATTTTCATTATGATTTTATCTTTTGTGTGATGACAAACTAATTCATAAATATTTTCGAGCCCCCATTGGCTTATATTAGATGCACAGTTACGTCTTATCAACCTTTTTAAGAAATATAAAAGTTCTTGTTGTTTTTTTAAATATTTTTAATAATAATTGTTAGTCCAAGTGACAGTCAAGGAAAATTCTTTAATAGTAACAAAAATATTTATCATTAATCGAATCGTCTGTAACCATTATTTTTTTTATCAGCCAACTCTAGGCTTAAAGTTGGTCAGTTGGACTACTACGTCTTACCCTCTTTTTTCGTAAAAAGATTTATTTTAAAATAATATTTAATAGTTTTTATGACTACACCTGGAGAGGTTATTATTATGATTAGTATTTATTTATTTTTCAATTTTATTAGAATTGTGTTATTGTTACATTTGATTTCCAATTGTGAATTTATGTTGAATTTGTGATAATTAATTTGAGATTATTTGTATTAGTTTTAATTTTACACATTTTATGTTAGTCTTAGTTTTAGTTAATTTTGGCTGGTATCCTGCCATTGTTGATAGTTCATAATTTAAGGATTAACTATATTCTGTGATCTTTCCAATATTTTTTAATCATGTTTTTTTTTTACAAAAAACATAACCATTTTAATGTAGTGGGCTGTGATTATTAATTGGAATTTTAGAAATAGTTTTAATTAGATAGGTATAGGAAATATACATTTATAAGTATGTATATGTACACATATATACATACATATGTCTGCATAAATATTTACATATACATGTATATTTATGATTGAATTATCTTTATTGAATATATATTTTTTTCGTAGTTACACCTTATGTTTTGATTTACTAATTTGTGTATACCTATGTGTTAACAATTAAAATTGTATTGGTGTCAAGTTTTTTTTTCCCTTATAGTCTGATGACATATAGTTTATTATCTTTAAAAGAATTGAAAATTAATTCAATTAAATTGAAGTTTTAAATTAATTTTAAAGTATTGTTGTAAAATTATAGTCCTTCAATAGTCTTCTTATTGTGAACACAAACATTATCCTCCAAAACTAGATGTTGTATCTTCTAGTCGGTTAAGTCACAGCAACAATACTATATTATTGTTAAATACATAATAATATAATATAAGATACATTTTATATATATATATATTTATAATTGTGAAATATATTCTCTTAGAATAAATATTTTTCACTAGCTGAGTAATCAAATGTATCAGAAGATGATATTCCTTAAGATATCCATGATATTATTCATTTTTTGTATAGCAAAAATTAATGAAAAGAAAAAACTAGTAACATAATAACTGTTAAAACCCATAATTTCAATTTTGCTATAACTACCTAATATATATATTTAAATTAAATGTATTATATTTAAATAGGATCTTCATATAATTAATTTTAAACCCTCATTCTTAGAATATTTTTGTGTTATAGTTCATTAAAAAAAAAAAACAGTTAAAAAGTGTTTATTTTGCTTCATTAATTCGCCATCAACCTTAGCTCTAAAATCGTTTACTGGTTCTTGGCCATTCCTTTCTTTCATTAGTTGAATACGATGTACGAGTTTGATTTATTAAGTTTACTAATTATTAGAGTAGCTTTTAAATTAGTTAATTAAAATTTGTCGTTTGCTATTGTATAGTTATTCTTTTTGTCATAAAATATATTATGTTTTATAAATATTATATATTCTTTGTATAAATAAATTCATTTGAGCTGTATCTACTGCAAGATACTAAATGCTGATCAGAATTAAACCTACATAGATTTTTTTACTAGGTGCATTTGAGGACGTTTCTGATAATGGTCAAATCAGAAGTGGGTTCCGTTCAATATCTGAGGATAACTAATTGGCTACATATATTAAGAAGTAATTGATACAATTAATATACAATAAAAATATGATACAATGAAGAAACAAAAATTCTAATGATTTAAATATGATTGAACATTTTATAACTCATCGTTTAACCATGTAGGCACTGAGGAATGAGTCTGTTGTCATTCATTGATATGTTGTTGTTTTTTATGTTGTTTCATTATGTTTTTTATATTTAGTGATTGAAATGCTGGTCAATATTCTTTGGACATTCGGTTAAAAATAATTCAGATTGCATTAATGATGGGCAGGAGAATAAGCCAACCTTCACATGTTATAAAACTCTTACAGGTGTGGTTTTCATTCTTTGGTAAAGTCGCAAATTTCTAATCCCTCTGTTGTTCAGTTTGCATTAAATACCAATACTCATGTTCTTCACAAATTTTTATATTCTTGCATGCGCCACTTATTGTAAAAAGAACTGTTATTTTTCTATTGCTATCTGAACTATTGTTTTCATATGTCTGCACCATTTAAGTTTAGAGTTATTAAGATGATCAATAATTGAAAGGTTGTTACAAAAAATGTTTACTGTAATTTAATCACAAATTTCATCATTTTTGTTAAAACAATATAAATAAATTATTTGAATAATATTAGGAAAACAGATTAGATTAACTGAACAGATGTGAAATCGAACCTTTCTGACGACGATTGAGATTAAAACTGAATTTCTTGCAAGGCCATCTTATATTGCCCTGCCTTAATTATTTGATATACTTACTTTTATATTTTCACTCTTAGAAGTTTTACTAACAAAAAAATTATAACTCTGATAATAATACTGATTACATGCAGAAAGAGAATATTTTTATTTAAATTTATTGTATTGTGACTGAAATAGTACAGAGCTCATTTGTTTTATAAATGTCACTGGAGTTAATTATTAAAATATTTGGTTTCTAATCTCTTTTAAATTCAACAATGTTTAATGGAGATTAATAAACTTTATCATATTTTCTGTAAACAAAATTTTTATTAAGATTACAACATAATTTTTTTTAGTAAGTAATATATCTCTGATTTCATCAATCTATGATTTAATGTTGAATTTGAAGTGTTATTTTTTAAATCGATTATAGCTGATGGTAAATTCTTTTTAGGTTTCAACTGTTATTGTGGCCGAATCTTCAGATATAATAATGAGCTGACCTACCACAGGAGAAGAGAGTGTGGTAAATTATTCCCTTGCCCCCTTTGTAATTCGCGACTATCGACTAAGGGCAACCTTAAGACCCACATTGTCAATGTTCATAAAGATGCTGGGGACATTAATGAAATAGTAGAAAAAGTTACACCCATTGATAAATCATCAATAGAAAATGTTCCATCATTGCATGACGGTTATTTGAAGTTTAAAATAGTTTAATGATTGTTCGAATGACATTTTTATTTTCACAAGAACCTTTTTGACATGTATATATTGTGACTGTCAGTTTAAAAGTCAATGGACTGAGATTTTTTTTTTTATTAAATGCCTAAAATTTTGAAAAGATCTTTATTTTCTGTTCTAAAAATATTTGTTAAATTTATTTAGATTTTTATACATTAATTGTAAATATAAAACTATCTAGTTGTGTCTGAAGTTAAATGAATCAAATTGATATGGATGTCAAGTTATTATATTAAGTTATTTGTGCATCCTATCTAAATTTTCTTGCTAGTTTTCTTAATTTTGAATGGGCTGTTATTATTTTTAGAATTTAATAATTTAAGTAATTATCTGTTACATGGGGGTGAGAAGATTCATTGGCCATATCAGCTAATACATCATGTAATTTTATATTAATTACATTTTATTATAATATTTTAATTTAAAAAAAAATTAATATATGGTATTGTGAAATGAAAAAAAAAATCAGCTCACATTTAACAATTGTTTTCTGACTGTTGAGTTAATGTCAAAAAGTTAAGATTTTATGGTTACAGCTATAGCTCACCCCATGTATTAGCTTATTTGTTTTTTGTTGTAGAAGGAGGTTGTTATTTTTATGTTGAAAAATGAAATCGTGCTTGATTTATTTGTCATTTAAACATATATATATATATATATATATATATATATATATATATATATATATATATATATATATATATATATATATATATATATATATATATATATGTGGTTTTATCCTTCCATCATTTTTGGTCTTCCTCTATGTTGCATGCCAATAGGTATTCCTTTTTTACCTCTTTATTTTCTCAACATTATTGTGTCTTCCTTTCTTTGTACATGGCCTTTGAAACCTAATAAAACTAGTGATGCAGAGCTACTTTTAAAATCTATACAGCTGAATAATTTCTATAAGGTCACTATAAGCCTTTGATGATGGTGACAAGACACCATAATGAAATGTGCAGAAGTATGCCACTGAATTTTAATTTATTCAGAGCTCATGTCTGACTAAAATAACCTTAACATAGACGTAGCCAATAGCCACTTAATCCTTAGCTACAGCCAAATAGGTTTTCTCTTTTTTCGGTCCGTGTTCTACTTCTCACTTGTTCATTCAAAGGGGCCTATTGTTTTTGCCACAAGTTGTTACTGGCCTTCCTCTCTCTAAATACATACTACCAACTACATAGTGGCTCCATGGGCTTTAGCCATTTCATTATTATGACTATAATCTTTCTTTTTTAATTGTAAACTGCAAACCTCAAAAAATCTGTATTTGCTAGTTATTGTGCTATCATGTTGAAAGTGTTGTTGCAAGAGAATTATGTTCAAAAGAGTTTTTTTTTTCTAAATTCTAAACACGAAAATAAATTATGAATTAATGTTTTATATTCAATTCTTTAATATATTTAGTGTTACTTTCATTATTTAAATAAGTAAATTTTTTTTCCAGTGGTTTAACTATTTATATTCTTCTTGATATGGTTCATGTTATACTATTGTTTAAAAATTTATTTATGAGTTTAATGGGTGGCTTAAAAATATACTATGAAATATCAATAAAAGTTAAACGATGCTCAATTATTCTCTCACGTTCTTCCATTACAGCAATATTTCCCCATTGGTGGAGACTTTGCCACCAAACCTACCCCTTGCAACACCTGTTCTTTATCAAATAGCTCTTACACTTTTTCTATAGTAGCATCATTTTCTAAATCGGGTTTAAGAGGCCAATAAATATATTTGCTAACTATCCAATATATTTACCTACAGCACTATCATTCCATTCTCACCCATTGTTCTGTTTCTCTTGAATTATCAATTGGTCTTGTTACTCCTCCTGCCTTATTCAAGTTTCTCTTTTTATAGTAACCCCTCTTTATTTTTTATTCACTTTTGATTCTTCCTGTTCTCCTTAAACTTTCTTAAGTTTTGTCTTTTTCTCAATTATTAATAAAATATTTTCATCTATTAAACTCTTCAATTCCAATTATTACTTTTAACCCTTAACTCAGGAGAGTTTCATATTTTACTTTTTATTTTTTACTAAAATGATGTTCATACCACTTGACCCTTATGAACCTAGGATGTCTAGATAAAACTAAAAAAAATCTCATGAGGGTAATTAAAAAAATCACATTTATCTTGTGGGATACATTGCCTGCCAAGAGCATTTATAAATACATTACATAAATTGTGATGTATCTCCACAGATACATTATCAAGAAAAGGGTTAGAATAATTTTCTTTCATTTTTTTAAATTTATTGATTTTGATTTAAAACTGATAAGACTGACAGAGATTTCATTGGGTACTAAGCTATGGTTTTGAAATCAGGTTTTCACATAACCATTCTTCTATCAGATTTAATAACTTGGTTTATTTTCTCTCCTACTTTAGTTTTATGATTTGCATAGCTGTTATTTTACCTTGTAATTAATGAGATGTGAAAATGTGTCAATTATAAATATTTACTCTATTACTGTCTAGCTGGTTTAGGCATGAAACTGATTAGTAATATTTTTCCTCGATATTATTGCCACATTATAGTTCCTTAGCAATTGATTAATATGTTAATGAAAGTTTCCTGGATTAGAGATATTAAATAATAAACTAAAAAAAAATTCTTATTGAAGTCCTTAACTTTAATCTTAAATTCATTAATATTTATTGTTATTATTATTTATTTAATGATTTGTTGTTAATTATTTGTTCCATTTTTAATTTATTTTTATAGCTTAATTAACATAATAAGTTAGATTTATTATGATTTCAAATGCTTACATCGCTTGTGTTTTTTTTCATTTTTTATTCTAGTTTAGTTTATATACCCAATGATCTTTAATAACAGCTAGAGATTTTAAAATACTGGTATCCTTGCTTGAGGTTTTTCAATGTTCTGTTTTCCTTCACAAACACCATTTCCCTATCTTTGTGAAGTTATCCCTCATCATCATGCATACAAGTTTTTTTTTCTTCTTCTTAGATGATCCATTAACTGGTCTCAGAGCTATGTTTGTCCTTGTGATAACAATAAACTGAAAATGATAAAATCATAATTCACTAGAAAGTTTCCGAAAATAGGAAGATTTTATGGGATTGGATTTTGAGGATAGAAGGAATGGCAATTTTCGCAGTTGAACTTTGATTTTGAGAAATAATTTTTAAGTTATTCAAATACGTATGTATGGGCATAATGAAATTTATTAGATTATTTTTATTTATTTTTTCTTTTTTTTTATGCCATTTTTGACAAATAAAACAGCATTGATTTATTTTAAATATTGTCATTGTTTACAAAAATAGCTTAACTTGATATTTTTATTTTTAAAAAACTTAATTCTTTTTTTGTTTTTCTCTCAACTAGTCCCTTTTTTTGTGCCTATTGCCAATTGAAAACTAAAGTACATAATAGATTCACTCTTGGTTTTTCTTTCATTTGCATAAAAATGGAAGTTTTACATTTTCGGACCTGTTACAAATTGATCATTGGATCTGTACTGAGCAGTTTGGTAGTTTCAAATCTTCTTGACTGGTCACTATTGGAGGTTCCTATTTTAAAATTTATTAAAATCTAAACACTGTTTTGTTTATAGTTTCCATTTTAAATTTAAGGAAGTAGCAAGATGCAGGTTTGAAATTATATTGAAAAAAATTAAGTTATCAAATCGTTTTTTTTTTTTCCTTTTTGTTGAGAAATGATGGAAAAATATGTTAGTTGTCTTTAGGTAAAATTTCAAATAAAGCTGTATAAATATTGTACTTCTGCTTTTCCAGTGATATTTACTTGTGATGCGATTTATAGTTATGAATTTGAATCAAAAGTTTACATTAATTATTATAATGAAAAATGAAATATTAATTATCATATCGCTGCTCCGGAAGTATAATGACATAACTGCAAAAATGAAATTTTAGAGTAAAAGCAAAAGAAAAATATGTAATTCCAATTTGTCTTTACATAATGGCCTTTAGATAGGTTTAATTCTTCTATTGGAGAAGTTTATAAATATAATATAAATAAATATATGGGTTATGTTGATTTACAAGTATCTAGTAAATGCATTTATGAGCCTGCCGAGACAATAAAGTCAATTTCACAAAATGTTACAGTTGCGTCATTATACTTCCGGAGCAGCGATATGTTACTAAATTGTTGTATTTGCCTGATTGTTACTTTTTCAATAACATAGTTTTAAAACAAATAAGAGATTGATTGTTAAATATTGGAAACAAAGTTTTATTACATTAGATGGAATGTATAGTTAAATATATGCTATTTATAGAGTAAAATATATTTTTGTTCTGTTTTCCATAATAATCAATTTTTTATAAGAAATCATGCATTTTATGGGATATAACTATGGGATATGAGTTACTAACAAAGATAAGAAACTATGTAAGAAAATTTAAGACAAAAATATTATATGTATAATACGTATGTAAAAGAATGAGAAATATCTAATAAGTAATATTTTAAATGAAAGACTGCCTGATTACTGATGAAGTAAAATATTAGGGGAAAAACAAAAATAAACATGATAATTCAGCATACATTGTAATGAGGTCACAAGTAAAATTAAATGACAAAGAGATACCGGAACAATGGTAGAGAAATTTTATACAGGAGACTAAAATAAATAAAAGAATATATTAAGCAGGTGGGGATGAAGAAAGAGTTTGAAAAATAACAATAATAGAGAATAAATAGTTCATATCTATTTAAGAAATTCTTTCTTTGACCTCCTCTGGGACCATTTTCTTCCCTATATGTATAAGGACAGCTAATATAATTCAATAAGCTACAAATAAACAAGTGTTTTTTTTTTTTACAAGGCGTTCAAAATTTTCACACTGCAACATGTGCAGTAGCTGCGAGAGTGAGAGAGCAAAATGATAATAACTAATTATTTTGTTACTCAATTTTTTTTTTATTAAATATGATAATTTATTAAAATTATTATTCTTTTAAATTTATAAAATAAAATTTAAAATTTATCGTTTTAAATTAAAAAAGTAAAGTGAAATTAAATTATGTTTCAATACAACAATAATTAAAACAGGCTCTTTAATTTAATATAGATTATATTTGGCTTTCTAAATAATTCATTTCAGCTAACAATTTATATTCCAAAATTATAGATAAATGCACTGCTTCTTAAATGATTCTTGTTTTTCATATCTTGTACACTGATTTAATAATTTTCCAACGGTATATGTTGTTTTAAAACTTATGCATTAAAGTTCTGTTCATCATTGAAAGTTATATAGATGTAACAGTTATAGGGTAATTAAATTATTTATTATTTTATCAAATCCTGCAAAAATAAACTCATTGTAATGAATTATACATTGGTCGTAACACCTTGGTAATTATTTTTATTTTGTAATTTCATTGAAAACTTTTACTTGAATGATCTTTTTTGTTATAATCATTAACAGACTTATTGCCGGTTATATGTTTAATAGAGAAATAAATATTATTGATTTTATTCAAACAATGTTAATTTTTTTCAAACTGTCCAGTATTTTGCTAATAATACTGAACCTACTTATTGGACATGTTTATAAAGAATAAAACAGAACATGATTTCTAGTACGTATTGATACATTTTAACATTCTAACAATAAAATTTTAATTATATATAGTAAGAATATTTAATTTTTATTAATTTGGAAGCTATATAATGTTTTAAAACACTTTCTAAAAAGAACTGTTTCAAATAGATTTTTCTCCTCGCCCTAAGATTTTTTTTTTCTAAAGAAACCTAAATTCCTTAGTAGTATAATATCAACAAGTTTCCTATAAAATGGTTTGTGATCAGGTAATGAATTCTGTCGCATTAAGAGAATTAAGCCAAGTGTATTGCTGGCATAAAGCTCTTAGCTGCGACAATTTTATTGAGATACCCTTTCAAACTTGAGCTGCTTTTTCTAGAAGGCAAGTCCAGTTACAAAATTAATCAGATTTATTCTTCTTTTGATTGAGAAATAAAGAACCTCCAACTTGGAATGGCAATCTTGCAATATCTTTGTTTCATCCAGGCGCATGCACTGTATTCATTATTTCTTCATTTCCAGTGCTGGTAAGTTAAAGAGTATTTATATTTTTTAATGATTCTATTATACTAATTTTTCATTTAATTTGAAACACATAATTCAAAGTTGTAACTTACAATTGTTATACATAATTTATTTTTAGTGTTTTTTTCTCCTCATTTTCCAGAATGACTCTTATTTCTGTTTAGGTTTACAACCAAGGTATTTTTGTCAATGTGGTCGAACATTTCGAAGAGAATTTCATTGGAAATATCACCAAAAATATGAGTGTGGAAGAAAATTCAAGTGTACTTTTTGTGATAAAGAAACTTCTATTAAATCTAATCTCACAAAGCATATAATAAGAATGCATGGCTCAGTTGTAAAAGAAATTCATATAAATAAGAAATTTGTAGAAAACAAAATTTTTTGAAAAGATACAGTAATTTTGTTTTAAAGAGCTTCTTCAACTAAAACTTTTAGATAAATTTTAATTAAGCTGTTTTTAAGTACTCTGTCTTCATCTACAGCTTTAGCTGGATCATTTATTTGGTCCAATAATATGAGATTTTTCATTGGTTAAAATACATACTCACTTTAAAAAATTAAAATATAATAGTATTAAACATTTTCCCTTACAATAATAGAACTTCTAGATAATCAAAAAAAGAAAAACAAAACAAAACTGTTTAATTTCACTGATAATGTATGTTGCATGTTTAATTCTATCATGGTATAGTTTATAAAAGTACCAACCAATTAGTTCTTTTTATAATAAAATGAAAATCTTTAGAAATGAGTAGTATGTTAGAACTTTTAAATTATTAAAAACATATGGTATGAAGTATAAAAATTCTCTATATTTTTATGCTGTACTGATATATGATTTTAAATATTTTTATTTTAAAGAGAAAAGATATGCCCCCGGGCGGGATTCGAACCCGGAACCTCTGTCTCTCCGTGACGGGGGCATATCTTTTCTCTTTAAAATAAAAAAATTCTCTATAGAATAGAGGTCTCTTGCTTTTACAAATATGAAAAGTTATTATGTTAAGATTTGTTTTAACCTATAATAAAACAGTACATGCTTCATATATTATTTTAATTTTTAATGTTATTTTATTGTATATCGTTTAATGCATGGTAAATCACGTTTTGTGGGAAATTATAAAGTCAGTTGTTTTTGAATTTAATGATATGATCAGACTGTACATAAATATTTATCAGAAATCAATTGATGCTACTTTTGATAACAGGTTTGCTCCACACTTTTAGTTTAACTCAATGTGAGGTATGTATAATTGAGGGCTATGGATTGAAAACTCACATTCTCCACTTTTCATAACTTTTGGTTTTTACCGTTTTATGAAAAGTTGAGAATGTGAGTTTCGCATCTACACCCCTCGAATGAAATTCAAGGCTAAGTTAAAATGAGAAAAAGTATTTGTATTTATTTCTTGATCAATATTATTTATTTTTTAAAAAAACTTTTCACTGAAACATTTTATGTTCCATTGAAAAGTAGGTAAGTGCCAAAATGCCTAAAAAATGTTTTTCTCTGAAACAGAATTATCAGTTATTCTGTTACCACCAGCGGCATCTTGTGACATCGCTCAAACCTAAACGAGAGGTAACTTACCTCCTTTTCAACGCTATTGGCCTTGGAATATAAAATCGTTTCAGTGGAAAAAAAATCGGCAATATTGGCGCTTACCTCCTTTTCAATGTCAACACCTCAATTGTTAGTTGATTTTGTATACTTATCAATCCCTGATCATTCATTTTAGAATCTAGCATCGTAAATATAGTAAACTTATTATGATACTGAAGGTTTTTGTATCACTTATTCGTAAAAATAATTTTATTAAAAAACAACAAATATATGTTTATGTATATATTTAATAGGTTAAAATAGGAATTCTATAAGTATTTTTAGACTGATGACCTTTTTTATACTTTAAAAATTTTGCTGTTGATAAAAGTACAAGTACCATTCTTTGTAATTACATTTACATAATAAATGTAATTTTTGTGAGTAGCTATTTAAAACAATTATTACCTTGTCTCTTACCTAAATTAATAAATTATTTTACCCTTTCCCATGCTAGTCTCAAAAATATTAATTTCATAAAATATGTTCGTTTCTAATTATAATAACTGCTAGTGACCTGTAATTGGCCTTCATTTTATTGTTGTTTGTATCAGAAAGTTAGGTTTATAATAATATGAAATTCATCATTATAGTATTTTTCTAAAACAAATAAGTCTAAACAAGTTCACGACACCACGCTAATGCTATCTAGTGGGATTTGTATTAACTTATTGTTTTGTATTTATCTTTAAATTCTTATTCATTAAAATTTTTACTGCTTTAATTTGATATCAATCAAACCTATTGTTGCTATTGGTTTCTGTTGGTTTGTTGAAGTTTTACCTTATGTATTCATAATTTAAATTAGTTAAGGCTCGATCTAGATAAAGTTAAATTGAACTCCTTGGCAGTTTCTATATCTCTTGAAGGTGCGTGGTGCTTGGTAAGTGCACATAATTAAAGCAGTTATAAATAAATTTTCTGCCATAACTAAGGTTAATCCTTTAAAGAACCATTGGAATTTGTTTATCTTTTGAACAATGGTATTAAAGAAAAATCGATTGCAACGATAATTTACAATAACCTCATAGTGTTGCAATTTTCTTCTAAATTATAGGTTCTGACAAAATAATTTAATAATGAAATAAAATTCTAATGACATTAATAAATTTAATTTAAAAATAACTTAGAATAGAAAAATGTTGTAAAATTGATAGAAAAGATTTTAAGTTTTGGTACACTTGTTAACTTTTGTTTATTTGGTACAATAAATGAAAATTAATACTTCAATCTGTAAGTTGTAGCAAATAAAACTTTTTTTTGCTAAATTTTATTATTAATGAATAAAAATTTGATAATTTTAAGAAATCTTAATCAATTAAATAAAATGTTAGCAGAAGTTGTTCATCATTGATAGTCAAACAATCTATAAGGAAAATTACTGGCAATCCGAGTACATGTGATTTTAAAATTATATAACTTTTCTCCCCTGTATGGATAAGGTTATAAAAAAGAACATTCCTCAGATGTGTTCCAAGAAAAATCGTTGGATTCTTCATTCTTCTGCCCTGAAGATGGCCTAAAACTTAGGTCGAAACATGGACACAATAAAATAAGTCTTATCTTATTGTTTGTAATTCATTGATTGCATCCCCTGACCATTCTACACTCTTCCTCTTGAATTATCCAATCAACCATTTCCATTTGAAAACAAACCTTTATTGCCAAAATTAACAGTGATTTTAGAGGTGTCCAATATTCCTTCCTAACAACTCCTTTTGAATCAAAAACTCCTCCTTGCCTTTTTAAAGAAATCCCATTGAACACCTCTGGATGAATTAAAGTGAAGATTGAAAAATAAAAAATAAAAAACTAATAATGAAAATATCACTGGCCATGATTGAAAAATTTTTAGATAAAATTAATTATTGTGTTGCATGATAAGAATAGGAGAGGCTGAGAGGCCTGTCGAGCTTTTAAAATGATGATCATTTTCATATTTTGGGGAGATAAACAAAATTTAATGAGTTTACGAAGAAGAGAGAGAGAAATTATTTTTGCTCAAATAAATTTTAATAATACTAACCAGTATTTATTTTTTTAAATAAGTAAACTTTGTCGAAATGACTTTGAAAATGAAAGTATATTTAGTATTTTAAGTATAGTAGATAACCCGGATAGTCAGTAACCCCATTTCTGACTATATTATCTTAATTAGTCACATTGAAATATTTATGTCCCATTTAATTAAATCCATGAATAAGAATTTCCTCATCTCTTTTAAAACTAATGTAAAATCTAGAGGACTACATTAGAAGCCAATTTCATTTTTAATTTTTATTAGCTCTATATCATATAAAGTTTTTTTTTTTGTACATCACAATTTTTGTATACTAATACTTTTCTATTTTATTCTTATGTATTCTTAATTCCTTGAATATCAATGGTTTTTGGAAGATCAATAATGGTATCGAAGTATGCCATTATTTTTACTTTATAGGTATATACATGAAAGTACATGAAATTTACAAGAAAAATAAAAGAAAAATACCAAACACAAAAAGCAATTGAAGTAACAAATATAAAGGGCTAAAAGCATTTTAAACATATTCTTATTGGCTTTATTAGAAATATTATTGAAGTATTCTCTAATCCTATTCAATTACCCATAAAACATTGAACCAGCCAATGTATATAAATAAAATAAACTTAAGTATGAACGATTTTCAATTTTCTGCTTGGTCTTAAGTGAAGGAGGTATTCAACTAAGTTAAATGAATTATAAAATAAAATTTAAGAACATGTTAATACTATATGATGTTCTTATTGCAAAAATGTAATGCTATTTAACAAACATTATTTTTAGGCCAAAGGCGTCCAACTGATCCTTCAAGATATTACTGCAAGTGTGGGAGTTCATTCAAATATAAAAAACACTACACGTTCCACCTCCGCAAAGAATGTAACAAAGTATATCCGTGTACAATATGCGGTAAAAAATATAAACAAGTGAGAGGCTTAAAATTGCACATGATAAGTGTTCATTATCAAAGTGGTGATTTAATGGTTGAATAAAGCCCATTGTAATGTATTTTTATATCAAATACAGAATTTATTGTGTAAAGATAAATATTTATTGTTTTTATCCTATTATTTATTTTCTTATTGTTTATTCTTATTATTTTACTTTGTACTTATTTTTAATTTTTTAAATTATTTGGAAAATTTGAAACTATTGTTTTGATTCATAATATTAAGATCTGTAGCTTTCAATCTTTCTTTTGTTTACTTTTTGAAAAATTGTGTTGTTGATTGCTTTGGTTTTTTTTAATTTATTAAAATATTGAACTTTAAAAGAAGAATTTATGCTCAAGAATCAGGAACTTATGCCATTGTCTACTCCACAGGCCCTTCATGGGCCATGGGCTAATATACATTTGTTTAAATTTGTTCTACACACTAGTAATTTTTTGTATTCAGAAAGCTTAAATTAAAATATTTAATTTCACTGAGGTTTAATTTTAATGATTTTTAGTCCTTGATTATATACACTAATCAATAATATGATCATCGAATCTAGGCCTCCAGTTTTCAGGGATGCTGTCAGTTGTGACTCTGTTTACTGCTTCAGTTTTTCAGTTGAGAATATCAAATGTTGGTGTCATAGCTTCCATGCTGTCCAACAAACTTTTTTAATAAAATACAATTATGATAGTTTTTAAAATAAATTAGTAGTATAATTTAAGGGAGTGGTCATAAATTAGTATTTTTATGAATATCATTGTCCATTAACCTATAAGGTATGGGTGACGGTGAAGCAACACTTCATGCCTACAAGAGTAATTATATGAAGATATGATTACTCTTATCAAAATAAGGGTTTTGTAATAAGTATCTAAAACATTTATTTTTTGGGACTGGATTAGATGTTCCTATTATTAAAAAATGTTTCTTTTTTTCGTACCTAGAGAAAATATAATTTACAACCAAAAGGGTCCTTCATGCCATTATCAAGTACTAAATGCTTAGGTAGTAAAGTAGGGTCAGCAGGTTTACTGATATATTTTCAATCTTGAGCTCAATATGGATGTATAAATCTTGCATTACTTCTCATAAAAAAAAAAAGACTTGTACTAGTGATAGAGTTTCAACTGCTAGAACTCCTGAAAAAGTGTAGAATTCAGATGGTAAATCATCTTGTGATGTTAACAATCCCCTGTTTTTTATGATCTGCTTGGTTTATTAATGCAGGAAACCTAAAACTTGTATATGTATGTATATATATACATTCACTGATAAAAATTTTTATTTATAAAACTCAAGTTATTGATATTTTTACCAACTTATCACTAATATTTTATTGATTCTTTATTGATGGTGAGTATAATATAATTTATACATATCATGTATGTAAAGGAATTATGAAAATGTGACAGTGTAAAATAATTGTTAAAATCTAATTTACCTCCATTGCTAAACCATTGAACACATCCCTATGGTAAAAGTCTAATTTAAATAAACCAACTTATTTCTAGGTAAAACACCATCTTCTGAACCAATAAGGTTATTCTGCCAGTGTGGAAGATCGTTCTCTCATAAAAAACACTACACGTTCCACCTCCGCCATGAATGTAATAAAATATTTGAGTGTAATATATGTGGTAAAAAATATAAACAAAAGGATACTTTAAAATTGCACTTGATAAGTGTGCATTTTAAGCCTGTTGATTTTAATTAAACCTCTTTCTCTGATACTGCATAGTGATATTAAGTTATTGTATCTAAAAATAATTGTATATATTTAAATAAATAATAGCCTTTTTAAGTTTGTTTCATTGTTTTATTTTTTTTAAATTACTTTGAGTTTTTTAAAATTTATGTAAATTCTTGGTTAATTTTGTAGAAGCATTTACCCTTCATTCCTTGTTTTTTGTATCATTGCTGGAGAAATTAATTTTCTATACTTAGATTATTATAAATTATTAATAGTACTTTAATAAGTTAACTGTGCTGTGAATAAGTTTAAGAAAACTAAGTTATAAGTTTCTTCGGCAGCAGTTGCTTAATGAAAGGGTTATTTTAGTTTAAATAAGGTATCAGTCGGGACTAGTTTTATGAATTCTTACTTTCAGGTGTCGAGATGGAATTGAGTGATTTGCCAATAGATAAACCACAAACATTTTTGAACTTTATCATTGTTTTTATTTTTCTTTAATTAATTTATTTTAGAAATGCTGGAGCCCATGTATTTAAATTTCTTCTCTGCACTCAATTCATTTCTTGTTTTATCTATTTCACTAAGTTGCTCACCATTTCTGTAACTAATCATTTATTAATTTGATTGGCTTTCATATTGCTTGTACAGCTGTTTGAAAACGTTATCAATTGTTTTTTCTGATCACTTATTGTTTCCTTGCACTATGCAGATGGTAGGTACGAATACTTCTTAGTAGCAGACGTCCTTTGTTTCTTCCTATTTTGATTACCTCGTTAATAGTAGACTGGGCTAACCATCATCACCTTCTTTCTTTAAATTAGCCTTAAGCAGAACCTTACCTTACGTATTAACTGAGATAAAACTGTTTTGCTAAAAGGATCGGGCTAGAACTTTCAAGTCTAAGTAGAAGTTGGGAGAGAGAATGAATTATTTATGATGTCAGTTTAGACAATTTTTCAATTTTGAAGTTGGCATTTTTTTATATTATTAATTTTCTTACTGTATTTTAATTTTCAGCTACATACAGTGGAGAAAGATTTTACTGCTATTGTGGAAAGCATTACAAATACAGAAAACATTTGGTATACCATCAAAAACACCAATGTGGAAAATGTTATGCATGTGGAGTTTGTTCTAAAGTGTATAAATGTATGTTTAATTTGAGTTTCCACATGGAGACTCATCAAATTTCACCATGACTTTTGTCATTAGTCATATTATTCT
The DNA here is from genome assembly GCA_037127475.1 of Arma custos. Classification (NCBI taxonomy): domain Eukaryota; kingdom Metazoa; phylum Arthropoda; class Insecta; order Hemiptera; family Pentatomidae; genus Arma; species Arma custos. The sequence goes on from CM073760.1 coordinate 37,842,444, forward strand.
GTAACATGTGGTCTTCATAATAAATAAAAAAATTATTTCTGTAATTAATAAATTTTTAGTTTATTTTGCTGTTTCATTTAACAATTTGTTAAAATTATACCCTTCTATATTTATAAATACATATACATGTTTGTATTTACACATCATTTATATTGACAAGATATCATTTATATTTTCAGAATGTTAGAAGTAAACCAAAATATTAAAAAGGATGTGATTTTGAAAATATTATCCGTTGAAAGTTCATGATATTGCAATGAATTTAATTAGTTAATTTTTATTACCCTTAAGTACCATGAAGTTTAGTTTATAACTATTATATAAATTATATTTATATGCAAACATTGTATTTATGTATATTAATGCATATAAATATATTAGCTTATACTTATAGTATAGTACCGTATAGTATAGTACCTTATACTTAAAAAAATTGCTTTTCTTTCTACTTATTTTTCATTTTTAAAATCTTATTTTATTTAACTTTTTTGTTGGTAAATTTGAAGTAATTCTATACTTCAGGATATTTTTTGTTAATTGTTACAGTTTACTGATTATTTTAATATAAGTAATTGATTGATAAATCAATATAATAGGTTAAATTTTTGTTCAAATTGTAGATACATTGTTTTGGGGAAAGTAATTGAATATATAATTTTTTTAGTAGCATCACAATTGTAATTTTATAATTGTTTATGTTATGGTTCTATATAATATAAAATAATAATTGAAATAATAGGGTCTTGTTTTTTTCTTCGTTCTGAACAAATCATTTTTAAATCTAGGAAAAGTTCTTTTCATTGAGATCACAAATCAATTGAATATAAAATTAATGCTTGAATTGTACATTATAATTTCACAAAGTTGAAAAAGAACAATGTGAATACATTAATTGCACTTACAAATCGAAGATGAAATATGTTACACTAAATTACTTAACAGAACTATATTTTATTAATTATTTACTGTAAGTACTTGTAATTTCCTATTACATTCCTGTTTCTGAATCTGTGTAGTTTAAAAATATCATATGTTTCTCTCATAAAATTGTAATTTAATTAAACTAACATTATTTTTAGGCAAATCATCTCCATCTGAAAAAATAAGGTTTTTCTGCCAGTGTGGAAGATCATTTGCTCATAGATATCATTACACATTTCACCTTCGCCATGAATGTAACAAAATATTTAAGTGTAATGTATGTGGGAAAAAATATAAACAAAAGGATAGTTTAAAAATGCATCTGATAAGCATTCATAATATGAATGTTTTAAATTGAAGACAAAATGTTATTTTTTATAAGATATAAAACATTTTGATTAAATATTTTTTTAAATTTCAATAAGTTTAAACATTTTGAAATTCCAAAGCATGTTATTTTTTTAGTATACTTAAAATATATCCTTCCTTTATTATTTACTTATTCTTTTTTATCATTTAGTTAAAGCAGCAAAAATTTGATGTTTAAAAGTTTCTAATTGTTTCTTGAAATGTACAGCCATTTTTGCAATATTAATAGATTAAAGCATTAATGCATTTCTAATAATTGCATTATTCGAGTGTCATTATTTGTATTATATTGCATTTGAAGTGTATTTATTTTTGTGTAACACATTAATAATTAAAAGTTCCTTTAAAGAACCATCCAGAATAAAATTTATTATTTGTAATAATGAAATTCCATTAATGATCCTGCGAATTTTTAAAAACGATTAATAGTAAATCCATTAGCGGAGTTCTATTACTTAAAATATTTATGAATGGTATTTGCACTGTATGGATCATAATGTACTTTATCAATCATAACATTTTAATTTATAATTTTATGAATAGATTTTTGGCAAGTTACTATTTAAATATGAAACTTAATGTGATAGTTTTATTTTAATTTCCATCTAATTGTTATCCTTATTAATAAAAAATGTTGCTTGAAAGTTTCTTTATAAACACTGGTTTACGAGTATCTCAAAATTGATTTATAAAGAACTTCATGTAACATAATCTTTTTTGTAGTTGCTGCTGCTGATGGTCGATACTATTGCAAATGTGGACGGGTTTACAAACAAAGGAGGTTTCTGGTTTATCATCTGAGGCACGAGTGTGGTCGTACGTTTCAGTGTCATCTTTGCCCAAAGTTTTATCGCTGTCGCAACAACTTAAAAGTGCATTTGGTGACTTCTCACCACGAAGGAAAAGCCAACCCCTTTGATGAATCTGCTAATCTGATTTTACCCTCTACCTCTGAATAGATCATACTTAAATTTATTTACTCAATGATAAATGTTAAATCAATGTTAATAATGGTATTTGAGTGTTGGTTTTGAGAGATGTAATTAATTATTTAAACCCAAAAATGGATTACTGTTTTGTAATCTTCTAAAATGTATTCAATTTTTTATGCCTTTATATTCTTCTTTCTTGTTAAAAATAGCAAGAGCAAATAAAATATGATTATCCGTGGTTATATGCATCAATTAAATACTCAAGATTTATGTATCAGAAGTGCACTGAAGAGGTTTATCAAGATTAACGCAGCTACAAAGAGATATGAAAACCGTATTTTGAGATAATACCTTTATCTTATCATTGCATTGTATATCTACAAATGCAATGTTTTTTTACCAATCAAATTCCCTTATTATGTGATAACATATTCCTCGTTCTATTAAATTGTTCCAGGTTAAAATGTAAATGGCATTTTATTCTAATAATTGTTAAAATTTTAGTTATCCCCTTTTACCAATTATTTTACAAATTTTTGGTTCTTGTTGTAAATTATAAATTTGTAAGAAATTTGATACCTTTTCCATTATGAAGCTCATGACCCATCGCCATTCTTTCTTATTCCAAAACATCCAATTTTATTGATTTGCATATTGATCGTGGTAATTAAATAAAAATAAATATTCTTATAAAATTTGAGGTACATATGCTCTTAAGAACTTTAATGGAATAAGGGACTTAAATGCGGATTTTATTAGTGTATGAACATATGAAATGGAATCAGTTTGAGCTCAGGGCTTCAAGTAGTAGGATGAGATGTGAGAGCTATTTTTATCGGTCTAATCATGCCATACCTAATGTTTTCTGAGCTTAAATAAACTAAGAGTAAGAACATTTATAAGATAAATTTGTTACAAGTATAAATTGAATTTATTGGTAGAGTTTTATCTTGTGTGGTCTTACCAGAATATTACATTTATTAGCATTCAAATAAATTATTAAGATGATTTCTGTTAGGCCCACTCTTTACACATAACCATAAAATTCCAAAGAACAGCCCAATATCAGGCATAATTAATAGACATAATATATTATCTTCCAACAAAAAACACCGTGGGCCTTCTATGCTTAACCTAACACAAGTTAACAAAACACATTTTTGTGTTGTGCTCCTTTCATCCTGATTGTATGATATGTAGGTTATCAAAGTTGCTTGTTTTTTGTTGGTTGTTGACTTTAGTAGAAATGGTGGAAATTATTACACTTAACAATGGAAATAACTTCTCCATCATTTTCATCAAAAAGAGTCAATTAATATATTCTTTTGAAATTCTGTACATTTAAAATAAAAATAAGTCTATGCAGATTTTATTTATTTATTTTTATACACTTATGGATTTTTTTTTTTATTATGATACTAAAAAAAAAGTTTATTTGGTTGTGTTGTAATTTTTGTTTGTTTAATATTTTACAAAAAGATTCTTGTAATACATAATTTATAGTGTTGTTAAAATGGTATGTAATGTTTACCTGTAAATAACTATTGCCAGATAAAGTGTAGGCACACCAAATCAATCGTGTATGGTTTATAGTATAAACTTGTGATCAGGATTTTAAAATAAATTTGACCAAACCAGTAATTCATTAATGTACAATACTATTTGTTCGATTAACGAATTCTTCATGCCTTTTTTGTTATTTATATAATAAGTTGTTATTTAAGCATTATATCATCAGTTAATTATAATTACTTGCTCCTACATCTTGTAATTTCTGTTGAACATGCTTTAATACCATTAACAATAATAGCAATATATTTTTAAATGTATTGTCGCTTTTATATTTGAATATTATTAAATTAGATTTTCTTTACCAAGAATGAAAAATCAATTTTTCAGTTTCATAATTTGTATAATAAGGAAAGAGAAAAAAACATTTTCCAGTCAGTTTTATATTCTTGATCTCTACATAATGATGTAGAGATCAAGAATATAAAACTGGCTGGAAAATGTTTTTTTCTCTTTCCCTATTTTACAAATTATGATGAATGAAGTCCAGTTTAATAAAAAGAATTTTTCAGTTTCATAAACTCAGCTTTTTCTAAGTCCTTAAATACTTCTTTTTTTTTTGGTTTTAATTAACATATTTAGACGGTTTTTAAAGCCCTGATTTGGTAAAGTTTGTTTGTGTTATAGACAAATACATATCTAACATTAATTAATAAAAATAAAAGAGGTTTTTTTTTAAGATTGCAAACAAAAAAATTGAACGAGATATTTTTCAATATTTCAATTTCTTTTGAACTTTTTTTTCTAAAGAATATTTATTTACAATATTTGAATGTTTTTATACTTTTTACTCACACACATATATAATATAATTTACTTTGTAACATATTATACAAATTGATTAAATTTTCTTTGCATATCTGTTTATTTGTTTTATGATAATAAAATAAATATTACATTCATCATTTCATATTATTTTTAATCTAGTTATCATTAAACTGAGAAAAACTGTTCAAGTTTTAAAATGAATTTAATGCCCCAATTCCTTACAAGTTTTTATTCACTTTTAAAAAATCCTTATTTGAATGAAATTGAAAAATAAAATGGTTGTTTTTAAAGGAAAAAAATGTTTGTTAATATTGAAGCAAGTGTTTTTCACTTTGTTTTCTGCCTTGCTAAATTATGTTATCGGAATTTACAGAATATTTATTAATATCATTTTTCTTTGTACATGCTGTAAAAGAGTGATTCAGTGCAATATCAGCCATTATTTATTTATCATTTTTGTAATGGTGATATACATTTCTTTCTCCTCACAATAAATATGGTTTTTATTATTTTATACAAAGTAATAAACAGCATATTAAATTCAAAAATATTTATTTTACTTTATATGTGATGCTTACTTCTTTAACTTTAATGTGGGCTTTTGGAAATGTTTCTTAGCTTAAATATACCTCTTTAACTGACCGAAGATGTGATTGATAGGAGGTGTGCGGTATTTCTGTCGCTGTGGCCGAAGGTACATGAAACCCGCAGCCCTGAATTATCATAGACGGAAGGAATGTGGAAGGACATTCCATTGTCCTGTATGCTCTCGAGGATATAAGACGAAAGGTGATCTCAACGTGCATTATAAGAGAAAGCACCTAATGCTTTCGATACTTTAAGCATTATTTCCATGTTTGGTGGAGTTCTTCCATTATTGCTAATAGGGAAAAAGACATCATGAAACCAGCAGTATTTAGATTTTTTATGACTTTTAATTTATTTTAAGGTGATCAATTCTAAATTGTTATTTTATAAAAAAAAATATACTATCAAGAGTGTGTGTAACATTACTGGATAACAATTATTTTGGTGGCACTAACCTTATTAATATTCTTAATGTGCTAAAAATTGGTGAATTATAAAAAATACCAATATGTTTTAGGTCATTATCATTTTAGATGGCTCCAACTACATCCCATTTACCAACTGTTTATATTTTTTTATATTTTTATAATTGTTTGAAACTGTTTACATTTTTTTCTAAATAAGATATCTTTTGAAATGTCATTTTATGTCTAATGTAAATTATAACACTATATGACCAATTTTCAAAAAATTTATTTTTTATAATTTATTTTATCTTTATATTATATAATTTTTTAAATATTTTATTTGAAAAGAAAATATATGGCCAGGATTTATTATTATAGCATTTGCATTTATTTTATTTTCAAATAAAATATTAAACAAATTATACAATATAAAGATAAAATAAATTATAATAATATTAACGACTTAAAGTCAACTAGATCCAAAATAAAATAATGTTGAAGTAACTTTCTCCCCGTGTATACATCGCAAAGTGCGAGAACACAGAGATGTAGGATCAATTGAAAAGATGGGATAGGGCCCTGAAGCGAAGCAAGGATAGCTGATGAGATGGATAAGGCGTCACCACGGAGAGGTGAAGGTCCTGGGTTCAAGTCCCGGTCATAGCCATATCTTTTCTTTTCAAAAGAAATATTTTAAAAATTTATTTTTTACTTTAAAAAAGTAAGTAAATGATGATTATAGTGTTTTGAAAGTGCCTTCTAAATTAAATTATTTTAAAGTAGAATAACAGTTTAATTAATTTACAAATTCAAATTTACATTGCCAAACAAAACAGTAATTATTGAAACTCCAATGCTTGAAAACAAAGTGAAAGTTGTTAAGTAGTATGCTTAATCAAACAAAATGATATTTTATATTTTTATTCAAACTTGATATGAGATATTCAGAATATTTATTTTGTTGGGCCACTTATTTACTTGTTCTAGTAATGAATGACATTCTATAGATTTATGGTGCAACTGAAATTTTCTTTCAAACTGCAATATACATATATATTACATGTGGGGAAAAATTCTTTTTGTCATGGTTATTTCTTTTTATATGTATAAGCTATCCAATAGGTTTGAATAAATTCATTTTTTGGGGGATGATATTGGAATCATAGTATATAAAATTATTGTTATAAAGACTTCAATTTAACATATTATGGTTTAATCATTGTCAAAAGAACAATTTAATAATATCTATTTTGCTATTATTGTTTTAAAGTTTTATTATTATTGTTTTAAAGTTTTATTTATGCTGCAGGTCTTAAAGATTTTTCAGTAAATTCGTATTAAGTGAAAGTATCTTTAAAAACAAAATTACTCAATTTAATTACATTTAAAATGGTAAAACTAGAGTTGGTGTTTAAATGTAACAGATAATTATTTGTTTATTATTTACTAAGTTTCAAGGAAGCAATTGTATGTTTCCAGTGGAATATTTTTTTTTTCATGAATAAAAAGTACTAAGTACGCAAGTCATAGCATTTAATTTAATTTTCTTTAAATTAATTTATTATAGTTAATTTTAATTATTGTTATTGGTATTATTTAAACACATATTATTAAGAATCTGCATTAAGAAGCTCAAAGAAAATACTTGATTTATATATAGTTAAATTCAATAAACTAGAAAGTTGTACTAGTATACTGTAGTTCTACACAGATCTTGATTTTGATTTCACAGTATATAAAAAAATTAACTTAAAGTTATAACTATATTTAGAAAAATACTTTGAATAAACTGCTATGTTTATTTCCAATTTTATTGTTGATTGTGTTAATATCCTACTGATATTATCTAATATCTGTAATTATTCCTGCTTGGTAAGATCCTGGCAATAGAGGGGAACAAATCCAGCCTATGCAGATGCTAGGTTCAGAGGATATCTCCCCAATATTTTTGAAAGGAAATATGTTTTTAGTACTCACCAACATGAGATTTAAATTTTAAGTAATAGTTTTTTAATTAAGTAAGAAGTAACAACAAAACACAAATCAATTGAATCAAAATAACAAAGCATTAAAATGGATTTAGCGATTGTAGACATTTGTGATTAAAGATGAAAATATACTTTTTTAATCAAATATTCCCTACCTCAATTCTTCTCTAACTCCAAAGAAAAAAGGTCTTAGATCCTTTTGTTACTACCTCACCGCCCTTATTCTTATCTCATTTGGGCATATAAAATTGACAGTAGTGAACATAGATTTGAATAAAGCTTTAGTCAGGTAAAAATTATTAATGTCACCTTGGGTTAATTTTAAAAATTTTGATAAGTCAGAGATGTATTAAAAATTTGCCAAGTTGAAATCAAGACTGGTGTGTAAAACATGTAATTCTAAAAACACACGTTAGTTTATGGAATTTCATATAGTTTTGTATTTAATTACTGTCAGTAATAATACCTTTCAATTCAGACGTATGAGAAATGTAGACAAAAATATATAAAAACCTCTATTAAGTGTTCTATTATTTATGAAAAGCCGATCAATATTGATTTATAATCAGTAATGATGTTTGGAAATACATTATTATTTATGAAATAAAAGTTTATGAAGACTGTTCATCAATTGGTATTTAGTTTCGTTTGAATTCCTTTCTTTGTTTTGTTTTTTCATAGACATCCTAGTATGATTATTCAAAGTTACTAAGTGCTATTGAAATTTTCTCTTTTTGACTTCTTGTTATTATTATTTTTTTTAATTATTAAAGAATTTATGACATTTACATTTAAGAATTTAATTTAAGAAAAAGATAATCATTTGTAAAAAGTTTTTTTAAAATATCCCAGCCTAGCAGGTAGAGAAATGGCAGCTGTAAAAAGTTTATTAACTTCTTCCATTTTGCCCTTTTGTACTAAGGACTATTACATTAATTGTATCTTTGGAATCGTTTATCATTATTTTTTAATATTGACCTATCAGGGTTAATTTTTTTGCATTATTTTAATATTTAATGGTCAACAGTGAAAAACCATAACCTTCTCCGCAATGTAATTTGCTTCTGAAAATACCAGAAGATCCACTCTTCCGTTTTAACACTATTCTAATAACATTTATGTGAACTATATTATAATAATATTCAATTCTTCAAAGTGAGAATGTTAAGAAGCATAACTATGCTGAATACAAGTTCCTTAATTGTACCAGTGTTTAATATATAAACAGATATCATGTTGTCTCTATCATTTTAATATCTTTTATAAACAGAATTTTTATATTTTTAAAGATTTATAGCTATTAAATAGAAAATCATAAAATAAACTTTGCTTTCAGATTAAAATAGTGAGGTATAAAATATAGTCCAAACCAGCACACACAATTATAATCTATTATTCAAAATATGATCCACGTTTAATATGAAATTGAACTGCTAGAATCATGTAAAAATATGTAAATTATCATTATTGGATTACCTTGCATTCATTGTTTCTACATCAAACCAAAGTTGTGTGAAATTTAGGTATGTTTGAATAATGTATGTTATTTATTAGTGGCTTGTGTTATAATGGATATCAGACTGTTTTATTCATCAAATTATCAGATTAATGGTATTATATCTTATTTTCTTAACATGTGAAAGGATTAGGTATTAGTTAATTTTGCATTTTAGAATTCTATTTTTACTGTAAAAAATGGAAAGTAACCTAAATTTTCATTATAACAATTACTTATTTTTGTACTGATAGATCTGAGAAAAGGTGTTGATTTCAGGTCTGAGCAAAGAGCGATGGTTCTGCCAATGTGGCAGGCGATTCATATCAGCTGGACATCTGCATTCACATCAGAGACATGAATGTGGGCAACAGTTCTTTTGTCCACTTTGTGGAAGGAAGTTTTCTACCAAGAAAAACATACGTGTTCATATAAAGAAGACACATCAAATATCTTTTATCGAAAGATAGAAACTAAGCCATTTTTGTTTCACAAGTTGAACTTATGCTGATCTGAGTTTGATCATTGAACGAGGTACTCCTGCAAGGAACATGCTTAACTCATTATAGATTCTCATATGTAATGATAAATTTTATTATTGTCATCATTGGAATTGAACTTTTGTTATTAGTAAATTTACATTGTTAGCATCAAAATTATTCACTAAAGTTACTCATTTATTTCAGGTACTGAGAGGAGTGGATTAAGATTTTATTGTGATTGTGGGAGAAAGTTTATATCCATCTCTCATCTTCGATCACATCAGAAACACGAGTGTGGAAAAACTTTTGCTTGTTCAATCTGCGGTAAACATTTTAAGACCCGAAAACAGATCCCATTGCATGTCAAAATGGTACATTTTGATATAATTAGTAAAACTGGGTCTAAATTAGATTCTTAAAGTTACGAATCTAAAATTATAAAAATCGTAAGAAATTTAGTTAAGATTTATTTCTTGTTTAATTATAAAATAGTAAATAACTCTGATCGAGTTAATGATAATTTATAATTCAATGAGGTCATATATTCCTAAAAGGCTGATTTTCTGTTGGTGGCAAAGTACTTTTCCAATTTTCAATAAGAAAATATTAAAATTTTCAATTTTATTCATAGAATAGCAGTTAAATAGATTGGACTATTGCTTTATTTTTTGAGAGATTAAAATAATGCTCTATTATTATTTTTTTATTTTTTTTTTAACCATGCTAAAGGTATATCTTTTATTGTATTGAAGTTATGCCTAATTGAAAAAAAATGGTGGTGTACTTATAATTCTTTCTTAAAAGCTCCTTTGAATATTTATATTTGTTTTCAAATATCTGAGGCCTGAAAAAGTTTGTAACTCTAAGAAGTATCTCTTAAAGTTAGATCAGCAAACATTTTTTTAATCTATCTTGAAATAATATATTAAATAATCAAAAAATTAAATTGTAACTGGAAATAAATATTTTAAATAATTAGACTGAAAATAGAACTTCATTTACTACTGGGTTTCAACTTGCCTCTTCATATTCACATTGTTTATTGTTTTAAATACAGAAGTAGATTGCTCTACATCCCAAATGGGGACAAAGCCATGCATGTCCTGTCTTACATCAATCAAGGAATATTATTTTTTAAAAAGACCTGTTTTAAAAATATTTAACTCTTTGTTATTTTCATATGATCGCAAAAAACATGAATTTAAATTCAAACATAAGAGTGTTTGATTTGTTTAACAGTACCAAAGGTGCTCTCACATGACTTCGAAAATAGTAATAACAGTTAAATAGAAATCTATTGATGATCACGTTAAGATAATACATGCTTGTTTATAATTCATTTGTAATTCTAATTCATTTTATTACCTCCTAGATTTAAGTAATTTATTTCGACTTGACTGATTGCTCTTTACTAAATCTAAACCAATTTGTCCATCCTTGTCATTTGCCCTAAACCTTTTTTGATGGAGAATGATGAAATCAACTTCCCCTCTTATCTTCAACTTCCCCTCTTATCACAACTGGGGCAATATAACGTTTCCCTGGCTCTCTTCCCCCTTTTTTATTTTACTTTAAACAGTGAATTATTTCTTTAGCTTAGCATTGTTTTTCCCCAAATTCACATATAATTTTTCTTCTTGAACTAATAAAATAATAATAATATTCTTAGAGGTCAAGAGCTTTAAGATAAAGATTGTTTATTCTTCAAATAACTGGTGTATGAAGTAATCCCATTCTAGTTGGAAATATTTTGTTTAAGATAATCGATTGGATTTTTAATGAAATATGGTTCTTTTACTTTTTCTGGAGCACTTAAGTAGTGTTCGAAAAGGTAATTAATTAATTACTATTTCTTTACTGAAAATTATATTATATTATATATATATATATATAATTAAAAATAATTAATTTTTTTATAGGAGTAAATCAGATATCATCTGATATCACCAATGAAATATTGATTTGTTTATATCAACTTTTGCTGAAGAAATATCGCTGAAATGTATAAAGAACCTCGATTTAAGTTTAAATGCTATTTTTGTTATTCACTTATTAAAAATTATGTATGATATAGTTGAGCATTGTTAGAACTACGAGTAGGAGATGAAGGTCAGGAAGAAGGGGATCCATCCCGATAAAACAACTCAAAATTTATATTTGTTCCTGCCTTACATTATTATATACCATCCCCTCTCCTGACCATCACTTCCAACATTTTTTTTAAGACTTTAACGATGTATTATAAAAATACTATCAATACTATCAAATATGACTGTAATAAAGGCGATTTAATTTGAATTAATAGTTGTTTTAACTGATTAATATCCTGAATATCCAATTTTTTTTTCCAATTCTGAAAAATTCAATAAAAATCAGAAGAAATGAATATTTTAGTAGTACTTTTTTAAAAAAACAAAAATATATAAAAAAATCAATAAAAAACGTTACACTTGTTACAATATTGCTATAATGACATAAGGCTTGGCTTATTGTGTGAGTTATAAAATTTTTGTTTCTTTAATTCTTTTTATTAATGTTTGGGTGAAAATTTTGCATAAAACAGCATGAATGATATTCAATGATACTCAATAAAAACCATCTCCATATTCACCTTCACCACACCAGGAAACCACTGTCAGGGCATTTTTTTGCATGGGTCAGGACGCCTGTGTACCAAATGAGGTCTTTATTAAGTCACTGCTTGGCCTTTCCTTTCTTGCTTCAGTATTTTTCTTATTTTCTTAAACCAGCACTCCAGCTTTCACAATTAATAATTATAAGATCACCAAGGTTTCCAGAGCTGATTTCTTTTGAAAAGTGTAGTCCCATTTTTCCTCCTCCTTAATTACATCAGGGCTACTGAAAAGTGCATCTTGCGCTCTTTCATCGACAAAGATACCCTAGGGTAGGATGATTGAAGCTGGCTAGAAGTTGTGCCTATGTGCCTGCTCACTTGCATTGTATTAATTCATTAAATAAAAAAATATGGCAGTTGTTTCCTATAATGTGGGTTTGTTGTCCTAGTTTAATATTTGTAATTATTATTATTATTAATTTTTTTTTCATTGTAATGATCCATATGTTTATCAATACATAAAAATATTTTTATATCAAAATTATGTCTTAGTTCTTTGCTCTTTGTTATATTTATTTCTTATCCTCAGAAATATCAGTGGACGTGGAATATAAATGATTTTACTTGTGCGACTAATGTCAAATCCTAAAATTAATATTATGGAACCCATCAATTAAGGAATTTTGTATTCTATATTTATTAAATTTGCTGGTCAAAATGAATAAGTGAAAATCTACACCAGGCATGAAAAAATGAAAATAAACTTTAAAAAATGAAAAAAGTTTTGAAAATTAATAATTTAAATTAATAAAGTTTTCTCTACCATTTTTAATTTAAAAAGGACGTGGTAGAAGCCCCTTATGTATTAAATATATAAAATATTTAATTAACCCTAAGCATTTTCTACGATTATCTTAAAATGATAATGGTGCAACTTTTTTTTTTAATAAGAAACTTTTTGGGGACAGTTTTGGTAGATACTATCAATTTACTTTCCTATTTCTTTCTCTACTATACTTTACTGTAAACAGTCAGTATAATCTAAAAACTGATGTATACTTTTGATAAAGCTATTTTTTATTAAGTCAATATTTCATAAAACATTGAAACTGGAATTGCAGAATTCTCATTCTTAGTGGCGGTAACGTAGATTGTTAAACAGAATTCCATTTTTGTTTTGTTGAATTCCATGAAATTGAATATCTGCATTAATAAAGTTGTTAATATTTTAATATATTTGTCTTCATGACAGATTTATAAATGTAAGGTTGTGATTTTGTTTATGAGTTAAGTATTAAAATAAAAGTAATACCTACCGCAATAAATCAACTGAAGCTTTTCATTCCATGTTAAAATGTTTGACCACACCAGTAATTAACAATCTATGCCTTAATGATGATAAGTCCTTAACTTTTATTATTTTGATAAAAGAAAAAGTATATTTATTGCAACTAAATTAAAGCACGTATTTAGTATATATTTAAATCACATATTTAATGATTAATTAATACTAAATTATACCTTTAGTATTAAATAATTAAAACTTTAGTATTTTATTTCAATAAAATGCAAGGATGTCTAATTTATACTGTTCCATGTTCCTTGTCAAAGTTATGATTTTTTTTTCAAAACAATATTTACATATGGTTATTTAATATGGTTATATAATGTCAGTCAAGGTAAATCATTACATTTTCATAAAAGAAAAACAAAGTTAATCGATACATAAAATAATTTTAATTTTATCTTCTTTAACTTTATCTCAGTTAAAAAAAAGTTTTATATTTTACATAGTAAATATCATTAATTTTGTTTCTTTTATCTAAAATTTACCAATGTTTCTAATGGCCGAATTATTTTTTGGGTTTATAATACATTGATTTTGTTTATATTTAGCTTTTAATATTATCGGAACATTCTGAAATGTTAATCTTATTTACTTAGATTTTCCAAAAAAAAATTGTTTTAATTTTTATTTTACTCAAATTAAAAGTAATCTAATCGTCAAGCGGAACTCACGTGATTTAGTTTTATTATTACCATATAGTGGACTTTTTTACTGTAAGTAAATTTACATTTCTGATGTACACATAATGAATACATTCAGACTACAAATAAATAAAGTATTTTGTTGTGAATTTTAAAGCATCAATCTACTGAACATCAGTTATTTATCCTGGCTTAGAAATTTCATTTGCTTTGTAATATTAATCAATGGCATGTACTGCGGAATTTCTATTTAATGTAAATTTTTTGCTGCTTATTTTGCTTTTCGAAAGGTAAGAAACATTTTTTTCCCATTTTTTCGTTCTTTTTTTTTTTAATTTCAAAACCTTAAAGCATTTTTTCTTTGCTTTTGCACGTTACACTTATGGCATTATACTCCTTAGCAAAGATTCATTATTGCTATTAATTTTTACTGTACTTATTCACAGGATTTTTTGGGCAATGGGGAGCATTTCTTCCATATGTTTGTCAATCATGTGGTCGTTGTTATGCCCGCAAATCCTCATTGATACAACATGGGAGGTATGAATGTGGAAAGAAACCTCAGCAGAAATGTTATCTTTGTCATCGCAATTATCATCAAAGAAGTACTTTATACAGGCATCTTAGGAAAGTACACAAGCTCTGAAATTACTACTCTAATTTGAAATTATACAATAATTATAATCTAGTCAAATCTGGTCAATCGAGGTGTAAAAGGAAATTATTTTTCCTGATAAATTATATAATGGAATTAGTATTAGTAACTAAATAACAAATTGAAAAGGTTTTATTTCTCCAAATCTTTTGTAGAACTGATATTTGTTTAATGGCTGCCACATTGAGGAGACTATTTTTAAATATCTTTAGCACAGGATAAAACAGAATGATAGCCAGGCAAATAACAATATATTTATAATAAAATATATACAGCATAGTTGCCGGTAAATACTTATACACCAATTGATTACATATTTTACAACTATACTTACATGATTTCTGTGCTTGTTATTGTAATGGAGTAATAATGTTTTTACCTTATAATTTTTTTACCTCCAGTTTTTTAGTTACTACATATATAGAAATAGTATGTAGTATAGAAAAGGATTGAGGATGCCAAGGCCCATTGATGGGCTATAGAACTATGAAAGAAGAAGATGTAATATAGGACTAGAATATTCCCAGATAATTTTATGGGAATGTTGTTTACATTTTTTTTTCTCAGTATACTCTCAATTTTAGAAATGCTTACAAGAAAATTGAATCGGTCCTGAAATTGATGTGAAGGATTGTTAATAAAAAAGTTTATTTTTTTGCAATTTAATATCTTTTATAAAAAAATTTAAAAATTAAAATCTGTATGTAATTTTACCTTAAAATTATCAAAAGAATTTCTTGTGAGATTATAAAAAGGAATTAATGTGGCAGTGTTACTTTGTGTTTAAAGTGTCTAACATAAATAATTTATTTATTTTTGCATTGATTGATTACAATTATTGTTTTGTTTTTTTAAAGTCTATAATATTTTATATAAATAGTTTAATTCAAAATATTTTTTATAGCTTTAATATGAAGAGTTCGAAGTTAAGTTTTTATTATACATATATTTAATATAAATGAAATATCTATTAATTGTTATTTCCTTGAGAAGTTGTGATTTGTTAAATCAGTTTCATATTTTGAAGCTAAGAATATTTATTTTACTGTTTTAAAGGCATACATTATATTGACAATAGTCATTATTGTTAAAATTACATTTTGATAATCTGTGATTTTTCTAGTACATATAAACATATATCTATACAATGTAGCTTAATGTTTTAACTAATAAATTTATAGTTCTAATTTAGTTGTCATTTTAAATAATTAATCACACCTATTTTCCTTTCTGGTTTCGTTGTTTTTATACATAAAGTCTTCGATCTTTCTTTATCCAATTGGTGAAAAAATATTTATTGCAAGTTTTCTTTAAAGCATAGAAAATGAACATATTTCCTTGTGATCAGTATTTGATGGTCTTAAGACATTTACTAACTAGAAACAATAAGATGTGATTCTTGTTCTTAATTAGACAAAAGGAAAAGAAAATGTTCTGAGAAGTTCAAAACTGGTCCATAAAAGTAGATTTACTAATTTCTTAAAAGATGATATGATAGAAACATTGAACATATGACATCTTTTGAACCAACTTGAAGTAGTGTTCTATATTGGAATGAGGTAATCTCTCTTTTTGGACTGTTGATGTTAAGTGTACTGTCCTTAGCCAGTATTAATGTATTGTTATATTTTTCTGTACTAATAACAATTATATCGACCATTATTAAATTTCTGTTATCAGGATAAGATTTTGTTTTGAAATAATTATTAATATCGTAATAATTTTTTTAAATGTTTTTGTTTTTTGGCTATGAATCTTCGTTCTGATTAACCACCTCTTAACCTACAGTTTACCTAATACACTATTTATAATTGATTTCTTAGTTGTTTTATTTGTGAAATTACAAATTAATGACATTAATATCAATTTAAAAAAATGAGTTAAAGCTTAATGATCAAATATCATATTTTATATATGTTATTTTGTAATTTTTTTTAGTCAGCATCTTGGTCAAAAGCAATTCAGGTTAAAATTTATTTTGTGGTGGATTTATTTAATGAATTTTGACTTTCCTACTTAAGTTAGAATAGATTGATTACTTGACGGACAAGCTGTCCTATTTGCTAAAGTACCTAAATACTCCTACTCTTTGGAGGCTCATTTTGATTTTTTGTCATCTGATCATTCCCCAATGAACTTTAAAATAAAATATATATTTACTTCATATAGTCTAAAAGCTATATATGCATAAGTTATTGTGATTTCAGCTTGAAGATGAATCAGTTTGTGAGTTACTTCAATTTACATATCAAAATGAAGGTAATGTTTGCAATAAAGTTTGTTTCAGGTTGATAAATAACTGGAATTTTATAACTTTAGATAACATTGATGAAGTAGGATAAATATTTTAACAGTTTATTCAAAATGAACTCAATGGCCCATGATGGCTCCAGGTTATAGTAAAGAGTTTTTCGAAAAACACTCTGTTAGTTGCATATTTTCTATTCTGTCGATTCATTTGTATTAATATGCTCATTCAGTGTTCCTGGTTGATTCTAAATGATCTGATGTAAGATTTGCTTAGTTTTGATTAAAAAATCACCTATTTTCTTTTCCTGAACTAATTAGTTATCCTAGACAGTACAAGTTTTTCTATTATTGCATTTACTTTTATTCAAAACTGGCATTTATTTATATTAGCCTTTTGCTAAAATATTATAGATTTATTTATAAACATAAATCTGCTATTTTGTTGTTTTTTCCTTTAGCTAATGTCTCCAACTCTATCTGGTATTCTTCTTTTTGGAAATTTTACTTTAGATGTATACTTCAAAGGGGGTTTGCATTTTGAATTTTCATAGTCTCGCTCCCAAATTATTCACCAAGTACCATACAAACAAATAAACAAAAATAAATAGTAATATATTCGATTCTGACTGCTTAAAAATTCATATGATTAACATTCTTATTGTCTATATTTCTACTTTACAAGATAATTGGTTTAGATTCTGACTATATGTTAATTTTTTTTCTCAATATAATCTTTACTAAACATTTCTTTAGCGTTAATTTAATTTAATATTTTAAAATCATTTTACCTTTATAATTCGAAATTATTTTTAAATTGAATGTTTTTCCTGAATTTAATTAAATTCAACTTCAATCTTTTAATTTTCTTTAAAATATGTACCAAATTTTTAATAAGTTCAAAAATTAATCAATGTTTAATATGAAAATTAATAAGTTTTTCACATAAACCCCTATAAAAGAATAATCATACAAAAACGTACAAACATTTTTTTAATTTTACAACTATGTGAAAAACATATGTCATTAGTGGGTGTATTAAACTTTTTTTAAATTGATATTGTTCTGTTTTGTTTTTTTGCAGCTCACTCTCTTTCATTAACAGAAAATGGGCGGGTTTTATGTATTGGTTGTGGTAGAACATACAAATCGAAGCCTAGTTTAGCTGCACACCGTCGCTACGAATGTGGAAAAGATCCTTCATTTCACTGTCAACTTTGCCAGAGAGCTTTCCACCAAAAATCTAATCTGAAAAGACATATGATATTGAAACATTATAAGTAATGATATTAAACATCTACATATTGTTTCAATATCGACCTGGTACATAATACATGCATCACATTTATTATGTAGCTGCTCTTGTGAAGTGATATAGTTTCAAAGATACTTTAGTTTAGTCTTACTATGTAAATAAGACAGAATCTAGTCAGTAAACAGTATTATTATTAATTAAATAATTTTCAGATACCAATTCAATACTTTTATCAAAAAATGTACTTCTTAAGAAATGTATGTGCCATAAAGTCACATGTAATACAAGTCTTAGTTTCAAATAAATAACTATTAATATGTTTTTTACTTTTTTATATTATTTAGAATGTTTGATGTTATCTAATATTTATCTATGAAAATACAATATTTTGATACAATTCTATGCATGCCTCCAAGCATTTCTATTTTTAATTCATTAGGCCTGCTAATGAAATTCTTTTCACTGTAGATAACTTTAATGATGAGTTTTACCATGATTTTAAATGAAAATGTCTTTTTTAACTTATTTCCTTGTAAAGTTGCTCAAGGCTGAATTTTTTTTCTCTAAGAATATTTCATATTTCCATTCTCAAACTTACTTAACCAGGTAAATGAATCGGACTGCTCAGATGTTTTATTAAATAGTACTAATATTCCTTAACCAACTAAAATAGAACCGGAGTGTTATGATTAGTCAACAATTTTTTTAATTTTTAGATCTTTATTATTAATAATAATTATAGCAAAAACTGTTAGTTGTGTTATTATTGTCATTGGTCCCTATTAGTTAGGGCACTTCTCTTTCTTGAATTATATACTGAAAACATTTTATAGATATGTTATATCCCTTCAAAGTCATGAGGAACACCAAATGTTAAAAGGAAAAAAACACCTATGTAGTTTTATTTAAAGATTGAACCTATTTTAAGTAATATTTTTTTCTCTAAAGAGTCAAATCTTCTTGCCAATCAAAAAAAGTAATTAAAGATAATTATTGATATCTCGATTAACTATATCCCATGTTTATGTTATTTATAACTTTGAATTTCATGTGATGCAGCTGTACACGTTTTATTATATATGCTTTTTTTTAAATCTATTTAAAAAAAATTGTTTATTCCAACATTGTTATTTATAATTTATTGAAGCTAAAAGAAAATTAAAAATAAACTGATGTTGGTTCTGTAAATTGTATAGATGACAGAAGATACGTATGTGATGCTTGTGGTCGATCTTATAAGAACAAGAGATCTTTAACATCCCATGAAAAGATCGAATGTGGCAAAAACCGAAGGTACTTCTGCCAGTTTTGTTCCAAAGGATTTTATTACAAGAGTAAACTTAAACATCATGTGGTACTGGTACATTTCCACTAAAATAATTGTTACAGATAGTAATTTTAAGAACATAATAGTTTATTTTACTATCTTTTATAGTAATTTGGAATTTCTTTTTTTAAATAATTTATTAGTACTTTTGATTCTTTTGGGATAATGGTAAGTAATATTCAATTTATTGGCTCTTCAACGTTCTCAACATGCATAATGTTACTCCTTGGTGGTGCCAGAGTACAAAAATAAAATAAATTCTTTCATTCATCTTAATTAAATTTGTAAGGATTATTCTTGATCTGATACCCAAGGGATCTTGTCTCCTGAACCCTTAATTTGCCAGACATTCTAAATAAATTTATCTAAAAGTTATCTTAGATTCCATCTTAACTAGGGACTCCATCCTCATAAAAACTGAAACAGTTAGACATGACTCAATGGCTTCAGCAATTAATGCTAAAAACATCAAATTTACTAAAACATAGTCACCTTCTTGACTGCCTTTAGAACTGTTTGATTGTATAGAATATATTCCTCATTTCCTCTTGCATCCAATACCTACATTCTTCGATATCAATTTATTAACCCACTTAAATCTTACTTTCATATCCCTTTCCAACAATCATCAATAGAGTTTCAAAAGAAAATGTTATAATCTGCATATCTTAAAACTCATAGGTATGAATGATAGTGGTACATAAATAGTTTTTAAATAAGTGATTCCTATGTCATACTTATTTATCATGCTACTATATATTCTTATTAAGTTGTATAATACGCATTTGCAAATTTTAATAAAAAGAATTAAATATTTTTTTTTCATTTGTGTCTTATACCCTTTAGAAAGTGAACACCTAGAAAATTTCAATGGAGTTTCTCTTAAGCAAAGTTTATTTTGATCAAATTACTCTTGAATAATGTCCACGAAGGAATATTTGCATGATCTATTTTTAGCTTAGAACATCAATTCGAAATCTTTATATACATTTAGCATTTGGCTAACCAAATAACATGCATCTAAATGCAATGATTATTTTAATTTTTCGGTAGTATATGTAAGTTGGAATGCATTGTTGAAATAAAATTATTCATTTCTTTTTGTAATTTATAACATTTATATCTATTTAATATCTTATAACAATTTATAATTGTTAAAATAGCTGTTTAAATTGAATGGATATATGTTGAAAAGAAATCTATTCTCTTATGTTAGGGAGGGATTTCTTAGTATTACTACTGATTGATTTTATTCTGTATTTTTCTTTTCAACATAAAAGATATTACACTCTGAAAATATTTAATCAAATAATTTCTTGCATATGTAGCATTAAACCATTTACAATGCCCCTAAGGAAACATTTTTTCAACTCTATTAATGTTATAATGTTACAATCATTTGCAAACTTATGTCACACCATTTCATTATTTACTGAATAGAAAAATTACAAGTGATTTAATAAAATCTATAAGGATATAATTTGTCAAATATAATACAGTTCCTATCTCTATAATTTATTGATATTTTCCCTGATTTTTTTTATCTATCAGGACCTTTTATAAATGGAATAATAATTGAAAAATCAGAGCATTTTGAAAGGGAGAGGAGTGGCCATTGTTGGTTTTCTATATATCTTTTGATGCAAAAGGGACAAACCAAAGTTGGTCCCTTGAACAGGTGAATTATTTAGACTAGAAAGTTTTCTTTCTGTAGCCTTTTTTTTTTTAATTGCATCTATTTGTCTTTTGTTATATTTATATTCCTTATTAGATAGTTATTGATTCGTTGGAGATGCTTATATATTATTGATTTTTTTAAATAATTTATTTATCACTAATTAATGATATCTGAATTGTATAGATATAAGAAGATTTGTGTGTAACACATGTGGTCGGTCATATAAGAACAAGAGATCCTTGTCTTCACATAAGAAAATAGAATGTGGTAAGCTCCCGAGGTATTATTGTAATCATTGCCCAAAAGGATTTTTTTATAAAAGTAAACTTTTGCTTCATGCTGTACAACATTATCCAGTATTAAAACAATAATTTATACACTTTTAATTATTTATTAAATATGTTGTTCATAATTTTATGTATTTTTTTCAGTTGTATTTTTTCCAAAAAACATTTAGAAAAAAACTTATTATTTTTTTAAATGTAATATAGTATTTTAAAAGTACATACTTCATATCCTGTATATTCATCCTTAAATCTAAAAATATCCTGCATTGAGCATTAACTTTATGAAATTCAATTTAAATTTTTTTGTTTTATTGTTAGATGTTATAATTTTTTTAATATTTTTAAATATTTTATTTGAAAAGAAAAGATATGACCAGGACCAGGACTCGAACCCGGGTTTCCCACCTATCCATCATGGTGCTTAGCCACCTCAGCCATCCTGATTCGCTTCTTTGTCAGACATATCCTTTCTTTTCACTGATCTTATATCTTTGTGTTCTCGCAATTTGCGATGTATTCACAGGGAGAATGTTCTTTAAACATTACATTTATTTTTTTTGGATCTTGTTGAATTACATCATTATATGTTATTATAATTTATTTCTCTTATTTTATTGTTAGATGTTATAATTTTTTAAGTCAAATAAAAGATTTAAATAACAATAGGCTATAATATTGACTTATTAGATATTAATATTAATTTTAAAGAAATACCAATATGATTTTGAAGTTTAATAAAAACTTGTAAATATTAATAAATATAATTGTTCAAATTTTTCCATGAATCCAATGTGCTTTTTTTTTTATTTAGTTGAAGTTGATTTATTATTCAACTTTTAAAATATTTCTATTCTTTCCTTAAGAAGGAATAAAGTTACTCTAAAAAAATAATAGGTTGTATTACCTGGTGATTTGATAAAGTAATTATTTGAAACAAAATGTGAAATATGCTACTAATGATGCCTTTTTAACTCATTGACTAATTTTTTTTAACATACTTGTACTTTAATCTTTGAAGGAGATGTGTCTGCTTTTTTAATATTCATTAAAATGCTGTGAACATACATACTTTTTATGTTTAAATATTTATTGATCTATATATTTGCTGTTCTGTGATACTATAATTTTCTATATTTATTTTTCAATGTCATTAATTCTGTTATGTTTCTTTTCTTCATATGTTGATTAGATTAAAAATCATATATGTACATATAATATATAATTTTTATTTTTAAAATTTATTTTTGTACTATTATGACTGTAATTATATATTTTAGGTATACATTCAAAATATCCTTGCTATAGTTGTGGGCGTACTTACAAACATAAAAGTACATTGATGACCCACATTCGCGAAGAATGTGGAAAGGAACCTAGTCTGCATTGCCATTTATGCACTAAATCATTTACTCGCAGGTCAAGTTATAAGAGACATATGCTTATGATACATGGTAATTTATGATTCTAGAAGTTAATTGTTCAAAAGTTTTGTGATTTCTTTCTTTACAGGAGAAAAGTAATGCAATGTATAATTTTATTTAGGTTATTTTTTGTGTATATGCTTAATGAAAAACTTATAATTAAAGAAGGTTTTTTAAAAGAAAGAGCTTGATATTTATTACTAATATAATCATCAGCTAGTTTAAAGAAAGTGGGTACTAAAAATAGAGTAAAAATCTCGCAGTTGACCGTGATCTAGGACAAATCACTCTCTACACAACTGTTCTGCAAGGAACAGTGCAGTATCTACATGTATCGAACCCAAGATCCATAGGCTTTTGTGGCACAGGTATTTTTTCTGTTAGTTAAAAGAAATATTTGCTTATCATTTTTTCTTGACAAGGTTTCAGCAAAAAATTGAGTGCTTTTTGTTGTAACTACTTTGGATTGCTGTCAAAATAATTTCATTTTGTTTATATATATATATATATATATATATATTTCAATTGTCCATCAATTTAAAAAAAAATTGTCATAATTTTTCCAATCTTAGGCAAACATAAATAAACATTAATAAAGAAATTGGTTCTCAAATAATCATTTCTCAATCCTATCGAATTCAGTAATAGCTCTTAGTCATTGGTTTCATATGATTTATTTTTTTTTCGTTAAAATAAAACTGCTGAAATATTAATTATTTGTTGATTAGAAATTATAAATAAAAACTAAAGATGGTTACTTTTTTGTTCTCTTAGTTACCCTCTTATTTTGAAGTTTGAGGATCTTTGTCTGGAGTTTATTAACTATTTTTAATTATTAATTTGATGTTATTTTTATTTTATTCTATTTAATTTTAATTTGTTATCTGATTTCAAGTTATCAAATTGTTTTGTCATTCTGTAAATAATCATATTAACAAATAATCTCATTTATCCCAAGAGAAAAAGTTTTTTTTTACCATAAACTAAAAATGATTTTTAAAATGTTAAATTCCTCAAAATTACTATTGTAAACTGTTTGTTATTAAGAAACTCTTGTTAAAGACAGTGCTTTTTTTGTTGTTATTTTTACTGTGTTTATTCTATAAATTTGTATTTTATCTCAGAAGTATTTGATTAATAAAATACTTATTATTTCAATTTTATTTTTATTTTTATTATCATTAAAATATGGTAAATTAAAGTATACAATACTTAAAATGAATGTATATTTTCTAATTACATATCCAATTAAGTTTTAGTCCATTTATTCTCACTACTTTATTAATAATTACAGATTACACTAATAAAGCTAATTTCTAGTTTTGCTTTATATTTGGAAACCTACTAATCAAATCATTGAGATTTCTCATTTTCTTTTAATCCTCTTCTTTGCCCATAAGCTGTACACATTTTAACAGAAGTAGCATTTAATGTATGGAATTTCTTAAAAGTTATCAATTGCTAGAAAATAAGTTACTCCTTCGTTATGTATCTGATGAAGAAATGTATTGAAGCTTGAGAAGAATTAGAGTGTGTCAAATTTTTGATTTATCATTTATCATTACATGCCATGCTGCATTTTTTATTTAGACAATAAAAAATTACCTGCTAACCAATAAATACATGTATGATATAAAATTTCTGTGATTTTTTCTTATAGGTTGTTGTTAATTGTTTCAGGTTCTCAAGTTGAAAGATATTGGTGTTATACTTGTCACAGGTCATATAAACACAAGTGCCATCTTTCTAGACATAAGAAAGTTGAATGTGGAAAACTGCCTTCTTTTCAATGTCAATATTGTCACAAGCGTTTTTTTTATAAGCAGCATATGAATCGTCATGTTCTCTTCAGGCACTAATTTTATTTTAAGACCATTTAATTAATTTTGTTATTTATTACTTGTTATTTAAAATAAATCAGATTTACTTTTACTTTTTACAAAATGTCTCTTATTTTTTTACCGACTTAATATATATTTACTGCACTATGCAATTTTTTTTTTTTAATGAGAGAGGGTTCACGTTTTTATTTTATTTTTGTATAAAGGAGAAGTATGGTTTTATACTGTAACTTGTAATTGATTAACAGAAAAAACCTGTATTATTTTTTTCAGATAATGTTATTTAATTATTTTTTTAAATAATATTTGTCTACAAAATTTTGTTTATCTTATCATTCTTCTTAAATTATTTGTATTTCACAATTTAAAGTGAAATTATTTATGTTTAATTACTACCTACATCATGGTTAAAAATGGATAATCAAAAATTATATTAATTTGCTAGTGATTTTCACTTGGATCAATTTAGTAATACTAATAAAATTGTTTAAATAGAAGAACGCTTCATGTGCAGTGACTGTGGAAGATCATATAAGAGAAAGCAAGGTCTTAATCAGCATAAAAAATATGAATGTGGAAAGAAGCCCACTTTTGAATGCGAGATTTGTGGAAAACGTTTTTACTACAAATCAACTCTTAATACTCACAGCATTACCCATCTATCCCTGAAGATACATATTTGATAACTTTTTAGTAATAGATAATTGTTATGCATAAATAAAAAAGTAATTCATTTATATTTTTACACATAGATATTTAATAAACGTGGTTTCCTTCGAAAACTTTTTGTAAATAAAATTTGCTATTTAAAAGCTCTTGTATTATTAGTAAGTTTGGCTAAAAATGCTTATCCCAATCAAATGTTTATGAAACATTTTCTAGGTATGTCTAGAATAATCACTGAAAAAAATCGGGTAAGTTCAACTTGCAATTTTGTATTTTTTTTATAGTTATGCAAAAAATTCATGCTGACAGTATTAGTGATTTAATTTCAATAACAAAATTATGTTTAAAAAAAGTGGTTGGTATACCTGTGTGTGCTAGTTCAGAAGCCATAAATACTGAAGTCAGCCTGGTAATTGATGAGTTTAATGCTTAGCTATTGGAAAGCATATCTCCATTGGGTGAGGGTTCATCAGGTCTTCTTGGTATAGGAAACATCCTTAGTATAGACTCAGTGATTCTATGTATGTATTAGCAAGTATATGTCTATATGTATGTATTAGCAAGTGTATGTATATATGTATGCATCAGCAAGTAACACTTAAAAATTATAGGCTCTGGGCAGCGACGGCTGTAGCCAATGTTGCGCCCGTGTGCAATCGTGACCTAGGCGGCCACTAGTAGTCACGCAATTAAAATTAAAAACACTTACAATTATATTAGGTGTTACAAAAAAAACAACAAATCTCCTAAAGAGGTGAATGTGCCCATGAAAGTAAACAAATTTTGCTATGGGATCAACATAAAATGAAATTTTTTGAGAACCTGTGAGGCCTCTCGGAGACCCAGTTCCTGTGTGCACCGCACACAAGATAAAACCGGTCCTGCATCTGGGAAAAGGAAGCCATCAAATGTAAAATAAAAACCTGTAAAACTACAACCCATGAAGGGTCTTAGGTTCAATACATAGTAGAGACTGTATAGTTTCTAGGATAACGGTTGTGAAATTTAATTTATCTTTTAGAAACTCTCTCATTGGGGATCTAGAGGTGTTTAAGTTTTAAGTGTTTGGGTGATTCACAGTCCTGCGGTAGGAATTGTCAGTAGAGAACATTTACTACTTTTTAGATAGGTTTAATTTACTTAGGGTGCTTACATAATAAAATAATAACTTAGAAAATTAGTATTAAAGTCAATTAAATTTAAGATAAAATTTTGAAAATGATCTGGATCATTGAATTATGATCATTGATCATTGATCCGAGTCACAGTTCATGATAATTGAAAATATTTCTCTTTCCCTATATATATATTGATTAACACTTATTCTGTTATACAGCAATAATTTCCTCGAAGGGTTCCTGTTGGAGGTAAGATTTAAGACTGGGGGGAATCTTCTACTTTTTGAGATGAATATCCTCATTCTGAGCAATGATATGATCACCAATACTGTTTGAGGTTATTTTGTCCTCAACATTTTTAATGATTAACCTAGGGTTTCTTTCCTTCATTTTTTATATTCGATTCTGTTTGACTTTTTGATAGCTTCTTCAATTTTTGTTAGACCATCCTCTTTGTCAGTGATTACTATCAAAGAACCTTTTTTCGTTTCGGAAACTTTTTGGAATGATATTCCTAACTCTTTAAGATTTACTAACTTTTTGAATTCTTTTCTGATTTCTCACGGTTCTAAATCTTTAAAGGATTTAGAACAGCCTTAAAGGAAGGTGTTTTTTTTACTTTTGTAACGGTGTTTTTGTTACCAGTGAATTATTTGGTCTTGGTAAAGTTAGGTTATGTGCACTACTAGTAGTTGCAGCGTTAATGTCAACTATAGGATTTGATAAGTTTCCTACATATTCTGCAAAATAAGTGGTTGGTATACCTGTATCACCTGTTATTCGATTGCATTACCCACTCTAGGCTTTAGATCCTTCATCAGTGCTCTATAATCTAAAACACCTTTCAATGTTTGAAGAACCAAATTCAACTCAACTATTATTTCAGCCATCTTGCTGGGTATATCTATTACTATCATTTATAAAAGACATTGATTTTGGTCAACTCTAAGACATAAGATGGGCAATTCACTAGTTACCTAGTTTTTCATTTTTTAATTGTAACTTTTTGTATAAATTTTTATTAAGTACTGTCATCGCTAATCATAATGTTCTATATTTATAACTTATTCATTGATGTTTTTAGTTACATAAATTATATTTTAAAACCTTCTTGTGTTTAAAATACTAATTTTGTTCCATTTGGTTTATTTTTATATTTGTTAAATTTTATTTTATTTTATAATTTATGATTACAAATTTCATTTTAATTTTATCCTCACATGTAAATTATCGATTTAGTCAAACTTTAAATTTCAAATTTCTTATATTTTTAACTTATACTAAAATGTATTCTAATGTAATTCTATAAACTGATCTGTAATTATTAAAATCACATGTAATATGCTTATTTAAGCATAGAGCATGTTCTAATATTAATAAACGGTCCCTCTATGGGGGGGGAGAGATAAATATATATACAGTTGTGGTCATAAAAATTGCATCACCTATGAATGTTACCTTTTTGATCCTAAATGTGTAAGCAAATAGCAGGATTGTATTTGTTTACCTACTAGTATTAGAGTGAGATGGAATCAGTGACTCATAGTTTAGTTTTGCCCAGAGTATCAAATATTAAGCACATATTTCTTATTATTATGTCCAATAGACTGAGTTTCAAACAAATATCTAATGAGGGAAAAGTTAAAATAGTGACGTTTGCTGAAGCTGGACTTTCTTCGCATGAGATAGCAAGGAGGGTGTGGTGCAACTACAGAACATTGAATAGACTAGAAGCGGCAAACGCTAGTTGTGGGATGGCACCAGCTCTGAAGCGTGTTCCCCCTCTCCTTTAACCCCCTTGGGCCATTGTTGCCTATTCATTGGGAGTTCAGATGTTAGTTCTAACCACGATCAGGCCATCTTATTGTTAGTACGCTTGTTTGTTTCTATTATTGATTCACTTTCGATATTTTTTACTTCCTTAGTAATTTATATTCGAGTCACTATTGTTGTATAAGTTTAATTACAATATGCCTTGTTGTTTCGCCTTTGGATACTGTACAAAAAAGCCCGATAAACAAGCAGTACCTCCAGTAACATTTCACATGTAAGTTTATTATTCCTTTCATTATGTAAAACAATTTTTTCTCAAAAAATATTCTTTTAGAATTTAAAGAACATTAAAATATCTCATTAACAATTACTTATTAGTTATTATGCTAAAGAAAGAACAATACGTGTTCAATTTAAATAATCGACCCACATCTTTGTTGTGGTTCAATAAAATTGCAAAGCAAACACTTAAACTAGGAAAAAATTGTTTTTATAAAATTAGTTTTTTTCTTTTTAATTTGACTTCGGTATTTTATTCTTTCGGGTTAGCTTACCATCAGAAGAAATTGAACGAAAAAAGTGGGTTCAAACAATAAGAAGAGAGAACTGGAAGCCCATGAAAACCAGCCAGTTGTGCTCCAAGCACTTCAAAGAAGAGGATTTTGACAGATCGTCTCCATTTTACGTAAAACTTAAAAATGGCATTGTCTTGTCAATTTTTGGTAGTTTTCCCGAATACCTGAAACCTAAAGTTACTCAGGTAGTAAATATAGTTTTCAGTTACTTTGAGCACAATAGGTGTATGTATTATTTTTTTTTTAAGGAGAGACAAGCCATTAAAAGGCACACTTCTCCGATTCCACGTGTGAAAAACGCTCGATCCCCCGACAAAAAGAAATTTTAAAAAATGCTAAAATTTGCGGACGACAAGTTGAGTGAATTGACAATAATTAATTGTATCAAACGGAATTGAAGTTCAATGAAAATTGTGACATAATATATGTAAGAAAAAATACCTAATGAATAGTTATAAATTACTAAATATTTAAAGTCCCCATTTAAAACTGTCGTATGAACTTATATGACGAACTACATCCAATATAAAACCTTAAAAATCATTATGCACTCCTCAAATAAATTAAAGGATCAAGTTGTTACATTATTTATTTTTGCCATAAATATATTTTCATATTTTTTTGTTCTCTTGTTTTCCTAAATGGGAAAGCACAGAAAGGTCCCAACAGAAATTAAAAGAGAACTAGAAAACAACCAAAAATATAAAAATACATTATTGACAAAAATAAATAATTTAACAACTTGACTCTTTAATTTTTTTGAAGAGTGTATTGTTTAGTAAATGTTGAATTATTAAACTTATGCAATATAAAAATGTTAGTTTTTATTGTACCTAAATAAATTTAATATGTCATAGATATTGTTTGTTACTCGATAAAAAGATTAATAACATAAAGGCAAAGGCATGAGGCATCAGGGGGTCAAAGGAGTGGGGGAGAGTGTAGATGAGGTGGTGTCGTTCTCACTCATTGGACAAGCCCCGGGTAGCGCTTCTAGTCTATTCAATGTTCTGTGGGTGCAACCAATCTAATGTGGTAAGAATAATAAACAAAAATCTTTCCAATGGATCTACCGAGCGAAAGGGGAAAGGGACTGGAAGGAAAAGGAAGAGAGATGAGCGTTTAGATGATGAGATTATCCTTAGAAAATCGCTTCAAAACTGCTAAAGAAATATTTAGAGATCTAGGTGATAGCAATTTAGCAGTAATACGCCTAGAAACAGTTGGCAGAAGATCAAGGGAAAAAGGTCATTTCTAACCAAAAAATTGAAACAATCTCGCCTAAATTGAGCACAGAATTTTAAAAATTGGACATCTGATGACTGGAGGATAGTGATCTTTTCAGATGAGAGTAAATTCAATATCTTCAGTTCTGACAGTGCTCCATAAGTAAGACGTCGGCCAAATGAAAAATTTGACGAAACCTGTACTATAGTTATAACGGTGAAACCTCCGGCAAGTGTAATGGTCTGGGGAAGTTTTTCCTACTTTTGAATTGGCAAAATAAACTTCATAGATGGGACGGTTAATGCAGAAAAATAAAAAAAAATTTTAGAAGAGAGTTTGATTCTCTCAGTGAATTCCCATCTTAAACACTGCAGAGACTTCCAAGATGATCCAAGCTCCATGCCATAGAGCCAAATCGGTAAATTAATTATTTATTTATTTTAAAAAATGTATTAGCTGTAAGATATATTATTTTGTATTGCCTTTACCATTTTGTTTTTAGATAGATAAAGCAGTTTCTAACAGAAAACGACATCTCCACGCTGCCATGGCCAGGCAACAGGCCTGATTTAAATCCTATAGAATACTTGTGGATGACCATGAAAAAACAAATCAATATTGCAAAGCCTAAGAATAAAGATGAGCTAAAACAGGCAATCGAAAAGGTGTGGAATGAGGAGATTAGTGACGAAAAAATAAAAAAATTTGACTCAATGTCAAAAAGGATCGGCTCAGTTATCAGGGCTAATGGCGGTTCGACAAAATACTAGTTTATTATTAATATTTCAATGAATATATTTTTAATGTTTTTATACAATTTTTCCAAATAAATTCATAAAGGTACGTAAAAAACAATTTTTTTCTTGAATTCCTCGTCAACATTAAAAATTGTATTTATCATTTTATGAATATCATTTATTTTTTGTTTTGGTTTTAACCATTTTTCACGCCTAATAACATACTCTTTTCCTTTGCAAAACATTTTAAAATTATCAAAAGGTAAGAACAACATTGGTTTAAGGAGATCTTCCATTATTTTTAAGTGATGCAATTTCTATGACCACGACTGTATATATAATAATTAAGTTAAATAAACTTGACTAGGTAATTTTTAAAAAGTTTTAATAATATTTTTACAATTTTTTTTTTAATAGAAGAACGCTTCATTTGCGATAGTTGTGGAAGATCTTATAAGAGAAAGCGAGGTCTTAATCAGCATAAAAAATATGAATGTGGAAAGGAGCCTACTTTTGAATGTGAGATTTGTGGAAAGCGTTTTCATCATAAATTCACTCTTAACTCTCATCGGGTTACTCATGTATCGTTGAAGATATAGTTAGTTTTCAAACTATAACTTTTTTTTTTTTTTGCATTAACAACAGTAAAATAGAATCATGTTTTTACATATAATTGTGGGTTTATGATTATTCTTTTACAATTCTAAAATTTATATATATATAAAATTGTATATGTATGGTGTTATATATTTTTCCTCTATCGACTTTTGAATATAGCTTGACAAAATAACAGAACTGCAATGTTATTCACCATTACAGCATGGCTTATATTTAAAAGA
The DNA here is from genome assembly GCA_037127475.1 of Arma custos. NCBI lineage: Eukaryota > Metazoa > Arthropoda > Insecta > Hemiptera > Pentatomidae > Arma > Arma custos. Next base: position 37,874,173 of record CM073760.1, read on the forward strand.
AATATTATAAACAAATTTTTATAAATTATAATATCTCATATTGTACTACTACTTTTTTTTTTGTTTGACAATGTGACAATTCAAAGGTCTTAACCTTTTTTAATATTTATATTTTGAACAGAAAAGATTCGTCCAGGGCCAGGATTCGAACCCAGGTCTTCCACGTATCCGTCGTGGTGTTCTGCCACCTGACCTAGCCTGGCTCGTACCCCGGTCAGACAAATCCATTCTCTTCACCGATACCACATCCCCGCGCTCTCATTTTATTTGCGATTTACACAAGGGGAAGAATGCTCATTGAACAATTCTTTAATTAGGATCTTGTTGACTTACGTCATTATATTATTTATTATTTATTTTATTTTTTTATTAATTGTTATAATTTTTAAATATTTTTATTTTGAAGAGAAAAGATTCGTCCAGGGCCAAGATTCGAACCCAGGTCTTCCACGTATCCGTCGTGGTGCTCTGCCTCCTGAGCTAGCCTGGCTCGTACCCCGGTCAAACAAATCTATTCTCTTCACCGATACCACATCCCCGCGCTCTCATTTTATTTGCGATTTATACAAGGGGAAGAATGCTCATTGAACAATTCTTTAATTAGGATCTTGTTGACTTACGTCATTATATTATTTATAATTTATTTTATTTTTTTATTAATTGTTATAATTTTTAAATATTTTTATTTTGAAGGGAAAAGATTCGTCCAGGGCCAGGATTCGAACCCAGGTCTTTCACGTATCCGTCGTGGTGCTCTGCCTTCTGAGCTAGCCTGGCTCGTACCCCGGTCAAACAAAACCATTCTCTTCATCGATACCACATCCCCGTGCTCTCGGAATTTGCGATGTACACAAGGGGAAGAATGTTCATTGAACATTTCTTTAATTAGGATCTTGTTGACTTACGTCATTATATTATTTATAATTTATTTTATTTTATTTTTTTATTAATTGTTATAGTTTTTAAATATTTTTATTTTGAAGAGAAAAGATTCGTCCAGGGTCGGAATTCGAACCCGGGTCTCCCACGTATCCGTTGTGGTGATCTGCCACCTGAGCTAGCCTGGCTCGTACCCCGATCAGACCAATCCGTTCTCTTCACCGAATCCTGAATCCTGGCACTGGACAAATATTTTCTCTTCAAAATAAAAATATTTAAAAATTAAAACAATTAATAAAAAAATAAAATAAAATTAATTACAAATAATATAATGACGTAAGTCAACAAGATCCTAATTAAAGTAATGTTCAATGAACATTTCTCTTGTGTACATCGCAAAATTGCGAGAGTGCGGGGATATGGGATCAGTGAAGAGAATGGATTTGTCTGACTGGGGTACGAGCCAGGCTAGCTCAGGTGGCAGAGCACCAAGACAAATTGTTTCTCTTCAAAATAAAAATATTTAAAAATTATAACAATAAAAAAAATGAAATAAAATAAATATTTTTTATTTAATCTCGAGAACTTTATGACTGCTGGAAATAAACTTTTTTTTTATTAAAAAAAATAATTTACGTGTGTAAAGGAGATGGTTGGGGGGTGCAGTCAATAAGAACACCGAATAAGTGAAATACTTATATTATGTGCCGACGTTTCGACCTACAGTGTAGGTCATCTTCAGGGCGAATGATGGGAAGCGTGGCCGTTAAAGATCGCGGCTAGAGTGTACTGGGCCAATTTCAAACCATCCACATAAATTTAGATTCCTTCCAAATTGGCCCAGTACACTCTAGCCGCGATCTTTAACGGCCACGCTTCCCATCATTCGCCCTGAAGATGACCTACACTGTAGGTCGAAACGTCGGCACATAATATAAGTATTTCACTTATTCGGTGTTCTTATTGACTGCACCCCCCAACCATCTCCTTTACATAAGATCATCCAGTCAACCATTTTCAACTCAAAAATAATTTACATTTCTTAAATTCAAAAGGGCATTATAACGTTGTTCCTTAATGTATATTTTAATTACCTTCTTTGCAATCCATTCCCTCCATTTTATTTTCTTCCAAATTAGTTATGACATCCCAAAAAGTTTGTTAATTTGAGTCCATTATCTGTAGAAAATTGTTTTATCATCTTGAGTTGTCAATATCCTGTGACTGTGGGTTATTAAATAAAACAATATGTTTAATTTATGATTATAAATTATATTATATTATAATTATTTCCCGATTTTTTATAAAAAGGTTCAAATACAATCATAGAAAGTTAATGCAATAAAAAAGTTTTATTGTCCAATATTCAAGACAATATTTAGAGTGCTGATTATTATTTAGGATATATCAAAGTTGCTTTAAAATGTCTTTGCATTAAAATCTTGAATTGCTAATTGACCCTCAGGCTTCTTTTCCTCTCCTATTTGTTTGAATTTTTTGTGACAAAATGATATTTTTCCATATTTTTTTCACCAAAAGGCTAATGCTGTGTGGATTCATATTCTTTTATGTTTTTGTTTATATCAGAATTATAGAATAAGCAATTTTTTTTTATAAATATCCTATGAAGAGGTTATTTAGGTTTCTATGTTCAATGATAACTAGAATTGATAAAATCAGACATCAATGTTAAGCTACGTGCTGGGTAGTTTTTTTTCAGCTGTTGGTTGACTGCTCTCCATAATATATATAAAATTTCTTATATAATTCAATTATTTATTAGGATACGATTTTAATTTTTGACAAAAATCTGTTTATGGTTTTCTAAAAATATTGAACTATACTAAAAAAAGTATTAGGTAATTATTAATAAATATAAACATCAAATGTTTCATGAATATTTTGCCAAAAAATGTAGAAATGAAAACAATATGTTTTATACATGTTTACAGAGAATGATTTTTATCACTGAATAAATGCTTATATTGTGGAATGTTTGATCAGCATCGGTTGTTATTATTGAACATTTGAAATAGTTGTTTAAAAATGTAAAATAGATTAAAATGAATCATCAAGTTAGAATTCTGGTCCAGTTTCATCTTTAAATAAAGATCTGTCAGTAATAGTTACTTATATTGCTTCTTTCTATTGTTCTCTTGAAATACAAAGTGCACACAATAAATATAGGAACAGATTCAAATAAAATAATAGCAGGGATTGCCCAATAATTTTATTTTAGAAAATTATAATTTTAAATAACAGTTTGAATAACACTTCAATAACTTTATAGCTTATGAAATAAAGCTTATGAATATATTATAGGAAAGCCTCTATATTGTATAAACATTTCTCAGTTTCATCTTCCTTCTACACCTTTCACTTCTAGGGATCATTATCTAACCTTATTTCTCATTTTATTCTCAATGAAATAAAATTGTTTGATAAAATTAATTCACTTTATTGGGCTTTCAATAACATAATTTGTTAAATTTTCTATAAAAATATGTATATGTTTATCACAATATGTAGTATGTAAATAATACATTCCATCGGCAACAGGCAAGATACATTCGGTTTTTCTTTTTTTTTAATCTCCTATTTATCTTTTTTACTTAAATATTTTTTTACATTACTTATACCATTCGATTGAGATAACAAAGTACATAACTAATTATATAATTATATCTAACACCTCTGCTACAAAAATTGCTGACATTCTTCCCTAATGACTAATATCAAATGAAGTTCAACAAAGTGAAACTTGTATTGTGATACTTTCAAATTTATTAGAGTATCATAAGTGAGCTTACATTCAGCCTTTCAGAACAACTGGCAATTCAATTTTGTCTTCATTTGACAAAATTTATATAAACATTTCATACATGAGAGTTCTTATGAGCTTTTTAGTCATTTTTTTTAAACAAAAATATTTGACATTCTATTGTTGCAGACAACATTTTTAGTCACAGTTCCACCTTTAAAATTACAGTATTTTTCATTAGATAAATTTAGTATCAAGAATTATATACTGATATTGAAATAGTAAGTTGAAATTAAATAGATTCTCATTTCATATTCTATTGATTCAACTGTCAATACAAATAATAAAATCAAATACAAATAATGAACTTATTTATCTATTGAAAATTATTAATATTAATTCCATAACAGAATGTTCAACAATTACAAAAAAACAATGATAACTGTTAAAATCTAACTTGCTAAATTTTAAGCTTAACTATGTTCATTTAGACTAGTGTCGGAATATCAACCTCTCCAAAGAGGTCTTTTACATTTTTAAAAAATATTTTATCTATCATATGTGATTAAAAACTGTATTAACCTCCAAAGCCAAAATCTACATGTTACTACAATAATATTATCTACAATAGGCGTGCCATAAATCCGTAACTATCATGCCTGGCCATTAGTATTAACAACATTGCTCTTTTGCACATGACACTCTTCATAATAGTTTCTTTCTTACATAACAGTCTTTAGATTTTTCATTCATTGACTCCTTTCCAGACCTAATTTGAAATTTATATCATTAATTAGGAATCTATGGAGTAGGATTAAATTATTTTAAATGTTTATTTTATTATTAATTTATTAAATTATTTTAATATAACAGCAAAAAAAAAATTAAATATGCTGTTAACTATAGTAATTGTTCATTGTCCAATGTATTGCATAAATGTATTGATTTATATTTTTATAATGAATTCACATTATACTTTTTTCTATTTATTTTCTTTCTGATTCTTAAAAGGTATATTTACAATTTAACTAATCATGTTGAATATATTTCTACATTTATGTCACTTAAGCTGCTTTATGATAATTTGAATATTGACCAGTTTGAGTTACATATCCCATTAATGACTGTGTTTATTTCCTAAGTAAGAAGGATGAATTTCACTGGTACATATGTTTACTTTAGATTTAAATAACACAATTTAAAATCATTGACTGAGAGGCCATAAAAGTGAAAACTTGTAAGGCATCTGTTTTCAATTCATGGAAATCAGTCCTTTCTAATGTGGATCTTTAGTAGTTCAGGTCTAAAAGGGCGAGTTAATTTGTCTCATAGGATCTCTTTTACAAAAACACTCGAAATAGTAATAATTATTTCATTGAAAACTTAACTATCAAAAATTATTTTTTTCTTCCAGTCGTATTTATTTTTATATAAAACTTTTTAGAAGATCTATTGTTCTAACCAAATTAGTTTTTTGGGGGGGATAAGGACCTTTCATAAAAAAGTATACATAATTATGCAGCTTAAGCAAAGAGTAACATTCAGATTGCATACCTTCTAAAAATACAGTTTTCATTTAGATAGACCTCACTTAAAAATGTAGTAAATATATTTTAAATTGTATTTGATACAATATAAAGAATATTAATGTACTGTCCATAATAGGTTATAAAGCAGTATTGAGAAATTCTATTTTTCTATCTAGGCCTAAAACTGTGGATCATTCAAAACAATAGCGAACAGAACTTTTGATATTATATATAAGATTCAGAAATAGAACTGTATGAAATGTATTTACACATAAAGATTTTAAATAAAGCACCGTGATACCTTGTTAAGTTCTATACTAGACTCGAAAAATATTCGCAGCATATTAAAATTATTTATATTGAAAAGAACTGCAACTTTTATTATACATTATTTACACTAAAAAAATAAAATGATTCTAAAACATTTGGATTTCAAACTTTGAACAATTGTTCCTCTTGCTACATTTGAATGTTTTGTTATTGCTTACAAATATTCTTGGTTGTCTAAACATGTAGTGATATAAAACTTGCTATTATTTCTATAACTTGGAACTATGATAATATTATTATTTTTTTGCCATGTATCATTGTTATGTTTACAATCGCATTATTATTTTAGAAATTTCAACTATTTACAAGCATTTATCTACAAAATAATAATAATAATATATATATATATATATATATATATATATATATATATATATATATATATATATGTATACATATTCTATATGTGTATAGAATACAATCAGCTGATTTAACAAAAACTTAAATGAATTAAAAAACTGCTTTCTTACATCTTTATCTCTATGTAACCAATGAGATAATAGTTAAATTTGCTGAATAATAGTTTTTTAAAATATAAATTATATACATTTATATTATATCAATCATAGAAATTTAAAATCAATCTTTGCTAATATTTTCAAAATATCTACACTCTGCTGGACTAATTACACTGTTTAGTAATTTACATGAATTACTAAGGAAGATTCCAAAATTTGTAAGGCCATCAAATGATTCTATATACTTAAAATACTTCTTAGGCCAACCACTTTTCAAACATTGTTGTCCTCATTGTTTAAAAAAATGGCAAGTAAAAGTAATAAAAAAGTCACAAGAAAATCAACTAGAAAGACAAACATGAAATTTCTCTGCAGACAAATTTATTAATCTTTATTGTCTATTGAAACTAGAATAAGCTAAATAGAAGAAATCCTCACAACACATCGCTCATTTTCACCTTTTCGAACAATTTATCGTTGAACACTAAAAAGACCTTTCTTCTGGTTTCATTGAGCAAAAGTCGGCATAAACTGGCTTTCAAGCATCATTCTGAATCTTGCTCAATTTTCATTGTAAATTCTAGAACATCCGAAACATAAACATTTATATCAACCATATATTTACTTATTTTTAAATACTTAAAGCAGTAAAAAAGTTTCTGAAAATGATATATATATTTTTGAATATAGACTACAGTAAATATTCGCAATAGCTTGTTTTTGCAAAATATAAATTATCACCTGCTAGAGGTTGGTGACCCTTGAGGTAGGGCCAGCGAGGGCTAACTGCTAGGTTCTTGGCGAACCATCCAAGGAAGCAGATGATGTGAAAGATTCTACTGAAGTGTTGACAGGCAATGAGCTCTGGCGATGAGTTGTTCTCTGAGAACTTGACCATTGTTCACTAAGTGACGGTGTAGAACCAGTTGTTCCAACTAAACAAAATATTTACATCCATACCAAATGATTGATTTGAATAGATTTATTAAATTTGATATGAAGAAATGCTACGGCAACATTTTATTGCCGAGCAATAAAAAATATGGGATAAATTCAACACCTATATTACAAAAATTTTGAAAAGCTGGGGTAATTACTCAGAAAGATTCCATTAGGTTTAGAGCATGGCATATAACTCGACAACTACAGATATATCCATTTTAAAGATAATCTGAACTGAGACTTAATGAATATTATACCTATCAAATATTCTTCATCATGGTGCGATAACTCTAGCATAGAGCCTCTCCTTCCCTTCTTTTCTGTTCCGAGCAGAGATGTACCTTCCTCGATGAGGAGTACTGATGCTTGAGGACTCTCGGGGGGTGTGACTCGAAATAAACCCATTAATGAACCTCTCCGTGAACCTTCAAGCGTACCTGTTCATACAGAAAAAAGTTAGTACTAAATTTATATTTAAAAACATGCATTTAATTGGCAAGCAATCTAATTAAATAATGATAAAAATACATTTAAATAAAATAAAATATCTATTTAAATTTATTATATTTATATATATGCGATAATTTATTATATATATATATATATATATATATATATATATATATATATATATATATATATATATATATATGCGATATTTATATATATATGTACATTAATTAATAAATAAAAACATAATCAGTATTAACCAATGTAATGTATCTTACAATTATCTGAATGATAGTTAATCTCTGGAACCCCAAAATAAAAAAAAAAGAATATTTTAAGTTGGTAGTACCTAAGAAAGTGGCTGAAGGGGAGTTATAGGCAAGGTATTCCTTATTAGAACACCAGGGAGGGAATTCCGATTGCTTGATAGGGCCTGTACTAATTTCACCTTCATCATTCCGTTTCCACGGTAGGCTTGTTTCAAGGGCTGTTGGTGTAGTAACTCGAGTATCATCACTTGCTGTTAACAATATAACACATTAAATCACACTTGCTCATAACATCTTTCCAATTATTAGTGATATTTATTTCAGATAGTATTTATAAAGATATGAAAGTACACGTACAATAATAGTAACAGTATTACAAGGAATAATTTGTTTTGTTTTGCTTGTTTTTTTATTAGATGATTTAAAACTGAATTTAAATTAAATAAAAATTTAATTTCTCAATGAGATGTTGCGATATTTGATATCATGATAATTAGACAACTAAGATTAACACATTTATATTTTTGATCTTTCATTTTTAAATATAATAAAATTATAAAATTAAAAATTAGCGAATTTTACATTGTATAATTCTTAGCACCTTGTGTTAATATTATTGTAAACTCTCTGGATTACAGAATAGCAAATTTACACTGACTCCACCCTGGATATTTATTCCATCATAAACAAAATAGGGATTATACAAAATTCAATTTGCCAAGTAGATTTTAGGTAATATGGCAATATGAGTATTGTAGATCATGAAGTTAAGCATATTTTATTTTTATTTTTAAAAATGAAAAAACTAGTTAAAAAAATATAATAATTTATGATAAACATTGTTTTTAATTTCTAGACTAAAAAAATATAAATTATATTTTTAAATTTATCAGTTGAGCTCATTATAAGAATACATTTATAATAAACAAACAAACATCTAAACGTGCACAAACACTACAAACCCCGACCCTCCCCTTCGATACTTCAAAATTATTTGTCAGTTCCTTACCAGTCGAGTCCCGGGATAATTTCTTCTCTGGGCTTCCAGTTTGACCTCCCTCATCTAAAATCAATATCTTGATACAGATACAATTCAACGCAGGTTAATGCAGTTCGTTAATTTTTTTTTTTCTAGTTAAAATAATAAATTGAAACTAATTCTAATGAAAAATTTAAAACCCAAGAGCTCATAGACTCATTTATCTGCATTTTTTTTTTTCAAGAAATATAATTACATTTTCCTTTTCCCTTTTTTAGTTACCAATTCATTAATAATAAGATTCAAACAAATAATAATATAAATAAATTTACTTTTTCATTTTTATTTTGTTTCTGCTACCAATAACTATGAGAATAATTGATAATTAATCAACAGAAATTGAGTATTATTTTAAATTAAAGTTGACTTTTCCAAAGATTTTTTCATTGATTATTGACTTAGACTAATTCATTTTCTGTAATTAACTGTGTTTTGTTTTTAGTTTTATATTAACTTTGAAAAATAACAATCAACATATTTATTTGAGTATTTTATGGGAGCAGAACAAGATAGTTATTGGTGACAAAAGAACAAATCCTACCTAACCCAAGTGCTGAGTTATACATTAACTATATGAAAGAAAAAGTAAGTCAATCTCTTAGAATATACCTACTTTTTATCGGTGGTTACATTAATGAAAGCACAAAAAATTAGCATTACTTCTTACAAATATAAAATTTCAATTAAAAACTTCTCACAAATTTTATTGTTGATTAATTTATGAAAGTAAAATTTAAACTTTCCATATTTAACTTACTTGTATTCCAACACCACCAGCTGGTTGTCGGTCGTTCACACTGCTTTTTCATTTTAACATGCATCGCTAAGAAGATAGAAAAGCGATTAACAGCAAAATTAAAGTAGCTATCAGCTCAAGCCATGCTTTTGTGAAACCTATCATGCTTACAGTTTTGTTCAATGTTTCATTTATTGAAAAATATTAAATAGTAATATATAATTTTTAGGTGTGCTTTTATATGGCAAAGCAACAACTGCTCTGAAACCTATCTGCAAATAAAGTAAATGTTTAGATAGGTGTATCTGTATTTAATCTTATTCAAAGCTAAATTGAATATTTTAAATGCAGTAGTTTAAATAATTACCTATAGCTAAATAATATTCTAAATTGAGAAACTATCAATTAAAATCGTGCATAAAAGTTTTATCGAGTTTTTATGAAATGAATACAAGTTTCTGTAAAGTTTAATCTATTAAATTTATAATTCATGCTAAAAGTTAAGTTTTCATTTTTTAAGGATATTCTTAATTCTATAATACAAATTACTGAATTATTGAATGGTTTAAAACATGGACCATTTTTCAAGGATTAAGTGTAAACTAATGAATATAAATCTACAGTTTTCTGAATTTATTAGAAATTCAGTAAATAGCAACAACACTTATATATATATATATATATATATATATATATATATATGTATGTCAAGTATGGCATTAATATTTGTATTAAATGCATTGTTTTGTGTGTTGTTCTCTCCTCTATTCCAGCCAACTATATCTGACATAAAAAGCTATTAATACAATAATAACAACTGTACCTGTCAGCCAATCATGCAGTGTTACCATTTCTGTGGTTTAATCTTCCCTTTTCCAATGCTAACCCCCCCATGAGTATTAAATATTTAAATATTTTTTTTAAATGGACATTTTAAAATTATTTGAGAGGATACAGTTTTAGTTAAAAAAAAATCATATACTTTTTTAATTAATGTAATCAATAATGAATTCATAAAATACAAAAGTAACGCTTTCATTAGTGTAAATCAGTAGAAGAGGCCAGCGAACAGCTGAAAACTGAAAAACTAAATAAATATAGCAACACCAACAAAGTATGTCAAAATCACCACAATCATAGTGTGTATATTAAATATTAAAATCAAATACTTAGTAAATTAAAGCCTAAAATCTAATTCTATATTACCTAAGTGCTAATAATTTTTTATTTACTCTTCCTACTTTATTAATAATAGTATTTTGAACTTTGTATATGGAATCAAAATCAGATTAAGTAATTGTAATTGCTTATACCCAAACCTAAGTAAAAGTGCTATAATATGAAAAGTGCAGAAAATGTGAAGGTTAGCTTTGGAAAGGGACAGATGATGTGCAATTTTGTGACATTTTGATTACCATCCCGTCGCCAAGGTAACGATGTCTCTGCTAAGGTGGGTACATCCTGGTAATCACCGCTCCTAGGCCTGTACTGCTTGACCAGTCGGCCTCTTTTCAGACCTGGCAATGAGACCAGCTGCGAGAGAAGCCCAGGCACACCATCCTCTGCCTCCTCATCCGCTGCATAGATCACACACACTACTTGGTAAGATACAGTCATGGCCTGCGACCTACTTCATTACTTCTCTCATTCTGATGATATTTAACTGGTGTCATCATATTTTTTAGGCAAGGATTGTTCATTCAGAAATTATTTATATGCATAGTTTTAATTGGTTATAAAAAAAGAAAATGTTTAATCAAGGCAAATTATAACAGTAAAGTAATGCTACTCGGAAATTCATAACAATTGTATAGGAAGTTTGATTAAAACCAATTTGTTTTCTACAAAATTGAATAACATAAGATTTGATTTCATAAAACCATGATGATAATTTAATGTTTAAGTCGAGACAGATTTTATTTATAGAATTATACTTTACTAATAAATAAATTATACTTTAATAAATAATTATACTATACTTTTTATTTAGAGAATTATTGATGTCATAGTGTTGCATAAATTTTAATAAGTCAATCATTTAAACATTAATTGTTTTATTTATTCTGCAAATTTATAATTAATGTCCGCTCACAGTAATAAGTCAAAAATGTTTATTAACTATCTAATATTTTTTCCAGTGTCTTGGCAGCGATTGCATTCCTGTTACTGCTGCAAACGGACTTACAAAAGCAAGAGTGCGCTCAATAAACATATAAGATTTGTTTGCGGGAAATCGCCAACTTTCTATTGTGATGTTTGCTGTAAACTTTTTTATCACAAAGATCATTTGAAGCGTCATAAAGTGTTAGCACACTTCAAAAAGTGAATTAATGTTGTACTTATGATTACTGTTTAACCAAATTCAAATTATAATGTTTTCCTTTCAGATGTTTTGAAATAAAAAAAAAAATAAATAAATCATTCAACTGCCATTATAATATTGGATTTACAATGTTTAAGTCTAACTTTTGTGTAATCAGCACAAAGTTCTGAAAATCAGTTTGTAAATTAAGATCATTCAAAAATAGCCGATCATGTTAGCATATTATACATAAAATAAAGTATATTATTTCACAGCTTTGAAGATTTTTCTTGTTTGATTTTAAATAATACTGTTGTGTTAACATGTTCAGAAAAAAGGACGTGTTTTAAAAAAAAATTTTTTTTTTATTACTGCAGATATTGGTTATTTCAAGAAGCAATGTTACTTTAATTAAAATAAATTTTATTTCATACTATTTATTTTAGACAATAAATTAATCTCCCACCAAATTCCTGATCTAATTAATGAGTTTAAATTAATCAAATTAAAAGCAATGTTAAATTAAATAAACATATAATGTTTGTAGTTGTAACAATGAATTTGTAGTTCATTTTTAGTTAGTACAGAAGTTAACCTTCTCATAAACTCTAATATCTAAAAATGTGAGTAAAAATTCTAAGATTATTAAGTAACTATCTATACTCCTATCTAAATAATAAGAATTTGTATTTATTTACTTTCTACTCACACTCATAAACTGTTTATTTATGTACTTTTCAGATAATTTGAAGGGGCAGTATTCCTGCCGAACTTGCATGAGGACATACAAGAATAAAAGTTCCCTTTGTAGACATGCCAGGTTTGAGTGTGGAAAAGAGCCAACCTTCCAATGTGATGTTTGTTGGAAAAAATTCTACCACAAAGACCATTTAAGACGTCATGCATTTTTCCAGCATTCCATACCTATGCACAAAAGTGCAACTTCTGTAGAAATTAGTAAAATATTGCGTGAATATAGTTAAACGGAATGCCCTCGAAAAACTCCTCAGTTATATCTTAGTTTATATATTGTTTGTACTCATAATTAGTATTTTAATGAAAAATAGCATTAATATTTAATTTAAATAGTTAGAATAAAGTAATTAAAGTTAAAATAAATAAATTTTTAAGTTTAAATAGCAGTTTGAGTTATCGTAAAAAATAAAATTAGTCAGAAACAACTTGTTCTTTTATTTGAAAATCAATATCCCCTAGTTGCTCCATGCCAGCAGATAAGAAAAATAATAAACATATTTATTATTAATAATAACAATAATGATCTTTAAGGTATAAAGCAGTATATAAGAAGCAGCAGCAAATCAGTACCCTATTAATTAAAATTTTGAGTAAATTTTGTCACATTACTTGTGATAAACAGATGGGTGCTCCAATAAATTAATAATTAGGCAAAAATGTTGACGTTGATAGCACACATTTCATTTAAACATTAGGAGTGAATAAGATTCTTAATTTAATATTATGACTCAGTTTCATTATAATTTCATCATTGTATTTTATTTAGCATCAATATTTTAAACCTGAAAACCTTCAGGGTTTTCTAATCAAAGCAAAAAAATTAAAACTTATTCAAATGAAAATAATCAAAAGACTTGAGTGCCATGTTACTTTTAAATTTGATAATAATTTCACAAATTGTTTCTTTTGTTTACAGGGTCTGAAGAAAGGTATTTTTGTTCAGATTGTCTGAGATCTTATAAAAACAAAAGACACTTGTATAGGCATACAAAATATGAATGTGGAAAACCACCTGCATTCCCTTGTCAGTATTGCGAAAAGGCTTTTTATCATAAACATCAGTTAAAACTTCATGCCTTGATGAAACATTTTGTTGGGTCCCAGATTATCAAATAAATGATAAGAAATTTCCCGACATATTTGTACTCCCCAATGCATATAATGATTATGAAAAGTATGAATATGCATACTAAATTGTTATTAATATAAATTGAGCATTACTAATTCTATTATTAAATAATAGATTTGCAGCTTTGGACTAGTCATGGAAATTCCAAATTGTTACTTAAAATTTTATTTGTTAATCGAGAGTATTTATTTATATAAAGATATCGTTTTCATCAATATTCAAAAAGAAAAATGTGTATAACAGTTTTTTAAAAATAAAGCACATTTCTTTGTTTTTTTTATAAAAGAGAAAATATTTATTAAAAAAATAAAAATCATTTTCAGCCAAAATTTAGTTTAATTTTATTAACCTGTAAATAACAACATTTGTATGTATAAAAATGTGTGTGTGTGTTGAATGATTATTTGTTTTATTGAAAATAAAATAAAAATAGTAAAATATTTACTTTTAATTATTATTCTTAGTAATTTTATTTAACAAACTTCAGGTTTTCAGGAAGATTCATCTGCTGTATGTATAACCTTAATGAGTATACATAAAACAGTTAATACCATTATTTATTATATTAAAATTATTGCATATAAATAAAATTAATAATTTTTTATAGTAAGATTAATTATTGTTCTTTGGATTTTCAGGAAGATTCATCTGCTCTTGTAAGCGATCTTATAAAAACAAAGGACACCTACAAAGACATAAAAAATATGAATGTGGAAAAACACCAGCTTTCCCTTGTCAGTATTGTGAAAAGGCTTTTTATCATAAGCATCAGTTAAAACTTCATGTCATGATGAAACATTTTGATAGCGGCAGGTTATAAAATGATTAATAAGGATTTTTCCAACATATTTGTACACTACAAATAAAAATTGAATAAAGATGATAAATTGTTATTAATTGTAAATAAATTGAGCCCTTACCTATTTTTTAATTTATTAATTGAGAGTATTTATTTTATTTTATTATGAAACAAATGAGTGAAACAATTGTTTAAATTGTAAAGAAATATTAGGTTTCTTGTAAAAAAAAATTTCATTTTGCCAATTATTATTACTCAATAAATAAAACACACAGACACAGATACAGAGGGTGTTCGAAATCAAAATAAAAAATGTAGTTTAATCCTTACAACCTCACCTATCTGTTGTTTTCGAGATTTGATTTTTTGAATGTATTTACCATACAGAAAATAAAATGATTTTTTTTTTTCTCAAAGAAGTTAAAATTTCTCTATTATTGCAGAACATTTTTCAGCTTTCATTGAATCATTTTTAAAATCACAGATGAATAAGACAATAAACAGTTTATTCAAGCATATTTATTTGTTTAGACAATCAAAGAAATAAAAAAAACGAATAATTTTCAGAAATGCTCAAAAAATCCCATTCAACGAATTTTAGAGTTACAATACTGAGAAAATGACAAAAATTCCTCCAATTAATCACCTTTAAAAATATATTACCAACTTTGCTTTTTCTGCCTAATTTTGAAAATTGGGTTAATTTAGGCGGGTTGGTGTAAAGATGGTGGATACTTGAAACTATAGAAATATTTAGAGTATTTTTTTTTCACTAATACTTTTCTTAAGATTATTAAAACATAGTTTTGAGTTTTACCACTTCAAGATTTAATTTGAAATGAATGGTTTTAATTTATTTATTAAATATTAATCATAAGCATCAGATTATTACATCATTATCTATCTCTACATATATATATATATATATATATATATATATATATATATATATATATATATATATATATATATATATCTTTATGATTATATTTTTAATATTAATCTTATTTTACGATTCTTTGGCTTTTCAGAAAGATTCACCTGCTCAACTTGTTATCGATCTTATAAAAGCAAAGGAAGTCTCAACCGGCACAAAAGATATGAATGTGGAAAATCTCCATCGCTCAAATGTCATTTATGTCATAAATTGTTTCATTATAATTGTGATTTAAAAGTTCACATTTTTAGACATAGATCATCTTCAAAGTTACTTAATAATAAGCAAATGATTTAAAGTGTTTTTATTTTTTTTTTAATCTAAAGACTGATTCTGCTATGTATTTCCTAAATATTTATATTAGTATATATTTTTTTTCTTCTGAGAAGGGAAGATATATTTGCCCCACTTGTCAGCGGTCTTATTCAAATAGACAAAATCTTCATAGGCACGTCAAATATGAATGTGGAAAATCACCAACATTTCCTTGTCAGTATTGTGAAATTTTTTTTACCATAAGCATCAGTTGAACCATCATGTCATGATGAAACATTTTGCTTGAGTCCAGGCTATCAAATAAATTATAAGAATTTTTCTAACATATTTGTTCTCCACAAATTAAAATTAAATGAACAACAAAATTGTTATTGAAGTATTAGTTGTAAATAAAATGAATCTTTACCAAACTACTATTTGTTAAATAAGGTTATTTGTTTAGTGTTGTTCAGGAATAGAATTTCTTTTATGTTTTTAGAGAAAAATGTATGAATTTTTTTTAAACATATTAAGACATATTGGGTTACTATCAAACAAAAAAAATTGAAAAAATAAAATGATGTCTGTCGAAATTTAGTATAATTTTATAAGCCTACAAATAGCAATTATATTTATGAGTGTATACCTATTTATATTAACATTGAAAAAAAAAATGTTCACATGTATAAAATTCTTATGGTTGCATACTTTGTATTTATATAAAGCTTATGTAATGATGATGCTTTGGTTTTTCAGGGAGATTCACCTGCTCATCTTGTGATCGATCTTACAAAAACAAAGGGAGTCTAAATCGGCATAAAAAATATGAATGTGGAAAATCTCCTTTACTCCAATGCCATTTATGCCATAAATCATATCATTATAATCGTGATTTAAAAGTGCACATGATTTCCAAACATACACCATCCGCTTCCAAGTTATTTATCTAATAAGAAAATAAGTACAATATATATGTATGTAGTTTTGTTTTGTTGAATTTATTTCAAAATTAAAAATGGTTAGTACAATATTATTAGCAAATAGATAAATATAATATGTGTATATGTATATATATATATATATATATATATATATATATATATATATATATATATATTTGAATTGTTAAGATAATTAGTTGTAAAAAAAATATTCAAATATAAACAATTATTTAATAGATAGTGTTTAAATTTTCAGGAAGATTCATCTGCTCCTCTTGTGATCGATCTTATAAAAATAAAACGAGTCTCAGTCGACATAAAAGATATGAATGTGGAAAATCTCCATCATTCAAATGCCATTCATGTCATAAATCATTCCATCATAATCATGATTTGAAATTACACATGTTATACAAGCATGTACCACGTCCTTCCAACATACAGCTTTAACCCCTTTACGCTCCGGTTTTTTCACAAAAATGTAACCAAAACATCAGGTTTTTTATTTTGTATTTAAAAAGTTTATATTGTTTTAAAAACAATTAAAAATAGAACAAAAAATTGTTTTATTATTTCAATATTACATATATAAAATATAAATGAAATAACTAATAAAAATTAGTAACATGATTTTGTATGGTATATATAAAAACATGGCTCAACATCGAAAAATGATTTTTCCATTTTATTATACAATGAAAAAATCATTTTTCATATTATTATAAATTGAAAAAAATCATTTTCATTTTATTTTATTATAGATAATATATATAATTATAATCATCCATTTATTATTTCAAAAAACACCTACAGAAAATTGTAAAAAGTTTTATAAACTATAAGAAAAGAAACTATATGCAGATGCCGGTACAAATTACAAGTAGCGACTGTCATGCACGATTTGTCGTATGTTATAGGAATATGTCGAAACCTGCGAGCAGTGCTCGTTAGAGTATGCCGACCGCACGCGAGCGCTACTCCTTCAAAATCATTAACCGGTTAAAACAACCTTAAATTCTCATAATGAATAATGTTGAACCATCAAAAAAAATAAAATTAATTGATGTATATCCAAACCTACCCAAAATTTTCAAAGCACTTATTGGTGAATTAAATAAAAATAAATTTTCAAAGCTTGAGCTTAAGTTAAATGTTCGATATTATACTATTTTTGTTCCAACCCAAAAAAAGATTTTTTCAATCATTATAAAAAAAATTGGATTCATTTTTATATATCTGTCTACTTTTTAAGTTTCTTATATATAATTTATCTTATTGGTGATTTATTAATAGTTGCTACACTGTTAAGGTATATCATATTTGCTAGAGAAATTATTGTCTCAAAAATTAATTAAGAGTTACAATTTATCATTACTGCTCTGTTATTTATCAATTTTTGTCTACTATATATTTTTAATTGTCAAATTACTGTAATAGAATTAGCCTTAAATATTTCAATGATAAAGTTCAGAAGAACTGAACAGAATCAAACAACTACTATTATACTGTTTTAACATAATTTTTTTTTTTTAAGTTATCATAGTTTATTATTGTTTAATTTATATTATCATTTTTGTTTTAACTGTTATTACAATAAGGTTATTTTATGTATAATTACACAACCCTTAACATATTATATTCAGATATCTAATAAAAATATTGAACAAATATAACTTTTGATTTAAACAGAAAAAATAGTTTCAAAACTTTGTCTGTAATTTTATACATACTTTATACAACCTCATATCTCATAGTCATTAAAGCCACATTCTCGTACTTCATATTGATCTGTACAATTCATTTGTATTGCACTATTCAACGATTATTCTATTGCATGCAATTTTTAGTTCCTTCTATCATCATCATAAATACTTCTTCTTTCATCTTTTACAGAGCTTACTTCACAAAGATTCTTCTGTTCGTCTTGCGGTCGTTCTTATAAAAACCATCCTCATCTTTGGAGACATCAAAAATATGAATGTGGGAAAGAGCCATTTTTCAAATGTCGTTCTTGTCCAAAAGCATTTTATCACAAACAAGCTCTACAGCGTCATGTATTTAATAAGCACGTGAAGTTAAATTTAATGCTTTGAAATAACGTCTGTATTGAAGATTACATTGATAAGCTATGCATTGATAAATATAAAACATTTAAAAAATAATTGGTGACTGATATTACTTTTATTTGATGAATTGGTCTTATGTATCATTTCCTGTAATGGATTTCTTTAAAATGTAATATATTTTCAAAGTTCTAAATTGATCATAAGAACAATTCAGAACATTCGTAACAAAAACCACCATATCCTGTTTTCTAAATTTTTATTATAGATAGTATAATATATCTATAGAATTCTATAGATTTCCATCCTATTGCGAGGGTGGTCTGAAAAGTTTCCGACCATGTCAAAAGAACATGTCGTCATGAAGAAGAACATGAGATTATGAACATGAACATCAAGAACATGAGTTATGAACGTGTCAAAAGAACGTGTTTGTTTCATATTTAATCAACATTAAGATATAAGAAAGCTGTCCGCACATTGGATGCCGCGTTTGCTCACGTTAGACCAAAAATGTATTCGAATGAACATTTCCAACGCTCTGTTGGCGCAGTAAATCCGAGTTTTGGCGCCGATTAAATGCTGAAAGTTGGGTACACCATTATACGCCCGAAACAAAAATACAGTCCAAACAGTGGACTGCAAAGGGGGAACCGACTCCAAAAAAAAGCAAAAACTGTTCTCAGCTGGGAAAGCGATGGCGACTGTTTTTTGGGATGGTCATGGAGTTATTTTAATCGATTATCTTCAAAAAGAAATACTATTACAGCAGCTTACTACGCATTATTACTTGACAAGCTGAATGCAGAACTTGCGGAAAAACAGCCACATTTTCAGAAAAAGGAAATCCTGTTTCACCAAGACAACGCACGGAAAAACCACGAATTATGGGTTTGAACTGCTTGGCCGTCCGCCTTACTCATCGGCTCTAGTCCCAAGTGACTTCTTTTTGTTACCACATCCAAAAATTGCGCTCGGAGGACAGAGATTTTCGTCAAATGAAGAGGCAATCACCTTGGTGAACAATTATTTTGCACTAGTATATTTTTGGACGGGTTACAGAGATGGGAGCATCACTGGTAGAAGTGTGTAGAGTTACCAGGAGACTATGTTGGAAAAAAAAATTCAGAAAAATGTCTTATATGTTCGTTAGGTCGGAAACTTTTCAGACCACCCTCGTTTATTATATATATATATATATATATATATATATATATATATATATATATATATATATATATATATATATATATATGTATATATATATATATATATATATATAAAAGAGTAATATGCAATATAAAATCCTATAATATTTATAAATTTTATTTACTATTCCCCTGAAAAATTTAACTAACAGCTTTTAATTTGAAGGTCTGAATTAAACTTTTTTGATATCTGTCTTGTGTTGGTAACTGTTTTTAATCAATATCTAATTAATCATTAATGAATATTATCAATAAACTTTAATTAATTACCCATCATGCTTTTTTAGTGTTGAATAAACTAATAAAACATTTTATCATAAAATTATTTATTTAAGACAAAGACTGTTTTTAAACATTTCTTTGTAGCTATATTTTGAAAAGTATCAATAAAACGATACAACTTTATAGAAAATCTTGAGTTTAATAAGTTCTAGTGCATAGACATAGTATGCAGGATGGATCTCCAGTCACAAAATTCAAGATCGAATATAAAAACCAATGTGATATAATTTTGAATAATTCAAATGACAAGTTGACTTTGGAATTTATTTGTCATTGTCAATTTTTAGACAGGAGTCTGGCAAAACTCTAACAGTACTCTTGTTCATTTCTGGGGAAGGGGACAGTAACAGAATTCATTGTAATTTCCAATCTCCATGAAACTATTTTATATTTTAATGTAGCCCTTAAAATATGAAATGTTTTTAATCAATGCAGTTTCAGCTATTCTTTTCCTTTCATGATAACCCCGAATAAGGACTATTTAATAAACTTATGTTCACGATTCATGCTATTAGGCACACTACATGGGCGATTACATAAATGTTTTAAATAGATTCAGTTAAAAAACTTGAAAAATTATTAAATAAAATAAGCTTAAGAATTATACTCTTCATTAAACAAAAACGTCTGCCAAATATTTCACAATGGTAAAATATATGTTTGAAATTTTGGATTTGACCTTTATTATCGTTTAAGTCTGTTTGTATAAAGTTAAAAGTTAAAGAAACTTGTGTTAGAATGTTTTAAATAGTTGTATTAATTATGTAGGGTATGTTGTAGATGTATTTATTTGGGATATATGTGTATATATATCGTTTTATTATTAATTGTTATGTATAATGATTAAAAATAAAACTAACTTTTTTTATGGATATCGATATTAAATCTATGCTGAAGCTAAACATATAATCAGAATATTCATTTTCACAGTTTGAAAGAGCGTAAAAAAAGTTGTACAAACTTAACTTCTATAAACTTTATAATTTATTTAATGTTGTGCAGAGTTGTTCCAATCCCTACAATACAAGAAGTATACACATTTTAGTTTATTATGTTTTTGTTGGTTCTGATATATTTCATTATTATCATTTGCAACCATTGGATATGTTTGAATGAATGTATTTTAATAAAATTGGAAAATACATGGCTAAATAGTTAGGTCAAACAGATACACAGCAATTGCTATTAAGCGAGAGGGTAGATATAGCGGTAGAGTGGAGGGGAAAAGTGATCTCTGATTGGCCAGCGATCTCCCTCCTTTTCTATTCAGCAATCACCTTTGATAACAAGTCACACTGGCGTGCTCTGAACTGTATCAATATGAAAAGGTAAACGTATTTTATTAATCAGGCAACCTTAATTTGTTTATTAATCATTTTATATTCATATATCATATAGCTAAGCAGCTAATAGTTATTGCTAAAATAACTACAGACGAATTATTAGCATATTCCTTTATTATTATTTTTAAAGGTTATTTATTACAGTAGGAATAAGTTACAGCATTATGTTATTTAATGGGTATTTTTAGTTGAAAATTTCAGAATAGAGGCTACAATTGTAAGAGTTTTTGTTTAGATTTTATTTCAGTTTTAGAAAGTACTCCTTAAATTACTTATTTAAAAAAACTATTCATCATTTCAACATGTTCAATATTCATTTATCAACATTTGTTTCTTTTGTTACAGGAAAGCATAATCAGATTCATTTTTAATAAATAATGAAAGCACATTTTTTTTTATCTGTTCATCAATTTAGGAATGAAACGATAATTACAACATTAATAATAAATTTTCTGTTTTTAGGGTTTGCAGTAGAAAGATATTGTTGTTCTACCTGTTCTCGGTCTTATAAATACAAAGGAACCCTTGTAAGGCATAAAAAATTCGAATGTGGGAAAGCTCCTGTTTTCCAATGTCAACACTGCCGAAAAGAATTTTCCCGTAAAGATAATATGCAAAGACACACAATATTAAGACATTTATAGCATAATATATTTTTTTTATTCAGGGCTAAAATATTTCTTCTTTTGGATTTCTTACGTTTAAAATGTGTATAATGTATATTAAAAACTGAGTTCTTAAACCTTCAAGAAATTATAGAAATGATTTATTAATTTTTTTTGATAATAATTATAAATCATTGTGGTAACTAGTGTAAGTATAACTTGTTAATTTGGATAAATCTTTTCTAAATAAAATATTACTTTTATCAATTATTTTTTTATTGTTTACTGTAAATTTTTATGAGGATTCTAAGTTGAAAATTTAACTCCTTAAATATTCTTTTTTGGTAATACCTTTAATTATAAACTTGGCACATTCACATAAAAAAATTTTTTAAATGTGATATTCAAGAATGATCGCTCAATACTCTTTTGGTAATCAATCGTTTCATTAGTTTTGTGTTTTTGCATTTTATGTCTCCCTTTCCTTAATTAAGTGTCACCTATAAACACAAAATGATGTTTAAAATAATGCTTACAGTTAAGAGTTAGTATTCTTTTTAAATACTATTTTTATAATGAGAAGGGGTGGGTAACTAATTCTTATTTTTTGTTTTATTATTTAATTACGTGTTTGTATATATATTTTCTAAATTTTATAGTCAAGACTGGCTGCATATTAATAATTATATTTATAAACTTCAAAATGTTTTCTTGAAAATGAGGAGTACCTACTAAATCCAAGGAGTGAAAATATTTTCTAAAATTAAAAACAGCATTTTTAAAATCAGTCATTTGGCTTCTAAGTTGGTTTCAATATTTCTTTTGTTACTTGCCTATTCAGATTGATATATTTTCAGTGGTACCTGCTCAGAATCCAGAAGTGTCTTAATAATATAATTCATAGTATGTATTATCTAGTTAACTTTTATATTTATGTACTACTTATTTTTACATATGACTTATATATTTTTAGGATTTGGACCTGATAAATACTCATGTGATTCCTGTGAAAAATCATATAAGAATAAGTGCACTCTGCTAAGGCATCAAAAGTATGAATGCGGAAAGCTACCTTCCTTCAGGTGCCAGTACTGTGAAAAGGGATTTTACCGAAAGGATCATATGCAAACACATATTGTTCTTAAACATTCACATTTATCTATAGGTATTTAGGCATGAAGTTTTTGTCCTTGGAAATTTTGTTGATAACTAATAAAGGTGTACTTTCATGTTCTGTTGTTAATTGTTTTATTTCATCCAGTTAACCTTAGATAATTAAATTTACTTCAGCTACAGGTATTCTTCACTAGTTTTCTAACTACAACACAATTTATTTTATTAGTAAAGGCAATTTTTTTTGTTTACATCTAATGGCTGTCTACTGATATCAATAAAGCTGTTAAACTACTCCATACAATTTCATGGTTAAAAAACATATACCATTACAGTGTAAGGAAAATATAACAAAAGATCAGAAAAAATGTTTTCTTATAATGACGAATGCAGTTATTTTAAAATTAATTATATGTTGTTTCAGGTTAAACAGAAAAAGAAATATATATTTTACAACTGTAATGTAATAGAAAATAAGTTACATATATCTTACTAATCACTTCCCATTAATTGTTTAATTAAGTTTATAATTGTGTATATTTAGTATTTTTGGTCAGTTATCATAGAATGGATATGTTTTTCTAAGTTATTAATTATACCATATCTGCTTCCAGAACACACATATAAGGAGCCTCTACATTTCCAGAACCATGAAGATCATAGCACCTTCAATATAAAACTTGAAGCGAAAAATGAAATGAATCAATGCCATATTTGTTTTGAAGTATTTCCTGAAAGTGGAAGTCTTAAAAGTCATGTATTTAATTATCATTTGTAGTTTTTAAAATAATGTCAGCAACTAAAACGTTTGTTGAAAAAAAAAATCACTTTAGAATTAGATATGTTTTTACTAACATTTTATTTTCCTTTGGTTAAAAATAGATTTTTTTTCTGTTCGGTTTGCTTGTTGATTATTGTAATAAAACTTGTAGAAGTATTAGACTATCTTAATTGAATTGCTTATTGCAGAAACCGCATAAGAGACAAAAATTTCGAAATTCATTTTATTTTATTGTACATTTTATGTCTCATATGAGGTTTCTGCATTAAGTGAATATTATTTTTATTTTTTTGATAAAATTTTGTGAGGTAATTAATAAGTGCATTTTTGTATTAAAAAAAAATTAAAAAAAAAGTAACTTTCTGGAAAAAAAAATCTAACGATTATTCACAAGTATGATTTACCATGGATTTTAAGTCATCTTGAATGTTTTTTGAATATATTTTTATTTTCAGGAACGCTAGGAGAACAATATTTTTGCCTTAAGTGCAATCGATGTTATAAAAGTAAATATACCCTCACCAGGCATCAAAAATATGAGTGTGGAAAAGAACCATCATTTAAATGTACTTATTGTTCTAAAGCATTCTTTCAAAAGATAAATTTACAGCGTCATGTATATACTATGCATGTAAATTGAGAAAATATTTTCAGACAATTTAGGACTTGTAAATAATACTGACATTTCACTGTTTAGTAATAAAAAAAATAATTTCTTTGATTTGTTATGACAGTATTTAATAAATATTTGTGTATAAAATCAGAATCTTTAAATTAATTGACCAAACATCCTGATACATTAAAGTTCCAATCGTTAAAAAATTAATTATTTTATTAAAATGAACCTTCCTATTAAAGTAACTTCCGAACTAACTAATGCATACCATAAATATAGTATTGTTGTTGTTTGTTTGTTTGTTCATTTAACGTCACTTTATACTGCTATGGCTAATCGGACGATGCTACATTGGGAGCTCTAAATTTTGCCTATCCAGGTTTAATTAGGATAGGGATTTTTAACGAGTACCTGACATCGTACAGGCTCAGGACCCTCGTTTAACATCCCTTCCGAAGGACGGCGTAACTAAGGATTTTTTACTCCCTTAAAAATCCTAGGGCCACCTGCCGGGCTACAAACCCGCGATCTTGGGCTTAGTAGTTTGTTACGCTAACCACTAGACCACAGGTGACCGTAATATAGTATCGTTATTTCCAAATATTTTTATGTTTTATAGAGTTGAGTATATAGCATGTCTATTTGATTTGTAAAACAAAATCTTTCGTTTTTTAACATTATTTTCTAGCATAAGAAAGAGTTATGAAATGTTAAAAATTCTTATTAATTCTTTTTCCTCAGAAATTTCTAACATTTTATTAAATAATATGTATTGACTTTCCATGTATTGTGATTTCTTTTTTAGGATTATACGAAGGAAGATATTCCTGTCCATCTTGCTCTCGTTCATATAAAAACAAATGCAATCTTTTGAGGCATCAAAAATTGGAATGTGGAAAGGCACCATCATTTACGTGTCAATACTGCTTAAAAAGATTTTCTCGTAATCACAGTCTCCAGAGGCATGTATTAATGCAGCATTCCGGTAACAATTTATTTACAAGTTTTTGTGCACAAAGTTTTTAAATTTTGATTTATTCAGAGATAAAGGAAAGACTAACAATTCTTTAAAAAAAAATAAAATCTAGTTTCTTTTCATAACTGGTTTTGCACTTGTAAAATCAAAGCATAGTACATCATGCTGTGAGACCGAGAGAAAACCTGTTTTCTTAAAGCTAACTAAATTATAAGTACTTAATAATAATTTATTTTAATGTAACTAAAAAAATAAAGTGGTTTTCCGATATAAAAACAGTTTAGCTATTGAAAAGGTATATTTTAAAATACAATTAACTTTATTTCTAAAATTCTTCAGAATCCCAAGCATAATTCATTAGGTTTCTTAATTTTTATAATTAAGAAACCTAATGAATTATGTTCCATGTTCAGGCTAAATATGGATCGACTTGTACTGAAGCTTTCCTTACTTTTAAGATTAGCTCATTTATAACAATGTTTCATAATTAGACATGTTTATAATTTATATAATTACAAATATAATTTATAATAATGTTTCATAATTCATAATTAAACATAATAGTTTAAAAAATGTTATTATCTTCCCTAAGAAATTTTATTATACCTTTTATACACCACATCACATCTTTAAAGTAATATTTGAATCAAGACTTAGAATTAATCATAATTTCTTTGTTCTAAATAGTAGAGTGTCTGATGTATCGTTTTCTGTTACCTTGCCATTAGTCACCGGCTGATATTCTTTAGGCCTTACTACATTTATTTATGTTAGTTTGTGCCAGAATTAAAAAAAAAAAAATATTTATATATTTAATGAAATAATTTTTATATTTAAATTGGACCCTCATCACTTTTAGGAAAGACAAAAGGTAAGCTTTAAAGTTAAAATAATGAAACTTGTTTTTAATTATTGAAAGACATGTATATAAATACACATATACACACACACACACACACACACACACATACATATTGCAATACCATTAAATTTATGTTTTGTATTTTTCCAGCAATGATGAGAAGATATAGTTGTGTTTCTTGTAATCGATCCTACAAGAACAAAAGCACACTCGAAAGACATCGTAGGTATGAATGTGGAAAAGCGCCATTTTACAAATGCCAACTATGCCATAAACAATTTTACCAAAAACACCACTTAAAAAGCCATGTGTTCAACAGGCATCCAGAATTCAAACTTCTTAGGTTTTGATTTATCATCGGAATAAGTAAATCGCTACAAGTGCTTTTGTTAACTTTTTCTTAAGAAATATAATTTATAATTTATTTTATTTAAAATATAATGCAAGTTTGTGATAGCTACATTTCAACTTTTTTTTTAGGTACATTAAAATTTTTATAATATTGTAAAAAACAATAAAATTTTTTTTCTCAAACACATATCTGATTGTTGCATTTATATTTTGTAATTGTGTTGTTAAATATATATTAAAAAAAAAAAACTTAATTTCAGATTAGAAATTAAATAATATTAATAAGGCTAAGAATTATAAATAAATGTTTGTTCCCAATTCAACATTTTCCTATTCACAAATCATTAAATGTTTATTTGAAAAAGTTTGTTGTGCAGTTTTTACAAAGTTTTTCCTCTTTGCTTACAAGTTTCGTAAATACTATTTTACATTCCATACCCATTTTTTTTTTTAAATACGTTTTCCATTATTTGAATTTTCCTTTTTCAAATCATTCAATTAGTTTTTCATATTTTTCTGTGTAGAATTTTCGAAAAAATGGAATGTAGGGTCTTTGGACCGGGATAGTTAATGCATATTAAACGTTTTTCAAAAGCTTAATATTGCGCAATATTCATGGGATTAGCAGTGGAGTCATAATGTGCATAAAGTTTATGTTTTCAAAATTATGTAACAAAATAATCATAATTTAAAACATTTTATCAAAGGATTCGACAAATTTGCTCCTCATTTGTATTTACTCGACAGATACAACCAAATAAACTGTGTCTGCAAATTCCTCAAGTTATTGTTAATTTATATCTTTGAATCTGGGATTTTTCAAAATTATTGTTTTATTACATCATTGATAATTTTTTAGTAAATTTTTACTTTTATATTTTTCAGGATTAAATGGAGAAAGATTTTCCTGCCCAAACTGTAGCAGATCTTATAAAAACAAATGCACTCTGGATTGGCACTTAAAACATGTTTGTGGAAAAGATCCAAGCTACCAGTGCAAATATTGCCCAAAGGCATTTTTTCAAAAACAGAAATTGAAAAGTCATACTTTCAATATACACCTAGGGCATAAAATGTTCTAAAACGCAATTTTCAGCAGATTGTGTTTGGAATGCATTAGTCCTTTTTTAATGAATTTAATCTACAGTTGCTTTCATGTGATTTTTGTATGGTCACAATATCAGGATAATAGAAGTTCACATAATTTTTTTCATTATATTGTAATCTATTTCTTAAATATTAATAAAATAATTAGACATTAGTATTAAGATTCAGAATTATGCTGAAACTATGTGTAAACTGTTTTGTTGCTAATTTCTTCTCAATACAACTTCATTATTATTGAATAATATTTAGTCTTCAGAAATAATTTTGTGAGTGTTTATGATAATGCTGTTTAAAGCATGTCTAATATAAAACTTAAGAAAAATATAAAACTTAAGAAAAATATAAAACTTAAATTTTCTTATTTTTTTAAGTCAATTTAAAAGTGATAACAGGAGAAATTCATTAATTTGTGAAAGTAATATATATCTATGATTTTTACTTAATAAAATATATATTTGTTTCATATGGATATTCTTAACTGAATTCTTTAATCCAGGTTGTTTTGTCTTTCATACTCTCGAGGTTTTATCAATATAAAACCTCTAGCAAAGACATTTAAATCAATGTGGTTTGTTTCTTGTTCTTTGTTTTTTTGTTGTGTTTTTTATTACAAGAGAAATAGAATTGTAGTTTATTTTGTTTTTCAATGAACATATTAAATTTATTATAGGCCCAGATGAGAAATTTTTTTCATGTACAACATATTTTCAATTTAACAAAAATAAACATCACCTCTGCACCAATGCCATGACCAATATTGTAGGAATTCTTTTGGAGACGACCATTTAATGTTCCACATTAGTGCTGAACATACTGATTTCTTATTTTCATATTGACTGATTTTATGGCAGTATTTATTAAGCCAATCTCTGGAATTATAATTATAATAATAACAGAACCTATATTATAGGTGGAATGATGAATGGCTGCTATTATCTAATTTTGTTTTAGTTTATAGAACCAATCTGATTATGGTTTTATTTTATAACTAAAATAAAATATTTCATATTATTGTTCAACAGGACATGAAATTAGCTGCTTTTGTTATTTAATAGCATAATATTGCGAAGTTTTTAATCTTTTATTTAATATACTTATTTTATACATTATTGACTTTTAAGTATGAATTGAAGTTCTACGTCTTAATATTTATTTAATTTATTGTATACAAATTTTCATCCCAGTTATATATTATATAAATTAAACTACATACTTTATAAAAAGTATTATAAAAATCATGTTCTAATAATTTTAAATTATGATCTTTGTTCCAGGATTGAATGCAAAAAGATTTTCTTGTACTTCATGTTCAAAATCTTACAAAAATAAATATGCTCTAAATAGTCATTTAAAACAATGTGGGAAATTACCCATGCTGAAATGCCAGTTCTGCGAAAGAAGTTTTTTCCGGAAAGATCATTTGACATATCACATTGGCCTTAAACATTCCAATCTCTTATTTCGGTTCTGACAGTTATAAAGGAAGTACATATTTAGAAGGCCTAAATGTAATTGTGTTTAGATATGTTTTTTTAACTATTATTAATGCTTATAAAAATATTATTCTGTTGTTAAATGAATTCACCTGTTATTTCAAGATCTTTAAGTAATAATTGATAAAAAACTCGTTCAACATTAAATGCACTCCTCATCCCTGCCCCTGATACTGAGTATAAAATTCTGTTTATTTTTAATTCTTTTTATATTAGAATCAAACAAATTGTAATTTAAAACAGTGGCTGAAAAGTGGCAATAGTTTGAAAGATTTAAAAACAAAGGTTTAGTGTTTCATAATGCATTGTAATAGGCATTATATATAAATTCTATCTTTTAATTGTTTTCTTAATCTGAATTTCACAAAATTTAAATTTTATGTCAAGCACAACTCAGTTTAGAATCATTTATACCATCTGCTATTGTGAATTAAGATTTTGCTTATAAACTGAAATAGATATATTATTGTGATATATAATAATAAAACTAAATCTAGAAAATAATTTGGTAATTAGTTTCTTTGTTTATTTGTTTAATACTTACTTACTGGCCAGCTTAGTACTGCACAAATGCTGTTTATTTGTTATTTCTTTCTCCCTTTATTTAAATATGGATAAAAAAAAGTTTAAAATTCAACAAATTAAGTTAGAAATCTGTGCATAGTTAAGTTAGCAATATAAATCAGCTACTTTTAATACCAAAGATTTGGGAATAGTAAATGAATGGTAAGGTTCAGGTTCTCAAGTCTATGGATTTTCCCACTGAAAAAATTGTGATTATCTCAAGCAAAATTTGCAGTATAAAATTATTAGTGATTATTGAATTCCAGGAAAATTACACTATTTCCAATAAATTTGTTTTAAAAAGTTTTTAATCAATAAATTAATAAAGATAATACTACACTGCCTAAAGTCTAAATTTGAGAATCCAGCAAAGTTTCTTAATTTTCAATCTTTAACAATTAAAACTGCATAGTTCTGATTTTCCTTTTTTTTTCAGAAATCTCAGGTGAAAGACATTTTTGTTCTTGATGTCATTGTTCATACAAACAAAGGTTTTATCTCCTCAGGCAAATGAAAAAGGAATATTGAATGAAAAGTATTCACGAAGGATGCAGATGGGTCATGGTGAGAGGAGGTTGATAAGAATAGAATTTGAATTAATCTTTGTAATGTGATAATATATTTTATATGAAATTTGATGGATTGGGCAGGGAAATATCAAAAAAAGGATTGTGCCATATACTATTTTAGCTGCGATGATACAAAGCACATCTTCAGAATAGAATTGGCTGTGAGAAATAAATTCAGACAACTGATATCTGATTTTATAGTGAGAGCTAATGGCTATGTTTAGTCGGATTCAGAGAAAAACTCCTTAATTACTCTTTCTTCAGCAATCATGCCCATAGATTGTGGGAAATGAATATTTTTTAAACGCTACTGTTGTGAAAAGATGACTTTCATCTGTTCAATAATTATACTAATTATCAATTATTCTAAAACCATAAAATGACAATACAATACAATCAGATTTTTATAACCTGCTGAATAGAACAGCTTGTCCTGGCATTATAATTGCGAGAGATATTAACATTAAGATTTATCATCCGTTAACCTGTCACCTTGAAGCCTGTAACAAAAATGACCTAAGACTCTTTAATTTCGGTACATCACAGAATTTCATAAGAAAGCAGTATTTTCTCCCATAAAAATAAACATCTAGGCACCTCTATACCCTCGGTTGGAAAAGTGGTGAACCAAATTGATAACCTTCTAGTCAGCTAATGACATAAGTAAAACCTAATAGATGTTCAAGAATTTTGAGTGGCCATGTAAAAACTTAAAGATCCTCATAAATACACAAGGTTTATATCTAATTATGGACAGATACTAATCTGGTTTACGGCATGTGATGCGAAACCAACAATTGATCATGTACTCCTCCTTTGTCTCATGGAACATAACCGAGAATATCATACACCATGACCCCTCTTATTTGTGGATTTGAGGCCAGCCTGTAATACTTAAACATCCGAGTATAACTTATATTATTGATAAAACTGACTGTGGAAAATTATGGGTCTATTCGTGCAAACATTAAAAATCATAAAAGACACTAATTGGGCCAGTATTCACTTATGGATCTGCAACAAGGTCTTTTTCTAAAAGAGATGAGTTTAAAAGAAAAATTCTCTGATGTACTTATGGTCAATTTAGAGCAAATGCCATTTGTACTCTTCATTAAAGGGGCCAGGTTTTAATATGGCAAAGCTTGGCAGACCATTCGGCCATGAAGAATACCCACGAGCATCAGAGGAAGATCTTCCCTAAGGGACTTGATGGAACACAACCGAAAGGCAGCCACCCAAATCATTATGAGCTGTTAGCGTAAAAGAAGATTCGAGGAATGTGCTTGGTGTTCGAAGTTGGTGAAAGCTAACGGAAGAGAACAGAATCCAATGATAAGTTGTAAAGTACATTGACAATAATTTTGGAGTAAGAATCAAATAAATACTTTATTTGTATTTAACATTATTTCTTTAATAAGCGTTACACCAGATTTAAGACTGGATTACCAGCAGTCAAAGGAGCTGTAGCATTCAACATAGGCGAACCTATTTCATTTACCTTTCTCACCAATCGTTTTAACAAAGTGTAATATAATCCTGTTTCCTTTTAGTTTTCCATTTTATAGTAGTATAATTATTTTATATGAAAAAAAACTATTATTTATATCTTCCCTTGCAAATAATCTGATAATGTACAGTTAGGGGTGTCTCTTGCATGAGACGAAACCCTCACTTTTACCTTATGTTAAAGTTTAAAATTCATTATTATTAAAAAAACAAAACATGTAACACTAGGAATAGCCGACCTGGAAATAAACGATATAAAAAAAATTAAAAAAACATTATTTCTCATAGAACTAATTTTAGGTACTTGACTAAGATTTATAAGATTAATTTATATGGTCACTTGTAATTATTTTGTTAGTCTTCATTACCATTATAATTAATACATCTTTAAATATATTTTAATTTAATTTATACTACACAGATTTTATTAAACTTTTAATATTAACATGATTGTAACAAGACAAAATAATTAATTTGATAAAATTTTGAACAATTATATTTTTTCCAGGTTTGGATAGAAAACGCTTTCCTTGTACTTCTTGTTCAAGATCTTACAAAAATAAACGTGATCTATCAAGACATTTAAAACAATGCGGGAAATCACCTTTGCTCAAATGCCAGCACTGTGAAAAGAGCTTTTATCGAAAAGATAAGTTGATGAGCCACATTCTCAATAAACATTACAATCTTTCATTTCTATTCTGATTGGTGTAGAGGAAATATTTATTAAGACAAATAATAGTAACCAAGTTTGGAAACGTTTTCTATACAGTTTGTTATGCTTATAAAATTATATTGTTGTATTGTTAAATTAATTTTTGTACTATTTTTAATTCATTATATTAAGGCCAGTTATACCTACAAACAACAGGGAACAGTTGTTTGAAATATAAAAATATCCCAGTCCGTTCCCATCAAATAGGTTACCTATTTATGGTTATATTTAAATATTTTGGAGTGACAATCAGATTAGATGTAATCATCACAATCGTTCGTGATGATTTCATTTGCAATTGTTAAACAGTTTTAAGAACAAAGGTTTAGTAAATAAATTGTTGGCTTTGTTAATCATTATAAAATATATTTTAACTTTTGTTATATACTATTTCTTATTCTAATCTTAATTAATATTAAGATTTATAAAAAAAAAAAAATTATGTCTGGCACAAAACAAATTATAAATGTCAACATCATCAACTGTTGGGAATAAGCCTATAAACTAAAATAGGTTTATTATTAAATGTTACGATAAAACTAAACTCCAGAAAGAATTTGGTAATCAATTATTATTCTTACTTGGCTTTTTATTATGGCCATTGTATATTTTAAATTTTTAATAAAAAGCTATTTTTTAAAATAAAATAATTTTTTATGATTATAAATTTAAGTTCTTGCTTAAACTTAATTGACAGGATTAAATACAATTATTTTGTTTGTAAATACCTGTCCTAATAAATAAAACCTTAAGCATATTCTTTTTAATTTATACCTAGTAAATTTGATTCAGATTTTAATGGCAAAGTGTTAATGATAAAGGAAGAAAATGTATAAGATTTTAATTAATATTCTTTGTTCCAGGATTCGGTGTAAAAAGATTTTCTTGTACTCGGTGTTTGAGATCTTACAAAAATAAAGCTCATCTGCAAAGACATTCAAATCAATGTGGGAAATCACCCTTACTGAAATGCCAATACTGTGATAAGAGTTTTTTTCGAAAAGATAACTTTACAAGACATATTGCCCTCAAACACACCAATCTTTCACTATCATTCTGATTGGTGTTAAGGAAGTTTATTTATTAAGGCAAATAATAATGACTATGTTCTTTTAAACAGTTTGTTATGCTTATTAAATTACATTTTTCTATTGATAAATGAATTATTGTAATAGCCCAGGGCCTTTTAATTATAATAAATAATAATATTATGTATAATGTCAAAAGCCTGTCAAAATTTGTAAATATAGATTTATAAATATAGATATCATCGTCACCAGCACCAAAAACGCAACTCTGAAGACCCTGAGTACAGGTAAAAAGTGGGAGAGTCTTGCCACCGATGGACCAATCCCAAGGGAGCTAGAATGAAGAGAATCTGTTTAGTCACGGGACATGATTTCTTGCAAGCCCATCTCCACCACATTGGCCTCGCCGCCGATGAAACCTGCCCATTGTGCAATCTTGCAAGAATTGACATCGAAATAATTTTCTCTATCGTGCTTGGCTGATGAGATCATAAATCGCTACTGGGAGGCTCGACGTCTATTAGTTGAGGAACCACGTATGGGCGTTGGATTAAGAAAGAAATTTATAAATACCTTTCCCTCAAAATGATTACTATAAAAATTCTGCATTAACTTTTCAATTTTTTTTAAAAAATGTATTTATTGAAATTTACAACTATATATAGAATACATCAAGTAAATATAATGAAAGATAAATCCTGTCCAGAGACAAAGGCAAGCAGAGAAACGAGCCAGTGGTAGTACTCAAATACATTTCAATTTGAAAGAATACATCAACTACATATCAGTTATCTATGACAATAATTGTCATGGCTTGAAATTGTGATCGTTAAAAAGCTTTTATGAACAATGGCTTAATTTGTAATTTATTTTAATGCATGCTATGACATTAATTGTGAATTTTCTTTTTTTAATATGAAATTAAGGTTTTATGTCTGGCTTGACTCAACTTATGATAGACAATACCATTGAGTGTTGAGGATTAAGATATTGTCCGTCTGTAAATTAAATAGTGTTATTAACATGAGCTATAATTTTTAAACTAAACTTAAGAGAGACATCGGTAATAAATTGTTTTCAAAACAGCAATTTTTATCTGGTCCTTTGGTAATACATTGTTTGTAACTGAGAAAGTTGTCTGTCTTGGTTTTTCTGGCTTCCTTGTAATGTAAATGTTATATGTGACAATATTTTTTTCATTTTTACACAAGTACTGTTTGCCTGAAAAATGGCTCAATATTACTTTAAGAGATGTACCTTATGAATCATCTAGAAGAAGTTTTAGGTCACAGTCCAACATTTTGAGCACTATGTTACAATTGTCGTTGGACAATAAAAAAAAAAAATACTTTTTTTTGTCAATTTCATCGTTCAGGCTACCAACTCGATTGCTTTCTTACAAAGATACGTGTGACATTTGTGGTCAATGGTTTTGTACAAATTTAACTCATCTCTTTAGTACAAATTTTGGATTCCAGCAAAGTTTCATCATTATCAATCAATGTCATTTATCCAAAAAATCAATAAAAATAATACTATCATAGTACTGATTTTCCACTTTTCTTTTTCAGAAATTTCAGATGAAAGGCATTTTTGTTCTGGATGCAATCGCTCATACAAACATCGGCATCACCTCGTCAGGCACAACAAGGAATGCGGGAAATTACCTCTTTTAAAATGTCAACACTGTGGAAAAGCCTTTTTTAGAAAAGAGCACTTAACTTGTCATGTGGTCAATAAGCATACAGATTTTAAAATGTAAATTTTAATGTCATTGTTAGGGCAATTTAGTTCTTGAAATTATTTCTGTTTTTCAGGAAAAAAAGGTAAAAAATAGAAAATATTTTTTTTTGAACTTCAATATATGTTTCTATAGATATACTTGTCTCCTTCTTAGACACAAGAAATTTAAATATGGAAAATTAGCACTATTTAAATTCTAATAATATGAAAGGACCATCTAACTTGTCATGTTTTCAAAAAGCATACAAATTATATACCATTCTAAAACTATAAAACTGTCCATGACTACTACATTTTTTTTTATAGATTGTTGTTCCTTTAAAAAGTTTATGGTCGCCCTAATTAAATGATCTTGTTATTTTAAATTTTACAGGAGACAAAAGCAAAACTATATAAATACATCTTTATATATAAAACTCTTCTGTTTGTATATATATACAGAAATTATTATTATTGTTATTATTCATATTGGAATATGTTTCCTATTAGTTTAACTAAAACATATTGAAATAAATAATTTTTTTTTTATATTTGTTCATAGTGATTAAAACCATCCTTAGTCAGCCACTCTCTCCTAGTACTGTATAATAACTAATTTTTATTAGAATGTTGATAATAGAAAAATATTTTATTTATTTTATTGAGTACAAAGGATAATTTCGTTTAAGAGTTTATTTACTTTTAAATCTTTGAGTTAAAAATTATGATCTATGATAATATACGAGTACATTATGATTTTATAGGGTAAACATTCTTAATAGGTATGTTCAGTGATAAAATGGAAAAAAGAACTACATCACTGGTACCTATCAGTACTAAGTAAGGACATATTCTTTCTAGGCCTACAACTGTTAAGGGAAGTAATTTGGTACAGATCTCACTCAACCACTCGGACATTCTTCCAATCAAGGATATCGATCAATTTTAAGAGTGTGGCTAAGTCACCCCAACTCTCATGGTCACTATAATTGTTACAAAAACAAAAAAAAAACTATCTGCTGCAACTAGGTTTCAGAAAATAGATGCAACTTTGACAAAGATTATAAGTATTTTAAATTAGACTGATACTGCTGATGACAGAGACATAAGTTTGTTTTTAACTCCATAAAAAAATACTGAACAATACTTCTAAACTTAAAGTGTAAGTCTAGATTTTATAAAATATAAGGTAGTTTACATTTTCAATTTAAAAACAAATGTTTAGTTGAATGTTGTTTTCCTATTATGAATAAATATTTAAAACAAAGTTAATTAAAGTGCAATGATGTATGTATGTATACTTAAATTGACTTTTATCATAACATTTAAATTTTGTTCCAGGAAAAAGGTTTTACTGTCAGAAGTGCCCAAAGTCTTATTGCAGTCAAAGAAATCTCAACAGGCATCTTAGATATGAGTGTGGGAAATCACCACTTTTTAAATGTCAATATTGTGAAAAAGAGTTTTTTCGAAAGGACCACCTAACTAATCATCTAATCAATAAGCACACAAATTATAAAATAGTATAAAACCTGTATTATAAAGCCTTTGTGACTACTATATTTCCTTTTTTTAGTAACAGAGTGTTGTTTCTATTATGAACTGCATTTATGTTAGCTTACGAATCAGCTCTCGAAAATATAAGACATTCTAAACTGCATAAAAATATAACATTAATAATATTGTAATATAAGTTCAGAAATGATTTCATATAATGTTCGTTATGCTTATCGAATTATCCATGTGTTCCAATAGCTAAAAAATTATAAATTGTTCTAGAGCCAATTGTAAAATCTTCATGACTACTTTATATGTAAAAAAATAAGAATGAAATACATTGTTCCTGTTATTAAGTCAATGCATGTATATATTTAAAATGTATGTTATACTTATTCAAAATTGTTTCAACTTTAAAAAGTGTGTAATTATAGGATGAAAAGTGAAATATATATATATATATAAATAAATTATTGTTTTAATCCTGTTCCTCAAAAAAGGTCTCTGAAAGGAATGAGGCTGGAAAACATTTAAAAAATAACTATTTTATCGGTTATTTTGTTTTAATATGGGGCAAATAACAATTACTTCCCCAGAAGTTTTATAGTTCACCACAAATGGTGTGATTCATTCAGCATTGATGAAATCAATCAATTCACGGTTATTAACAGAACCAGATGGCGGACTTTCCTATGGAGTAGACATAGGAAATCATTACACACTACAAGTTTATATTGAGAAAATCATAATGGAGCCAAATTTGTGAGGGTATGTAGTTCTAATGGCTAATAAGTAATACTAATAATAATAATAAGTAATACTAGTGAAAATAAATTACTATAATCTTTACAATACCTAATAAATAGAGTGTTAGCTTCTTATTTTGAATAAAATAGTCAATTCCTGCTTGATATTCTAAACTTTGCAAACATTTACTGGGCTTTGTTTGGAAAGGAAAGTTCTGTCTTCCAAGATTGTAAGGTCAAAAATCAGATATTGTTAACGGTTCACAGTTTATATTGATTATTAGTAAAGTATGTTTACAACAAAGTTATTCTGAATGTAATAATGCTAACATTATGATATTGATTTTGACTTTTAGCATGTGCAGTTGATTATAATTGTTTTCTAATTTTGTTGCAGGTTCAAGGTTTTTATGTGAGAAGTGCCAGAAATCTTATTCCAATCGAACAAATCTCAACAGGCATATAAGATATGAATGTGGGAAACTTCCTACTTTATTGTGCCCTTATTGCCAAAGAGGATTTTTCTATAAGCAACATATGGTTATCCATGTATTTAATAAACATCAAAATGTTCAGGTTACAACTTGAACATGATCTTTTTTAAGTATTTAAATAATATATGAAAGATGAAAACAATGTTGTCAAAGGATAATTAATAATCTTATTTTATTTTTTTATTAATTGTTATAATAATTGCGAGCAAATTGCGAGAACACGTGGATATGGGATCGGTGAAGAGAATGGATTTGTCTGTCCGTGGTAGGAATGAGGATAGCTCAGGTGGTAGAGCACCACGACGGATACGTGGGAGACCCAGGTTCGAATCCCGGTCCTGGACAAATCTTTTCTCTTCAAAATAAAAATAATTAATAATCATTTAACAGTTCATTATTTATCGTAAATAAATTTTTTAAAAGATTATTCTAGAATTTGTACTTTCACCCTTTTTCTTAATATCAGTCTAATAGAAGGCTTATTTTTAGTAGAAAGATATGAAGATGGAAGAAATGTTTTTTTTTTAAAAAGCACTTGATATTTTACATTTTGTTCAATCAATTTTTTTTTTCTAGAACATAAATTATTTCTTCAGTTTAATTTTGAGTCTTTATATGTATATATGCCTAAGTTAAACTGCTATAGATACAATTTTGTTTATTGATGCATGTTTATTGTAATTAATTAAGATATTTATTTCAGCTTTAAGCTTGTACAGTTGATGACATATTTTTAAATTTTGTTCCAGGAAAAAGGTTTATTTGTCAGAAGTGTAATAAATCATATTCCAATAGACAAAATCTCAACAGGCATGTAAGATGTGAATGTGGGAAATCTCCTACTTTTTTATGCCCTCGTTGTCAAAAGAGATTTTATTATAAGCAAGCTATGGCACTACATGTATTTAATAAGCATCAAAATCCTTAAGTAATAAGTTGTAATATTAAATAAAAAACTAATTTGTAACATGAAGACACTTAAGAAACATGCAAATTTAATTCCCCAAAACATTGTTCCCTTTATTATAGAACTTCTTTTTTTTTAAATAAATTTTTACTTTGAAATTTATTTATTTCATACCCATGAAACGAATCTACTCCTGCATGTAAA
This sequence comes from Arma custos, assembly GCA_037127475.1. Lineage (NCBI taxonomy): Eukaryota > Metazoa > Arthropoda > Insecta > Hemiptera > Pentatomidae > Arma > Arma custos. Next base: position 37,913,437 of record CM073760.1, read on the forward strand.
ATTAAAAGTAGCTATTTTTTTTAAGTACATTTTTAATTTGATAACATATTAGAATTTGCTGTAAATAAAATTCTTTGAAGATTGTTCTAGAATTTCTTAAATCTATTACTTGTAATCAGACTAATTTAATGTGAATAATCCACAGCTGAATTAGAAGGTATTATGGAGAAGGAAAAAATGTTTGGTTTTCTTGTGTCATTTAATAATTCTTTACATTTTCTTTAATAAACTTTTTTCTAGAAATCCTATTATTTGTTAAGCTAAATTGTAGGAATTACTTTGAATAAACATTTTTCACATAAACATGCTAAGCTAATGTAAAACAGTGTGGTTAGATTTTAAGTCCATTTGTTTTATAGGTAAAAGCTCATTTTGATATAGTTATTAATTAATAATTATTAGAATGAGGATGTACAATTTTAAACTAATATTTTCTTTAAATCGATTAATTTCCAATTATACTAATCATTCTTTTTCTTTTTTTTTTCTTCAGAGAGGATAAGATTTGCTTGCTCTACTTGTCTGAGAACTTATTCAAATAAACAAAATCTCAATAGACACGTAAAATATGAGTGTGGTAAGCCGCCCTCATTCATATGTCAATACTGTAATAAGGGATTCTTCCGAAAGGAACAAATGAAAATTCATGTAATAAGTCTGCATGGTTTGGTTGAATGATTTATTCCATCAGTTAACACCATTAACACTAAAATTTATAGTTAGTAATTAATAATATATTTTATTTTTAAAAAATAGTAAAAATTCTATTTCAAGTCATATTACATTGGTTAAGTAAAAATATTATCAATAAATAATTCAGAGGCTTTTATTTTTTTAATTAATCAATAAATGCATTAATAAAACTTTGTGTTTTGATTAATATTCTTTTCTGCTGAGGCAGCATTTCCATTATTATCAAAAGTCTAACCTTCCATCAAATAAATCCTACTCCTATTTTTGTGTTATTGAGATGGATAATTTTTCAGATAAGTCACCATCTTAATTGTATCACATCCACTGTGAAAATTTATTTTATAGGGTTTTCGTTTCATCTCATGAGTGAAAACTGAATCGTATTCAAGACTATTTAAGAGGATCTGTTTATGTCTTGAGCACTACATGGTGCCTAGGATTTAAGTTATAAAAATTGTTAATTATAAAAATATTATAATTACCAATTTTCCTTAGATAAAAGCAATATTATACTCTTACCAATCATCAACAGCTGAAAAACTGCAATCATGTCTTAATTACCATATTTTATAACTATTTCAATATTAATAGAAATTTACGAGATTTTAATAATGAAAATTTATATAATAGAAATTTACGAGATTTTAATAATGAAAATATATATAATTATTTATTATAACTGATTTGTTTTTTCCCTTCAGAAACTAGGTTTCCTTGTTCTGCTTGCCAGCGAAGTTACTCCAGAAGGCATCATCTTCAGAGACATGTCAAATATGAGTGTGGAAAACCTCCCTCATTTATATGCCAATATTGTCATAAAGGATTCACCCAAAACTCATCTCTCAAAGTTCATATTTTCAATAAGCATTCAAATTATTCTGTTAATATATAGATTTTGTTCATATTCTATTTGGAATATTTTATACAAAATGTATATAAATAAAATATGGTCCTTTAAATATTTATTTTGTTTTATTCTGTATGGTATGAAACTCTAATATAAAACTTAAGGTAATTGAAATTTAGAAATTGCAATGTTCTAATTAGATCTTTAAAGATTTTTTTTTCTATTTTACATGCGGTATTACGTTTCTCACAGTACAATTATTATTGAAGTAACGTAGCTAAGTACGTAGGGTGCTGGGTCACTGATCCCTCTCCGAGTTCAAGGCTGGTTATGGCAGATAAACTATTTATTCTATTAAGAACCATTTATAGAAACTGTAAGATCTGCTGGGGTTTACCCAGCCTCTACAAAGTGGATGTCCTTTATTGAGTTAATAACCTAGCAGTTGGGCTTGATGTCGGGCAAATAGACAGTACAGTCCCAACCATGTGCTGTTATCCCAACCATTTTATTTAAATAATACTAATTAGTTTGATATTTTAGTATTGAAATTTACTATTCATTTAACTTCTTCATTCTTTTGCTTTATTCCATTAAGTTGGTTAATAAAATAATAGATATCATTTGTCAATGTACCGCTTCTGTCTTGCAAGGGTTTAATTTTATTTTGTAAATAATTATTCTAATTGGAATAAGTTGGCTAACCTAATCTAACCCATTCTTAAATTCTTTATTTGAAAAATTCCTTACCAGCATTGTTCTTTGTTACATATATAATAAATGTATACTTATTATTATTGTTTTTATTTCCTTAGAGAGAAGATTTACTTGCTCCACTTATCCACAAACTTATGTAAATTATTATAAATCGAATTATAATGCAATTGGGAAAAACCACAATGCAAAGCCTTATGTTTCAAAAAATACACCTACTTACCAGTCGACGTTTCGCCTATTCAGGCATTATCAAGACACCAAAATCAAAAAGGGGTTATGTGAATCGCATCTCGAAGAAAAAGGTGCAAAACATCCCAACGATCAACAGCCCAAACAGGCTCCAAACATGAGAGCTCTTGTTTGGAGCCTGTTTGGGCTGTTGATCGTTGGGATGTTTTGCACCTTTTTCTTCGAGATGCGATTCACATAACCCCTTTTTGATTTTGGTGTCTTGATAATGCCTGAATAGGCGAAACGTCGACTGGTAAGTAGGTGTATTTTTTGAAACATAAGGCTTTGCATTGTGGTTTTTCCCAATTGCATTATAATAAATAATAGTGTATCTTTTTGAGTTTTTGGCTCTATTTTAGTGATAAATCGAATTATTTTATTCTTATAATGTATGCTTTGAAAAGTTTTGAACTTTTTTATAAATTTAAAGGAATGAAAAATACTTTTTAATATTATTAAACCTCGTCAACTTCATTTTTTATAAAGAGCAACCATTTTGCTTTTATCCTACAAAAATTTACCTATCTGTCTCATAATAATGTTATGCTCCTAAACATATACAGTGATACATTTCTTGTTAGAATAAAAATAGTGAGGAGTCTTACATTTTATGTTGTTGAATTATTTTAGTAGTTTCCAAAATTTATATTCTGTTCCAAAATTAAAGAAATATAATGTAGCTTTAAGAAATATAATCAAAATTAATTCATTAATGACATTGGTCAGTTCTAATTTTCTTTTTTCCTTAGAGAAAAGAAGGTATACTTGCTCTACCTGTCATCGAACTTACTCCAATAGACAAAATCTCCAGAGGCATGTCAAATATAGATGTGGAAAACCACCCATATTCATCTGCAGGTATTGCTTCAAGGGATTTGTCCAAAAGGAATACATGACACTCCATGTTAATAGTTGTAAAAAGCGTTAAATTAATAAATAAATTATTTTACTCTTCAGATAAAGGCTTTTTATTTATTATATTATTATATGTTTAAAATCATGAATATGTATACTTAACAGTCACATTTTCTACTGAAAATATTATGTTTATTTATCAATAATTCCTGTAACAAGTGTCGCAATGCTTTTATATTATTAATATGCAAAATAAAATCTTACTTATACCTTAACCGATCTTTGTGTTCATTAGCTTTTAATTTATTTATTTCTATGTATGCGTTCCTATTATAAATCTATAAAGTTTTTACAATTAATGTATGTTACGTTTCTATTAAAGTAAGAAGATGCTAGAATATCTAATTAAAACTTGGTACAAAGATTTTTAGGAGTCTTTTATTTTTCTTATAGAATTATTTTAATTTTTCCAACAAATTGTTACAGTTCCTCAAAATAAAGCAAATATTTGTTTATACTATAATACATTTTGAATGAAATATGTGATATTAGTTAATACTAATTTTTGTTTTCTTTTCTTTTTGTCCTTCAGAAAGAAGAAGATATATTTGCTCCACTTGCCAACGAACATATAGCAATAGACAAAATCTTAACAGACATGTAAAATACGAGTGTGGAAAACCTCCCTCATTTAAATGCAAATACTGTCATAAGGGATTCACCCAAAACCATGCGCTTAAAGTACATATTTTTAGTAAGCACTCAGATTATTCCTATCTACAAGTTTGATTTCTCCAACTGGGCTCAGCCATAATAAATCTTGTTACTTATTTATTGTATTTATTTTTATTTTTTTTTTTAATTATTTCATATGTATTATTTTTAAAGAAATGAAGTGTGAAACAATCATGGTTCACATTATAATTAATATTGTCTAGTACAAGGAATTTTATATGAAAATATTACATACATGCGCTTAAAGTACATATTTTTAGTAAGCACTCAGATTATTCCTATCTACAAGTTTGATTTCTCCAACTGGGCTCAGCCATAATAAATCTTGTTACTTATTTATTGTATTTATTTTTATTTTTGTTTTTAATTATTTCATATGTATTATTTTTAAAGAAATGAAGTGTGAAACAATCATGGTTCACATTATAATTAATATTGTCTAGTACAAGGAATTTTATATGAAAATATTACATACAATAGTTGTGTTTTTCATATCAACCATCATCTCATAGATATAATTAAAGTGTATTTAATTTGTATACTCTACAAGGTCACAAATGACTAATATACAAAAATTTTATAATAGCATTGTAGATGAACTGTTTGATTTAGTAAATGTTTTAGTCCATCTCCCATGTTTTTATTCTATAGAATTAGTTTAAAAAAAACTTTTGGTGTATTACTTTTCTCAATAAAATATTTGAGATTTGAGATAAAAAAAATGTTATCTACTACAAAAAAAAAGATTATTTTCCTTGCAAATATGATTATGATCAATGTGATCGTTTCAGAAGAATGGGGGAGTACCACTTCAACATACCATTTGTATTACATCATGTTTCTGATCTTCTGCAGGTTTTCTAACAGAACAAATAAAAACAGGAAAAGTTCTACTTGCGGTCCTATAATTTATGATTTCTAATGTGTCCATTTTCTATTTATTTCACTTCTCAGTTATCTTATCGTTTATTTTATTTTAAACCACCCTAATATACAAAATAAAAAAGATAACACAAGTAGGAAATATACAGCAACAACAACATCTTGATGGAATGGCCTAGAGAAGGAAAAGTGGAAAGGATGTTTGGGAAAATAAGAGATTACTTCCTGTTTGGTTCTCAATGATAGTTAAACTACAACTCTAATAACAGATGATATTTAGAGTAATATCTCTTGAAATTTGTAGATGTTGTATGTTTTGTTATAATATTTTCAATTATCTAAAGTACACATCTATAATTTATATGATCCCATCTTGAGAACACTAATGTTTTTTCATTCTCTTTCAGATTTGCTAGAAGGACATGCTTGTTATTCCTGTGGACGTAAATACAAATATAAACAACACCTCAATAGACATTTAAGATATGAATGCGGAAAGGCTCCTTCTTTTCTATGCCCTTACTGTCCAAAAGGATTTAGTCGTAAACATTCGCTAACTCTTCATATTTTCAATAAACATAAAAAGTTTAAAATGTCGTAAGATTTATGTTTATGTTTTTCTAGCCTTAAATATGTTTTAGTTCAAATAACAGTGTTAATAGAAAATATTTGTGATATTTTAATAAAGATCTATAAAGTTTATTGTTCTTTTTTTTCTGGTATAATGATTTATATATTTGTAAAATTCTTTTATACATTTGCTCTTGAAAGTTGAAAATATTTAAATAAAGATATTTTTAATAAAATGTACTTTATTTATTTATTTTCGCTTCAAATGTGCTGAAGTCAGGAGGAGGGGTGTTGTTTGGAAGCCAAGAAAAAACGACTTAAATCAGAGGGGATCAAAATAATATATGTTGATTGGAGCTGTTTAGTATCTCTGGGATTATTTTAGTGGGCCCACAACATTTTGTTTTAAAATTATCAGATATTGGTGAAACAGATACATAAAACTTATACTTAAGTATAGTAATAGAGTACGTTGCCTCAATGAAAATTTTGTAACAATTTTTTTTTTTTCTTAGGAATCCTACAAGAAAGACATAACTGCTCAAACTGCTATCGATCTTATAAGCATCGACATCATCTATTAAGACATATAAAATTCCATTGTGGAAAACCTCCTGCCTTTCATTGCCAAAATTGTAATAAGGCTTTTCACCGAAAAGATGTTTTAGATGTTCATTTCTTATCACAGCACACACATTTAATATAATTTGATAACTTATAAAATATTAATGAGATCCTTAATCAATTTAGTTAGTTACCTGTTGCCTTGTATTAAGTGTTGAATATTTTAAAATTTATTTTTCAATTTAGTAAAGTTTTTATTCACAGACACAATGAGATTGCATTGACAAATTAATGTAAAAACTATTGATATTAGTATTATATATTTTATTTTCATTATTTATGTAATTTCAGCTGATGTGCTATATTTTTTATGTAAAAACCAATATTTTTCATAAAGCCAAGCTGATGTGAATTTAATCTAAACATGCTATGTAAATATGTTGAAATAATTGTTCCAAATATAAATTTAATTTTTGATTCTTGAGAGAAATTAAATTATAATCCCTTTAAATACTTATTTTAGGTTACTATTTTTCTTTCTTTTTGTATTAATAATGAAAAGATATCAATAATCAAATTTTATAATATTTATAAAATTATTCAAGTATTGTACTGTAATATATGTGAAATTCTAAGAGAAGAGTACTTTATTATATTTGATATTGGGAAAGAAAATGGTCTGTGTGAAGGTCAAAGTATTAATTCCTTAAATAGTGATTAACTATTTATTATAATCCGACATTTCGACCCATAACGCTGATTTTCTTTAAGGCTGGATAGAAAAGATTCAAACATATCAAAAATAATTGGGATAGATAAAATTAAAAAAAATATTATATACAAAAGAAACTTTTGGAGTAAACAATTTGATTACTGATTTCCAAATTAAGAATTGTTTTGGTTAATCTACAGTAATAAAGTTTGGTTTTATTTCATAAACAAACTGTAAAGTTTTCTTCCATATTCCATTGGCAATACTTTAAAAATATACTAAACAAAAACTTGAGATTAGATAAGGGAAAATTTTACATCATCCACAGCTCCTTCAAGCCATTCAGCAGGGAGTTTTCTTGATATTCCATACAAGTAAGAAAACCACAGAGCACTACAGAACAGGTGGACTGAGGAACGAAAGCTGGCTCACAGCCAGAAAATGGAGTACATTAATTTTAAAGTATTAAATGTTTTAACATCTTTTATGATTTTATAACTTCCTTATATTCCATTAGTTTTCCCATTAAAATTTTAAACATTGTCAAGCATTAAATTTTTAAGAACTAAGAACACTGTAAAAAAAAAAGTAAATAAAATAGTAAAATTATTTTTATTTTATTTTAAAGAATATTATTTCTGTAGATATTAATAGTTCTTTAAAAACGGTAGTGAAATTATCACACATAAGATTATTTACTTGCTTTATAAAGTTTGGGTTTCGAATAAAATCAAATGTGGTAAATGAGCAGGGGATGTTTCTGAAAATGTTATTTTTTTGAATTATTAAATAATTTAACAAGTGTGAACTGGTTTTCATATTGAACTTTATGAAACAATTCTGCAAAGAAACTGGAAAATAATGGCTGGCAATAGAAACTACTGCGAATGTAACTAACGCAACTAAATAAATGTGCACAATTACCAATACTTTTTTTTTTTATAACTTTATGAGTAGATTTTCTCCTATTAAATTTTGTGAAATTCCCCCCAAAAAAAGAGGATTTCATGGAGGAAATTCCCATCGGTATTTTGATTAAAAGTCTGTTTTGTTGAGACATTTTTATAATTGCCATTAAAAATTCTAAGTTATTACCAGCTTATGACATTTTGCCTACAAGGGACTTTTTACAACATTATTAAATTGTTACTTATACAATTTGGCTTCTTACACCCTCTTAGATAAAATGTGTTATTAATCTACTTTTTCTTGTTTATTTTTATGATCAAATTTGTATTCTTTAACAGTTTATAAAATGGATTAAAAACAAATGAAAATTAATTGTAAATCATTATCTAAAGCATCGTGAATCATTAACATGGTGAATTATTGCTTGTTATTTAGACAAAAACATCAGTAACCAGATTCCATTTTTCTCTCATTAAAAAATCTGTGAGAATAATTTAAAACTGTCTTAAAATAAAAGTAAATTTCTGTTTTGTTTACTTAGATTAGGTTGGCAGCCCAGACAACATGCACGTAGTTTTACAATCCTTTTAAAAAATCATTTATATGTAATATAATTGTTAAAATAAAATTAGTGTATATACAATAATAATTACATTTCTTTGATTAACTGCGGCAGCAAATGCTAGATAGAATATTTAGAAATTTCTAAATAACTAAGAAAAAACAAAGTTCAGTAATACATAACTATTATAATTAATTTTTTTAATTTATTGCTAAACTTTTTATTGTAAATGAGATAAATGTGATATTTAAAAATATTTTGATGAATCATGCCAACAAATGAAATATGAAGTTTATAAAACATATGACTATATAGATGTAGAGTAACAGTGAATAAAATAAACAGACATTCAAGTATGCACGAGCAATTAAAGACAATACCAATAAATTGTGAATGAACAGGACAAAACATTATTTACCAATATCATGATGGATCAATTTAAACAACCTTTGGACAGACCCTTATGTTTTTAAGAAAGGTATTCAAATTGATTCGTAGTTCACTCATAGCATTCACCAAAAATGCATTAATCTGTCCTAATAGTAAGAGAGAACACACAAAACCATGCAGCAGAAGAATAACTCTTCAGTGTAAATTTTATTTGATTTTTAACACATAATAAAAACAAGAAATTATACTTGTTATTGAGGAAAAAAAAAAGATATTTATAAATGAATATATTTTACCAGTTCTGACGTCTTCTCGAAATAATGACAAATAAGGACGCGGTTTTGTGGATCTTTAAATGGATTGTAATATAGTCAGTTCCAATCTACTATTTTAAAAGAATTATATTTAGTCAAAAAGTATAAAGGCATTGCCTGTCCTAGTTGGTTCAAATAAAGTTTGCTTTTATAAACATTGTAATGCATGTGCTTAGCAATTTTACATGTTTTCAATTGGCTAGACTACATTGTATATTAAGGTTTATTTTAAACGAATAGTTTGTAACCATAACATAGTTACTTTGTAATGGATAGTTAAATTATTAATTTGAGCAGTTTCAAAGAGATAGATGCCCCAATCTAATCAAGCTAAAATGTACAATTTATAAATGGCTGCTGTTTTAAGTGGGAGAGACAAAACATGGATTTACTTTGTACTTTAAACTTAATATCTTAAAAATGGAATTATAAAATAAATTTGAGGCCACATGTTTTCACACTCAGAAGAAAGACAAAACATGATATTCTTAAGATTAAAGATTAAATAATTAAATTATTATTATTATTATTTTTGAAGTATTAGAACTCCTAATTTTTCATTAATATTTGTCAAACAATATATTAAAAAAATCTTAATAAACAATATGTAATTTGGACTCAGTTTTATGTAGTGAGTAAATAAGATCATCACTTATGAAATTCACTGGTTATATGCTCATATTTCCTTAATTTTTGTAGAAATAATTTATTGCATTATTTTTAACTATCTTTTCTAAATAAATTCAACTATATCAATATTTTTTTCATAGTATATCTTACTGTTGACAGGCTTTAATGTAGTTCATACTAATGCTATTAGCATTAAGTATTGCTTTTGTTTTGATCTTAATTTTCAAAGTCGTCTCTAATATATTTTTATTTATTCCCCATGTTACTACAAGAATAAGAAATAATTTATCATTGGATATTAGATAAATAAGATTTTATTGAGTTAAAACAAAAACAATAATTAATGAAATAAAATATTATAAATTTTATGTATTATGATAATTATTTTTGGTTTTGAAAAGTTTAGTAATCAATGAAGTAGTTTTTTTTTTAGTAAATGGCATTGCCTTATTTAAATAATCAAAATTTGATTCAGATAACAATATTTATATTTATTGGCGCTGACTATGTGCTATTTACAACATGTAGAATTTATGATTAAAGTGAAAGTTAAGGTACTTACGTGATGGATGTGCAGTGAATGTTATTCCACTCTCCCAATCATCTCTTCCATTCCTTTTTCTTTTTTCATCCTCATTTTCAGCTTCTTGTATTACTTCTTCTAAGTAATCTAAAAATTAAAATTAAGTACAACAATTTCGTTAAAAATTATTTCTTCTTCTATTCAATTATTTTATTCAATTAATTTCAATTATTTTCTTCTTATTCAATGTAGTAAAAAGTTGGTCTCAAATAACATCAAGACTAATAAATAATATTAATAGTATCAAAGAAAAAATAAAATAAATCTGTATCACAAATCATTGAGGGTCTTAGGTTCAGTATATAGCAGAGACTGTACTGTTTCTAGGAGGATTATGCAGGGAATTGGTTTGTCCCAGATCACACTTAACTGCCAGATTTTTCCCCCCACCCAATTAAGGGTACCTACTTTATATAGGATGGATGGCCCCAAGAGGAACCTCCGATCCCACTGGGTCCAACCAGGACTGATAGGAGATTAAGTAATTTATCTGTCACATACAAATATATGAGCTCTTGTGACTGATATTGCTGGTAAAAACACCACATGAGAATCAGAGTTTAATGCTATAAAAATATCAACTATTTTCATTCTATTTCTCAAAAAAATTATAAAAATAAACTGATTCCTTCCTAGGAAGAATCCATTCGAATGAATTCCCAAGATAATATTTTTATTTTTATATATAAAATTTAAATTTAGTAAATATATGTTGTTTTTTTAATATTCCACATCAATTAATTAATCCATTTTTCATCGTAATAGTAAAAACGAAAAACTTTTCATTCAAGTTTCTGAAATTTTTTAATTATCTAAATTCCATTTCAATTAATAAAATTGATTTTGTCTCATAGTATTTTCTGTTCTTGGATTCACAATCAACAACCAACTAATTTTTTTTTTTCCATTTTTCGATATTTTAAATAGCCACAGATTAAATAAAAGAGAACTATTGAAAAAAGGATTTAATAGGCACGGATGAGAGCGCACATGTACACACACACACACACACACACACACACATATTTACATATATTTATTAGTAAGAGGTGGTTTTTTATTCATGAATGAAAATGTTTTAGTTAAATACGTTACCGTGGCTAAACTGCTTTGCTGAGCCATTTTGCTGTATTCCCGGGAAGCTGACATGATTTTTACCATCCTGGAATCAAAGCGTTATGGTAATAGTTAAGTTGAAAACAACATTAGTTATTACATTACATTAAAAATGTATTTGTCTTCAAGTACTCACTTTTAAACGCTTACTTCTCTTGTGATGGTGCCTCCTTTGATCGCCAACTAATCTCCTTATGTTCATATGCATTCTGTAGTTAACTTGTGTAGAAAGATCTCTATCGTTGACTGCATGCCTTGAATAGCTTAACCGCCTGTGCTGCTTTTAGTTAAAAACAAAAAAAAATACTATTAAAATAGATATTTAAATAATAATCTAATTTAATTTAATAATGATATTTAAATAGAAATTTTAGAAACTAATAAATTATGTAACATATAAATTAAAGATTAATGAATGATTTCATTATATTTAAATATAACCTAAAGATTAAGGTTATATTTAGGCTTTTATAAAATGTATGCTTGAAATTCATGTTATTGTAAATCATATATGAAATGATGAAACTTTTTAATTGACTAAAGAAAATTATTTTAAACATCCAAAACATAATTTTTAAAGCATGTATGAGAGGAAAATAGTTGACTGGATGATAAAATGGAAAAAGGAGATAGTTGGGGGGTGCAGTCAAAAAAAAAAAAAACACTAAATAAGTACTAGACTTATATTTATGTGCCGACGTTTCGACCTACAGTATAGTATAGTCTTCTATATATAGTATAGAAAATAGTATAGTCTTCAGGGCGATTTGGAGAGAGAAGCCGTTGGGTGTACCGGCTAACTAACAATCAATTGTTTAATTGTTGTTGTGTTGTAACAATCAATTGTTGTCCATTGTTAGCCATTGTCCATTGTTAGTTAGCCATTGTTAGTTAGGTAGGTCGAAACATCGGCACATAAATATAAGTCTAGTACTTATTTAGTGTTTTTTTTTTTTTTTTTTTTTTTTACTGCACCCCCCAACTATCTCCGATCTCCATAATTTTTAAAGATTTATAACTAGGCACTTGTTAGTTTGAACCAAACTATTACATTGGGTTCCTCGCATTTTTCAAGAATTAAATGTTAGTACCTCCTAATAGTAGTTATTCTTTTGTAGCTCAAGAGCACAAAATTATAGTTTTAATTAAAAAAAAAATTGTTTTTAAAACATTTGAAATAACACGTTATTTGAAAATTTTTCTAGAAAAGTAAAAAACCTACCCCTATAAACCTGGCTGAACTGCTGAATATGGAAGAACTTCCCTCAGCACTGTGGTTCATGCACCCCTTCACTTGTTAATAATGCTGTACAAACTTATGATTATGCTTATACATTTGAATGCACAGCATATATCTAAGCAAAAAAAACCTGTAACCCTTTAAAGAGTCTGGGGTTTAGTACATGGTAGAGACTGTAATGTTTCATGGACAACAGTTGTGCAAAGAGGTGACTTGTCCTAGCTCACGCTCAACCTCCAGGTTTTCCCCCTTATTTTGGGTACTCTATTTTTATTATGTTTTGTAGAGCCTGGGTGAGCCCCAGGAGGGTCCTAAATCCCATATGATCCATCTCCCGCCACAAATTTCTAAGCAATAATCAAGACAAATTATTTTAAATTTAAATAAAATATTTACCCTTCTATAGGGCTGGACCAATTCTTCTGCAAGAAGGTGATGTATTTTGGCATCAGTTAGGTCTTTTCTGGAAGGATTATATTCAAGTTCTTGTAGATCGATGTTCCATGTACTAGTATCCAGTTGCGAGTAACTGAAAGAGGAAGATCTAATAGACATTAATGATAAAGTTAGATTCATTTAGTCCTAAAATTGTAGACCATATAAAAACAAACACATAAAATATTTAAGACAAGATTTACTACTGATAATTCCATTTCAACACTTCATGTACACAAATACTAACGTAAATAGATATTCATGGATTAGATTGCAATAATATTCAATTCTAATATCAAGAAAGAAATAATTTGTTCCAGAATATATATTTTTTAAACATTTAATTATCTAATCGACAGGTCAATCTTGTTCAATAAGTTACTCATTCATCACCGAGTACGAGTTGCCTAGGCTTAATATTTTCAGAGGCCCTATAAATCAATTTATCAAGAATGGGTCATACCAAATGTAATGCAGGATCTAGTTCCGATAAATATCAGACAGTATTAAGAGGTAAAAAAAGGCATAAAAGTATTTTACTTTCTGCATAAATTAAATATGTCGAATCCAACTCTGATTATCAGACCATAAAAAATGGCCTTTAAACATAGAAAAAATCTTTAAAAAACAGTGAAACAAAACCTTAGGTTCATAATTAATGACACCATCCGACACAAACAATGAGACAATTTATAATTTTTCCAAGAATTACATCTAATAATGGAATAAAATGATCTTATACTTGTACATCTACATTAATAGAAGTCTTTTAAATAGTTTGATAATTGACAAATTATTAAATTTTTTCAGCTTCTGAAAATTTGTATCTGTTTTTCGAAAATTAACTATAATACAAATAAAAGTTATTAAAATTATTCCCATTTTGTAAAATGTAATTGAATATAAAATAATTTCAGGATAATCATTTAGACAAATGATTGTTACTTTATTGTTTGATTAAATTAAAAAGTTAGCAAGCATTTATGTAGTTATTTAAAGTTATATTAATTTAGGCCTTAATTATTTTAGTAAATTACCTGCCATTGAGATTGCCTGTAGTATAGTTCCTAAAGATAGCTGACATACTTTCTGTTCCAGATATATTTCCTATAGTAGAAGCATTTCTTCTCATATAGTCTATCGCATCTCTCATTGCTAATTTAGAATATGTTTCCAGTATCTTAGGCTCTGCTCCTTGAAGATTCCTCAATAAGTAAGGCCTTATAAATTTATTGTCGAATCTCTTGAACCTATAAAAAAAACTCTTGTTAAGAATAGAACAAATCGTAATACTGACAAAGTATTTTATAAATATTTGTATTAAGATCTGTAAGATCACTATACTGCAAATCTAAAGGCCCCAGGCTCGAGACTAGTTGCGGAAACTAAACTATTTATTCTGTTGTAAGTAATGGCTCAACCCTTTGGAATCTATAGAAGCTCATCAGGCTCACCCAGTCTCTATGAACTATCATAAATTGAGAGAAAAAATCTGGCGGTTAAATGTAATGTTAGCCAAATAATTTTCCAGCGGAGCTTTGGTTTAGAAACAATATAGCCCCTACAATAAATCTTCTTCAAAATAATAAAAAAATCTCCATTCTTGGGTTGTATTGTTACAGTCCCCCACCCTCGTTTAAAATAAATATTTTTAAAATTTCCATTTAAAAAAACATTAATAGGATATAAATCAGTTCACACTATTTTTTTGAAATTGATAAAAAATGAAAAAAGGCTTAGGGGTATGCTTCATCAACAAAAAGATACTTTTAGAGATTATTTCATTTTCAAAGTCTAAAATATTTTTACTTGGTTTTTAGATTATTTTCCTCATAATTCTAAGATATAGAAAAAAGGCATCTTGAATAAAAACTTGGTGTATTTAAAATAATTTAAGTTCTAGGTTAAAAAAAAAAATAGGCCCTTTGATTTTTAATGCATATGGCCTTCTTTAATGACATAAAAATGCCAGAAATGTAATTTTACTTTTATTTCTATAAAAATACTTAATACTAATTTAATATTTTTTAATTTGTTTGTGTTTGTAGTTATTTAATTAGAGCGTTTATCAGGTTAATAAAAATTGTAAAAATATCCAGGCTTCTAGAAACATTACTTTAAATTACTAAAATTAATTAAATTAATTACTTTAAAAATTCACAATAAAAAAAAATGCATTTTGTTTCATACTTATCCCTAAGATGATGGTCACCATGACGACCTAAGATATCTTCAATGCCTGTCATCAAATGGTCCATAAACTGAAACAGAAATTAATATATTAAATATGAATAATACAATTTTAAGAAAGTAAATAAATAACATATAAACTTATTTTTGTTGATCACATTTAATATATCACAGAAAACTATTAATTGTTTTTATTTTTAGCTATAAGCTACTTAAAGCTTAAACTACTACTAACTACATTTACAAATATATTAAGTAATTATAATGAAAATCAAATGGCATCCTTACTTTTTCATGTATTCTTTCATTCATTGTTGGTTTTCTCTTTTCTCCTCTCTTGACATTCAGGATTTTTACTAGGGGTTTGATCGTTATTCCCTTAAATAAAATAATACAAATGTAATTTTTTTCAAAAGATATTGGTTATAATATATACAAAACAAATATATATATATATATATATATATATATATATATATATATATATATGTTTTAATTTATAAACTCATGTAAGTGTTTTGTGTGATTGAATCTGCTGTAATTTTTTAAACATTGTTAAATCTACTAAAAATGTTTTTTAGGTTGTACATATAGTCCCTGCCATTCACAAAGTATCGAATGTGAAAAAAACACAGTTTTCGTTTTCGACTTATTGTAGTTGCTTTAGGATTGATAATTGATATGAAATTCATATAGGGCACCTGTCAGTCACAAAAACTATGTAAAGCGAATGTCATTGGTTTGACTATAGCCACTAATTTTTATTGAACCTTGAAACTGTTGTTTTTTTTAAATTCTTCTCAAAAGTACCGATTTTCACATTCGATAGTTGGAAATAGCAGGGACGATATCATGATCCACTGGGTCATAAGTTTCGTGGTTGATACTGCTGTAAATTTTTAAAAACATTTAATCAACTTAAAGTGTTTTAAACTTTTTAATATATAAGTTAGCTTTTTACAATTCTCACAATTTACTTTCTTGACTACCTGTAGAATTTTAACCACATTTTCAACTGAATTACTTCAAATAAGTAATTTAATTGATAGCAGAAGTATTAGGAAATTGAAGAATTGGTCACTAGGAGGGGTTTGTATTCTTTAGCTGTTTAATCAATATCCTGATGATCTCCCTGAAATAATCTATGACGGAGAAATTACTTATCAAAACTACATTGTTAGTAGCAAAAAGGGCTTCTAAGGGCAGTAGAATAATCCAAATGGAAAAGGATTTATAAATTAACTCCAGATGTAGCAAAGAAGAGATAGTTGCAGGATGAATCTTCCCTGTGTAATGTAGTAAGGGGTGGACATCAATTTTGAAGGTTGTGATGATTTTGAAGGTTGTGATTTGAGATTTGTGATGTAGGAAAATATAGAAAATAATTTTTGGTGACCGATGTGGAAACATCAAAATATGTGATAATTATTAGTACTGTAAATTAAAGCAATAAATGAAGTTCTTGTTTATCTATAAATAATATTTAATAACTTTATGTTTTGGTGTTGATTAAATAATAACAGCCTGATCTATCCTAATGACCTATGAGGCCTTCTTCCATGAAATGCCTTATATAGCAACCCATAATTTCTAAATATGACAAAACTGTTTACTTTTAATGATTATCAATGTAAATCTACAGTATTTAGAAAGTTAACCTGGAAAAATACTGTGAAGTAGATGACTGCTATGGTGGTAGTAACGAACATTGGTTGTAGGCGGACGATCCGTGGGTCTATGAGCAGGACGAGGGCGAAAGCAACAGCTCCGCGGAGTCCTCCGTAGGACATGACGAACTTATCCACCTGGTTCAGTTTGTACAGCCGGAACTTGTTCACCACTGCCGTTAGGATAATTACGCCTGAAATTATAATGCAATCATTTCTCCAAGAGCTGATCAAGAGAATTTGTAGCTTACATAACCAGTATCACTTAATCCTAATCTTTCTCCTTATATTTCTAAGGTAAAAATTCTGAAGCCTTCATAGATTGACTGAGAATATTTAATTTAAATAAATAATTATGATATAAAAATAACAAAGACTATGACTATCACTAATCTTTGAATAACCATACTTCTCAAATAACTTGAAAGTCCATTGTTCTCTTTAGACAGACCCTGCAATTTTGTGACTTAATGTCCTTGAAAACCTATTGTTCCTAGTATTCTACCCCCCTCATATTCCTTCATTTTAAATTGTTTTTCGTATAAATTTGTTTGCTGGTTTGTACATGGGTGACTGGTATGCATCAGATAGGAATGAAGATACCAAAGAATTGTTTCGTTAGATTCATCTTAGGAGTCCAAGCACTCCCACATCTTCAGTTGATTTGGTAGGAGAAAATGTTAGGTTACATTTTGGTTTTGAGTAAAAGTTAATTAAACAATTTTTTATAATTATATTAGACTTAATCACTCAATTTTTAATTGTAAATTTTTTAAATAATATAAAGTATGTTTCTTAAAAAAAAATTCAAATTAAACATTCTAAAAATTACTTTACATACCATTAATACAATATTTGAGTTAAAATATTCATCAATATTTGATAATTAAACAAAAGAAAATTTCAAGAAAATTTTGAATAATCGAATAATTGTCAATACCTTGAATAAGCTTAATAGGTCTCATAAACTATACATTTTAGAAAAATTTAAAAAAAAGTTACTTATTTTTCCAAAACAACTGTAATTTCTTTTAGATTTAATATGATCTATTTAACTATGAGTCGTTAACATGAAAAATGTATTTAGTCAAAATAAAAAAAATTTTCATAGAAAAGGTACCAATTAATCATACCAATAGGATAGAAAGATCAGTAAGTCAAACTGAGAGTGTTAAGTTTCTATGAACAGTGGTATTAATGATTGTCTAATTGAATCTTTCATTTTTAGTTGTCTAAACAGTCTTTTGCTGGTCCTGTAAATTTAATCTGTAAAAAAACTCACCAATGGCTCTGAAGACTGAACAGAAGAAGATGGTGAGTATGACGAACCAAGTATTCCAATCATGGGAGTCACTCACAGTTGCCACTCCTAGGAACATGAAGATGATCGTCTCCGAGGAACTGCTTAACATCTTCATCGTGTACTTGATAGTCGTGTGCGACTTGTGCGAAATGTTAGCCTCCACGTAGTTCTTCATCGTTATTCCGCAAAAAGTTATTCTGCAAAAATAATGTTTAAAATAACATTTTAAAAACGAGAAATTTAATCTTTATCTTTTATTAACTTTGTCTGTTTGTGCACCTATGAATGAGACGGAATCTTCGAATTAGATTTTCGGCCAGAAAAAACATGGAATTTAACTGAAACTTTGTACACTTCTCAAGGACCGATGACAGTACAATAATTTGATCCCATTATCCTGACCAGAATCTTCAGGATTAGCGATTTTCATTCCGAAGACACGTTAGTGTCTTGTGCCAAATACTTAGGCGTGTATAAGACATTGATCCATAGCTTAATATTTTAGACTAATATTAATTTAATTTTAGGCTAATATTATTCACCATAATGTACCCCTTGTCCGCCTAATAGTGTACCGACTCCATTTAACAAATTATACAACTGCTAGACTGATTGCCACGCTTTAGACTTCAGGTTAAGTGGATAAGGAAATAACTTCTGGAGACAAAAGGCCTTTGATTTCCTTCCTATTTTGATGACTGAAAGGATGAATTTTCATATGTAATTAAAATAAATGTGACTTGTGCGAATTGCGAATTGTGAATAAGACAGCCTTTTTAAGTTAAACTTGAAAAATATCCTAAGATTGTCCTTGGAAGAGTTATTTCGTTAACTATTGAATGATGGGAAGTAACCTTGGGTCTTATTACACTTTTTGAACCTCAGCCGTTTATTAAACAAACAAACGGACAATCTATTTCTAGCATCAGACCTCAGCGACGACTTCCTCTTGTTCGGTTTTCCTTATCTTTTTCCCCGACAGAGTTCGCGCTCTATCGTCCATTCCAGTTGGGAAACTGAAGAAATTTTCTACGGTAAAAAGCTATGGACAATTCAATAAGTTTATTTGAGGAGGGCTTATTTAAAATTATGGAATTTAAATAGGTATTTTCTACATATATAGTTATTCTAAATTTCTTCTAAAATAATTATTCAATAGCTATTAACATAATAAGAAATACATTTTAGTTAATCATAAGCCAACGTTACGCTCCAGTTCTCTAAGTAGCTAATAATATTCTAAAGATTATTTAAGCATTTGCTTATTCACATCAAACGGTGATTTCGAGATTCCGCTAGAAAATTGATTTTATTTTGTTTATTTTCTAGAGAGTTTACCCAACTTCATCGTGTAATTTAATGCCTATGACGTATAAATCATATTTTATCACACCATTACCTTAAGTAAATATCAAACATGTACTATTTTTTTTTTAATCTGTTTTCGAGTAAAATGGAAAAAAAATATTTTTAATTTTAAAAATAGTAACTTTCGGTGTTTAGCTTTTTGTTTGTGTAATAAGTTGCTTTTGTATTGTATTATTTCGTGTTTTAAATAACTTTGTGATTCCATTCTAAGTGTTTATTAATGCCCTCTACTGTTTGCTCTAACTGGTCATCCATTAAAAATCTATTCATAAAATTTTGTATCTATGTGATCCTTATGAACATATTTAATCTTTTCTTTCCTATAATATAACTTGTAGTCCAGATAAAAGTTACAGTTCATCACTTAAATGTCATTACCGTGTCATGTCCATTTCTAGAATTTACCTATGAATTTTTTTTTGTAGCTATAAATGACCCAAACTAATTAATCCTTACATCTTAATGTTCAATTCATAAATAAATTTAATATTTTTTCTGAAGAATGTTTACGAATTTTATTTTAGGTCAGTATCGAGCATGAATGAGTCAATACCGCACAAAAAAATTGTAATTCGATTATCATTGTCGACATTTTGAAGTTGTTGCGAAATCCTCTCCGACTTTCATTTTTACAATGAAGCATTAAAAAACTAAAAATGTTAAATTATAGACTTAAAAATGTTTTAATAAAAAAAGTAACAGTTAAAAAAACAGAATGACCCATATAATTGTAATGCTATTATTATTATTATTATTATTATATAATGGAGGATGGAAATAGTTGGGGGGTGCTGTCAAAAAACACCAAATAAGTCAAGACTTATTTTTTATTTGTGCCGACTACTATTTCCCTCTCTATTATTATATTACTATTAATTTCCACCGTCCTGTAAATCGAATCACACCCTAAAAAACAAATTGGAAATCGCTACAAATGAAAGAATTCAATGGAATGTTTGCTGTTGTAGCGGAATGCAAATTCATATTGCAACTTATTGTACACAAATAAAAATTAGGGAATGATTTATAACTATCATATTTATTATTGGGTACTTGTAATTTAGCCCTTCACATGGAGATGTTTCCCCCGAAAGTCTATATAAGAAAAGTAACAGGGTTAGAAGGGTCTAGAATTAGCATTTTGTGTATTTTAATTTCCATTAATATGGATAAGAAGAAAGTAGGTATTATCAGTTTTCAGGTTATAAATATTGACGGATAATAGTCCGTAGCGACCTGCGAAATCATAGGTACCTAGTTTTGTAACGAAACTCCCAATACTGATAAGTAGATTGAGATAAGTTTGATTGTACTCACGCCATGATGCCAGACATGTGGAAGATCTCGGCGTTGAGGTAGGCGAGGTAGGCCATGACGAAGATGAAGATGGGCTCAATGACCCTGACCTGATCCGTGTAGCGGGTCACCATACCCGTGGCGAACCCCCAGATCACCCCGATCACCGTCCCCCCCACCGCCACCACGAAGAAGGAGAGCAGTCCTGCCAGGATGTCCGTGTAGAAGATGTTGGAAGCCCCCATCTCTGTATATGCCTCGAACATGTGGTACAGTACCTAGGGCAAAAAATAAGAATCACAATAATCACATAACATCACGAATATTAGACAAACAATAAAGATGTCAAAATCGCTAAATTGAAAACAAATGTAGGAAAAAAAAGATGTTCGATAGTTTGTTGTGATGAAATCAATAGTCGAAATTAGTGTATTATTTTTTGTTCTGTAAGTCTACGTTTCAGCGCGAAGTTTTGAGGTGCCATCAAGGCTGAAATTAAATCCGAGATTCAAAATAATAATTAAGAGCAGGGACTGTACTGGTTCCAAGCCAACGGGGTGATTTGGTCGAAATGACGCTCGACCGCTATCAATGATAGTTCAGAGAAGATGCCAGGGTAACCCTTAACAGGTTCTGTAGATTCCACAAGATTGATCCATAGCTAATTAGAACACGGGACCTTTGGATAAGTAACTCAATTTTTTAAGTCCTAAGCTACATCGCTCCCAAATAACATTGAAATGGAAGAGGATCCCCACCTATTTATTAATATAAAGTATATAAAATATGTAATATACTGAGATAACTCTGCATTACTTGGAATAAAGAGAGTTCAACTGCATGACAACCCTATAACATGAACAGCTTTAAAATTGTAGAATGAAAATGAAAAATTACCACAGTGACTGCATCATTGAGGAGTGACTCCCCGAAGACTACGATGTAGAGGATCTCGTTGACGTGGATCTCCTCGAAGACTGCGAGGACGGCGACCGGATCTACCGCGGAGATGAGAGCGGCGAAGAGGAGCATTTCCAGGAGCGGGGTCTCACAGCCGTAGAGGCCCGTCAGGCCGCATCCCCAGAGGCACAGTCCTGGTGGGTCATAATTAGTTACCAATGTGTTACCTAATAGTTACAATACAAAATAAAATTATAAAATTTTAAGCATGACTACAAATTATGAATGAACGAAAACTTTTGTGAACGGTTCAGAGTCTTATCTTTTGAACCCTCGAGGGAGCTTAGTGAATCTGACAATATGACTATATGATTATATAGTCTTCTCTGTTATCGATAAACAGAAGTTCAAGCTTATGTAGTTGAAAATTGTGGGTTGAGCCGCGGGCTACAAAAGCTGAAGCCATTGATATCCATTGGGTATAAATTAAAAATTGATCCCAGATATTTTGGAGGATGTGAGACAACTGTTTTTTATAATCTGGAAAAGTAATATTGTTTTAGGGAAAAATGTGAAAACATATAGTTATTTGTTTCGTATCTATAAATGATCTCAATTGAACTCAATTAGGATAAATAACTATTTATATTAAATGAGTTAGTAACTTCAACCAAGGAAATCTGTATTTATATTTTAATTAAGAATCCAGTTACTTTTGCAGCATGAATGAACGGTAGTTGATTATTCTGTTTTATATATTTTCGATGAAGAAAAACCGGGGAATTAGAACTTGTGCTAATGAATTGAAGGAGGCTGAATGCACGAAAACGTCTTCCATTCTCGGCGCTGAGATTAATTATTTTATCAAATGACGGCTTGGAGGAAAATAGCGGAGCCAATCAACTTTCTGACTTGTTTATCTCAGCTTTTCACAAAGTGGGGGGGGTCTTGATTGTAGCCGGGAAGAATTCTCTTTTGTGTATACAAGATTCTCTTTGAGGGAAATTAAACATCCTTGAGAATAATAAAAATTTCAATAAAGCTACTATTACACAATTCTTTCAAGTAATACGCCTTTACATATATAACTTATTTAATTTTTATTTGCATCATTTATTTACAAAGACTTTCCATTGCTTTTATGCGATACATATCATATAAAATGAAATACATTTAGATAGATTCAAACATTTCCACATCAATAAAAGCTCTTAAATTCACCTATTTTTATAAAACATGAAAAGTTATAGTCTATGATAACTGTTGAAAAATTGAGAGTAAAAAAGTGTAAACAGATCCCTTGATTGACCAGAACTCCTACTCAGAAGATTAAAGAAATATATATTTAAAAAAATAACGAGGATCTCATGGTTTTAAATTATAACTAAAACAGCTAAAAGTCAAATGTGATTTTCTGAATTTTTATAACTCCACCATTGCTATGTTCCAATAATCCCCGGATTCCAAATGATGATGTTTCGGAAAGCGATATGTGTTTGTGTTTATGGTTAGCCTGACTAAACATTTTTTTTTTTTATAAAATTCAGATTAGATATTTATAGTGTAAATGTCTTAGGTATTTTAGCTTGATTTGATGTAAATAATAATATCATAACTTGATGCTTAAATGAAATAAAATAAACCAAATTTATCTCCATAGTTGCGGTAATTAACTATTAACTGGGGTTCTTTTAAAGGAGTTAATTGTCAAATCATCCATTGGAGAAAAATTAATATTTTATAGGGATAGAATTTTATAGAATCTTGTAGAATGAGAAAAACAAAACAATTTTTTTCATCAAAATGAACTCATTGAAAGTATCACTTTTGCCATCGAATTTACATTTTGTTTTTTACGAAAGCTCGAAAGCTGCTATAAAGATGCTGATATGAATTGCACAAAAACTACTTAAAAACCTTTAATTTTTCATATATTATGCATCATCGGAAAAAATGAAGGGGAAAAAGCACTGATGAAGGAAAAAAATTATCAATCAAATCAAAGATCAGGTTAATTCAATTTAAAAAAATACAATAAAATAAGTTGTGCAAAATATAATTTCGAATAAAAATATTATATATGATAAATAATCATAACTTTTTTTCGAAAAAAAATCGAAATTGGAATTGCACTTTATTCAAGGCTGGTGTAAACAATGCTCATGCTGCAATTATTAAAAAAAAAACACCATATTGTACTTCTGTCAGAGAGGATGAGAAGAACTACGAATTACATCTCTTAATACTAACGGGTTCTTAACATATTATATGGTAAGGGGTCATATTTTATCATTAATAAAAAAAATTAAACCTAAATGGTTTAGGTTAAATTTATTTATAACATGCGTCATAAAGGGGCTTATAATTATCAGGTTGATGAACACGGAAGTTTATTCATGAGGAAACTGCTGAAGAGATCGCTCTTATCATCCTCGACGGTTATTAGTTATACGCGATACAACGTCAATATTTGCCAGATAAGCGAGGAAAACACCCGGTTTATGTAAGGTAATAATGTAGATTGCTAGCTATGATGTTTTACGGCGCAAAACATCTAAGCTCGTTTAAAACCACGGCTACTTCTTTAAAAAAATAAATAAAAATATAAAAAATGTATTTTATAATTATTTCAGTATATGAATTCGGGTAAGAAAGGAAATAACTTTGTCCAGCCGACCACAATCGTCCATAGAGATATTGAGATATTTGTCATAATCCTATTTCGTTAAAGTTCGTAGAACAAGCTGCTGAAAAAAGTGGGTAATTATTTCGATACTATCCATCTTGAAGGAATCGCCTTACAATTAAGGTGGAAATGAGTCAATCTTGGTTGCCCAATCCTGAGCCGGGGAATGAGCATTCCACTACGCTGTTCACTAATTGTTTTCAGCAATGAAACCCTATACCTTATCGACCACATGAAACAAGGTAATAAGAATAATGTTTGAGCAGTTAGAACTTTGCCCCGAATTCTGTCTGAAAAGATTTCAAGCCCGAAGAACTAAAATTTTTTCGTTGTATCATCAACACCAAAATGAAACAATCTTGAAAATATAAGCATTTGAATTATGGGTGTACCTCCGTAAGCTCCGACTTTCATGCCACTCTCCGACCACATACTTAAAAGAGAAGTGATAAGTCGAGTCGAAAAAGATCGAAAAATCGCATATACCATCAAAAAGCGAAAATTAGAATACCTGTGGCATATCATGCGAAATAACAAATATCGTCTGCTGCAACTCGTGATAGTAATAGAGGGCCGGGAAGGAGACCATCCTGGCTGCATGATTTAAGGCAAACCATTATCTCACAACTGTATAACTGTTTAAAAGTGCAAAATACAAAATTAAATCGACATGTTTATAGCACAGGAAGTATTTTCACAGAGTTCTGGAAGCTGGAAGATACTGAAGAGGACTCTCCCCGCGAGAAGTTCTATCGTAAAATGAAAAAAAAAAAAAATGGCTCAGAAGTGAAACAAAAAAAAATTGGGGCCGAGATTAAGCAATATTTTTTGTGTGGCTCAGAAAAACAGACATCTTATAAAAATTTTTACTCATTTGAATATGCAATCAGTATTTTGGGGAAAAAAATCGATAGCTAGATATTTATTTAAGAGTTCCAGTGGACTCTCTAAGCGTTTTTTAAAATTTAATTTATACTTATTAATTTATTTCTTATTTGATAGGAAGGAAGTTACAGAGCTTAAAAGTTGCACAAATAGTTTGTAAACTCGTAGAACCAGAACTTTTTTCCGTTTCCATGCTTCCATCTACGGATAACCAGCCAAACAAAATTCGTATGCGTATGCTATCGCTTCAATCACTTCAGAGCGCTTCAGAGTTTAAGTCCTGTCAATTCCGCCTTGAGTACGTCCTGAATGAACAGCGAATCCTGTTTTTCATAAAGATATATATATATATATATATATATATATATATATATATATATATATATATATATATATATATATATATCTTTATGAAAAACAGGATTCGCTGTTCATCCTTTAATGTTAGCCTCTGCTTTTCATACCCATAATAATCAATTGGAGGAATACAAGTTTTTTAAATTTAGGGACAAAAGGTTGACCTAATCTCGAGGCTAAAAAACAACAAGGATATTCTCTTGACGATACTCTCTTAGACCATATTTAATGTAATCGATGAATAATGAAAAAGAATAAATATTAGATTAAAGAGAATAAGATAAATTTAATTAAAGAGGAAGAGATCTGAAGAGGTGAGGGTAAATTGGTAAGATAATCTGAGCTTTCCTAGCACAAAGTCTTTACTTTTAAGCCCGTTCTACTTAGCCCAGATTGCATTACTTTGCTTTCTCGAAAATGATGGGATTTTCAGGATTGTTAAGTTTTTTATATAATATTTTTTCCTTATTTGATATTTCATCTGTGAGTAAAAAAAAAAAAATTCTTTCTTTTCACCTTGGGGCACGTAAGAAATAAATAAATATCATCAGATCTAATATATGTAATGTCAATTAATTTTAATTATTGAATAGTTTTTGTATTAAAAGTTTATTTCGTAAATGATTTCTATAATGAACGACTCAGATTTTTTTTTAGTTTATAAATGTAAACAAATAATTTACTGTATTCAATTAATACATGATCTCATTCCGTTGTTATCAAGAAAGACCCTGCCCGAATAATTTAAAGTTCTTCAGAGCTGTTAACTTAGGGCGTTCACAACAGAGGTGGTATAAGATAAGCGATAAATCGTAAGTTGAACTAATATTATTCAAGAAGTATCTATTTTACTACTTCCTTGGCCTTATGAACTATCATTAAAAGTTTTCGATCACGTTCCAACATTTAAATCATTAAATTCTGCTCCCGGAAAAAAAAGTGTGGA
The DNA here is from genome assembly GCA_037127475.1 of Arma custos. NCBI lineage: Eukaryota > Metazoa > Arthropoda > Insecta > Hemiptera > Pentatomidae > Arma > Arma custos. The sequence goes on from CM073760.1 coordinate 37,940,020, forward strand.
AATTCGGAAGAATATTTCGTAGCAAAAGCTTTTTGGACTTGAGGAAAAATTTGTGATCAATGACCGAGAGTTTTCTTGAGAGTTTTTGTGGCCCCTTACGTGTTCTAAAAAGTATCGTTAGTAATTCATTCCATAAGGTTGATAAGAAGGAAGTTATAGCGCTTCAAAGGTGCACAACTCAGCGGATTCACGCCCTCAGAACATTATTGATTTAGTTCATATGAAAATATATCTTATGAATTATTACATAACTCCTTGGGAGTGAGGGGGGCTACCAGAATTCTCGATTGAAACGATCTATCAAAGTTAAAAAAATTCACCTGATCAGAGTTGGACTTCAGAGCAGTCTTTTGGTCCGTAATTATAACTCTCCATCCGACATGGGATAAATGAGCAATATCTGATGGAGGCAGGTATAATAACTTGATAACTCAATATCATTCTACTCTGAATCAAGATAAAAAACTGAAACACAGGTTAGAAGTCGGATACCTCTGCGAGAAAAGGAAGTAACAGGGACAGTTTAGCCAACTCGGCGAATACTTGGCAAGAAAAGCTTTTAAACAAAAGGATTTGATCATCACAACTTCTCTGCTTTAGTTTTCAAATCATTCTCAAGACTTCGCTTGGAACAGTCCTGTTTAATGGGGTCTTGTCCCGGTTAAATTAGATTTGGAAGAATACTTCCTATTCCTAATCCGCCATTTTACTTCTGTATTCTACTTTTTTGTTTATATCCATACTGGTCATGAATTTGTCATTTGTTTTCTTTTATTAATTTAGAGACTTGAGGCTTTTTGTTAGGAATTTTTGCATTTATTTCTTAAAAAGTATTTTATGTCTCTTTTTGTTTCGAAGAGAAAAGATTTGCCCTGGCCAGGATTCGAACCCTAGTCGTCTGAGTCTCCGCCGCAGTGCTTTAAACCACTGAGCTATCAAGGGTCGTATCCAAGTCAGGCAAATCCGTTCTCTTCACCGATCCTATATCCCCGTGTTGTCAGCTGCTCTATATAACCTTTTCCACCTGTAGTCCTGTAACCATCTTATCATTCAGTAGTTGCATTTTGTTCTTGGTGGTAATGGGATGTTTTCTCTGGCCGGTGTCTTTCTGCATTTTGACGTTGGCATTTATGTGTGACGAGAATGTGGCGAAAATTAAATTTAACAGTTCTTATTTATTTATGTTTCAGCGGCAAAGCCATGAGTAACCTATCCCCAGCTGATGTGCTACTGGATCACTGCAGTTTTTGGTTAGTATTTTTCCCTCTCTGTTTATTGCATATTAATTGTGATTCTGTATACGAATTACCATCTCTTAACGATCTGGTAATAAAAAAAAGAAACGATTTCGGTTCCATTGATTATAAGAACCAAGCACCAAAATATTTATTTCCTTACCTATTTATAATTCACATTCTATCCTAAAGATGCCTGAATAGGCAAAATATGGGCAGGCATTTTTTATTTCTATTTCAAGTTTAAAGACATGAAGCTTTTTGATTGGAATTTTTCCACTAATATATGAATAAAAAATGTCATTTTCACGATAGATTCGTGCAAAGGTATATTTCAATAACGCATTTTTTTAATCTAACAGTACAAAAAAGCTTTGAAGATGTGTTAAATCGTCATCAAGTATAGTAATATTAGTATGGAAATAATTTTTAATAAATGATTAAATATAACTTAATTTCATATAATGATTTTTATTGGAAATATTTGTATTCCATTTATCAGAATTTATCATTTTTAGAATTAATGTTCTAGTACTGTTAGTGGTGGAGGGGGAGGATTAGACCAAGTCCGCCATGTCCTTCTGACTTTAACAAGTCGATTGGGAAGTCAAAATTAATTTCTGAGGACTGTACTAAGGGTCTGACATCAAACCAACTGGGTAAAATAATTTTAATTCAGATAATAATCATTTAATACAAATATTATTGGAATATGTTATATTTGGGACTAATTTACTTAATATTAATTTATATTTTATGTTACGTTAGGAATAAAAGATCCTTCAGTTTGGCAATAATTATTTCACACTGTTTTTCGTTCCATTACGACCAATGTAAAGCAAGGTAGGAGAATAATAGTTAATGAATAATTGGTTTAACTTCTTGATTAACGAAAGATCCGTTATACTTCGATCAATTAAGTATGTGCACCCAAGGCATTCCAATATCATAGTAACTAATATATAAAAATATGTCGGCGGCTGCATTTTTTCATAGAACTCATTTCTCTTGACAGGCACGTGCTTGCACCTATTATTGGAGACGCATAGGAATCGCTAACTACAGAAAGGTAACTACTATTCTAATTTTCTCACCAGAGAGACAAAAAACGAAAATAACAAGGTCTCTTGTCCTGGACACGTTCCCTATCTGCATTAAACACAATTGAAGACGCCAAGAATGGTGTCTTGCGGACAGTGTTCTTTGATTAGTAAAATATGGCTTCTGTCACTGGTAAAAGTTTTAAAAACAGAAATCTCAAAAGTTGTACTAGTTGGCTAGTTAGACTAGTATCCTTTCTGGATATAAGATATGAATGGAAAAAATCCCAAAGAAAAAGCCTCCCTGTTCTGAATAGACTGGAAACAAAATACATTCACATATATGTAATCATATTTGAATTATACAGCCTTGAAATGATCCTACAAAGAAAATTAAATAAACGGTACATGATCAAATCTACAATGAAAAGGAAATAAAGTGAATATAATCAATAATTGTAATTGAGTATATTCAGTTATGGATTGCCATTGGATGATTAATGACAAGATCTTAAGATTTCCCATTAACCAATTCTGACAATTCACGGACTACGATTCATCAGTTGGGAATAGGAGAGATGGGAATTAGTCCTGTCTAAATGTCAGAAACTGGCTTACAACTATCCCAAAAAAAAATTGCTGATTGTAGTGCTTTATGAGATATTGTTCTTGCTCTTTTATTGATAAATGAACTAACATTGACAATGTTTCTTAATCTGTTAGTCTGTCAGCTAGTCGATCTTAATCCAATTAATCGTCAAAATGTTAAAATATCTGTGGGAGGCGATTAGATTGTCTCCTTGATAAATATTTGTTCAGCGGAACCCACTCGAGGAAGTTTTACCCCCTAGGTGATATCCCTTCAAACCATTCGAGAGGTTGTTGAGGCACCTTAAAAGCATCTCCCAAACACGATGACTCAACAGCACGCGCCCTTACCCTCCAGTTCGTTGACCTTCAGGTTTATCCAGGAAGGGCAGGACATTAATGATGCATTGTGGAGGCTATGGCCGATTCGAAAGGGGAGCTCACGGAACATAAGGGGTTGTTTGCTGTGACGCAGGGTAAACAGATAAAGCTGATAGGGAAGGCTGTGGAGGTCTGTATTTGATTACGATTCAAAGGCGTACTTTATTCCACTTCAAATTTATACAAATTCAACTACAGTTATAACAAATATTAAAAATATTCAGCAGAAATAATGTTACCAAACTGACAACACAGGCGAAATACGGTCACCTATGGTCTAGTGGTTAGCTTAACAAACTACTAGGCCCAAGATCGCGGGTTCGTAGCCCGGCAGGTGGCTCTAGTATTTTTTTTAAGGGAGTATAAAATCCTTAGTTACGCCGTCCTATGGAAGGGTCGTTAAACGGGGGGTCAGGAGCCTGTACGATGTCAGGTACTCGTTAAAAATCCCTATTCTAATTAAACCTGGATAGACAAAATTTAGAGCTCCCACTGTAGCGTCCTCCGATTAGCAATAGCAGCAAAAGTGACGTTAAATGAACAAACAAACACTGAGGCGAAACAGACGAAAATCTGTAAAAATGTATTTCTTTCATATTATTATCTCGTTTCTTATACTTTTCTTGCATGAAAATTAATTGTCTTAATGTAACTATTAGTAATTAGAATTATTGATAATTATTCCGCAGGTTGTCGCCTCAAGTTGAGTCACAACAAGTTTTGACTTTTTATTCGTTTCCCTTTTAATATTTTCCGAAAATACAAGTCAACTAAATACAATAATACATAAAACAATACAAATACAAAAAAACATCATGAGCTTTAGTATGGAAATGTGCACACTTCGGTAATAATTTCATCTAGAAATGAACTTTTTTACCATCTAAACTTCGAAATGTTAGTTGAAACTTTTATTTCTCGATGAAATCATTACCGAAATCTACTCATTACTCATATTATATTCTCTTTTCCATGCTAAAGCTCTAGATAATTTTTTTATATAATATATAACGCTAATAAAAATTAAGTGAATAAACAGTTAAAACTTGTTGTAAATCAACTCTAAGCGACAATCTGCAGAACAGAAACTGAATAATTTTCCTCGTGTCTTTCGGTCTGTATGAATTTATTTGTATTTTGTTTGTATATACTTTACAGTTTCTTCTATTTTCATTTCTTTTGTTTCTTCTGTATATACAATTTTGTTATAGAGTAGGTATATATGTTTTTGTAAATATATTATATACGTAATTCTGTTGCTTTATTACTAAAAACCAGCCCTTTCACATTAGCTAGCATGGAGTTTTATGATTTAGTATTATGGTCCGTTACGGAATGTTCCTTTTATAATTGTTAGTAAACTTCAAGAAATAATCTTTTATAAAAAAAATAAAAACTCATTAAACTCAGGCTGAATAGCCTGGTGCTCAGTACTATCAATTTTCATCATCAATAAACTCAGCAATGATAAAAAATGTATTTTTGGTTATAATATTGAAATAAAAACGCATTATTTCCAATACTCTTTGCCGGCTTTTCAAAGACCTTAAAATAAAACTTACAATACGATGTTTCAAAATATCGTCCAGGAACGATAAAAGCCATAAAATGGTTTATAGATCGGTAATTCGACCTGAACCCCTACAGCACCCGCGGGAGACATTGAAACTAAATATGTGCAACTTAAGTTTCATTTTAGGTACAACACACCCTAGATGGTAATAATGCTTTCAAATAAAGCATTTTATGAAACTTAGTTTTAATAAACTATAAAATTTCATTATGGTTATTGAATAGCAAAGCTATTTGCTAGAAAATAAGCTTCTTTTTTCTTCAAATTTATTGAATATTGACCAGAGATTTGATTAGGAGTTGTAACAGTAAACAAATTATTAATTTATAATATTAAACATTTCAGAGTAGATCTATTGATTGATCTGTGTATTCATCGATCTGCATTATTTAAAAAATTGAAAACTTCATATTCATAATAAGTATTTCGTACTGTATATCGTAAGATTTCAAATAGCGCACTGTATTAAAACCAGAACTTATATTGATATACATAAAAACCCAACCTAAACTTATTACTAAAAATAATCTAGCATGCTTGAAATTAGAAAAACCTGTCGCAACCACATTTTTTAAAAGTATTTTTAAAATAGGTTTGCAAATCAAGATAAAATAGCTCTATTTTTAACATGGCGGTGAGAAAAATCTGGTATCTAAAAACACACTTTTGGAGACATCAAATAAAATTGGGTGTTATTTCTTCACATATTTAAAAAAAATACAATATTATACAAAATTATTAAAAAAAAATAAGACTTCTAATAAACTTATTATAATTTAATATACATAAGATGTATTATATATTTTTAAAAAGACGAAAAACAAAAACTAATAAAATGGATATTAAAAAAATTGAAGACTTTGACCATTGCGGATTTATTGTACTTTTTTCTTCGATTCTGGTAGTCTGGCATCCAGGCAGGTTTCTATTCCGTTTTAATAAAGGTTTCTATCTCCTCTTCTATCCGTTTTAAAAAAATTAAATTAATAATGCCTCAATATTTATGTATGTTATACTTTTTCTTATTTTTCATATTTTTCTTGTTCTCGATATAAGGCTGATATATTAATAATTCTCAAAAGTTGGAGATTCGCGAGACTATTGTAAAGAACAATTATGAGCTCATAAGCTACTGGGTATCCAGACACTAACCTAGTATTTCTATACCATTCTAATACTTTTTATATTATCACCTACTACTAACAGTAACAAAAAGAAACGAATGATGACTTACCTATAGTAAGCGTGTTAAATATGGTGCCAATGACGGCGAACATGAGTATGGTGCCCAGGTGGTCGAAGAAGAGCCTGTTGGGCATGAAGTAGCCAGCGTCTAGGATGATGGGAGGCATGAGGTAGAGGAAGAAGGTGTCCGGGGTTAGGGGGGAGACGTGGACGGAGGAAGTGCAGAAGAGCAACATCCCGATGAGGACACCGACGGCGATGAGGAGGCACGACTCTGGGAAGATCTGGTTCAGCCGCGGGGCCATGTGGAAACCTGAAAACAAAACGCAATAATTAATTGTATGCTCATACATAATTAGCATAACTAATTACTTATGATGTCAAAATATATGAAATATTTGTGTTTTTAAGATGACAATGATTCTCCTTTGGCAACTAGTACCACTCCCATCTCAAGACATAACGTCTGTGTGACTCCGTACAAGTCTGACCTCTAGCAATTGCATTTTTTTTTTTTTAAACTCTGTAACTTATATCAAACTATACTTATACTTGAACGAAATACATGGAACTACATAAAAAAATTGAAAATATGCTACAACCTACAGCACTACAGATTTTCACTTCATGACTTAACGAAATAAGTGAATGGATGATGTATTGACAAGCAAGTTTTTTAAAATATCAAAACTACTTTTGTAATCTAAAATTCCATTGGCGTATTAACAAAAAAATAAAAATGTAGATTGTCCATTGTTTGTTTCGTTGTACTAAATGGGAGATTAAAGGAATCAGCGATACCAGGCAGGATAGGAACAGATTGAATCTCTGTAATTGTTTTTAATCCATTAGCTTTCTGATCATTCAACCAAAGTTTACATATATGTATGTGTATGGACGTTTATATACATTAATACTCGTAATATCCATTTGTTTGGCTACTTATGCATAAAGATAGGAATAAACAATTAGGATTGAAATAAACTGCGCAAAAATGAATAGGGATATCACTAATTTGGTTGCATACACTTTGCCTAGCATTTTAATATTATTTTTATTATAAAAAGCATTAACATTTGTTAGAAACAGTGCTACATTAAATATTGTAGAGTGTAAAAATGTCCATAATAATTTAAATGCTAGGTAAAGTATATATCACAAAATTAACAATATCACTATTCATTTTTGCGCAGTATATATGCCTCCAAATGCACTTACCCGACGTTTACAGATACCGTAGATAATTAAATTTTCCATTTGGTAGTTGTTTTTTTAAAGAAAATGATCCACACAAAATATTTGGGGAGATTATGTTTCAATTGGACTTGCGTAAATCAGATAAAATTTCCTTTGAGAAATATATTTTGCTAAGACTAAAGCGATTGTAAAAGGGTACAGCTAAAAGTTTCATTTTATTATTTTTAATTTATTACTTTAGAATGGTTATTTTATTATTATTATTATTTTAGTTATTAATTATTTATTACTTCAATTGATCATTTTATTATTAAAACATTATTATTATTTTTTAATTGAATTTTTGAATGACTTCCTAACCCGTTTATAGACTATAAATATCTTTTGAACAATTTTACTATCATTAAAATTTAATGATTCTTTTTATATTGGGACTGGTAAAGGAATTAGCTCTTGCTGCTACTTTTGTTTTAAAACCGAAATAATTGTCATATTAAATATGAATATGATTATAAAAATGTATAATTAACGGTGAAAATCACGGGATAATTAACCTTAAACAATTAAAACGAATAATACTTAGGTAAATAATTTTATCACAGCACTAATAAAATATTATAAAACATGCTTTAAATAAAAATATAATGAGCAAGACCATAAAACAGAAAAAAAAAAAACAGTTTTAATGAGTGCAATGTCAAGTACATTAATCTTTGAGCTTTTTGAAATTCTATTTTATATATTTTTTGTTTTAAAGTGTATTTATTGCTTTGATTGCAATTTATACAATGCTTCATGTTTGTTAGACTAGAATAGTTTACAATTTGTATTCCCTAAAAATAAAAAATTAAATAAACAATGTAAAGCAAATTATTTCACTCCAAAGGGAATGTAAATTAATTTTCCTGTAAAATTAACTATTTAAGTAATGTAATATATTACCTATTATTGAATTAATATATTATATTAGGACAAGATGAGATATTAAAAAAAATATTGAGAAATTTACAGTAAAATATGCAATTCCTTCATTAATCCTGCAGCTATCTTTAGCAGAAAGTGCTATATAAACTATTTCGAGACAATCGTTGTAATATGCACTTTGGGTGAATAAATAGTCGCACTAGAACTTTCCAAGGAAATTAGTTACCCCAGCGGGTAATAACAGTTTGAACAGTAGACCCATTCGTCAGGACTGACTAGCCAGTAGCCCTAGGTGACAAGATTTATACACAGCAATCTATACGAGATTGCCGGCTTCCACCAAGCGGCGATATTGTAGCTAGCCATGTCTGCCGGGGCCTTGAGATTGCGCTAGGGGATAAAGTTTAACTTCGGCTAAGGCAATTTATTGTGAAGTAGAAACAGGAGGAAAAAAAATTAATTCCTTAAGCACAGGATAAACTATTCGAAACACCTTGTAGGTCTTCTCCTGGGCTGGGTAGACAAAATAAACAAATATTTAAAACTTAAAAAATTGGATTATAAAAAAAAAGTAATACATTATATATAAAATGAAACTATTGGAATGAAATGATAGAAAAGTTTTTTTTTTTTAAATAATAAAACTATTTATTTAAGAAATCATACAAACGCCATTTCCCAATACAAAAGCAGATCCCTACTCCAGAGACGTTTCAGCCTCCTTGTCGGATTATGTGGTAATGTGCCTGTCAGTAATGATTGTACCAGGATTGAAAAGGAGAATTAAAAATAGTAAATAACAAATCCAACTTAAGTCACGAGACAATCTCCTTTTCAAACGCCTCGAATGATTATCGGGAATTAAATAATCAGCTAGGTTTGATAGTAGTTGGTTTGAGTGGGAATAAAGTTTGTCATGAAAGGATTGATATCGGGTTCGGGCCAAATCAGTAACTAATGGGACATTGAGGTCATTATGGATGACTTTATTCGTAACAAAATAAGGAGTATTAAGGATTATAGATAGTGAGGATTGGATACGAGAGGAATTCGATGGCTTAGTGGATGTGCCCGTTATTCCAAAAAGGTCTAATAATAGTCATGTACATGAGTCTTGTGTAATTAATTGGGAGCTTAGAGCTTTTGCCTAGGAAGGGTTAAAGCAGCTTGAAACGGCGATACATAATTAAAATTATCAAATAGAATAAAAGATTTTATTTCGAAATAAAACAATGGCTATTGGTTAATAACAATAAAGTTCATTTTTTTTTACCTCCATCTGGACCATTTTCTTCCCCATATTAAAAGGTCAACTAATAATTATTCAATGTAAAAGCAAAACCCATAAAATAACATAAATTACTGGTATTATTCTTTTGAAGCTTATTCTATTATTTTTCAAAAAACAAGCATATAGGATTTTTTTTGTTAATTTATGAAAATATAGCATATAAGAATATCCGAACGAAATAAATCTATCAATTGCATTTCTATAAAATATTTGGACTTTAATATTATTAAAGTCTAAACAAATTTATTGTTGATTGACTGTAAGGATATTTGTTAACATCGCTTAGGAATGTTGAGGAGGTTGAGGACTTGAAGTAAGTACAACTTTGGTGGATCTTGAGGAAGCGACTTGGGGACCAGAGAAAATGGAAATGTTTTCTTTTTCATTGAAAATTGTTTACGATTATAAATAAAAGGGGATTTTATTGATATAATAATTGAATTTCGATTGAAAAATATGTACTTAAAAGTTTGAACTAAGGATTTAATATTTTAATGTTTGAACGGTCGTGGGAGGATCGGAGCTGGTACTCAGATGCTCTTCTTCTCCCGGAAAATTCCTGGAACCACATCTGGTGAAAATTTAAATTCAGTAGACACTTAATAAGCTGAAATATAGTTAATCTGGTTCTCTAATCCCCAAGTTTCTAAAATCCTATTGTGTAACGGATTCGAATTTTCCACTTGCACTGGAATAATTCCAGGGTCTAATGCTAATATCCGTAACTGATACATGAGAATCGGAGATGGTTTATTGTTTATGGCTATATCAATCGTCAGTTTTTCCAAATAATTAAAAAAGTGACCTATATAAGAATACTGAAAAAGGAGCCTGCATTTTATTTTCCTATATTTTATTTATATTTATTTATTTCACCTAAGATTAGTATCAGCATTATGATTAATGCGTTGAAACTGACTCAAATATCTACTGTAAAGAGATCCATATTACATCATAAAATATAGAAATATAACATAAAATATTCATAAACTTATTTCAAATTATAATATGAAATGGTTCAGTAAGTGTTGAAGTCATGCCGCATCAGGCAACATTTTTTTTTTTTTTACTTTGCTTCAGCACATGCAGTAAAGACATTATATCTAAAATTAATTTGAGGATTTCTTTTTTCTCATCATGTTTGATCCACACATCATGATTTGTCATGTTTTAATAAAAACGAAACAAATGTTTTAACTAAGACAATGATGCAATAATCTACCGAAAACAGTTATAAAATGATAAAGGAGTTAACGATTAATAAAGAAAGTATCGCTGATTCCTTTTTTTCGGGCTTAATATATATATATATTTTTAATACGGGTGGAAATTGGTATAATTTCAACACATGTGAAACACCAGACAGGCTGAGGTCGATATCACAAGCCCATAACTAACAAATGGCACTACTCGTACTTCAAGTAATCGGCTTGAAATTGTTTTGTAGGTAGTTTTAATTTCAAAGTAGAATTCAGCAAAAGGTGAGAAGTATAAAGTAGCAAAGGGGATGCAATGATCCAGTGATAACAAACTTTCATAAATTAATATGAATTTGATATTTATTATATGAATTTATTAAGATGATTCATCGTTTTAAACATCTTTTTCAAATAAAACATAAACATAAACATACTAAAACATCGTTCATGTTTTATTGAACAGTTAAATACAATAATATGGAATAAGATGAAATAAATAATAGAATACGTAAGGAATGGTTATCCCTTTTTAAGATGAGATAAAGTGGAAGAAGATTATAAGACGAACAGAAGAAAGTCAATCACGTTAACTGTAATGTCCATAATATATCTAAAAGTTATTAATTTATGGAAAAAAATTGGCATAAACAAAAGATTGTGAAAATATAATAAGTGAATGAATTTTGAAGTGGACAGTACATTGTAATATTTTTATTTTTTTTAATTTCAATTAACTTTGGATAAAAATCATTATCAAAAAAGACCCTTTTCTTTACCTATTCGTCTTATCTTAGGAAAAATCATTCATTTCTGTACGACCTCGTAATTGTATAGTTCTCATACGAATTTTGTCAGGATTTTATGGACTTATATCCAATGCAATCATACTATCCTTAAATCTGGGGTTTTGTGAACTGAATATTCTGTTTTCTTTTTGTTTTTATTACCTTTACAGTAACGGTAGAACTGAGGTATTAGTATTCAGACCAAGTAATATTAATAGTAATATTATTAGTAACCAGAAATATGTTAATCATGCTAGAATCGATTTCAACAAGTTCGTTTTCCGTTTTGAAGCATAAACATGTACCACTTCAACCCGTGAACGGGTCTATAGTGTATAAGTGTTCAGTATATGGTTGAGACTATGGACAACGGTTCTGCAAGCAGGTGACTTGTTCTAGGTCACGCTCAACCGCCAGATTTTTCCCCCCTAATTTGGGTACCCTATATTTATAACATTTTATAGAGGCTGGGTGAGCCCCAGGAGGGTCCTAGATCCTGTATGATCCATCCCCCGCCGCAAACAGACTAAATAAAAGTCTTGGCCTGCAGAGGGATTTGAACCAGGATTTCCGGCATGGCAACTCTACCACTGCCTCTAGTGCTATCCCACAGAGCCACATAGAAGCATATATGTTTAATAAAAATTATTATATAATTTAATTAAATTAAAATATGATATTGGTAAAAGTTTCCCAGTTTATAGAATGTTGTAAAAGTTGTAAGAAAGATTGGTGGATATTTAAAAATGCTAGCGGGAATAGGTATGTCAGTCCACTTCATCTGGACCCCTGGGCATGTGGACATTACCGGGAATGAAATAGCCGACAAAGCTGCCGGTGAGGCGCTATTCCTCCCAGGGAGGGGAACTACTATCCTGACGACCTCAGAACTTGCCCGACCATTGAAGGAAACTGTCAAAGCGCGATGGCAATCGATGTGGGAAGAGAGTCCACCGAGTAAATTAAAGAGTATAAAACGAACGGTGAAGCCGTGGACAACCTCAAACCGCAACAAGCGCCGAGAAGAAGTAGTGATTACCCGACTGAGAATTGGACATAGCCGTCTAACCCATGTCCACCTTATAACACAGGAAACACCTCCACAATGCCAAACCAACCTTACTATCAAACACATATTCGAAGAACGCCACCGTCATCGGTCAATATTGCAACAGCTTAACATACCTCCGGAACTAACGAAGGCGCTGGGAGACGACCAAGACATGATAAATAAGGTAATTCAATTTCTCTTAAGAAGTAAACTACTTCCCCACATCTAATTTCTACATGTGTTTAACTTAATAACTTTACTTAATTGGTTCGATTGCTAATGTGTTTTCTTTTGATTACTAGTGAGTGATAGTAGCGCTGAGGGAGACGCCATCGGCGCGGCCCGCTGGGTGCCGGGGGAGGGATGTGTGGCCAGGGCTCGTGGGGGCTCGTGCTGGGGAGTCGGGGACGTCTCTGGTCTCATAGAGCAGTTTAGCTCCGAGGACTTGGGAGGATTTGGACTTTTCCATGAACAATGATTGTAAACATTAGTGGGTTGCACTAATGTAATGAAGTTAAGTGGCCAACATGGTTTTTATCCACATCCTCCGATTAAGCCTCGTGTCGAATAGAAGCCGCCATCTGACAAATGGGACCGGAGCGCCCCCTTTGCTCCGGCTGGCCACCATCGGCCTGGGTGCCGCTCACTTCGGGGCCCTGCTGGATTCGTGTCGGTGGTCTCCCCAAAGCAGATAAATATATAAACCAACGGGCGTTGATGACCATAGCTGTTTTTCGCCCCTAAACAACATCAAACAAACAAACAACAAGATTGGTGGAATCGGTATCAAGCTTTCAGGTTCGCTTAGCCATATTATTATTAAAAAAATTAAATATCCCATATCAAGTAGAACGTAAGTTGCCTGATGAAACACCATTTTAATCTTTATTTTTATTAGAAAAGCATCTTAACAAGATTGAAAGAGAATACAGTTCAAAGACTTCTATGAATACCTTCCAATATCCACATATTACAGTCTTCCCTTTCAATGAGGTAATAGTAGTTGTGCAAACGGAAGATTTTAAGGATACAAAATCTTATTTAGGCATGCCAACCAATCCCTAATTCAATGAAATCTTGTGGACTAACCTGTAGGTACACAGCAAGTAAATGTGCTTTCTGATTAAGATATTACAAAATTGGATGTTGATGGAAATATGTTGAACAATGAACCTATACATAGGAATTCCAACGCCAAATCCATCATTAATCTTTATATTTCGAGCAAATAAACAAGAATAAATAAATAAAGTTAAAAAGCTAGCTAGTTCGGAAGTTACATATGTCCACTCAGCGTTTACGGAGTCATGAATTAAAGCGGAATAGGTTTTAAGAGGATAATCTAGGTAAAAAAACATAAATTTTTGGGTTTGATTAAGGATTTGTCATATTGCTGATTTTACAAGAGAAATTTTCACATCACTATTCCGTGGATTCAAGCAGAACAGATTTATAATAGTTTTTTCCAAGTAATTTTAAGGAAGCCCATCTTAATATCATCTTTAGAACTTCTGGAGAAATTCTAATCAATCACGCTGTAGAAAAAGATATATTAAGGTGACGTCGAAAGAAAGGCCGGGTCCTCTTTTTCAACAAGATTTATAAAGAAAAATAAATTTAAATATGAGAGCAATTTCATTATCAATTTTTATTAATCTTAGGAATAGGTGACGTATATATCCTCGAACCGGGATTGACATATGCAAATAGGTAAAGCTTTTTAAACACGAAAGGCGTAGACATTTTTTTAATATTTATATTGTATTACAATAATGATGTTTATGAACTCTCCCACAGTGAACGTCCGGGTTAAATAATTTGGATCAAAACTAAAAATAAAAAATATTTTAAGAAAAGCATTAGAAAAAAAAAAAAAGGCAATCCTTTTATCTTAAAAAGGCAATCCTGAGGATATCTGTGTATTTTTAGTCCTCTATATCTGCTGAAAAATGACCAATAAATATTTATCAGCGTTATGAAAACCAGGCAAGGGGGATCAACTTGACGGATACTGAACAAAAAATATTGAGTTTATAAATAAATCTCTCGAGTTGATATTTTCCTCTCTATTGTTAAACTTTCAGAAATTAAAAAATAAAAGCTATGTACGCTTTTGAGGTAAATTAGCTAATGATCGTTATCATATGGTCAATTCCATATTTTTTGGATATAAATTAGAATCTTTCTTTTTAGAACAGAATCTTAAAGCGAATAAAACCTGTACCCCTACATCTACATCAACAGTTCAGTATAGGGTATTGGCGTAACTAGAGTTGACTCATGGGGGGGGGTTAACCCCCACCAGTCAACCACTCCAACATATTACTCCCTTCAAAAAAGATGTCTTGTAACATAAATATAATATGTATCATACTATAAATCATGTAGCTTCAAATTAAATAAATAGATTATAATTTTTTATAAATGTTATTTTGGAAGTTATTAATGTTATTTTTGGAAGGGCAATCAGGAAGTAGCTTTTAAATACAAGTAACCCTATTTATTGGTTACACTAACTTACTACACTTAATTGGATAGGGAACTTTATAGACCCAACCAGACTTTACTTTACTAGATTCTAAGAATTGTCTAAACAGTTCTTCTCATATTTGCAATCTTATTGTTGCCGCTAGATGCCACTACTGCCTCTATAATAATATAATTAATTGTAAATAAACAGTATTAAGTTTTGGTTTGTCATTTTAGTGCACCTTTTATTCATTAAAATAACTGTTTGCACTTTCTTTGTTGTCTTTTTGGCATTATTGACCCTTACTTCTGTAATCCCACAATAATAACTTTGAAAAAGTATAATCCTTCAAAGTTTTATTTTTTTTATATTGTTACAATTTTTTTTTTAAATTTCTTCTAAGCAATGGAGGGGGGGGGGTTACATCTCCAATAACCCCCCTCGTTACGCCTATGGTTCAGGGAGGTAATTTATCTTACCGCCAAATTTTTCCTAATTTTTTGTGGAAATGTTCCCAGTTAAGAGATTAAATTAAATCTGAACTCAGGTGCTTCGGCATGGCAACTCAGCTTTCTATCACTGAGCCACTCCGCTCCCTTAAAACGGATAATTTCTAAATATTCCGCTCTGTGTATTAAAGTAATTCATACCTAAAGAAATAGAGGATTTTTAACTCTTTCTTATTTCTATAAATACAACAGTCATAGACTACTTCATTTTCCTTATTGTGGGGTAAAAGGTAACGTAAAACAAAATAGACTAAGAAAACCATAATTAACTTTTTACCAATAAATACCTAAGAAAATGAATATAAATAAATTTAGAAAATTTATTACTTTTAATAATAAATAATAGCACAAACAACTGATTAATTAAATCCTAAAGCCATAATTCTGTTGCTTAAACAAAAAAAAGGTAATGATTTTTTTATTATTTTACTAGAGACCCACCACAGCTTTGCTTGGGTAATAAATCATATTATGTTTACATAATGTCTACATAATTTGTCTGTGTAATCTATTTTTTTTTTTATCACGTACCGGCCACTAATATCATTGGGTAGGCTTCTTCGGGAGTCTTGATTTTCTTTCTTCCCATCTCAGCTAATGTATTTTATTATATAGAAATTATAAAAATAAAAACAAAACCAAATATTTCTTTATATACGAATTTATTATCTTGCACGTTAGATATTTGCATGGACAAACGCGGCCGAGGACTTTGTTTTATAATATGTACAGAAAATACTTTTAAATGTAATTTTGAAGGACTGTTTACATTTTGGCTTCCTCATCTCTCGATAAAATTAATTGACGTCATCACGTTTAATTAAAACCCAACAAGCCTTTTTCGGTTGTGTTAATTTTCCTTAGAAGGAAAAGACAACGCAGGTTTCAATTAAAAACAGCTTAAAATTAACCGAAAATTTAAAAGTCGAAGACTTAATCACCGGAAGGACGCTGCGGGATCTTCAGACCCTCCTGGGGCTCATTCAGCCTCTGTTATGCTGATCTGTAACTAAATGGCCAATAGTTCATATAGTACATCCAGTCAGGCATGAGATCATCAGAATAGAAAGTTGCAAATTCATCTATTTTTATTAATATATTATATCCTTCTTTTAACTTGGACATTAGTAGCAAATCCTTTTTTAATTGTAATTTAAAAATAAGTAATTCAGATTTATGTACTGAACAGTTCCAACTGTAACTTCACTTTCTATAAATCTATTTAGTTTTCTTTTGAAAATAATAGACACGATTAATATTTTAAACAATGATAACGTTTGGTAACGTTCTTCAGTAATGTCAGTAACATTTTATGAGGTTCTAGTAATTTTACTTTATTTAAGCCGATTACTGTCTCATACTATGAAGACTAACAAAAGTTAACTTGGGAAAACGGAAAAAGTTACACGGAAAAAGGAAATTTGGTGAAGAATCTGGATGCATGATACAAAAGGAGTGTGAAGGTAGAAGATAAACATATTAATTATTCACAGTTAAATTTTCCATTCTTCTTAAAAGTTTGTACGTAACACTGCAGCGATTCCTGAATTTTCAAAGTTACATGCCAGGTTGAATTACTTCATAAGTAATTAAGGAAATATTTAAAAGGTGACTAAATTGAAGTGTCATGACTAAAATATAAAAATATTCTACCATGACTCAGAGAACATAAATAATAACCCTATATAGTCCAAAATAGAAACTTATTATTGGAGCTTTTAAGACTTGAAAAGACTATTTCTGGCTTTATCGTTCTCGGTAGTTGTCCTTTTGCCAATAGTTGATATATTGCCATTTAATGATTGAACATAAATAATGGCGTTGAGCCAGCAAGAATTTGGTACATCTTCTACATTTAGCTGCATATTAATAATAATAATAAAAAATAAAATATTTTCAGTGAATTATTTATTTATCTCTAACAGCGTTGATTTGATTCGCCAAATTTGAACATGTTACACTATATAATCATATGAGTGAATGTAAACGAAACAGACAAGCTTTTAGGAAAATGGCATATAAAATCGGAACACGAGATGTCAAAATTCTTTATATAAGGAGGAATATAGAGGCGACATTAATCAGACCAACTAATGCAAGCATCATTTAACGCCCGAATGTAAGATAGAATGCCCAGTCAACGATATTACTTCACCTTCCGCAATGACAATGTAATATAACGGACCTTCATTGTTTAAAACAAAATAGAAAGTACTTTTAGAGACTTCTCTGTTAATAATAATAATGATTTGATCCTGGTTAATGGTTCATGGAGTAAGAGAAAAAAAATGTTTTTATTCAAGCAGTTAAAATGATAATACGGTAGTTGTTTCTTTTGCAGAATTAAGATCTCATTAGGATTTTAGCTCGTAGCTATTAGCAAAGAAGGAAGGGCATGAATGAATATTCCTTCCAGACCAATAATACTAACATAATGCTCAAGTGTGGAGTGATTTGTTGCGAAAATATCGATAACTCTTTTCAGGCAGGGGTTGGGCTGAGAACCACTCGTAGCATGTCGTGTAAAAAAAAGCAAATCTGAGTTTGACAGAGACGGAAAAATACTTAATAAAACCACCTTGCTGTAGCAATGTTGCGGCTTCTTGCTTTTGCGGATGA
Source organism: Arma custos (assembly GCA_037127475.1). Taxonomy (NCBI): domain Eukaryota; kingdom Metazoa; phylum Arthropoda; class Insecta; order Hemiptera; family Pentatomidae; genus Arma; species Arma custos. The sequence continues at coordinate 37,958,067 of CM073760.1, forward strand.
TGAGACTATGATCTCCGAGGAAAATCTCTGAACTCACTATCCTTCAAAAAATTGAAGAGGAAGATATCAAAGACAGGAAACCTACGGTCGAGGTTTTTAGAGAAAAAAAACAGCACAACTTGAAGCATACTACATAATAGAAAGTTATCGAGAAGTTCCTAGTATCTTGAATCTTGAACAGAAGATGTGAAGAAATGGTTATGATAGAGATGATACTGTATTTCGTCGAGTCCAATATACCTGCACGGTAGGCTGTCCAGCTCTACGTGAAAATTCATAATGTACAACCACTAAAAGAAACAACGAAAGCTGAAACACGGATTGAAAATCTGGACCGGTTTGAAAAAGTATACTAGGAAACATCCTGGGATCAAAGTATGAATTTGGAAAACAGTAACTTAGGAAAATAAAAGGTATTTGTAACAAATACGTGAATATCTCGGCCAGCGATAGAATAGAGAAACCAGTTTAGCCATCCAGTGATATAGAAGACAGATGCCGGAGAGACATTACTAGTATACATTACTACGGTTGGGAAGAGATGCAAAGAGAGAGCGAAAGGACACTTAAGAAATAGTGTAATACAAGACTTGTGGTGAACGAAAGTTAACAGAATAAGTGTAAGAGACAGTGACGAATTGAAGGCCAAGATTGAAAAAGGAGGGGTTTCTTTAAGCAAAGAAGAAGAATTCTATTCGACAATTTTACATTACTTTGCTTTTACTTAAAGTCCTTTAAAAATGTTTTCTTGTAACATTCATAAGATTTGTTGCTGTTGAAAACCTCAAAATTTTCAAAATGTGTCCAGATTTAATGCAACTTCGAACATGAAACAGTATACGTAACAGAAGCCACTTTGGAAATAGCTGTAACACGTAGCGTATAATAGAGAAGAGAGCTGTTGCTTGCGTAACAGAAAACGTCGTTATTTAACCAGTGACGCCTACAGTTGAGTTTGCCTCTTTCTCATCCATCAAATTTTGTTTATAGGGTCCTTGAGAATATTCAGACCCTATTTGGTGTGCGCCTAGCAACATTTAAGGGGAAATCACGATCAGTAAAAAATAATTATTTATTTATGCAATACAATATACAATATGTTACTACAAAGTAGAGCTATATATGTTGTCTAAAACAGAAAAAGGGGAGCGGAATCGTTCAGTGGTAGAGCGCTGAGTTGCTTGCCATGCCGAAGCTCCTGGATTGAAAACCAGCTCAAGAACATATCACAACCAAGTTTACACTTTTTTTAATTTATTAAATACGACGATATATACATAAATTTCATGGATATTGTGTAGAATTGCGCCTTATTAATTATAATTAGCGCATTAAATATATTATACATTTTAAGCATTAATATTTATTAGCAAAAGGTAGTATGCTTTAAATTATTATATAATAAAGAATATTTAGCAAAAATTCTTTCTACTCGTTGCGGTGTTATCATTCAATTCCCCTGACATTTTCTTGTATTAACTGATTTTTTTTTTTTGTTATAGGTTAATGAAATTTACTCTTAAGCTGACGGAGGGGTTGCAGCTAACTAGTTTTATTTAATAATAAATTATATTAATCTTAAAATATTCAGAGAAAAGAAAAACTTTGTCATATTAAAGATAATCTAGATAATAGATGGTCCCAACGCAGAGGGAAGAAAAAAAAAAGCACCGTTATTTTGTGTCCATTCCAATTATCAAAATTATTCTCCTACACACTATTATTATAGGAATAAATAAGTAATAAATGTTTAGGAGGATAGTTAACGTCATCAATAATCACTTTCTATTAGTTGTTTGCTGAATACACTACCATCTTATACATAAATAAAAATATTTTGTTTGATGTTATTTATGTCATATAAATAAAGGTTTAAAATTGTTGTATGTTAAGGAAATTTATTGGTGATTTCTTAAAATGAAGCATTTGCATTTTATGGACAACCAAGTGTTGCAAGGATGATAACAGTTCTTGTACTTAAGTAGGGATGTGCCTATTTTTATACGAGTCTTCATTCTATTGTGCTTTGAACGTATTTAAAAGTTATTTCTGAATAACACGTATTAAACTGACTCTCAATATGAATGAGAGAGTCTATTGTTATTCGACAGTCGGTTCTCCAAAGAGAAAGTCCAACAGAATGGTCCAAAATTTATTCTATTATGATAAGTTCATTTCTACAACTTTGGGGATTTATCGGGAGGGTTATAAGTTGGAAAGGTCAGAGTTCATCAGGAAGGATGCCATATTCGTACGTGACCTAAGTATTCTTTTGACTAATCTCTATAATTTAGTCGACTCCGCTTCCCTACGAACATGAAACTCGTTTTAGATAAAATGAGACTTAAGCACTTATTCATCGGGGCTGTAGAATTGTGAGAATTGAAATTAACGGTTGTGTTCTTTAGTACCAAAATACTATTTTACAAGAATTTTAGTAATTGGCAGCAAGGCCAATTCCACATTTACTATGCTTTCATTCTTAACCACCAATTTTCAATAAATAAAAAATGAACTACATTTACTGTATTGAGAATTGAACAATCGAACTACCGAAACCAAACCTTCTTTAATCTTTTTGTAATGCCTGTTAATTGATCACTTCCAGCAAATAAAATCAAAATTGACAGTATATAGAAATGCTTAGAGTACTATTAAGTGTGCTGAGTAACAGCCTACATTACACGTAGGCATATCAAATTCTTTTATAGTGTCCAGCATAGTACGAACCTGCTTTTCAACACACTCCAAAAAAAACCAACTAGTGAGCTCCATTATTTGAGTTCTATTCCTTTCTTCCAATTAAATTACAGCATTTTCCCATCCTCTTCTCACTCTTACACAGCACCATATATATATCCATTATAAAATTTTAAAAAGAAATAAACTTTATTAAGGGGCTAAGAAAAAAAGAAAAAGAAAAAGAAAAAAAAAATTATGCTGAGCTTAGGGTTTAAACGCTTTAATTCGAACCAGGATGAAAAAATAATCGTCAGCTTAAACTTACTCTTCCCATCAATTCCCTATGTATTTATTTATAAATGTTGAAACTCATTGACATAAATATGAATAAACTCATCTCATTCCTAGTTTGATCAATCCTCGTTTCCTCCACAGTAGTAAGAACTTCGAAAGTTTCATACCGAACCAAACACTTGTTGAACGTGCATTGTCGAAGTTGCGATTAGGCGGTGAAGGTAATAGAGCTAGGCAACAAGTGGTCATCGTAAACTGGTAATTAAATGGCGATGGAAAAAAATAAACGCAAGGGTTACAACCGCTAAGCATCTGCCCGGCCGAATGGGTTCAAATAATGGTAAATCAGGAGTGTAATCCCTTTACAGGCAAATAATATTGTTTTGTTTTTTAATTATAATAATATTAGGTGATATTGATAAATAAATTATTATACCTAATTTACTGATAAATAATGAAAAGTGATTAAACATAATCTATCTAATTAAATGTTTATTAATCAGTTACAATATTAATCATAACTATATATTCTCATATTTTATGCAATTATGCTTATTACTAATACGGCACGTAGGCTTTGACTCACGTTACATGTATATTATACATATACAGCTTTTGATAACTGCTTTTGATAGATCTTTCCTTATCCGATCCTCGTCCCTTTGGAACTCTATGCCCTCTTCCATTCGCCGTTCCAATAATCTTTCAACCTTCAAATCCCATATATTCACCTTATATCACCTTATATCCTTACAATTCCCAAAAAATCGGAAATAACATACTCAGTTTTCAGATTAATATTTTCTATCCGATAAATGAATGATGTGTTTTTATTTATATATAAGAATATTAATATCATTATTTATATATATATTTATATTATCGACGCTTCACTCATCCAGTTAGATATTTTTAAGAACAAGTTATATTGTTCATATTTTTGTTTCATTTTCTGCCTTCTTTGTTTCTACTTGACTTTTTAATTTGCATACATATGTAATTATCTTTATATAATTATTGTAATCTTATTTCCATTTTTTTTTATTTCTTCTACTCTGTTTTCTTTTTTCTTTTAAATGTTATCACTTTAGGTAATTCGCAACTTTTTTTTTTAATGTATTCATATTCTTTAAGACTACTTATTCTAAAGGGACTTGTCCCAGAATAAATAAAGAATTTATTATTATTATTATTGTTATATTATGTGCAGATTTTTTTTTTTTATATAAATCATGGGAAAAGTAAAAAAGAGACCTTACATAAATGTTAAGACCGTGGAAAAATTCCAACGAAAAGCCTTTAGTCTCCAAACTAAAACAGAAATAGAAATTATCTGTCCAATATTTCGCCCATTCAGGCATCCTCAGGGTAGAAAGAGAATAACAGCAAAACAAAACATGATTAATGCACCCAAGAAACATCCCACCACTTCGAAGGCTCAAATGCAACTAATGAATCATAAGGAAGGTTACTCGACCCCAGCTGGTTAAGGTTAGATAAAACAGCTGATAGATACTTCAGAAATTCAAAATTCAATATACACTCACCAAATTTCAAAAAGTACCACAGGAAAATAAACAATAGCAAACATCACAAAACTTAAGACGAAAGACCATATGAAAAAATGAAAGTAAAATTGCAAGAAAAAAAAAAAAAAATTATCATTATCAAGAAACCAGTGGACCTACGGCTACTCCACAAAATATATTAATATTGAAAAGTAAAAAAGAGACCTTACATAAATGTTAAGACCGTGGAAAAATTCCAACGAAAAGCCTTTAGTCTCCAAACTAAAACAGAAATAGAAATTATCTGTCCAATATTTCGCCCATTCAGGCATCCTCAGGGTAGAAAGAGAATAACAGCAAAACAAAACATGATTAATGCACCCAAGAAACATCCCACCACTTCGAAGGCTCAAATGCAACTAAAGAATCATAAGGAAGGTTACTCGACCCCAGCTGGTTAAGGTTAGATAAAACAGCTGATAGATACTTCAGAAATTCAAAATTCAATATACACTCACCAAATTTCAAAAAGTACCACAGGAAAATAAACAATAGCAAACATCACAAAATTTAAGACGAAAGACCATATGAAAAAATGAAAGTAAAGTTGCAAGAAAAAAAAAAAAAATTATCATTATCAAGAAACCAGTGGACCTACGGCTACTCCACAAAATATATTAATATTGAAAAGTAAAAAAGAGACCTTACATAAATGTTAAGACCTAACTTTCGTCTTAAGTTTTGTGATGTTTGCTATTGTTTATTTTCCTGTGGTACTTTTTGAAATTTGGTGAGTGTATATTGAATTTTGAATTTCTGAAGTATCTATCAGCTGTTTTATCTTACCTTAACCAGCTTGGGTCGAGTAACCTTCCTTATGATTCTTTAGTTGCATTTGAGCCTTCGAAGTGGTGGGATGTTTCTTGGGTGCATTAATCATGTTTTGTTTTGCTGTTATTCTCTTTCTACCCTGAGGATGCCTGAATGGGCGAAATATTGGACAGATAATTTCTATTTCTGTTTTAGTTTGGAGACTAAAGGCTTTTCGTTGGAATTTTTCCACGGTCTTAATAAATCATGGGACCTTTTAGCACTTCTTTCTTAGTATATTATTAAAATAAATATGGATTAGCTATCTAGATTAATATTTGTTTCATTATAATTGTCTGTCTATATCCTAAAATCATTGGGAAGCTCTTATTTTATTTCATTTTTCCTAGGACGTATTAAGAATTTTTCTAGAAAAAGTTTAATACTCTTAGTTTATATTTTACATTGAATTTAATACAATATCAATTTTTGTGTTAGGAATCATCACATTTTAAGTGGGGAGGATGAATTCTGTACAACCATCTCCAGCTCTCTCAGTTTTCTACTAACTGTGCTCTTCTGCTCCAATGGAGTCCCCTCTTCTCAAAGTCCTTCCTCATCTCTTCTTCCCGCATCTTCTTAGGTCGTGCTTTCTAATTTTTCCTCCACTTTGGCTCGGTAGGTTTCGCTAGCAATTCTGTTAGGTTCCATCCACAGTAGGTGTCCTAGCCATCCCAGACGGTTTTCTTCTATTACCTCGTTGGCTTAATATTTTAGGTTCTACTTGGCAGTTGTGTTTTGGGTCTTCTTGTTTCGCCCTCAATCTTCAGAAGAAATCTCATTTCTGTTCTCTGTATTCTGTACTTGTGCTTCTTTGTGAGAGTTCATGATTCAGAAAGGTAGCGGATGTGAGGATAAGATGAAATGTTGACATGAATACAGCCACTTTTGTTTCCTTTTCTACTTCTCTTCCCTTTTTTTCAAGACATTGCCCCTTAATCTCGGGTCCTCTTCAAAATATCCATGGTCTCCAAGAACGTAAATTTTATTAACCTGGAGAGTGTGTCATTCAATATATAGCTCTGTATTTTGGACATCATTTGATGATATGAATCTATCTATATTCTTCCCTAGGAATTAAAGAGTAGTTTTAAAATTGGAACGATCCAGATTGAAACATACTCGATGATATTTGAATATTAATGATCCTGAGCATTTCAATTTCAATGAGATTGGAGCGACAGCTGTGGCCGGAAGTGAATTTCCGATGAAGCTCTCTCTCATTGGGATGAGTCCGCGGTCTCGTCCCTACTCGCACGTAAACGGAACGGGTCCACATCGTCCTCCCTACTAAATATTAAACAAATGTACAAAAAAAAACTTAAATAACAATATATTTTATGAAGAAATAAATATTAAAACAGGAAAGAGGACTATACGATCTCTCATAAAAAGCCCTCTTTTAAACATCTGACGCAGGTTTAATCTCTTAAACATGATATTTTTATTTTTATTATGTTTTATACTCTCGTTTAGTGGGAGCTATAAAATTTTTTATTTGTTTATCGAATCAGTAAATGTTTATTTTATTTTCAATGAGAGATTCACTTCATATTTAACTTCGGAATCGTTTTGGTAGATATTTAGGTAGAGATATTTAGTAAAGTTAGTAAAGTTTTGTACTGTTCCACAAAGAAGCTGTACTGTTCCGTGTCAGTTTATGGAATAGAAAATAATAATAAAGTAATATTTAATTATTTTTTTTTTAAATAAGAAAGCTTGCTTATACAGGATAAATAATTGAGCTCGTTTTGTTAAACAAGGTAAATTTTGGTAAATACTAAACCAAACTCAAAAGATATAAACTTTAAGACCGTGGAAAAATTCCAACGAAAAGCCTAAAGTCTCCAAACTAAAACAGAAATAAAAATTATCTGTCCAATATTTCGCCCATTCAGGCATCCTGAGGGTAGAAAGAGAATAACAGTAAAACAAAACATGAATAATGCACCCAAGAAACATCCCACCACCTCGAAGGCTCAAATGCAACTAATGAATCATAAGGAAGGTTACTCGAACCCAGCTGGTTAAGGTTAGATAAAAACAGCTGATAGATACTTCAGAAATTCAAAACTCAATATAGGGCGAAATATTGGACAGATAATTTCTCTTTCTGTTGTAGTTTGGAGACTTTAGGCTTTTCGTTGGAATTTTTCCACGGTCTTAACATTTATGTAAGGTCTCTTTTTTACTTTTCAGTATTTATATAAACTTTAACAAAAGCCTAATCAATTTAGTGCATCTAGAAGTACTATAAGTTCTAGAAGAAATTAGTAATGGACTGTAAAAAACCTTATTAAGTAATGTTATCGACTTTTATTGATGATTATAAAATAATTATCATATTATTGATATTGTATACATATTAATATGTAATATATAAAGTACTGGGCAGATGGCAAAAAACAACAGCACAACCTTCAAAGCGAAGGTAGATCGACTCATGTGGTCCAATGTGGCCAATAAACTTAATAATAATAATAAATAATTTATATATTATTATCTAGATATCTTGATTGTGAATGAAATAAATATTTCCTTTGAGATCTTAAAAACCTAAGAAAAAACTTCGGCATATATGTTATATTTTACCCACTATTCAGATCTTCCTCAAATTTTCATTTTTAGATAAGAATCGGTATAATGATTTGTTGAAATCTTCTTTTACAATATTTTTATAGTACGAATTCGAAAAATATAAGTTATCACAAACTCATTCTAGATTCACATTAAAAACAAGGGAACAGTTTAATTTTCGGGATTTCGGTCCAACAGAATTATGTTTCTATACACAGTGGTAGTGACTGAGAAATCGCTTGGAGCACCACCTTTACCTCAGGTTTACATATTATATAAGAAATTGGCATTTTGAAAGGAATTGATCACCATAATAATATGTTAATATTAAAGTTGTATTAATTACTAATACTTCAGTTCTTGAAATGCTAGTAACGTTAGTGCTGTAAATAAAAATATAATAAACGTATTCTTCCTAAAAAAAAATATAGGAATATGTTAGTCAACAAAACATTAACAGTTATCGAATAAATCTTCTTAAATTTAAACAGTGATATATTTTAATACATTTTCAGTTACACATATTTTTTTTTTATACATGGTCAGAACGATTTAACTTTTCAAAACTTAAAAAATGAGATAAGTATGAATCTAATTCTTTGAATGAATCATTTAGTAAAGAAAATATATTACATTTAGTCCATTATCGATATTACAGGGCATAATATTATAAAGTAACTTACGACAAATCATTGGCATTAATAAAATTTACTTTCGGATTAGCTGATTCGACATGTTTGACGTAACATAGTGACGCAAATCACTTCAAAAGGATTGATGTAGCGTAGGAGGAATAAAGTCAGAAATGCGTAGGAGTGGCAGCCATTAAGATCAACCGAAATAAGAAATCAAACTGATTTCATCAGATATTACAACAAATCCAGAATCTTGATATTAACTGGGAAATAAGCTAATTCCAAATAACAACGATCGAAGGTAGTTAAGTTCAGCTGCATACGTTATTATTTTATATTGAATGTTAATGTATATAAGTATTAATTAGTATATTCTAACTATAACTAATACAAATCGGAGTGTAAAGCTAAAACATTCTCCTTCAGAAAGTTCGCTAACGATCGAATGTAGTTATTAGAATTATTAGTTATTAAAATTATTAGTTATTAAAATTGTTTATTTTATATTAGGTGTTAATGTATATAAATAATAATTAGTATATTTTATTAAGTATATTATAACTATAACTAATACAAATCGGAGTGTAAAGGTAAAACATTCTCCTTCAGAAAGTTCGCTAACGATCGAATGTAGTTAAGTTATTAAAATTGTTTATTTTATATTAGGTGTTAATGTAAATAAATAATAATCAGTCTATTGTATTAAGTATATTATAACTATAACTAAAGAAAAATCGGATTATAAAGGTAAACCACTCACATTCATATAAAAAATTAGTGTAATGTGTAAAGTAAGTGATAGCGTCACGAAGATTAAGATGGGCATGTAAAGTGGCTGGTCTTAGTTACAAATGAATTCCTAAGATGTTAATAACCCTCGTACCGGACTGGGAAGCGTCTGAAGGGTAGACCGAGGCGTAGGTGGGAGGATGCGTTAAGTGATCTGGCGGATTTGAGTTAGGGTAGTAATCCATGGTTGGAACTTTGTAAGCAGAGATTGGTGGTATCGACATCTAGCCTTCTGGTTCGCTAAGCCATATATTATTATTATTTTATTATGTATATATTGTAACAAAATTAAATTTGGAAAATAATGATGAAACAGTCTCCTTCAAAAAATTTTGCTTACGATCCAAGGCTGTAAAGATCTAACCTACGTCATATTGTATATATATACGTTAGATAGATACATTAAGTGTTAATATATATAAATAATAAGTTGTAAGTGTTAATATATATAAATAATTAGCTTATTGTATTATGATGCATTATAAACTCATAATCAACTGTTATAAGCAAAATCAAAATCGGAAAATAAAAATGAAACACTCTTCTTCAGAAAATTTCGCTAGCGATCTATAGCTGTTTAGACCAATCCACGTTAAGAATGATGGTCGTGTATAAAATCTTATGTTAAATCAATAAAAACAGGATATATAAATTAATCTAAATCAGTTCTCACATTCTAAATTGAAATTGAATATTCTGCTTTATTTTACAGCAACAGCAATGAACCAGATCGATTAGGATCTTAGCCTTATTGGCTAAGCGAGTTGAAGCAGCATTTCACATGATTGCGGCCTGTGGTGATTAATCTTATCAAAGCGCACTTGAATTTACCTAGTTCATCCTCGACACATAATCATGAATGTTGCCTCTGATCAATTTTTATTTTTCATAATTTTTATCAGGCTACAAAAAAGAAAGAAAAGTAAAATAAAAATAAAATCCATTGAAATTAAAAAAAAATGTATTTTTTGGATATGTTTCAAAACGGATCATAGAAGCATATGGATATATTTATTATTATTATTATGGATTATGTATGGACATATTTCGAAAGTGCAGTGTTTTTAACTAACTAATGAAAGATTCGTTGTTATATTTATTAACATATTGTGTTACAACCTGATATTAATGGTTTGAATCAAATGAGAAATATTGAAAAAAAACTATAATTCGAAAAAAGTACACTTAGGTTAAGATAATAACTTTAGCAGGTCACCATTAAGTTATTTGTTTATGCATTATTAAATTGATTCCGTACTGTTTTTTATTTTATTCATTGTCAATTTAAATTTCTTTATTGTCTATTACATTTATTTTTTTTATTATCTGTTTAAAATTAACAGGATAACACTTTAAGAATTCATTCCGTATTCGGAACAAGAAGCTGTGAAATACTTCCAGAAGTTTGGAATAATTCTAGAGATCAAATTATGTGAATAAGGCCATGAATTGGAGATGTTTTGGTCGAACTAGCATACTACAAGTGAGTGTAGAGCTAGCATTTTTACTAATACATTCTGTATATTTCAATGTTCATTAACGTGAATAATTATTAGGTATTACCAGCATCACAACTATCGGATAACAGTCAATGGCAACTTGCTAAATCACAAGAACCAAGAAATAATTAAAAAACATCGAAGGCCCTAAACATGACCGTCTTTAAAATTAGTTATGCAAGAATGGCTTTAACAAATCTTTGCTTCTCATTTCGAAGGAAACTTTGATGAAAGTTGGACCTGAGAAGAGGAGCTGGGATGATTAGCATAAGCTCCATCCCACGGGGCATAAATAACAAGGCTTCGTCGGATCAGGCTCTTGGCTTAAGTGCCCGTTTTTATACCTACCTTGCAGAAAATGTATTTAGTTTCTCATGAATATGTATTTTAATTATCTTATCGCGGTAATATAAAATGCATAAAGCCATTAGATTTAATTAGAAGTATGCTACTCTTATTTCGGAATATAAATACTTTTTAATAAAATGTTTTGCAAATAACTAACTTTATTAAACACCAACAACAGCCTGCACCAATACAGCCCAATAGGGTTCTCGTATCAAGGACGTGCTAGAGACTTACTGTTTCCAACGGTTGAGCAGGAAATTGACTTCACCGCACTCTACCACCAGGTCCCCACTCCTAAAATTGGGGTACTCACCTCATAAAGGTTGGGAGATACCCAAGAGGATTTGTTGATCCCATCGATGGTCGTTAAAAGATTAAATAAGTTATTATTTATTAAAGATTAATAATCATATTGGAACCTAGGGCTTTTGGGACAGCAATTCAGAGCTAGACACCCTCAGCTACACCACTTCCTACTAAATTTATTAATTTCAATAATTAATAGTTAATTAAAAAATATTTTATATATACTGCACAAAAATGAATTTTTTAGTTTAAAAAAATAGTATTTTGTAGTTGCGCTAATTTTGTAGTATTTGCTATAGCTAACATTTATATTATTAGAGAAATTTTTACGCTTTAGAATATTTAATGTAGCGTAATTTCTAATTAATATAAATGCATTTTCTAATAAAAAGTAATATTAAAATGCTGGAAAAGTAAACACAACAAAATTAGTGGTATCCCAATTCATTTCTGAGCAGTTAAGTTTAAATTTTTATAAATAATTTTAAACTACTTTTATTCTAAGGGATTGTTTCATGTGAAATGTACGTTTTCAAAGGAAAGAATATTTAGTGAAAGAACTTTATGAAATAAATCATTTTTTATTCAAAATATTTTCTGATTTTCAATAAATTTTCCCCAACATATTATCGAAATTTCAATCATAGAATGAAATGAAAAACTCTGTTTTTTTCAACCGATTTCATAATTTGTAAGATGCCGCGGTGTGGTTGTCAGGAAATCATATAACACATATATTTGGAATCAGATTTGGATGTATTAATTATTTATGAGGTAAATATATTATATACACGTATATTCTTATAAATTGATGAAATAAAGCATTAAACATAATTATACACACATATATATATATATATATATATATATATATATATATATCATGTAAGTACAATTGTATGTAATGTACTATAAATGTACGGAACATGCAGAACAATAAACGTCCTTCCCGTAGGGGTACTGCGTGAAGGGAAAAAAAAAAAAAATATATATATATATTCATATATATGCAGGAGATTACTTCTTCAATGTTCTGAATTCCTCTGCCAGAAGACAGCGATGTTCGTTTTGATTTTACTTTTGAGGAAGCATATTCTGCCGGATTCAGCATTGTATCAGGTATCAGGGAATTTGGTGGCAGTACGTTATTATACGCGAAGATCGCGCCATAACTTGTCTAACCCGCTCAGTTTTGTGGATAGCTGCATCCTCCATCGCTAAAATACTATTGATGAGAGAAAGCTGATCAAGTTTTTCAAAGCAATTCAGTCAAAAACTGGCAATTAGAAGCTATAACAAAAGAGGAAGGCTGCGTTTTCTTCAATAACTTCCTCAATCGCAGCAACAGTTTCGAGTGTCAAACTAAACCACCTCTTTTTTTGGTGTTATGTTATTTCCTGACAACCACACCGCCACATCTTACAAATTATGAAATCGGTTGAAAAAATTATGAATTTGATTGGTTAAATTATGAATTTGATTGGTAAACTTATCAAATTGGTTGAAAAAATTATGAAATAGGTTGAAGAAATTATGAAATCGGTTGAAAAAAAAATATGAAATTGGTTGAAAAAAGCTATATTTGATCAGATTAAATTATTTTTTCAGATAAATACCACAATCGCTTGAATAATCACAAGTCATTTCAGGAAACATTTTTTTTCTCTTTTGGTTTAATTTAAAATTTATATTTTTTTCATAATTCATCGACATGAACATCATTTATGTATCACGTAGTTGTGTTAATTTTAGGTTTTATTTATATTCAAGATCATCAACAAGAACGGGATGCATTGCGCCAGGTTAAAGCGCTGACAATAGTGCAGAGTACGCATTGCCGTCTAGTGTCGCGTTATGGTCTAGCATCTGCGCCGTACCTTGCTCAATATTGAACTGAATCTTTTAGTTTGTTTTAATAACATCCTTTTTAAAAAAATGAAAAATACTTAAAGTATTGCAGCATTGAGTCAGGTCCATAAATAAACCGACATCAATAGTTTCGGTCCCCGCAACTAGACCGCCCCACTGGAAGCGAATTGACCTATATTCAGACCGCTTCGTAGTTTTCTCCTTAAATTTTTAGGGCCAAGCGAGTTATGTGTTCTTATTATTGCAAGGTTTTTATTTCTGTTAATCTATGCATACATATAATTTAGTTTTTAAGAGTTATTTTTGACACGATTTATCAGCTTCGCCCGTAAGTACACATATTTGTAATGAAATCTTTGAGTTCGCTTTATCGCCACATTAAAACATCGGGTTAAATTGAAACATTGCGCACATCTCAAGGACCGATGACAATACTATAATTTTCTAAGTTTGTCCCATTATTCTTATTAGGATTTTCAGGATTATCAATGTTTCATATCCGAATAAACTGTAGTGTCTTGTGCCAAGAACTAATGCCTGAACTAAGCTTAATCATTGAAACAACCATATGATTACTAGCAGAATCAACAGGGGGGGGAGGAGGGGAGGTTTGCATATTTTGCAACAAAAATAACTAAAAAACACACTTTTGTAACTGGCCAAACTAAAAGGTAGAAAATTAAAATTAGTCTTAAAAAAAACTAAAGAATACGCGTCTATAACCATCTGAACTAAAATAAAAAAATATATATAACAATTAAATTCAAATTTAATCTTTTAACTGCTGGTCATCAACGTCTACGTGCTTATACTTGTATAAATGGGTACGATAATTGTAGGTCATAGTATTAGAAGTCTCCAGCATCTAAGAGCTCTATAAGGCGACCTTCAAGGTGAATTATTTATTTAAATGGTGAATTACCTGGCCGCCAGGTGTGCTTCAGCCGCAATCACTATATTGCGCAACCGTCGGCTAAGAAATAATACATTCTACTAATTCTAAATACTGGAACCAAAACCCAAATGACTAATTGTATAGGTTTTTATACAAGAATATATTTACGATTTTTTTAGATGTTCTGAACTTAATTAAATATAGCTTTTAGATTGAGGGTTGAATACTTTCCGCCTCAATAAGTCCAATATAGTAAATAATAGATTGAATGACGATAATCATAAAACTGGCAAACAAAAGACCCGTTCAAGCTTTCAAATCGACCTTTAAAATAGAAGTCATCTGGCCTAGAAGTAGGCCCTTTTCAGAAGTTTTTTTATACATATATAGTTTTTTTTTAAAAATCATATTGGTCTTTACGACAAAATATAATATATATATATATATATATATATATATATATATATATATATATATATATATATATATATAAGTTAACTGGTGTAAATAGACACTTAGGCTTAGTAAATATCAACAGGAGTTAGGATTAAGTTTTGTTATTCTTAGTTTATAATACATCCTATAGAGTATATATAGAGCTGTACTAGAGAAATAAAGTCAGTTGATGTTCAATAGCGTGCCGTTATTCTGCCCAAAACCCCTTTCTTTTTAAGTTATTAGTGCAATCTTATTCTAACTGGTGCCGAAACCCGGGAGTTTTGTTCGTTTTCGGGTCGGAAATTAAGTAATTAGAGTAGAAAAAGAGAGGGTCTACATAAGTGTACGATGGGTGAAACGGACGAGTTAGCTCAGGAACGCGCGAAGTTTGAGTTCCAGTTAGCCAAGGCAGCGGAGGAACATGCGCAGCTGATGGCTCAGCTCGCAGAAGCAAAGAAATCAGCACAGATCGAGTTAGTAAAGGTGAGAACTCAGAACTCTGCCTTTATCCATGAGGTCATCGGGCAGTTGGAACCGTTCACCGGTACAGTGGGTGACCTGGACCACTTCATTAAAGGAGCTGACCGGATTATGGCTCTTATCATGTCTCGACAAGAAAATGGGACTATATTTGAGTCGGATGTAAAGATGTTGGAGGCAGCATTGGTCAGCCGTATATCAAGACGGATCTTGAACGCCATACAGGGTGATACAACCGTTTCCTGGGACACCCTGAAGAATCGACTTAAGAAGTTGTACGGCGGAGGGCGGTGGACTCCTGAAGAAGATGTGTTCTATCTTGTCAAGTTAAGGCGGAATCAAGGGCAATCCGAAGGTGAGTTCGCGGAAAAACTCTTAGTGCTGTACAATAGAGTGGTAGAGAAGATGGTCGAAACGTTTGGACAAGAAGAAGGCGGCCGGCGGTTAGAGTTCGTACGCGGACTTCTGAAGGTTCAGTTGAGCCATTACATGGACCGTCCAGGTTCTCTAGCACGTGACCGTGATTTTGTCGAATGCGCACACGAGCTGGTGGATGCGCATGACCGGAACAAAGCTCGACAAGAGAAGTGCGAGGGAGAATGGATCGAAGTAAGATCCACAAGGAGGCAGCATCGGAGCCCACCTAGGCGTGACGGAGGAGGTAGAGCGTTTGAAAAACGACCCAGTAGAGGCATAGAAGATAGACGGCGGAGACAAGAAAAGAGGTGTTACGAATGTAACCAAACAGGACACCTGGCCGCACAATGCAACCTCACCCGATGTTATGAGTGTGGCAGGAAAGGACATGTGGCAAGGGAATGTCCACGACGCAACCGAGCGAATAGGAGGAGTTCACAGCCAGAACCTATGGAGGTTAACACACAGGAGTGGAGCGGAAGGCGGAATTATCAGAGGAGCAGAGGGCAATTCTCCAGCGGGGACTCATCCGGAGAAGAAAGCATACACTCTGGACGCAGTACTCCGGTTTCAAGGAGACACGAGGTAAGAAGTGGGGACCGCGGAAAGGGGGGGCCTTCGGGACCCGAGACAGGGGCGCGACAACAACGGGTGGATTGAGGGTACGGTAGTCGGTGGGGCAACGGTCCAGGGGAATTATTAATTAATAATAGTGAAGAGAAGGGTAAATGGACGAGGTTGCCCGTGGCGAGATTGAGGGGAACGGGGATGAAATTTCTGGTGGACACGGGAAGTACGAATTCATTAGTCAGTAAAAGGGGAGCTGTAAAATTAGGTATCTGGGAAATGCGCAAACAGTGTGAGTGTACGATAACCACGGTAAGCGGCCGATGTAAAACTTTAGGCGAGGTTTATTTCGATTGTACGAAATTAACGGGAGAGGACGTAAGAGTGAAATTACACATCACGGAGTCGTTGATGCCAGGGTACGACCTTATTGTGGGGTGTGACATCTTACGTAAAGCGGGTCTGAAGATGCGGGTAGAACGCGGGGAGTGGCGGTTTTGGATAGGCAAGCGGCGGTACCGAGTTGCCACATCAACAGGGATTGGTGGTATCGAAATAGGGGCGGTCGAATTCGATAAGGCGGTTATTCGAAACGTGGTGAATAGGAATAGGGACCTTTTTTATCGAGAAAATGAGACGCTACCAACTACGGGGAAAACGGTACATCATATTATTCTCAAATCAGATAAACCAGTGTATGTGAAAGATCGTAGGTACCCCCAGGCGATGAGGGATATTATTAGAGAGCAATTAGGAGACTTACTCCGACAAGGGATTATAAGACAAAGTAGTTCCCCCTTCAACAGCCCGCTATGGGTGGTCGAAAAAAAACAAGGAGAGGCAGGCAAGACGGAGAAACAATATCGCGTCGTCGTCGATTATAGAAAGTTAAACGAGGCTACGGTAGATGAAAGGTATCCACTCCCACGAGTCGAAGATATTCTGGACCGGCTATCGGGCGCAACTATCTTTAGCACACTCGACCTCAAGAGCGGGTACCATCAGGTCAGGATGGCGGAGGGTGATATAGGGAAGACCGCTTTCTCCTGGGAAAGAGGGCATTATGAGTTCGTGCGGATGCCCTTCGGGCTGAAGGGGGCCCCATTAACTTTCCAACGCCTTATGGACGAGTTCCAGAGGGGACTGGGAGAGGACTTCGCGCAAGTGTACATGGATGACCTGATAGTGTTTAGCCGGTCGCAAGAAGAACATATAAAACATTTAGAGAAGGTTTTCGAAAGATTGAGGGAATTTGGTCTCAAATTGTCGCAAAGTAAATCAAAGTTTGGACTGAGAGAGATTAGGTTTCTAGGGCACGTGGTCTCGATTGACGGCGTACGACCTGACCAGGAACGTGTGAAGGCTATCCGAGAAGCTCCGTTACCCAATAACGTTCGAGGGGTCCGTAGGTTTCTGGGAATGGTGAATTATTACCGCCGATTCATTCCGGGGATCGCGGCGTTAATACAACCGTTAACGGAGATCCTGAGAAAAGGGAGACGGTTCGCATTAGGTCCAACGCAAGTGGAGAGCATTCGGAAGTGCCGGGAAATTCTAACATCGAAACCCGTGCTCGCATTCCCAGATTTCCGCTTGATGTTCCGCATAACGACGGACGCGAGTGAAATTGCTATTGGGGCGGTTTTATCGCAAAATTTTGCCGAAGGGGAAACCAATAGCGTATGCGAGTCGGCAGTTGAACGAGGCGGAAAAACGCTATAGCGCCATCGAGCGTGAACTGTTGGCAGTAGTGTGGGCGGTGGAACATTTTCGGCCTTACGTTTATGGCAGACGATTCGAACTCATGACGGACCATAAACCCCTAGTTTATTTAAGTACCCTTAAGGAGTCCTCAGCACGGGTATCACGGTGGAAGGAGCGGCTAGCAGCATATGCGTTTAAAGTCGTTCATAAAAAGGGTGTCGAAAACGCGGTGGCGGACTGGTTGTCGCGAGACTTAGTTGTTAATGCTATCGACGATGAAGGTACTTCGGCCGAACCGTTCGCTCTGCGTTATTTAAGGGATTGGGCTGAGAGCGGACCGGAGATTCCATTAGTCCGACAGGATTCAGCAGACAGCGCGGCGTCATCGGAACGTCCTAAGGAGTTACCGCAGATCGACGAAATCATCAACGACAAGAAATTGCAAATTGTTCTTCGTTCGAAGCAGGGATCTGGGACGGAAACCAGGGCTAGCATTTATGAGGGGTTGTCGACAGTGATAGCGCGTATGCCGGTGACGGTCGACGATACGGAATTGGAAAGAATTTTTTTAGAATTCGGCGTCCCCGGCCACGTGTGCCACATATTTTCGGGAAATAAGCTCATTACCGAGAAACTTCAGCGATTATGGAGGCAGGAGAGGATAGGGGTCGGGTTTCCGATAATCCAGTGCTTACGTCAGGTCGAAACTGTTCCCGACCCGACAACCCAACAGCAAATTATTGCCGATCATCATGCGGGCAAATCAAATCACCGCGGGGTAGAGGAGACAGTGCGCGCCCTTAAACGTATGTATTATTGGAAAGCCATGAGCCGCACGGTTACTGAGTATATTGGTCGATGTTCTGTGTGTCAGCGGGGGAAATACGATAGGCAACCGCCGGTGGCTGAACAGGTAGTTACCCCAACAGCGCTAGAGCCCCTTCAAAGTGTCCAATTGGATATCTATTCGAATGAGGGCCAGTCCTGGCTCACTGCGATAGACACATTCAGCAAGATCGCAATGGCTTATCCCATAGAAGCAAAGACACCTAGGGCGGTTTGGGAAGGGGTGCTGCAATGGTGCGCAAGTTACGGGGTGCCCGAACAAATTGTTTCGGATTGCGGACGGGAATTCGATAATGTATTGATACGTGAAGAGAGTACGGGCCTGGGAATTACGTGGCGGTTGAATACTCCTCACCATGTCAAGGGCAGAGGCGCCGTAGAACGCCTTCATAATACGCTTGGGGAACACCTTCGGCTTCTCAAATTAGGGCGAAACCTAGACGCATACGACGCCATGCCTAGAGCGATTATAGCCTACAACAATACAATCCATTCGGTGACGGGTTTATCTCCAGTCGAGATTGTGTTTGGTCAAACAAGGCGCGATCGGGGGGATTTATTAACAGTTACCAACACGGAGTTATTGGCGCAACTTTCCCGGAGACGTGCCGAACAGACGTCGTCATGGAGTAAGGTTCGGGACAAATTGATTAGAGAAAAGACCTCTCGGGTACACAAGGCTAATGAAAACGTGAGAGTACATTCGAAAGGGTCACTTCCGTTGGGAACTGTTGTTTATCGACGATTGCGGACAGCTCGAAATAAAACGGCTGCACGTTACGAGGGGCCCTTTAGAATAATCACAATCAGGGAACATAATTTATATACAATTCGGGACATCAATCAGCCGTCCAGGGTTCGTACAGTCCATTTAGAAGAGCTGCGTGTACCTCATAAAGTGTCACCGCTGGAGCCGGAGGCTGTGGTTCAGGAGTGTTAGTGTTGTTGTGTTGTATTTTAGTTACTGTGGCTAGTAATTAAGTAGACAACTAAATTGTAACATATTGTGGAATTACTTAAACTGTTTTATAGTTCATGGAAGTATTATTTTGTGTTGTTCTTTTTCTGATCTTTCAGGTTATATTTTTGTAATTATTCTTATGTAACTCTTAGTTAATAGTTAGGCTATAATTAATAAGGTTGTAAACATTTTTTTGTTTTTGTTGTAATTATTTTATTTTTTTTAGTTCCTCCTAGTGAAGGAACTGGAGGGGGGGAGTTAACTGGTGTAAATAGACACTTAGGCTTAGTAAATATCAACAGGAGTTAGGATTAAGTTTTGTTATTCTTAGTTTATAATACATCCTATAGAGTATATATAGAGCTGTACTAGAGAAATAAAGTCAGTTGATGTTCAATAGCGTGCCGTTATTCTGCCCAAAACCCCTTTCTTTTTAAGTTATTAGTGCAATCTTATTCTAACTTATATATATATATATATATCTTTAATTTGATAACTAACTATTGGAGTAAGATGCAAATTGTTCACTAAAAACCACTTCACACCAAATGAAACACAAAAAAACCTTCAATGTGTGCTCTATGTGGAGGGATTAAACTTAAATGGGGGGCTACTGTAACTACGGCGCGTTATTTAAAAATCCTGTCACTCACAACCCATCGTGAGTGTGGAAAACTGATAGTATAGAACGATCGACTGAACAGACTATGTTGACTGAATGAAACATACTTATATTTTCAGGAGAGGCCGCAGAAATCAATTATTTATTTTGTTTGCTGTTGTAGAAACTTTTATAATAGTCCGTTGTTATTTGAGAGTGTATTATTTGAGGTCCCGGAAATCTTCTTCTGTTTCACTTAAAATCAACTTCAGTGTATCATATAGTAGGTGTGATCGTCAGTGACAGTCTTAATAGGTTAAAGAGGTCTATTAATGTCCTCTTCAATACCAATCACTTGGTTTGGAGACCCACCAGTAAATAATTCCACAAATATGAAAGAGAGCCTAACCCGTTCATCAGCTAACTCGGCGAAGTTATTATATATGGTTTAAAGAAAAATTTTGGTTGAATGTTCCGAAAGGGTTAAATATTTGGCCGATTTTTAGGTTACTGCATAAACACCGGTAAAGAGTGGCTGCAAATAATATTGATGCTATTCAAATTTATTCACTCCATCCCTTGCATGCAGGGAACCTTGAAGTCCGAAAAAGGTCTTCTGATCCACGACCCTTTTAGCGCATAATATGACTACATATAGCGCATGACACACTAAGCATTATTCATTTCTAATATGTAAATCAAATCTATGGCTACTATTCTTCTAGTGGCACGACAGAGGCCTAAAGCTGCCCTTGGCCAGCTCAACCATTTTGCCTCAGGATTGTCTCTCTGCAGCTTGGGCTATGTTTAATCCTTCTTGTCCAACATCTGCTAGTACATCGTTCCTCCACCGAGATCTAGGTCTTCCCCTAGGTCTGGTCCCGACTGCAGTATTTTGTACACCTTCTAGGTCTACTATATTTGTAGGAAATAAACGCAATGGTTAGTTTTTCATATGAATAACATTATAATAGTCATAATGTTTCAACATAATGTGTTGAGCATACATAAACTGACGAAATAACATTAGCTACAAAAGCATAAAACGCTTGCCCATTTACTGATATTGTTATTTCTACCACAGGAATAATTTGAAATATGTGTAAATAACAATAAAAACACTTCGTTTGTTTATTATGTTTTTTAAAATTATTTTTGTGCACTTATAAATCATAATAAGCACTATCATTAACATATTAATAAGCTGAAATATAGTATCAGTAAATAACCACTTCGATATAAGAGAAAATGTAATAATTCAGTATTAAAAATTTACGATAATTTGGAGTCGGTAATTAAATTATTTTACTAATTCATACCCATAATCTGTTCCAGGTACCAGACTACTCTACACCATTTACCTCACAAGTTCTGAATAATAGATTCGTTTTAATTAATGGAATAAATTTAATATAGCACTCAGCAAACTAATTGTCCAATTTATTTTCTTTGACTTTGTGGGTACAGATGAATTATCGCAGTGACAAAAATATTCATTTGTATTCCCTGAGGTCTCATGAACTTTTTTGCTGTATAGTTTCTTTCTAATATTCCCTCAGTTAATAAAAATTCAATATTTAATCATCTTAATGTTTTTCCCTATTGACCACTTTACAACTTTATTTTCCTTTCTTCTGCTGGAATTTTCGTCTCCAATATTCTTTCATGCGTTCACTATTACATTTCTTTCGATCCTCTGTACAGCTTCGTCCAGCCTTCTCTGGCCTGTCTTCATCCTAAAACTCTTGTATCAAATTATCAACTTTTCACAATCATTCTTTACTTCTCTAGTCCACCACGTTGTCGTGTTCTTCTTTTCCCAAAAGGGGTCAAATATTTGCTTCGTTGGTGTAGATGTTAATCATTTTGATAAGTAAAACCAGTTTAAATAAAAATTAATAATGTTTTATAACGATTCGCTTGTGTTGTTTTTTTTAGGTTGAACATTTAAAAAATTGTTTAAATTGTGGTTACTACTGTTTGCCGACCTCTTTTGAAAGACAAGAGCTTTTTATTCAGCCATGAATCATTCATATCGAATAGTTTTTTCCTTCTGATCCTAAAAATTAAACGTGCAGGTCTTTTCTTTTCTTTTTTTTTCTGAATCTCCTTTATTTTATTAACTTGCAATTAATATATATTAACTAATTAATTAATTAATATAATTAATTAATTATATTTTATAATTAAATTAATTAATATATATGACAATATTATATGTACATTCATAATCTACAGCCTTCTATTACCCGCAGATATGTATTTTAAACTGTAAGTTAGGTAATGATGTCTTTATTTGTTTTTTTTCTGGAGTCTAAGTTATTTAGAAGTAAATTAAACAAACTGACAAATTAGTTTATGCTTATTTCCAGAGGAAAGCTTGAACGAGAGGCTAACCAGAGGTGTTAAATTCCCATATAGGTACGTATTTAACGTAGGCACTACATCTTCCCATTGTGGATACCTTAGCGGAGTTCGCGGAAGGTGTTGGGTGCTCGTGCAATATTGATGGTCCGAGCAGCCTCCATCTTGCTAGGTCCCCCATAAATTCACAACCTGTCAGGAAGTTCATGTTTCTTGAAACAACAAGGAAATTTTGATTGAATATGATTTATCACAGCTTTTAAATCATTTAGGATGGAGAGGACTGTGTCTCCCAATTGAGTATAATACATTAACGTTTTAGTTCTGGAAACTATTAAGTATATTAAGTTTAATTTCAAAATTCGTAGTATTAAATTTAATATAATAATAGAACTCTTAGGGGGAGGGGTGTAGATCTTTGGTAAATCACTGAGTTGGCTGGGTGCCGGGTTCAAATCGAACTGTGGCAGATTTCATAACAGCCAGGGATGGGCCTGGAGGATATGGATATCTTCCTAGTGCTCACCCAGCCTCTATAAAGTGGGTACTCTATTTAGATTGGGAAAAGAACCCAGCAGTTGTACATTATTTTGAACAAAACAGCTTCATGCACTATCCTTGTCCTCGAAAATGTACAATCTCTACGACGTACTGAACTCAAGATCTATCATGGGTTACAGTGGTACAGATTTGTTTTTAGTATTCCTAACATAGAGATAATACCAATATGTGTTAGATGTTTGGGGGATACAATTTTTCAAAAGATATTAATTGCATCTTCGAGCAATTTTACGATTCGTAACGATCATTCTTTTACAAATTAAAAAAAAAATGTATTTTTTTATTTAGAACTTTGAATAGATTATAATAAATAATTTTAAATTGACTCATTTTCATAGAAATTGAAAAACATAAAATAATCACTGAATGACCAACGAGAATTATTGTAACAACCTTCTTTCTTTAAGATTAATTTTAACTGGCTTCAAATTAATCTCCTTGAAAATATAACAAGCTCAAGAACAGACTTTACTCCACCATGACAGCTTATTGAAATCCTCAAGGACTTAAGAAGCCCTTAAAACACGTGCAGTAAACGCGTGATCTACACGTGCACCTGACAAAGTCGATTATGAGATAGCCTCAGTCCGAGTTCGTTATAAAATCTAGAAGTTGTCAGGTGTTACTCGCTTTCTACCTTCATTTATCTTAAGGAAAATTAATTTGCACCCGTTCTTCTTCTTAATAACTTCGGAAAGTTTTCCATCAATCTTATAATGAAGAAAATCGGATCACAGCGTATCAGAAAATTATGCTAAAGTAATATCTATATTACAATATTTTTGAGAAGGGATATTGAGTCCGAAGGAATAAGGAATTCGGTACAATAAAACCAGAAAGGCCTCGGACTGAATCATGTAAAATCGGAATAATATCCTGGATATTGGATTGGGTGTGCTCCACCGGATTAGATAGACTTGATTAAAATACAAAAATATTGGATTATTTCGATTCCACCCAGCCACTGCGAGTATTGCATGTCTCCAAGGGGCATCAAATAAAGTTGACCTACATATCGACGCTGTCAAAACAATACCGCCTATCTACACTTTGGGCGATTTTACAGAAGAGAGAAGAAACCGCGACTTATGTTATATTATCTTATGTATATCGGTTATCTTTCAATTGCTAATTACAGCACTGCCTTGCGTTCAACCTTGAAAACTTTTTTTTTAATAGTGTGTAACTCAACCTGTAGAATGTGATACCGTAACTAACTCAATTTCACCAAAAGTTGTAGATAGCCGGTATTGGTTTGAAAGCGACGATATGCTCTTCTATGGTCTTTCAACAGATATCATACATTTTTTTAATAATAATAAAGTCCTTATTTATTCTCGAACAATTCTCTTTAAAATAATACAAAAAATAAAATATGAACTATAATGTCCTAGAGTAAAAAATAATTACAATTTAATTAATAAGTATAAATTACGAGTGAGCTCCCAATATTAAATTAAAAGAAAGAAAAAAAAATTAAAGAAGATCAGAGAGAAGCAATAATTATTAAGAAAAAAAACAACAAATAATATTTACGTATTTTATGAAAAATAAAACAAAAGAACAAAAACTGTAATAACTGATTTTAAAATGATGCAAATGCAAGAGGGAACAGACAAATTCAAATATACACATATATATGTGTGCATCTTAAACCGAATGATTCACCCCTAAATTAAAAAAAAAACCTGTACCTCTACAACCTAAGAACGCCCAAGACCATGCCAAAGTCTTGCTGGCTCAACCTAAAAAAAAAAACCCTGTACTACTAAAACTCGTGAACGGGTCTGGGGTTCATTACTTGATAGAGACTATACTGTTTCTTAAATAACAGCTGTGCAGGGAAACGCGATGGCCCCAACGAATACTTTAATATTGCCCTGAGAAGAGATAAGAATTTGAAGACCCTCAATACAAGATGTGGCAGCTAGAGGCCTGACAGAGGAGAATTGTATGGACAGGAGATATTGGAATTCACATTGGGGACCAACATGTGATTAATATTTCAAAACCAGTTAATAATGATAACTACCCTACAGTGCATTTTTTTTTTTGTTCAGAGTAATAAACAGAATATTTCTTTGTATTTCCTCTATTTTTAAACTGCTCTTTTTTGCTTTTTTGAGGATCATTTTTGATTGTTATGGTGTGCTTATTGGTTATTTCCTTCTCTATAATTTGGTTTATATTTATTACCTTATCTGGGTAAAGTAGAAATATTCCTTTTCTATATCGACGGTTCGTAATGCACTATTTATTGGCAATCGGAACCTTTTTTTATATAATAGACAGATTCTGAACAACCTAGCCGTCACATCAGAAATCGGAAACTTTTTCGAATATCGCACTCAATGGCCTGCGGATAGAGTATGAACGAGAGGGAATGATACATATTTATGACCTTTGTTGTAGAACGAAGAAGACACAGACATTGATAAGAGAAGCGAGAGTGAGTGTGTGTGTGTGAGAGAGAGAGAGAGAGAGACAGGGGGGTATCTGCGGCGCCTGGCAGGGAGCGATAGTGGCCATTGTCCCCGCCACCACAATGCCCATGTCTAAGGGGATCCGTTTGTCTATACTCTCGTTTTGTTTTCCCTTTCAAAACCGCTTTAGCGAGGGAAATTAAACCTACCACGGGAGTTATTAATTCCTCTAACATAATGAGGTAAATACTTATATTTCACCCATATGCTGAAAAGAATGGATAGTGTTCATAAAAAAAGGACAGGAATAAAGGTTATAGGATTTTCGTTTGTTTAAAAATATTAAAAAAAAAAATGAAATAGGTAATCATAAGGGCTACAGGGCTAACAGTAAAACTCAAAACTTTGGAACAACTTGGTTCTTTTTTGAATTTATAAATCAATTATAGTTTGAATAATTAGATTTCAAACATGAATTGAACAATAAAATATTGGATTAGTTAGGTTGGGTCATTTATTGCGACATAAAAAAAAGACACAGATACGATGATACGATATATAATACGATACTGACATTTAAGGGGTAAACAGTTTTCTCTGAACTATATATATATATATATATATATATATATATATATATATATATATAGGGAACCACTTGGGTTCCCTAATCACCAAGTGTGGTTCCCAAACTTGGGGGCGTGAAGACAATTCAGGGGAGCGCGAGAACAGTTGAAAATAAAAGAAACATTGTTTCATAGTTTTTATTTTCTATTACCAGTACTTTTTTTTATTTTAAATTGAAACTTAGGACTCCCTGCCTCCTGTATCGTTTAATAAAATCCCACTGATTCATGTAGAACAGGTCCAAGATAGAATCGGCAACTTATTAAAAACAAACTAAATAGACAGTCGTGAGAACTGCCGACAGTGTTGAGTGTTCACTGTTGGTTCTTGATTCTTTTTTGAATTTTTAAATCAATTACAGTCTGAATTATTTAAGTTTCAAATTTGTAAATTTAAATTATTGACATCAGCCTGGTTTTCACATATACTGACACTTCGATAATGATTATAAATATTTTCAAATAGTTTATTGATTATAGGATATGATGGGCTGCACAAGCTCAATACTAAGCAAAAATAATTTAACTGAACTAATAATGAGGGTATAGTTGTATTATGCTTTTGTAATTACATAGGTGTTCCATAAAATAATTTTATTAAATATAAAATAATTCCATAAAACAAGACATTAAATGTCTTAATAATAAATTTTATTATTGGCAAATAAAATCTTTTAAGGGAAATGAAAATTTCAACTAATTACTGATGTTGTAAGTTATAACTTGTATCGATTGCACAACTATTAAACGATATTTTGCTAAATAAAATTATTCTTGTATCGATATAATTCTAACCTTTAAACTAAACTTGATTAAAACAAATTATATAAACTCAGACAGACCAGACCAAGAGGCGACAGTAGTCTCGCGCAACACGTTACGAGCCACATGTAACACGTCACATGTCGGTAATGCTTAAGTTTTTACCCTACCATAAGTCGCTAAACGCAGCTCTAGAAGTTTTCATTTAAAAATTAAGGATTGTAAAAAATAAGACTGCGTACAAATCTAGTACTGATTAAAAATATATTTTATGAAAAAAATAATCGTTCTAAAACTCACGCACCTATAATTTAATAAACATGCAATTAATTACTGATTAGGAAGAAACTGTTTTATTAAGAGTTTGTAAACTTTAGAGATGGCAAAAAAAAAAATCCATTATCTAAATAAAACTTTGAAAGTAGGTTAAAACCCTTGTAGAATTTGCATTAAAGAAAAAAATAATCTGCAAGTCAAATCATGCTACTTAATTAAATGGTGGCCACAAAAACTGGATTTTTTAATATTTAGTTTCTACAGGATACACTTTAACGTTTACATTATCAAGATCACATTATGTATTAGTAATTAGCATTAATGTATACTGTGGAAATGTTCCTGAGGAGGAGACCCTCAAATGTTTCTACAATACATTATTTAGTTATTTTAGCCCAATAGAGCGTTTAAAGCAATATGAGATTGTGTTATTTGATTATTTTTTACCCTGAAACCCTACAACTTATGAATGGTTTGGATTCATTACATGATAGAGGCTGTAAAGTTTCTAAGCCAATAGTTGGGTAGGAAGGTCATTTTCCTGAGATCATGCTCTTTTTCCTAATTGAAAGTACCTCTCTTTTAAGCCCAGATCAGGTTTCTGGATTTAAAAACCTCAGTAACTCAGAGTTTCTAGAACAGCAGTTCCCAAATGCTAATAAATGATTGATTGTCATAAGCTACCGTCAATATTAAAAACTAAAAATCATAAATTTACTTTACTATCAACGTTTGTGATGGTTATATCCGACAAAAGGTAAAAAAAGACAAGAAAAAATATTATAAAAAAATAATTTGCAATGTTTTTATAAACTGAAACTAGACTTTTATAAAGCAGTACACTACTTCATTATGACCGAGTTTAAAGTTTTATGACATAGTGTCCTATTCTAAAAAGTTTGGAAATCACAATAGGATATGCATCATTACAAAAAAAAAATATTTGAGGAAAAACTGACTGTAATAAAAACGTGAACATTGCATTCTTAATTCTTTCCATATTTCTTAAGAAATATCCAAGGGCCAATAAAAAAATCTTTCTACATTATTAATTCTTTCATTCCAAGTTACTCTACCCCACTATACTTTTTACAAACATACTACAAAATACAAGCATACTTGTATCTCCTGTTTAAAGATTTTCTGTTCTTAATATTTTATGATTTTATTTTCTAAGTATTCGACTTTATTATTCGTGCGACCTTATTAATCCTCCAGTATACTGTCCTTGATTGTTTATCCGACGACACTTTTTATGCAACATTCCTGGTTCTTCACCTATCCATTCCAATGCTAAGATTTATTATATAGAAATGCATTCAAATTTCTTTTTTCTTTTTTTTTAAACTAATTTGAATTTTATAATTTTTATTTATTAATAAATTTATATAAGTTTTTAAACATCAAATTAAAAATCTTTTATATATTATAAATGAATGCTAAGGTGGTCATTATGGCAATTATATATGATTAAATTATAGATACAATCATTTTTTAATTATCATTAGACATATCTGGTCGGTATTTTACATAGGAACTGGCCTAAATCTCTGAATTCAGATATATCCACGTCAATGTTGGGTTGAAATCTAGGAAGGTTATCAGATCTCAAAGGCGTGTTATTATTAAATACAAATAAATTTTTTTATTTTTTTATTATAAATTCATTTACTTATTATCTAGATAGATTTCACATTGAACCCCGGAAGGTTGGAGCTCATTTCTACGAGGTACTGAACCGCAAGCAACTTTATTTAGTAAATATATATAAGCGGATAGAATTGATTATGGTTGTTGAATATTTCCACATTTAACGCAACATTGAAATTGTGAAATCTCAGTTCAAGACTTTTTTATTCGTTTAACGTCACTTTATGCTGCTGTGGCTAATCGGACGATGCGTCAGTGGGACTCCTTCATTCCCCTTAATATCCAGGCATAGGTATCTTTAACGAGTGCCTGACATCGTAAAGGATCGGTACCCAATTTTACGTCCCTTATGAAGGACGTAATAACTAAGGATTTTTTACTGCCATTAAAAAATCCTAAGGCCACCTGCCGAGCTAAGAACCCGAGATCTTGAGCATATTAGGCTGTTATGCTAACCACTAGACCACAGGTGACTCTTCAAGACTTACTTATAATAAGAACAGAATTAAAATATAAGCTAATGGTTATCGATACATTCTAAGCGTATAGTAAATAACTTTATGATTACACAAATTTACATTGTTCTTGGGCGTTGAAAATAGTTATAACTGAATAGATAAAGCATTCCTCCAGCTTCTTTGACACTGCCAATTAGCAAGATTGGACTGAAAAGTCAAATGTAAACATGAAAGGAGCAGAGTCAATTCAATCAGAAAAAAAGGCGAAGTGCGTTCTTTGACGAGACGAAACCACTCCCATATAGAGCCAAAGGGAAAACCGCCCTCAAGCTTCCAAAGCCTCTACTTTAAAACATTAAACAAAAGGTTGCCGTTAAAGTTTGTCTTTCGTCCTTTTTTCTATTTTTGCTGAAATGTTGACATTTCTATAACAAAACTTCAGCCCAGCACATTCAAAATATTTTTAATATTCCCCACCGAAGCGGTTAACTTTCGGTATGGTTTCGGTGTCAAATCTGACTGATGGATCTTGTGGGATCTAAAATCCCTGCTGGGGCTCAACCAGCCTCTATAAAGTAGGTACCCTTAATTCGGGAAAAACCTGACGGTTGAAGGTGATCTCGGACAAATCCCCTGCACAACTGTTGTCCTATAGACGGTACAGTCGCTTGCATATACTGAACCCAAGATTTTTCATGGGTTGTAGAGGTATAGGTTTTGTTTAATCGAAGCTATTATAATTAATCTGAATAATACTATAGTTTATTCATCAATGATTTCACTGCCATTTATTTTTTGCTATGGATGCTAAAAGAGTTCTAGACAGAATGCGCAAGCCCGAAACATCACCAAAAAAAAAAGGCGAATCGTTAATTTTTATACCGAAAAGACTGGAATATCTTTCTGGTTTCGAACCAAGTGATGACTACTTTTCTTAATTTTTTGTTTGTTTTTATATGGCTGTGGATCATCATCAAAAAAGTAACTGTGAAGTATTTGACTCTGATAACTAAAGTACCGACAGTTTTTTGCACAGGCTAATAATATGTTACTGTAAGATGAAATTGTGAAATGATTCCTGATTTTATTGTAAAATTCGTGATTTTAGTATTGAGATCATGACGCAGGGATACCCCGTACCTCCCCTAAAATCATTCGTTACTTAATGCTGCTATGGCTTATCGGACCACTCTACAGCGGGATTCCTAAATTTCGCTTATCCAGGTATAACTAGTATAGAGGCATACTAATATCTACGGGAATAATACCTGTTTCGACAAAGTGAGAATACTCCGCACTAAAAGATTTTATTCGTTTCCTGCAAAAAATATCGAGTATATCGTCCCTGCCATTTCCAACTATCAAATGTGAAAATCGGTACTTTTGAAGAAAAGGAAAAAAAAAAAGTTTCGAGGTTCAATAAAAGTTAGTGCTTATAGTCAAACCAATGACTTTCGTTTTGCATTGTTTTTGTGACAGATAGATGCCTCTCTATGAATTATCAATCCTAAAGCAACTGCTATAAGTAGAAAACAAAAACTGTGTATTTTTCACATTCGATACTTTACTATGGCAGGGACGATATATTGACTTGTTATAATTTATTCTTCTACTATTCACTGTGAAAGTGAAATGAATTCACTTACATTAAGGGGAGAAAAGAGCCTTAACATTATTGAAAATAAAGAATTAAACAGAATATTTGTGTCCAAAAGTCAACCGAATAATTTTCTTAGATCGCCGAATAGAGTCAACTTCACCCGGTGAATTTAATTGACAAATATTCAATTAAATTATATTAACAAAATTGTGGCGAACGAAAATCCTACTCTTCAAACCTTTAAGAGGTAAGTAAAAACAAGATAAGAAAAGAAGCGGCGAAAAGGATGCATGCAGAATGAATAACTAATTTTGTAAGAAAATTTGTCAGACCATGAGGATTTGAGTTTTGGTGAAAATCGGATATAGAGATGTATGGAAGAATATTTGGTATCTTCTAGGTTCTAATTAAACTATTCTAATTATCGAAAGTTAAGTGAATAAGTTATAATGACTTAAAATTTAGAGCTTTTTTTTAGAGAATTTAGAGCTATTATATGTCCACTTTGACATCAATGTACATGAGATATTCCTGATAAGTATTGGAAAACCATCGACAATTTATATTTCTTTAAACATTTCAGGTTAGTTAATATAAAAGACTGTCACGTTAATTGACAATCCGGCAAACTCCTAGTTTTCCAGTTAATTTAGAAGTAGTGACGGTGGAGAGAGTCCTATAACCATTATTCCAATAGTCGTGTCTTCAGTGGGTCTTTAAAGTCCTAATGAAGACAACTCGAGCCTGATTACGTCTTTCTCATCCAAGTCGCACGCTATTTCTCTTAAAGGATTCTCTTTATCGGCGCATTTTATTTCTCCATTTATAACCAGTTCTCATTAATCGATAAGTAATTTTGAACTATATTCTATTCTTATTAGTAAAATATATTATGTATTATATATTATTCTCATTTCCCCCAGTTTAGGATACCGATTTTAAAGAGCAAGGGGGGCCACAGTTGGATCTGTAATCCACAGGATCCCCGAGGGTGTTAGCTGATCAAATAAATTTCTATCGCAGGTGGATTTGATAAATCCCGCACAGTAATCAGCAATCTGCTCAATCCTTCTAAAACTAAAATAACATCTAGTTATACTTATGGAGCATTCAGTGGTCGATTTGTGAAACCACAGCTTTTGTAATTCATACAACCTCAAAGACCTTCAAAGATTTACTGACTTACGATTAAGCACTAGCCCGCAATTATCTTGTTTAGGTTTGCCGTAACCTAAAGGATGTTCAGATCCGTTTGATAAGCATTTGAAATTGTCATCCATCAAACAGCAGAATAAACTCCCATTTTTTTATTCATTTAACTGAAATGCGCTTAAAGAATACTAATATAAAGCGACTATTGAAAACAGGTATTTGGAACTCAATAACAGTTTGTTTTTTCAGCAATAGAAGATTTATAGAATGGAAGGTGTTTTTCAACACTTATTGGAAAGTAATCGATTCTGATCGAGATTTTAAAAAAAGTTACCGACTAAAATTTATTACACATACTTTCATAGTAATTCCTTATTTCATCTTTCTAAAAATATACTTGTATAAGAAAATATTGTTTGTATTGCAGTAGTTTTATTAATATATTTCTATCGAAATTTGTATCGAGTATCGAATGAATGAAGTATCGAAATACAATGAAAGGAAGCAATCCAGTATTACTTAAGGTACAAAGTGGTAATTGCTAATTTCAAGTTATCGTTCACCGATCCCAAACTAGGCTCAAGTAAACTCTTGAAGAATTACTGCAACTAATATCCAGCAAACAAGAAAAATATGTTTCCTATTTGTTTGTTTGTTGGAGTTCATAAGTAAAGAAAGAAAATATATTTCGAAGATTCAAAATTTGATTTAACTTAGAACATAATGTAAGAAATAGTATAATGCGCAGTAAGGGAGCCTATTCTTATATTCTACATTATTAATGCTTGTGCAAGCAATGGCTATCGCGAATTAGAAGTAGACATAATTAGAAAATAATAAAAACACTTCCCACTTCATGAATATGGTACCTATAAGTTGTAGAACTCAACGGTACCCAAGAGGAGCAATAAGCAATTGCTACAATCGAATATTGTCGCATTGCTTAATAAAAAAATATATTGACAAATGCAATAAGGTAAAAATCTAAGTATCTTACCACTGTGGTAATACATGTCATCAACCAACCTTTCAAAGTTGGGATAATGTGCAACGTACTGTGAAGCATCTATTTGAATGTAAAAACTATCAAATTGAAAGAATGATTTTGAATCGAAACCGGTCTATAGTTAAAAAATATAATGAAATACATAAGACGATGATATATTTAAAATCTAAGAAGTTAATAGAAGAAATTTAAGAAGAGCAGTCGTCGCAAATTGCCTCAAGAGTCGAAAGGACTTTAAACAATATTATATAAAAAAAATTGAAATATTTATCTAGCAACTGGCTTGTGAAGTAAATAAAAAAAAAGTTTTAAAATCAGCTTTGTTCAAGCATGCCTATAAGGATTGGGAAAAGTTTCATTTAATATCTCGCTCGATGGCCGCAACTCAAAGTATATAAGAGAAAAAGTAAACAAAGGCAAAAAAACAATTAACAGCTCAAAACTCCGGATCAGCCAGAAAAGGCCTCCTTGGAACAAAAATGGGACGCACTTTTAATGAAGCCAAACTTTTGATACGCCATGTTGCCTCTGGGTTTATGAAAGTAAAATTATAATATCAACTCATTAGACTTTATATATTATAATTTCAAAACAATAATTGTTTTTACTTCATGTGAGGTTCGAGTTTTTTAAATATTATTGCGATCTAAAACTATGAACAACGCATAACTTCAATGTCGCACATGCAAGAATCTATCTGTTTGGTAAAAGCTGGGGAGATAAATTAATTCAAGAACATTGCTTATTCCACATGTGTCAGCTGGAATGAAGTACGACCTCCCGGTTGATATGCAAAGGGACCTACAACCTCCTTGGGCGGAATGATTTACAACATGACCAGAAGCCCGACCACCTGAACCAATAAACTAAAAGGTTTCGGTTACCGAACCTTCTACTCTCCTAGATTATTTCCCATAGGTCACATGACAACTTCATAACGAATTCAATAAACGTCATTATACAAACGGCCGGCAGACGGAAAATCGATAAGGGCTTCCTTAACGAGCATTCTTGAGGCAATGAAATTTCTTAGTCAATAATGTGATTAATATGCAAACAATAAGCAGATATGGATGTAATAACACATCGTGCATGTTATGTATGCAGTCATTTTTCTTCATATTAAATACAATTTCAATTCATTGATTCTTTTTACTAATCACTTTAAAGCTAGATCAAAGGTCAAAGGGAACAGAGAAAACTAAAGAAGAGATTTTCTATCCTGTTAAAGGCGGTCGTGATGCAACTAGACACGACCGTTCGAGGCTGGTAAGTCGAAAAGTCTCCTAATTGAAAACCATAGGCTTTAGATGTGATGAGAAAGAGTGAACATGTCATCGTGAGCATCAAGAAACTATTCTAATATCATTTCTTTGGCATTCATCATAAGACAATGGATAATGTGGCTATCTTCTCAAAAACTATTGTATCTGAGAAATACAACCTCTATACATTTGATAACTCGATTGAGAACCGCTCCCTTGAAATCTTCAATTTATGGGAGTTAAACGAAGTATGACGCCATTGTATCGTTAGAAGTTTTCTTAGAGATCATTTCAATAACTTGGCTTCCTCTTCAACGCACACAAGGAGAGACCGAGATTTTTCCTGTTCGTTTAATAGAACATGAAGATATTTAGTGGGATTTGGTTTTGATTTGATTTGATCTTCTCGTGAACAAATGTATTGCACAGAGGGTTTTTAGGGAGTTACCTAGACTCTCATTGTTAAGAAGAACCATGGTTTCCCTGGTCCAGCGGCATATTACTCACACCTCCATAACCTGTCTTTATTCCTTTCTCTAAAGCAGTTGGCATAGCGCCATTGGGTGGCTATTTGGCACCCTGGAAAACCAAAGCTCGACTCTTTATCGAACTAACACCTCCCGTTTCGAGTGGTCCAGATGATTGAAGGGCTTGAGGAGGGGATTATAATCGTCTGGAGGGAGAACCTCAGTCTGCCTGGTTACCTTCGGTTGGCCATCATTAGATTCAGGCAGTCACCCAACTACCCTCCAAAATTAGTCAATCAAACTTAAGCAACGCAGAACGTGGATACTTGAAATTGCATAACTTTGATTAACTTAAAACCTTGACACGCTCGGCTACTGCGTTTTATTTTAAATCTGTTATCTGTCAAATCTATTTTATTTTATTTATATAACGTCACTTTATTCTGCTGTGGCTAATCGGACGGCTAAAGCGAGAGTCATAAATTTTGCCTATCCAAATATACTTATAGGGATGTTAAATTACACCGCACTGACTCGGGATCTCCATTTTACGTCTCTTTCGAAGGACACTGTACAAAAGGATTTTTTTCTCCTTTTGAAAAAACTTAAGACATTCTGTGAACCCGCGACCTTGTGCCTTGAAGGTTGTTATACTAACCATAGGTGCAACATATTACTAAAACTCCTGGTTGAGGAAGTACCATCTGTTACTTCATTACGAATTCAAAGGCCTAGGTTCACAGCTCTATTATTTTATTTTGTATGATGTAATATCTTAAAACAAAATTATGCTTAGCACTAACTAACTACAATGATCCTTTGGAAACATCAGGGTGCTTACCGTTACTAAGTTAATACTGAAGTGCTTAAGTTGCTCCTTATGCAGCGATTGTGGGGTTACATTCTAGCCCTTAATGCCACAACCTTAATCCCACATGCTCGGTAAACTGAGAGCATGGTCAAAGGTCAAGCTAGAAACAGGATCTACTTGTCAAGATTCTAAGAGACCTTTGTCACTCAACTATGAACTATGGCTACCAAGCTAAGTATGCACAATATAATTATGAATAATTCTTATTCTTGATGCGATTATACAATTTATATAAAATATTTAATCAATTCAAAGTCAAAGAAAACAAAGCCATTGCTATAACCTATGAATAAAGGTTCATTGGCTCAGTTTATAACTGTACTTTTACTACTCCAACAGTTGTGCAAGGATTTGATGATCAAGCGAAACTTCTTCCCCTAAATTAAGGAAGGCCATTTTATAGAGGCTGGATGAGCTCCAGAGGGATTTCAGAATCCCACGAGGTAAAACCAAAGCTAACCGAATAATCTGCTACAGCATGTCTAGAAATGTGTCTTTTAAAGACAACGGACGGAAGCATAAAAAATAAATATATTTATAAATAGCCGAATTTGATTTATTATTTGAATAATTCTTAATTTAATATGTGAATATAATAAAGGTAGTAATGTAGAATGTTATTAATGAAATATTTCATACAAATAACATAGTATAAAGTTAATTAATTTGAAAAAAGTGGAGTGATTGCCACTCCAATCACCGGATGCATCCTTTAGCTTGATACTTGATATACCGTTCTTTACAACTCATTATCAAACTGACTTATAAAATATTCCATCATTACAGTAAATCTAAATCTAAATAGGATATAAAGAGTACATATATTTAAATCTGACAAAGAGGATTCGTAAAGGCTCCTCAAACATTTTGTACGAATGGATTGGTAATAAACTATCGAACTATTAATTTTATTTTTCGTGAACAAATATATTTGAACTTTAATTTAATAAATAAGTAAATGAAGTTCCTAATTACAATATAATAATTAATTAGTTAAATTTATTGAAATAGATTCATTATTTAAATTCAATAATTGAGAATGAAAGTTTGAAAAAATTATATTAGATATAATTATAGAATAATAGATATTCTCAATTAATATTTTTAAATATACAAACGATTATATTATAAATTTGAATTACAAGAAACCGATTGTTTATAGAGTGCGCTCCTGACAAGCAATGACTCCTCGACAAGAAGATAAAATGGATTTACTAAATTGCAGGAAATTATAGACGGTAAAAGGCAATTTTCACTCCATTGCTTTTCTTTTCCCTTCCTCTCCAATCTCCAATGGTTACCCTCTTTGATCACCAAGGTGACATAATGCAGTCAATATGGTTAATATAGTGGTATTAATTTCAATATAAAATCTGGTGTGTCGAATCTCATCGCCTTAAAATACCGCTCAACTCGAAATAAATGTTTATATATTAAATTATAACACTAACTCAAATTTAAAAAATATAAATTAACTACTACTATCACTTAAAATTTTGCCTTTATCTCCACTCTTGACGTTTCTGTAGCAGAAATCTACCACAGAGAAAAGAAATACGCCTTCGATAGGAGGTTTCTCCATCCACGCTCAGGGGAGTTTTCAAAAATAAGAACACATATAAAAAACGTGCCCCAGGGAATTTGTAAATAAATTTTTATCATTATTAATTAATTATATTCTACCGATTTACAATTTGATATGAATTTACTTATTTCTAAAATCATAAGCTTTCTAATACGTTTTTACTACTATTCTTATTTCCGGAAGTTTGATGCCATCAGGACAAAATATTTCTTTTTGTTTTCTCTTATTGTTAAATACCAAATCCCTTAATGCTTTAAATTCATCTGGGTTTTTTTTTTTTTGTTAAATGGTGTTTAGAACCGATACTAGTTTAATATTTTATTTAATAAAATATTCAAGAAAATAAATGTTTGTTCTATATGGGCTACTTTAGGAACTAGATTAAATCCACTATAGTTTATGACAGTGATTTTTTTTCCTGTTCCAGACCAGAGAACGGGTCTGGGGTTCAGTACATGGTATAGACAGTACTGTTTCATGGACAACGCTTCTGCAAGGAGGTGACTTGTCCTAGGTCACACTCAGCCGCCAGATTTTGCCTCTTATTTCGGGTACCCTATTTTATAGAGTCTGGGTGAACGCCAGGAGAGTCTTACATCCCATATGATCCATCTCCGGCTCCAACAGACTAAACAAAGTTCTTGCCCGCAGCGGGATTTGAACCAGGATCTCCGGCATGGCAACTCAGTGCTCTACCACTGAGCCACTCCGCTCCCTCATGACAGTGATTATTCCTGCAAAATCATTAAAATTAGGACGTATTTATTTATGTCCTAATTATTTCACGAACCAAAAAGAACTGAAAACAAGTAGAGAAATAGAGAGACAACCACAAAGATCCATTAAATAGGAATCAAGATCTAAGTATCGTCAGAAAACCGATAACATGAATCCATCCACCGGCACCCAAAGGGACAGCACTTGGATATTTTTTTTTATTTTCTAAATAGCGTTAAATAACCCATGATAGGAGCACAATAATTATTAGAAAAGGTTTTATAAGAATAAGGTACGTATGGTATGTTACTTTTTTTACATTAATTTCGGTAAGAGGGCGATATATCCAGTTCTTGAATCTACATGGTAAATACCTACCTACCTTAGGACTACTTCTTGACAAACGCTTAACTTGGAATCCTCATACTAGACTGAAACGACAAGAAACAGCTTGCTGTTTCAGGCTACTTCAACATTTACTAGACAAACGCTCTAAGCTCCCGATTAACTACAAAAGACTCATAGACATGACAATCATTAGACCCATCTGAACATACAGAATAGAGCTTTGGGGCTCCACTAAGCCATCGAATTCCTCTCGTATTCAATCCTTATAATCCAAAATCCTTCGTAAAATCCTCAAAGATCCTTACTTTGTTACTAACAAAGTAATCCATAATGACCTTAATGTCCCATTTATATATTTAAAAACAAAAAAAAGAATATGAGAATACTTTTAGGTTAAATTAAATGAATTCCATGAGATGGTATTGGATCGGACACACACACAAAAAAAAAAGTATTTTCGAATCAATATAGATGGCAAGAATGTAACTATTTACGGGATGTGTAGTCAAGTTAGAAATCCCTACTGGCTGAAAACATCGTTATCTCTTCAATTCATGAAAATCAATGACTTTTAAACATCAATGCTCTTAGTTCGTTATTGACGACAGGCGAAGAAAAAATTCAATTCAATCCGATAAACAAAATGGCTTGATTTTTAAGTTTGCCATAATTATATTGTACGATTGTTTTTTATGGGTTTTTCCACCAATGACTTAACTATAATATATATATTATATATGGTAATATATTCGTATTCTCTGAAATTGAAAAGATAATTTAC
Organism: Arma custos; assembly: GCA_037127475.1. NCBI lineage: Eukaryota > Metazoa > Arthropoda > Insecta > Hemiptera > Pentatomidae > Arma > Arma custos. The sequence goes on from CM073760.1 coordinate 37,997,265, forward strand.
ATGATTATTGGTATTTATATGTAATTTTGACTTCTCAACCGACCTTCATGATAGTTCACAGATGTGATATTGCTCCGTAGAAGAATGATAACACCTTATCAATGTGACCGATCCGTTGACCAGCTCAATCCAGACCCGGCGTCCCCTGGAAGTTAGCCAAACCTAACCTGGTTTACAAATCTTTATTATCCTTGAAAAACCGACCTGGCAAAGTTCCTGTTTCTCATACTTCAGCATTATTTTCCACTCTATATCTAGATTTTACTTTCAGGCAGGGCCAAACACCCGGATCAAGATGAGGCATACAACTCATATAAGTATTTCTGGTGGAGACCCAATATTCTGAGTTCAATATAAGCTCTGTTCCAGGCTACTTACCGTGGAAGAAAATGTTTTGGGTGGTTTCTTTCTTTTAAATTTACTTACATGGTTTCTAATAAATATTGTTAGTATTCATGTCCCATTGTTCTAATTCATATATTTTAAATAATACCTTTATTTCATTTTTTCACTGAGTTGTCATACCAAAAATCCTGGTTCAAATCCCGCTGCTGGCAAGACTTTTATTTAGTCTGTTAGTCCGGAGATGGATCCTATGGGATCAAGGCCCCTTCTGGGGCTCACTCAGCCTTTAAAAGTGGATATCCAAAATTAGGAGGGGGAAATCTGGCGTGATCTAGGACAAATCACCTCCCAGCACAACCGTTGTCCATGAAACAGTACAGTCTTTACCATGCACTGAACCTCAGACCCGTTCAAGGGTTGTAGTGGTACAGATTGTTTAATTTAATTTTATAATTTAAATCGGCTCTACTTTTGTATTTTGTTAATTTCAATAGCATTATTTTTATATTTTATTATTTATTATATCACTTATCAAAACTGTATTAACCTAGCTACAGAGCTTCTCTTCCGTAAGGCACTTGTATTTTAATGCTCTAACATCAGCTAACAGTGTTATTTCTTAATAAACAGATAATATAACGAAATAGTTTAAATCGTGACAAAATTCCAATTAAATTTTGGTTCCAATTGGCAACTTTCAAAATTCAGGAAGTTTTCGAATTAGCTAAAATAAATCTTTTCATATTGTTCATTTTAATTTACTTTACTTACAATGATATATGATTACAATGATTCGCTCCTACTAAAAGTATATACATCGTAAGGCGTAAATAATGTGTTATATAGCTACTTAAATAAATTGTGACTCCTTTGTGAATCTATCTCCTTCATTAATTTTTTATCTTGCGTTGTAATGCATAATAAGAAGAATTGCAGATGTATACATTGGTATTAAAAATAAATTATTATTCATGATTTCTTCTTAATTCTTCGTGATTGCGAACTCAGTCCAACAAGTTGAAGATTATTCCAGAATGGTTCAGAGCTGTTGGGGAAACAATTAAGAAATTCTCGAGAGGAAACTGAATGATTAATTGGAAGACAAATCTCTCTGTGATAAAACGCGATTCCACGACTAATGGAACAGTGTATTATTGAAGATGACTGTAAGGACAGTTAAAGAGGCAACACCACACGGCGCACGCAATTGGACCGCCCCGACTGATTTAGTATAAACTCCCCTGAATATGGAAATGGGCCTGGGTTAGGCTAACTGAATTAGATCCGGACCCCGTGGAGGAGGTACAGCCACTTCTCTTGCTGCTAATAAATTTGGGCGAGGCATGCCTGCTACTCTCGGTAGGGAAGGCAGAGTTGCTATTCTACTGGTTCAAAACTTCTTTAAGGTGTGTGAGCATCCTCTTAGCCAGGTTTCTATTTCAGATTCGTTTTTTTCTAAAATCGATTTTGAGTAATCAATCGATTATTATTCAATAGGATTAAAAAAAAAAAGGTTCTTGTTCTGCAGGATGCCACAGATTACACTAGACAACGAAATTGAACTTTTTTTTTTTAGTCTGGGTTGAAAGTGATTGTGTTTGCTTGGTTAGACGTTAACATTGAGAAAAATGAACAGGGTTCCTCAAAATATTTGCTTTTGAAACCAGGAGTATGCTTTTAGTATATTTTTAATAGACATAAACATTAAAATAGTCATATTGTAATCAATTCGAATTGTAACACAAATACAATATATTTCAAACACAAAACAGTTTAAACTTCTTGTATTCAAAACAAAATAAACTCAGAAATCACTTAAAATAAATCAAAAGTGAGTTTTTCCACTCGAGCCCGCTCTAAATTGCCCTTATAATATTAAATGAAAGAAAAAATATTTATTTAATTACTGATCCCCTTTTAATATTTCGGCCAATGATCAAGTAGTAGAATAATCGGCTGTCTTGACTTTGCAAGAGGGAAAATGGGATGACGTTACAACCATATTAATTAACAACCGTATTAAGAATAATTCAGGATTCCAAATTAGAGTAAACAAGCTCCCCGCCACGAAAGCAAACATTCTTCAATAGTAAGATCATATTCCACTCTATTTTGGTGTAATATGATGAAAAATTACGGTCTTTGGCCAGACACAAAAAACGAGTTGTATAGTGTTATTGGTGGTAAGGTAAGTTAAACTCCCGTAAAGTGGCAACATGTTACGCCATTTCTAAATTACGATCTTACACGTTTTGTAATCTATAATATTGTAATATAGGTTCAACAACATAGGGTCAACCAGTTGATGACGGCGCATTTTACATGTGTTGAGACCATATGTATTAAATATTTAAAGTAGAAAAAATCACGTAAATTTCAATTGTCAGACGCTATATTTCGTGTACAGATAATAAAAAATTTGAAAAAACTGTGTTAGCTTAATTTTTAATCCACACATTCGAAGGCGTTTTATCGATTAATTGTTAATGGCGGATAATGACACAAAATTGGCTGTGATTTTATGAACTGGCCAACTAACTAAGCCTATCTAATAATAACTACCTAAACCGAAATTGGATTTGATGATATTGACTATTATTGGTTTTGTTTCTATTTTGCAAAAATTAGTTTTATTTTAAATTGTTTACTAAGGTTAGGAAGGATGCGTTCTCTTGGATTGGAACGGAGGTTCTCTGTTCTTACTCGGTGATTCCTGAAATCTGAGAATAGCTCTTGAGATCAAAAGGGATAGAAGGAAGAGGGGGAGGGAGAGAAGTGAGAACTACCTGAGGGCCGGTTGCCAAGGAGAAACAAGTTAAGGCAGGTTGGAAACAGGTCAATATTTACTTCATCAGGGCATAGTTTAAGAGTAAGCGCTTATCTTCATCAATCTGGTAAATGTGTTTTCACCTGGCAATGATCCGTCGTTAATGATTACTGATGGCTGATATTCATGAGTAATCAATTTTCCCCTCCGTCGAAGAGTCGCTGTTAGATGAGTCAGGGCAAAATAATACCAGGGAATCACCCGCACTCATAGTAAATGCTTTTCCCATCATCGCTCTACCAAGTGAGCTGGTGTTTTTCCAAACGCCGCTCCCATAAATATTAAAAAAACAATTTGAAATTAATTTTTTTCTATAATTTGAAACTGTTAATTAATCCCGTAAAGCGGTCTCTCCCTGCTTTGTATGTATAGAGTCAGCGGCCTTGTGCCGGTTTAGAGAACCCGCCTTCAGCGGACTCATACTATGTATTTACTTAACATACCTCCGGGTAGGAAAAGTATTATAATTATTTCCGTACATATATATTTATCTATTTATGTATTGTATATATATATATATATATATATATATATATATATATATATATTGTATATTTTTTTTTTATATGAATAAATGGAGATTTGAAACAAAAAAAAGAAACTGTTAAATGAGTAAATATATATTATAAATAATAAATAAGTAAATGATTAGCAAATGTAATCAACCTTAAGCTATATCAATCGATAGTTTGATAATTTCCGTTAGGCGCAATTGACCTCTAACCTGTGTGGGAAAAATTGTATTCAGAAATCATAATAGATCAATAATGATCCAATTATTCGTTAATCCATTACAAAGTGAATACATTTATTTATAAAATACTTTCTCTGTTTGCCATGATCGGATTTCGTTCACTAAAAATATTGTGAAACGTGTAATAAAATCGTCAAAACATTTAAAAATGGGTAACTAAAATCAAAATCCTAACATTCACTGCATATATTCGGAATAAAAAAAAATAAAACTACATATTGTATTAAGTAAATATATTATTAAATTAATTTTTGACTATAAAAAAAAATGGATTGTTAGTATAAGTATTATGATGGGATGTATTGTACAATTCACCAACATTAATTTAATATATCAGACAAATATGTTATTTCCTGTAATAAACAATTGACTGAGGAATAAAAAAAAAAAAATTGTGTTCGCAAAAACAAAAAAGATCAATTTCATGAGATTCCGAAGTCACAGTGAATCGAAAGTTGAAAATGTAAACTGATGGAGCTAGAAAAATTGAAATATATAAATTTTTTTTTTGAGAGAGAAGAAAAACACTTTATTGAAGCATTACAATCTGCCTGTTGTGGGCAATAAGTAATGGTGCTATGTAGCTTACAATCATTCCATAAAAAATCAATGATATAAACGAAATAAATGCATAAATAAATATATACAAGCGAAAAAATATATACAAAAATAAAGTAAAAAATATATATATATATATATATATATATATAATAAAAAAAATAATAATAATAAATAAAACATAAAAGAAATATACTGTACACATTCATACTCTATTTACAATTTGCCTGGTGTCCCCGAACTGAGCTTCTTCCTCATGAATGAGGGCAAAGCAGGAGTCCGGGAGGCCCTAGCCCCCTTTCCCAGCCGCGTCACTGGCATTAAACGCCAATGGAAGCTGGTTAAGGGCGCTTCACACACACACAGGTCGTGAGTGGAGAATCTGGCCAGTGCCAGTACTCCAAATAACATTATTATAACAAGTCTCGGGGCCATTGCCGGTTCAGGCGGCGGGGTGGGTTATATGGATGTGTGGAACTGGATAATGACTGAGCCAGGGGGTTGGGATGACAGGCAAGGTTTTGGTGAAAGTTTGAAAATTTAGTAGGGATGAGATCGAGGGCGAAAGGAATGTTGAGATCATTATGGAGGGTTTTGTTGGAAACATAATAAGGAGCATTGACAATAGTTCTCAGGACTTTGGATTGAAAGGATTGAATGCGTCTGATATTCGATTTTTTCGCGGTCCCCCACAGTTCCAGTCCATAGGTCCAAATAGGTTTGATGATGGTCTTGTATATTAGTAGTTTATTGTCTATTGAAAGATGGGAGGTCCTACATAGTAATCTGTATAGTTGGCTGAATCGTCTGTTAATTTCTAGTCTTTTGAGTCTGGTATGAGGATTCCAAGTAAGTCTTTTGTCTAGGAGAAAGCCAAGGTATCGTACTGTGTCGGAAATGGGTAGGACGGTTTCATTGAATTGGACAGAAGGATGCTCCCCGGCGAAGTGTAAAAGTCACGTGTTTGCATTTTTCCTCGTTGACTTTGATCCGCCATTGGTTACACCAAATTTCAATGAGTGAAAGGTGCCTTTGGAGGTTCGAGGAAGCCATTTCGGGATCTGGATGAGATGATAGGATGTCTGTGTCGTCTGCGAACATTGCAAGGAAGGTTTCAGGAGTAGTTGTGATATCAGTGGTGTATAATATGTATAGGATAGGACCCAAGACACTGCCCTGGGGGACTCCAGCTTGAATTGGGTAAAGATTGTAGTTTCGTTACCACAGCGTACTTGGAAGTAACGATCAGAGAGGTAGGATCGAAGGACTAGGAATAAGGATTGAGGTAACTGGGTTTTGAGCTTGAACAGCAAACCGGCATGCCATACCCGGTCGAAAGCTTGTGCTACGTCCAGAAATGCGCCTGTGGAGTATTGTTTGTTTTCAAGAGCAGAGGATATGTGATCGACAACTCGGAGACCCTGCTGGGCCGTCGAGTGCCTGGGACGGAATCCAAACTGGTGTGAAGGAATATCATTGGATTCAATTATGGGTAGGATTCGTTTCAGGAGGATTTTTTCGAAAATTTTGGAAAGAATAGGAAGCAGGCTGATGGGTCGGTATGATGATGTGGCATTGGGTGGCTTGCCAGGTTTAGGGAATAGGATGATAACGGAGTGTTTCCACAGCAAAGGGAAGTGAGTTGTACGAAAGATACAGTTATATAGGTAGGTAAGGAAAATAATCCCTTTTTGAGGAAGATGTTGAAGGATCTGGGTGGTTAGAAGGTCATATCCAGGAGATTTGCGAACTTTTGTAAGAGGAATTTGACCTCAGAGAGATTTACCGCTTTAGGAGGTAAGGATAGAGGGATGGGTGAAGAGATGAATTTATTAATAGAGTGGATATCAGGATGTGGGATAAATGTATTTGAAAGGTGTTTGGCAAATTATTCTGCTTTGTCCTCATCTGATGCAGCCCAAGAGCCGTCTTCACGTCGGAGAGGATGGGAAATAGAGTGATATTTGAGGATTTTTTTGGTGGCATTCCAAAGGGAATTATCTGAAGCAGATAGTGTGGAAAGGTTTAACAAAAGAAAGGTAGGACAGAGAGGAAAAGGAACTAAATAAAAATAAAGAGTTCGTATGAGATCTGATCTGAATACGGCACAGATCAGCCTCATTCGGTGCCAGAGGCAACACTGAACGTCTTCTTACCTTATACTGGGTGGGGATGGACCTGTCGCGACCAGCACACGATAAGCAACTCCTGTCTCTTAAAACACTTAATTTATAATTAATGTAGTCACGTTATAAGTCCGTAATTAGCTACGAAACTTCACATTTTACTTCACTGGTACACAGACTATGACTATGTAAAAAGTTGTGAATGTACGATAAAGTTAATAGGTATAAAAAATAAAGTATCACAGAGACGATGTTACTCACACCAGCGCGTGCTGTGAACTGTATTTAAACAGCATGTGTAGTTGCAATAGTTAATATTATAATGTTTCTCAATCCATCATATTGAATTTATATAAATATAACAACCCTATTTTACCGCAAATATAAATAAAGATTATGTTGATAAGAGGCCCCTTAAATAATGAACAAAAGATCATATATTATGGTAATTCGTTAATCTTTAATCGTTAAGAATTAACAAAACACTAATTTATTTAAAGAAGTTTACGACAGTAAACCAAATAAATTATGAAAATTTTGGGTAAATCTTGTAAAAATTTACCCGCACCCCTACGACCCATGTACGCTTGGTAGAACTGTCTAGGACTACGACCGTGCAGAGAGGTGATAAGAACGAGATCACCCTCAACTGCCAGATACTCCCCCCCCCCTTATTTTGGATATCCATTGGAGGGTCCTTGATCCCATAGGATCCATCTCCGGACGAACAGACTAAATAAAAATCTTGCCAGCACGGGATTTGAACCAGGATTTTCGGTATGACAACTCAGTGAAAAAATAAAATAAAGGTATTATTTAAAATATATGAATTAGAACAATGGGATATGAATCCTAACAACAATTATTAGAAACCATGTAAGTAAATTTAAAAGAGAAAAAAGGATGATTTTATTTCGACAGAAATCCAACCGAAGCCTGGAATTATGTAACAAGCCGTGTTCGGTAGCCTGCAGCTGAACATCCTCACGTGGGTCGCCTCCTGTGGCTAAATCAAGTTAGCTTGTGTAATGTCAAACCTTCCTTTGACACAAGCGCTACAACCATTGTCAACCTCATCCAACCATGTTCCCTCCATCTCCTAATTATATTTACTGTCGAATTATAAGTGACATGACCACGTTACATACATTATAAAGAGAACCTAATTTATTTAAAAATATATTGGGAGCTTAGGGAAGAAGAACATAGTTTGAAAATCATTTAGAAATCGCACTATAATAGCAACGTTCATGGGCGTAACGAGGGGGGTTATTAGGGATGTAACAACCCCCCTTGCTTAGAAGAAATTTAAAACAAAATTGTAACAATTCAAAAAAATAAAATTTTGAAGGATTTTACATTTTCAAAGTTATTGTTGTGTGATTACAGAAGTAAGGATCAATAATGCCAAAATCACAACAAATAAAGTGCAAACAGTTATTTTAATGAATAAAAGGTACACTAAAATGAGAAACCAAAACGTAATACTGTTTATTTACAATTAATTTATTATTATAGCGGCAGTAGTGTCATCTAGCGGCAACAATAAGATCGCAAATGTGAGAAGAACAGTTTAGACAATTCTTAGAATCTAGAAGTAAAGTCTGGATGGAGAATGGAAAATTAAGTTATTTTAACCAATAAATAGGGTTACTTGTATTTAAAAGCTACTTCTTGATTGCCCTTCCAAAAATGAAATTTATAATTACCAAAATAACATTTATAAAAAATTATAATTTATTTACTCAATTTGAAGCTACATGATTTATAGTATAATAAATATTATACATATATTACGAAACATCTTTTTTGAAGGGAGTAATATGTTGGAGTGGTAGACCCCTCCCCCCATGAGTCAACTATAGTTACGCCAATGGCAACGTTATTATTTTAGCTGGAAAATTAAAGTGTTAGCAGTTAATAGTTGCGGCATTAGAAAAAAAATAACATATTTTAAGAATCATTACAAAATATAACAAAACCTAATGAAACCAATTTAAGTGTTTTTTTCAAGAATGATCCAAACATAATATAACCTAAAAAACATAGATACTGACTGAAAAAAGCATTTCGAATTATTAAATAATTATGTTGAAGAAATTGGTCCGGGTAGAGGTCACTGAATGAAATTTCTCAAATTACTTGAGAATTTCATTCAGTGACCTCTACCCGGACCAATTTCTTCAACACACATTATCATAGGTCAACAATTATCATCAATATTAAATAATTACTTTTTTAAGTTTTCACGGCGACTATTTTTACAAAAGGCGTCAGTGGTTTCTTCTGGTTTAGACCGTGTAGTTAAATTTGTCGAAAACGTTTCGCCAGATAAAGCACAAAGCACAGTCTCAACAAAGCCTTGAGGAAGCTATCAGCATGTCTGGAGAAACGTTGGAGAAAAATTTAACTAAACGGTCTAAGCCTTTTATATTAAATAATTGTTATTTCCTAAAAGATATTGCTCCTTCATAAGAACGACATTATTAAAAAATTGGTATTTTTGAGTTAAGCCACCAGTAACAATTGTATTGGTTGAATTCAGGAAAGACCTATCTGATATTCCATTTCCAACATTTTTTTTTTAGTCATACTTTGTAGTTGTACCATGTTTATTTAAAGTTTTAAGGAAATAATGGCATAAGTTAAAATTAAAAAACTTTCAAGCTTTTAGAACTTTTCTAATGGTTATTATACAGTTTCAATACCATCATACAATAGAGATGCTTTGCTTTACTAATACGCATATTTTATTTTTTAAACTCACATGGGGCTTTCAAATACCTCTATTGAAATTGAAATTTATTTTTTTAACTCTTACATTGATTTTTTGAAGGCGCGATTTATAAAAAATATTTTATAAAATAATCTTTGGAATAAAGATTCCTCAACATTGTAATAGTAAACGACCGAAAAATGGGTGTTAGAAACTATTAATCGGCCGCCATTATGAAAGATGGCGGAGAATATTGTCTAGTTTCGAGGAACATCATTGGGTATGGAGTAATAAAAAGATTTTTAAAAGCTTCATATCTACAGCCCCGGTGAATAAGTGGACAAGTCGAATTTTCTGGAAAATGAGTTTCTAATACTTATGGAAGGAGAATAATGTCATAAGACAGGCATTAGCTGGAAATGGAGTTATTCCCTGAATTACAACTCCATTTCTAGCCAAAAACTAAGATAATGTCACAATTCCGCTTCCCTCAATACAGTTAACTAACTCGATGAGTTAACTAATTCACTCTGGACAAAATAACCACTTGTTCACCGGGGCTGAATATGTACATTTACAATTCGAAAAAAACTTCCGCTCTATCCCTCGCACCACAGGGAAAAGGTAATATCCAACCATGTTTTTTCTTCATTATTAGAAAAAAAGAAAATCTAAAAAAATAATTTAGCTTTCTAAAAATTCCGAAAATGTTTTTCATGAAAGGTGGAGGCCGAAGTTGATTTTCATTTTCGTTTACTTCAATTCTACAGCATTTTAAAAACCTTGCCAGCAATAATGGCTTCTGTGTTTTTCCAATGAATATTCGTTCCTCTTTTAGTGAATAAACAAGAACTATAGCACTAAAGAGAAACAAATAAAAATAAAAAAAATACCTAAACGGAACAGAAAGGTGGACATGGAAACAAAAACAAAGAGCCACTCTGAATTTTCTCTTATTTTACGTATGACCTACATTTTCATTAACAGAAAAAAATGTGTGTACGATTCTATAAAATGTCCCTCAGAATATATGTTTCCCTCGACGTGGACGAATAATACAAATCATTGCTGAGGACATTTCCGAGTGGATTCCTAACGATCGAGTCGCCGAGGTAATGGAATATCATTAGGATCATCTCATTCAGCTCTCATCGAGTATTTTCTATCATAATGCCCGTCCTCGATCCATAATAACTCTTTATTATGCTTCTGGGCCTTATTAATAAGGAATTAAATAAATCAAAAGTTGGTGGCAGTAGCAATTAATCATAAGCTACAAGGAAAAAAAGTCAACACTTGAAAGAAATGCGATTTATTTATTATTGATTTATTGCTGAAGCAAATAGAACTATACTTTAAAAACACCCATTTAACTAATTTTATAGTTTTATAATCAAATAAAATTTATAAAATCTTATTTAAAGGATACGAAAAAGCTTACCACATGCATTAATTTAAATTATATATATTTTCCAATCAATACTTTAATTTTACCTTATTCAATCTATAAATAAAGATACGGAGAAACGCTACGGGAAAGTTATAGCCCATTGAGGCCTACTTTTTGTTTTTTATGTATATTTTATTATTATTGTTTTTATATTTATTTTATTATTTTTGTTTTTATGTATATTTTATTTTGTCTATGTTATGCAAATTGAAATATAGAGATGGATCGGTTTTGTCATAGTGAGTTTTGTAGATAAAAAAGTAGTCTCGAAGTTATTTGATACAATATACACGTAGAATAGAATATAATAGAAATATAATTTTATTCTGGGACCAGGTCTCCTTGGAATAACAGAGATGAACAAAATTAAATAAATATATATCTGGCTAAATATACATCAGAATTTAACAATATTTACATAATATCTTTAAGGTAAATAGCTAACAGCTATGTCTTGGTAGAGGATAAATAAGAGATATAAAAGAGAATATAGTTCTATCCACAAAGGCCCTTTATTTATAGAAATAACTATAAACATACCATTTATTAGAAGTGAGTGAATCAAAATATTAAAATAAAATAAAAATGATATATCAGGCGTTGTAGCGGCGTGAAGCAATATTTTTACATTCATTATAGCGTAACATTGCGGTTTATCTCTGTAGCCTTACAATAGTTTAATAAAATATACGATACTTTAACGTAATATAAAGAATAAATATAATATACCATAACATAGAATACAATATAGTACAGCTATCATAATATACAGTCTTTCCTAGCTTCGAAATAACTGCAAGCGTATTCTTGTCTTTCTAGTCTTTGAAAGAATGGTTGAGTCTCATTCATCTCGCCTTAATACATAATGGTCCTCTCAGTAATAGCTTGACTTTCACTATTACAGTGGTACCTCGAGATACGAGTGCCTTAATATACGAGTTATTTGAGATATGAGCTTTGTTTTGTTTTGAAATACGAGCAACGGTCAGCTTCCGCCTTTTAATTGCGCGTCTGGCGCATCATCCCAATTATTCTCCCAATGTGCTTGCTTACCTCGCTTTCGATGCATCTTTGCTAAGTTTTTCTAGGGCTTTGCGCTTTTTGTGCATTTACATACTTTATCACATTTCTTTTTATAACTGAGTCCGAAGAAAGTGTGTGGAAAGGTCAGTGCTCAGAATAAGATGATGTCTATTGGATTAAAGCGTGAAATCATAGAAAAAATGAGCAAGCTGTGCGAGTAGCCGACTTGGCGAGGCAGTACGGGCGTAGTACTTCAACGATATGCACTGTGCTTAAACAGAAGGAGTTGATAAAGGGTATAACGCCAGCTAAGGGCGTTACAATAATTTCTAAGCTCCGGAGCTCTCTCCATGAAAAGATGGAGAAACTGCTGATGGTTTGGGTGACGGCGAAGCAGCTTAAAGGCGGTACCTTAACACAGGGCATTCATATGCGAGAAGGCACGAGCGATTTACGGTGATTTGCTGAATCAGACCCAGCGCACTTCCACGGACGAGGCATTGGAAGAATCGTTTAAAGCCAATCAATATTTGCCATTTATAAATACATTTTTCTTATTCAAAAACACGTAACAAAAACAATTTATGACATTTCAATTAATTTCAATGGTGAAAATTGTTTTGAGATACGAGCAAATTGACATAGGAGCAAGGTTACGGAACGAATTAAACTCAGCAGTTCTTACTCTGTGGACAATATTCAAGTGTATCCTACGATATCTCAAACAATTAAAACAACAAGTACTGTTCTGGTAATGCAAATGTAGCTCGGCTAGGATTGACAACAACTTTATTTTTAAAAGAGGCATAGAAATACGTTATATTTATGTCTACTACTTTTTAATTAAAACGTTATGACATATTATTATGGAACTATTCCTGCGGTTGTGGCTACATGATTAGCGTTCATTTGACACCATTATTTGTGGAAGCCTGAGTTAATATTAGCTTGTGGCCAGATGTTTTCCCTTGTCATTCGTGTTTGTGTCACGTTGAAACTAAAAGCGTCTAAATTTAGTCTCGTTCGGCTGTTTACTGCGGATAGCAACCATTAAGAATTTTATTAACAACATTTTATTGAGGATTACGTTTTGACGAAAAACAATTTATTTTCAATAAATTTGTCATTAATCAAATACATGCATAAGTTTATTTATCCATTAACATAATAATAATATCTGTTATCATAAAAAATAATATCCCTTGTTATATGATCCTTTTCCATTAGTTGAGTTACAAAAAATTAAATTTTTACTGTGATTTTTAAGGAAAATTTTGTTCTACTAGAATGTAAATTTTAAAATGATATGATTAAAGAAAGACACATAAAATTTTCATTGTTATTAAGCATCAACGTTGAATACATTTTTCGTTTCATGTGAAATATAATTGGTCCAGTAAATTATACAATATAATTATAATAATATATACTGGACCTTATAATTATTGATATAATTATCTTTGGCCTTCGTTATTTCTCTCACGATATTATTTGGGAGGAAGCAGAGTAGCTAAGTGGGTAGAGCATTAAATTGCTATACTGAATGTCCCGTATTCAAAACCGTCCGTAGGAGATTAATTATTCAATATAATAAAAAAACCAAAGATAGATCCCGTGGGATCTGCAGAGCCTCTTGGGGGCACCCAGCCTTTATAAAGTGGGTACCCTTAAGTAGGTGGAAATCTTGGCCAAATAACCTCATCGATCAACAATTGGCATAGAAACAGTAGTGCCTACTCTGTACTGAACCTCCATGAGTTGTAGTGGTACAGGGTTTTTTTATAGTCAGGACATGCCAATACGCCAACGGCCATACTACGTAGAACACACCGGTTCCCGTCAGATCACCGAAGTTAAGCAACGTAGCACTCGGATGGGTGACCGCTTGGGAAAACAGGCGGTGACCATCTGGGAAAAACCATGTGCTGTTGGCATCAAACTTACCAATTAATCAAAATAACTACAGCTGGCTGTATGGATGAAAATATCCAATGCCATAAATATAAAAAAAAAGACATGCCAATACATCTTAATTAAAACGAAAAGCCATACAGAAGCAATGGCGAAAACACAAAAACCTTTTAGCCTTTGAGCTTCGAACGGGACCATTGAAGGAGCTCTGGATTTGCGAGTTGATCTATCGATTGTTGACTCAATTCGGTACTGTTGCCTCAGCGTGGGCTTCATGGAGCGAGCCGTATTTATAGTTCTCTCCGAGGCTAATATTGATGTACACGTACTACATCACAGGTATCCTTTCTTACCGGCTCCCAGTATCGAAACTTTAGTAAACATATAATAAGTTATTGTTCGGTTCGATATGTCTTCGATGTTTATTTTGTTTATATTATTGTTTTGTTATGGAATGACTGTAAGCTACACAGCACTATTACTTATTGTCCACAAGTGGCAGATTGTAATATTTCAATAAAGTGTTAATATAAAAAAGAAAAAAAAATTCTATAAGCCTATTTATTTTTATTGTAAATTTGTCTGCTTTTTATTTTGTATTACATCTTCTGATTCTCTATCAAAACATACCTGTTAGTTATTTACTTTCATAATATTATTTAAATATTATTTTATTCTAATAATGTATTCCTTCGGGCAGATATATATTTATTTAATTTTTTTCATTTCTATTATTCTTGAGAGGCCTGGTCCCAGACTAAAATTATTTTTTTATTCTATTCTATTCTAAGAATAGAAACTCAAAGAAGATTTTTTAAAACTGTTTAAACATTTCACAAAAAATCATCGGTTTCTCAAAGAGCAATTGATCACTGCTAAGATTAGTGTCAAAGTTTCGCTAGTTCAGGCAGTTTTGGATCTGTCTAAAGCCATTAAAATTAACTTTGTAAATTTATGAGATGAGTTTAGGATTGAAGAAAAACATTTGAGTAAAAACAGAACTAAATAAATGTAAAATGGTTAAGAGTAAACTCTAGTTAAGTAACTATTCCGAATTTATTTAAGGTAATTAAAAATCCTTTATTTTGAATAATTATTAGTTGATCGTAATTACCGTAAGTATTACGGACAAGACAATGGTCCGAGGGGAAATCAAAAATAAATTCTTTATTTTTTTTATTTACATATTAGAAATATATATTTAAGCATTTATTTATTATATTTATTATATTTTACCGCAAAAATCCCGTATGGATCAGTATTAAGAAGAATAGCGTAGCACGGATTTATATATATCGCCATAATAGATGCAATAACTTTAATCGAGAAATAGAAATTTTTTTAAACACTGTGGTTATGAGACCTTATGACGGAAGACAGCAGAATATACAATTTGTGACACTTCATGCCCCGACAAGTGTGGAAAATTAAAAAAATATCAGCCGATTATTTCCTAAAAATACCTAAATCAGATCCCCTATCTTTATTTCAAAACGTAAAGTTCCTATGTCATAATTTTTACCCGTATAACAGTTAATAAAAACAAAAGTAAAATGGGAACCATAGAAAGTTATATATGATGTATCATACCGAAAATACTTTAAGTAGTAATTCAAGATAGCTTCCATGCTATGTTTGCTTCGAGAAACTTAAAAAAGGCATTCATATTGAGTTATTGCGAGGAATCATCGAAAGATAAACTTCGATAGTTGAAGTCAGTAAAGGATTATTGATTCACAATATATTAGATATACAAGAAGTATAACTGAGAATCAACCAATATAGAGAATTTTTCAGCTAATCTTCTTTTAGAGCTATGTATATATATGCTTACATGGCTTTCCCTCAAGTTATCTTATTGCAAAATCACATGATCATTTACTTACAGCGTAAATACAACTTTTTATGAGTAATCAGTTTTGAAACAAGCAGGTAAGATTTTTCATCAATCTTTACATAGCTAATTCAATATCGCAGCATAACCTTGAAATTGCCTTGAAATTATACAGTGCATACTCTACTGTAAAGCGAACCCAAGAACCTTAAAGCTTTTTCAGTTGTCTAAATTTGTCAATCGTGAAGTATTTAATTAGTATTGTACAATCTAGCAATTATTATCGTTTAAAAAGGCATTACCAATTGGAATGATCTTTGTTGTACGATACAGAACAAGTAGCTTTATAGAATAAAATAGAATAGAAAAATAATTTTATTCTGGGACCAGGTCCCTTTAGAATAACAGTGATGAACAAATTAAAATAAATATTTATCTGGCCAAATTAAAATAATGATATTATGAGTGAGGAATATTTACAGTAGTTCATCAATCGATCAAGTTGAATATATCTATAAATTCATATATGCCATATATTTGTCCTTTTTTAAAAATTAAATTGTATTTCTGTGTAGAAATTAATAATTTGATTTCATTGTTCGGCCTTGAACAATAAGAAAAAAATTCCATAAATTCCAGATAGCCTTGAGATTACGAGATTATTGAATCCATTCCAACATTATTTTTTTCATAAGAGAGGTTCAGTCATTCTTTCTTTGATATTGTTCAGAATTACAACTCTATACAATTACAATCTTTATACTTCCGTTGTTAGCGGTTTATCTATCGCTTGATCGACCTGATCCTTGTCCACAAAGACCAACCAATCTCTAACGCAAGCGATTTAAGCTTAGTCGGTTCAATCTGGTACTCAACAGACTAATTATAAAAAATGTAAGATTGACTATCATCAGGGAAATGAGAGCGTTGAAGTCATTTTTACAACTCTATTATTTTTAGGAATCAATAGAACATTAAAAGAGATACCTTTTAGCACAGACGTTAGCGCGTATTGATGGTGAAATATGTTTTATTTACCTGTTCGATAAAGGGATTTTCAATTTTTCCAAACAATAGTATACAGATCATCTTTCACGGCGTCAGATCATCTACAGTCCATCATTGCTCATTTATCTCCATATGCTTTATAAATCGATGCAGGCTATAAACTCATTATAAAGTTGAAAACATTTTTTTATTATTTTAGTTTTATATATACTGGAATATAGACAATATTTCATGGATAATACAATAAACCGCTGAGTTTCTGTTTTGGATGTCCTGGGGATTCTAGGCCATATGTAGCAGATTATTTATTCAGTATAAACGCAATGATGGGCCCTGTTGATTCAATAATCCTCCAGGGGCTCACAGAGTTGGGGTAATTATAACCCTGCACAACCGTTGGCTTCGGGAACAGTAAAGTCTCTACCATCCAATGAAACCAGGACTCTTCATAGTTTGTAGTAGTCCGGGCTTAAATAATTGAAGTTGGGAAGAACAGGAAAGTCATTATTTCTCACTTCCTTTCCTGTCGTCCATCTTTGTTCCATAAATAGATGACGAATGACGCAAAGAACGGTGGAGCCAATTATAATTATTGTGATGGAACTGTGGAGGAATAATTCTTCTTTTTCAGAAGCTTTATAGTGAAGCAAGCTTTTAACAAGGAAAAGACAAATTTTAAGTTAAAAAGAAATAACTTACATTTTAGTAGTTCCAAACTAATAAAATTAATGATTATTTTTTCATGAAGCATGAATATTATTCATTTTGATGATTACTTGCGTATAGCATTTTTTTTGTACTGTTTTTGTTTTTCTTTTTAAAATCAAACTCAAATTCAAAATAGTGGCTTTCTAGTCTACAAAATAAATACATTTCACGTTTAGTAACTAAAAACGAAATAAATACTAGAAATTCCCTATTCGAATTTTTTACACTTATATAACGTACACTTAAATAAAAGCAATATACAAACAAATTATTTATTTATTTTTCCACGGCATTTAAGCTTTAGAAATGCATATCAGCATATTTCCCATCTCTGTAGAAGTAGTGGCATTGATATAAAATTTAAAAATAATTTTTGTAAATTTGTTGCACACAGTTTTAACATGAATGTTTATTTTTCCTTTTTTCAGAAACTTTTTTATTGGTTTTTAATACTTTATTTTTAACCATTATGAGTACAGTACTTCAATTTCCTTCCGAAATTGAGGCTTTGTAATAACCTACCCGGACAACACTGGAGCTTTATTAATTCATTAGACATCCGAAACTTGTATTTTAAATGATAGAGAGCTAAATTATTTTTACGCGTGAACCATTAAAGATAACCAATACTGCTTTTAAAGATGTTTGTTTCTAGCGAGCCTTCTAAAAAAAAAGATAATTTAAGGAAATCTTTTAAAATAATATAAATTCATAGGGGTTAGGAATAACTAATCACAGTTATACAGTAGGTCGATTTGTAATGATTGGAGTTGCTTGGCAAGTACTAAGACATAATTCATAGAGTCAAGGGTTTTCGGAAGGAATTGATGTCCAACCATTTCGTGTTTGGAGTAATTATTAGATCTACCAACTCTCTTAGGAAGAGTGAGGCGCTTAATCGATATTTCAAAAATTACCGCTACAGATAAAAGTAGATTACTTGTGATTTAGCCGGTCTCTAGGGACTGTTATCCGTCATTGACTATAACCTCAACACTAATAATTCTCATACTGATAACACCTACCTTCTTATTCATATTAATGGAAATTGAAATTTACAAAGGGCAATAATAAAATGGTAATTCTAGAGCCCTCTTGTCACGTTTCTCTTCTTATATAAATGTATCCCTACATTTTCGACGAAAATATTCCCATTCCATCTTATAGTAAAAATCCATTTGATGGCCTTTTTCAAATAATTTGGTCTTTAGAAATACTTAAGAATAGAGATCTTTAATAGATCTGAACTTCTGTATTAATCCTACTTCCCAATAAATGCTATTATCAAGTATAATAGGACATTTATTTATTTTGGACTAAAAAAATGAAATATGTTATTTTTTATAGGCTTTTATTTGGGCATGCTAATTTTTATTGGAGTTTAATTTAATTTATAAAAAATCTACACAAAATTCAGCCTAAGAAGTGTTCTGTTTCTGAGACAATAGTTCTATAGGGAGGTGACTTGCCCGATATCACGTTTAATTGCCAGGTTTTATTGAGAGAAAATAAAGGGTACCCACTTTATAGTTGCCTGGAGAGCCCACAGAATCCATCTGTGGCTATTAAAAGATTAAATAATTCATCGGCCACAGCTGGATTTGAACTCAGACCCTTCAGTATTGCAATTTTACACACTACGCACTGAGCTACCTCGCTCTGTATAAATATACTTCTCATACAATCTTCTTATTGGATAGCAATAAATACAATACATCACAAATAAGGCCAATAATAACTATTGTCTATAGATATATTAATATTTATAGAATGAAAGATAATATTACATGAAGAACATTATATTTCAGTTGTATTTTCTTGATAAAAGATCCCTTTTAGGCATATATATGTCTTAATTTTTTAACTGTAATTGGTAAACCGTCCATTATTGGGTATATTTATTGTATAATAAAAATCCTGTAAAAAAATTACATCTTCAAAATAATGTCTTATAAAAAAAAACTACCCTTAAGTTTCAGATCATTGGATCGAAACCACTTACCCCATGAAATACGGAAGGTTCCCTTTATGGGGCGATATTTCGTGGGATTTGAAGCCAGCACTTAGACCCTTAGGGAAACCCCCAGAACCACCAGACAAATAAGTAATGTGAGGCATTTACATATAAATGGCGCCGGCCGCTGGAGTGGGAGTTTGTGCTCTTAGCGACTAGAGTCTATTTATCTCACAGTTATTAATTACCGTAGCTGTCCAAGTCCGGTAATTAGAGAAATGTTAGTTGTGTTAAGCCTCCATTGTTCTCACAGTGAGGATCAGCAAGTTGCTTCTTGGCTATGAAGGGTATAAATAAAACAAATAAAAAAAAAATTATTATATACAATAATTGATAAATAACATCACGTCTAAAGTCCTCTAAAAGAATTTGTTGAATTGGCGATGAACTGCTTCTATTTATTTTCTTTATCAGGTTGTTGAAATGACTAAGTGATACATTTGGGCTGTTTAGAAAAAAAAAAAAACTGTACCATTACAACCCATGAAAGGCCTTGGTAAAAACTGTACATTATCTAAGACTACATTGTGCAGGAGATGATAGGCCAAGATGATACTCAAACGTCCGGGTTCCCAATTCTTAAGTGTAAATTTAAATAAGTAGCAAAAAATTATTAAACAATACTTCGATTAATCAAAATAGAATAATCACAATACTTCACTTTCAATACACTTCTCCCAACACGAAACAAGCATTACTATCCCCGCTCTGTAGAAATTAGGTGTCGAGGAAGAAGCGAAGTCTTGAAAGGCCGATTTCAGGGCATTTTCGTTCTCAAATTTTTTATTTCTTAAAAAATTATCCAAACAATGGAAAAAGTAAAAATCAGTTGGCAAAAGGTCGGGAGTATATGGTGGGTTAGGAAGGATCTCTATATTCAGGTGAGATCCTTTTCAAAAAAAAAATCGGGTGAGATGCTGGGCCTCGGTTAATTCATGTTGTACCCATTTTTCTAACTTTTTCGTTTTACCAAGCTCCTTAAGGTGCCTGGAAACAGTCATGGCACTTACTCCAAGTTGTGAACCTAATTCTTGAGTGGTATTGGAAGGGCCCGCTTCGACCAGCTCTTTCAACTTTGAAGGTAAGGTCATCCAGGTCCATCCAGGTAAGGTCAGAACGAAATTTTTCAAACCAACAGAAGATTGTTCTTTCGCTCACTGTATCTTCACCGTAAATAATATTAATGTTTCGGAATGCCTCCGTGACGCTATGTCCAAGTTTAAATTTGTAGAGAAAAATTATACGAATTTCAGCGGAATACATAAGAAGACATAATTTTATTCTTTTTTATTTTTACAACGTTGCTTCACTTTCAAAAGGAAAAGTAAGACAGATTATGAAAAAGGATTAAATGATCTTTCAAACGGTATACATAACATAATTTTTTGTGTAAAAATAATCTAATCCCTAATGAAAAGAATACTTTAAATAAACGAAACAGACGAAACTGACAGAAGTTCCGGGTTCGTATCCCGGCCGGGGGCCTATCTTTTCTCTTTATAATAAAAATATTTAAAAATCAAAACAGTTGACCAATAATTATCCTAAAATTGAAAGTAATGTTCAAAGAACATTCCTTCTCGTGTATACATCGCAAAAATTGGGAGAACACGAGGATATACGATCAGATAAGAGAAAGGATTTGTTCCTTGCCGGCAGGCGACCCTGGTGGCTCAAATGGAAAGAGTGCTGTCACGGAGAGACAGAGGTTCCGGGTTCGAATCCCGGCCGGGGGCATATATTTTCTCTTTAAAATAAAAATATTTAAAAATCAAAACAGTAGACCAATAAATATAAAAAATTATATATAGTAATATGACGTAAGTTAACAAGAACCTAAAATTAATAGTAATGTTCAAAGAACATTCGTTCTCGTGTATACATCACGAGTCGAGTTCCTCGAGAAATATAGGATCGGATAAGAGAAATTTGTTCCTTGCCGGCAGGCGACCCTGGTGGCTCAAATGGATAGAGTGCTGTCACGGAGAGACAGAGGTTCCGGGTTCGAATCCCGGCCGGGGGCATATATTTTCTCTTTAAAATAAACACGTAACAGACATTTCATCCGTTACGACCCAATATAAAGAGAATACAATTTCCTTTAGAAAAAAATCACTCAATCACACTTAACCACCATGTTTTCCTCTCAATTATGGAAAAGCCTTTATATAGTTGGGTGAGTTCCAGGAGGTTCTTCAGACCCCTTAAGATGGCTGTTAATTAACTAATTTATCTGTTACAGCCGGATTTGAAGCTAGGATCCTCAGCAGACCAACACGGTACTCAAGCACTCAGCTATCCCTCTCTCCCGGCTGGTATAGTCAGAACCTAGGTATTGGTGTAACCAGAAACTCAATTTCAACCGTAATTAATCGACTACTCTCTAAAACAATGAAGTGTCGATCCCATCAACGGAAACTTAGTTTCCGACAACTAAGTCTGATCAAAATTCGTAAACAACGAACAACAAAAATGATTATGTTCAATAAGATTTTGTACCTTAAAAAATATACAAATTTGTTTGAACTGTAATTGTATGGTTTATTATTGATTGATCCGATTGAAACGGTGGATAAACTGCTGTGCTTACGTTGTTACCACGAAGCCAAGATCCAGTAACTATATCGTATTAATATAAATACTAATAAATTTATAGCACTTATAATAGATACTAAACTAAGAAGGCCGTGAATATCTGCAAAAATATTTAAAAGGTTAACTAATTACGTAGCTTTGCACTGTATATGACTTCATTTACATAATTTTTTTTCGCTATTTTGAATTATTGCCGCTCTAAGTTGGCAAAGAAATAATTTTCTTGTCAGCAATAATTTATAAGCACACAGAACATAAGAAATACTAAATAAGTTATTATAAGAAATGAAACAGAATTCTTGTGATAAGAAACGCATAATACATAATATAACAAAATTATTTCTTCTTAAGCATGGGCTGTAATAATTGTTATCGAACCTTTTTAATTAAAGCCTTCCCCTGGCCAATTTCCTGGAAATATTTAAAACAAACTGAACAGAGAACAAGTTTCAAAGTAACATCCCTCTATTTGTTATAGTATAATTTCGCGACGCCCTGCTTTGTACCTGACCCAAAAGTACATTACAAATGCACCCCTTGGAATCCAATTGCAAATGGATTCCACTCCTGTGAGGCGGCTTTCGAATGAGTTGGAACGGCGATGTATACCAGCTTTGTGTTGTAGAGTACAACTCTATCTGTGCTAAAATGTGATAGTCTCTGTAAACTACTGTGACAAAGACTTATGGAGGCCATAAAATAAAATCAAAAAAGTAAATGCCTGTTTAAATTTATGGGTGATAGAAATGAATAATAGAATTATTCTGTAGGGCGATTAGTAATAGCACAGTGTGCCTGACAAATTGTAAACACAATTTACAGAATCGCAAAAATTTTCGAAAGGAATTAATGTTCAACCATTTCGTGTTTGGAATTACTATTAGATCTAGAAACTCTCTTAATAAGAGTGAGGCTCTTAATCGACATTTTAAGATTATCACTTCAGATAAAAGTAGTATTAATACTACCTACATCCCCAATGAATGATATTATCGGGAATATTTGCAATGCCTCATGAGAGGATAGGACGTGCTTTTTTGGTCCAAAAAAAATAAAATGTGTTATTTTTTATAGCCATTTAGTGCGGGTGTGCTAATTTTTATTAGATTTTAATAATATAAAATCTGTACCACTAAAACCCATGAAGGGTCTTGGATTTAGTATGTCATGTTTTAGGAAGGGGCATATAAAGGAGAGGAGATACATTATGTGAAGCAGATATGAACACATATGTGTGAAAATGTAGATGAAGATAAACTATTACAATATTTATTTGCATTAATCCAGTATTTGTATTACAATGAAACATTTCAGTTGTAAAGTTGGCACTAATAAATGCCGTGAATTTAATTTTTTGTATATATCTCAGGAATTCAGGGTAACTATTCCGCAGATTGTCGCTTCGCATTGATTCACAATAAGTTTTAACGTTTCCCATTTAATATTTTCCAAAAATACAAGTAATCATGGGCTTGAATATGGAAAAGGGGATGTAATTATGGTAAATGTATATACTTCGGTAATCATTTCATCTAGAAATGAACGCTTGAACAAACATATATCATCTATTCTTCGAAATGTTGGTAGTAACTTTTATTTCTTGATGAGATGGTTACTAAAATCTACTCATTACCCATAATTACATTCTCTTTTCCATACTAAAGCTTGCGGTAACTTGTATATCAGGAAATTATTAAAAATGAAGCGAGTAAACAGTTAAAACTTAATCGAAGCTAAAACCTGTGGAACACATTCGAATTCAGTTTATTCGGAATTAATGGAAGTACAATAATATTTTTTTAACTTTAAGGTAAGTTGAATAGAAAGCCAAAACTTGGCTTAATCTGAAGAGAAATATTTTTGATGATCGTAACACAGCTGTTTATAAAATACTAATTCGAAACACATCCAGACATGAAGTCAAAAGCTATTTTGATTTGGAGACAGCTGTCCGAAACTAAAGCAATGAAATTATGCGAAGAAGACTCGGGTAATGCCACCATGGGGGCCACGTGACCCCAAGGGTTGGATGAACCCCTGAGGTCTGGGGAATGCCATCCCATTCACCCAAATGTTAGCGCAGTATTTGCCAAATACCAATATCAAATCATCCACAATTATTTTTATTTATTTTAATTATCGATTTAATGTAATAATAAGTGCATGATTTATTAATTTGGTCATTTTGAATAGACGATTTGATGTTCTTCTTAAAGCGCCATATTCGGATTGACGATCAGCAAGGGGTCTTGAATTTTTGATTTTTGATAAGGCTGGATTTGATTTTGAGAGAACATAATTAAAAAGGCATTAATTTATTTTAAAAATAAGTTTTTTGAACCGTTATAAGGTATCTGTTCCGTAGGTATACATTTCTCATAATTACATCATCTTTTCGATATTAAACCTCATGATAACTGGAAAATATTAAAATGGATATAAATGAAAAGTAAAAATTTGTAGTGACTCAACTCGAATTATCCATTATGATAATCGTATAATTACTTACTTTATTGAATAAATTGACAATTAACGAAAACCAAATAAATTAATTGACGAATATTTGAGATTTTAGGCACTTTCAAAGATGATAATTTCGTAAAAATAATTATAATGTTATAACAAACAGAACTATAGTACTATACAACGGAAAACTATAAGGAAACAGGAATATATTACAATTTGTTAAAACGATTGGTTCAACACAACAGTTCCCAAGACCCTTTTTCAGATTGTTTCATTTGTATGATTAGAAATGTGTATTATTTACTTTAATTAGAGATCTTATTTAAGATTTATAATTAATATGGGTTAGGGATAACAAAAATCCTCTTTAAAAACCAATTTATATTTATCATTTATTTTACAATAGTTTTTGTTTATCACAAATAAATTAATTTTTTCAGCTTATTCACTAACACCGGCAAACACTTTTATGTTATTTTTAATACAAATGTTCAATTTTTACATATTCTTTAAATAATTTTACATGGAAGCAAAGAATACCCTTGTAATTCCTATACAACTTATGAATACGGAAATGTAACCAATAACTATTCTGTATATACATTAATTATTCTAATTAATTAATGTTTACGAGTTCTTAATATGTAAAAATTGAACATTTGTATTAAAAATAACATAAAAGTGTTTATATTTTATGTAATGACCATTATGATGAAATCAAACCAGCAATTTAAAAGATAAAAGATATTGGGAGGTATCCAGGTACCTGTATCAATGGAAGTTAAAAAAACACGAAAGAGTTCAATTTCTTGTACTTCGTTCTACCTTGAGGGTCGCATTAGAAGATTAAAGAGAAACATAAAATGCTACACTTTAATAATACAATATTTTTTTATTGTCCTGTTCAACAAAAAAGTCTTAACTTTTATATTTCCTGAACAATAGCTCAACTGAACTATGATGCAAAAGACGAAAAAAGGAAGAAGCGTAGATAAACATATAAATTATTCCGAAGAACGATCAGTTGACCCGCATCATCTATGAGGTATTTACAACCTATATTTAACTAAATTTATGATGAATACTACGAAACTCATCAGTTCCAGGTAGCTGAATGATGAACATACACATCAAAGGCATGCCGGTAAAATTCGATTGAGTTTCATCGAATATGTATGTTATCCTCCTTTGTTCTCCATATATTATAATACACCTTGTGCAATATCTCGTAACTATGAGCACGTGTTCAGTGAAGTTCAGAAGTGAGAACAATGAGGAGCGAATTCAAAGAGCTATTATCTTATTGATGATGAAATGATCCTAGATGTGATTAATATGTAGAAATTGATCAGGGGAACATTCAATAAAATAACACGTACTGATAACACAAGGGATCAAATTTTTATTAATTTTTTGTTGCATGGAGTTTTAGGCCTGTTGTTTACTAATTAGAGGTTGGTGATTACAAATCTAGCCTCAGTTTTTCTCCAGCACCTTTTGTTTTTGGCAAACAGCTGATAGACATATATTTGTACTAGTCACATTCAAACTTCAATTCAACTGAGTTGTTTAGTGAAAACGTTTGTGCTCTTGTGTTAAATAACAATGTCCAAGTTAAGAAATATCTGTAGAAACGATCCAAACTATTTTTGTAACATTTGTGGTGAATATACATTCAAAAATTGTAGGCTAAGTGTGTCAGAGTTTATAACACATGTATATTTTGATTACTTTGGATTCGCTTTGGACATCCGTGACAAGTACTGGATCCCTCATATGGTATGTAAAACATGTGTTGAGTCTTTGAGATTATGGGCAAATAAGAAAAGACCCCGTTTTAAGTATCAAACACCAATGATTTGGCGGGAACCTAATAATCATCAAGATGATTGTTATTTTTGTGTGATTGATATTAATGGAATTAATAAAAATAACCGGTCGAAATGGTCTTATCCAAACTTGTTATCTGTTACTCGACCAGTCTTGTTCTCTGGCGATGCACCAGTACCCCAAGCTTCTTCATCTGTACAAAATGATCATGATATAGAAAAACAAAACTATTCTTCAAGTGATGAAAGTCGGACAAGTGATTCTTACCCTGATTTTACTTCTGAGCCCCAGCTCTTTAATCAGGAAGACCTCAATGCATTAATCAGAGATCTTGGTCTTTCTAAAAAGACATCGGAGATTCTAGCTTCTCGATTAAAGCAAAGAAATCTTTTAACCCCAGAAACAAGAATTTCATACTATCGTAACCGAGAGGCAGAATTGCTGTCATTCTTTTCTAAAGATGACGACTTTGCTTTTTGTTCAGATGTTCCTGGTTTATTGAAAGCAATGGGAGTACAGAAGTATGATCCAAATGAATGGCGTTTATTTATTGACTCCTCTAAACGTAGCCTGAAATGTGTACTTATGCATAACGGCAATAAGCTGGGTTCGATACCGATTGCACATTCAACTACAGTCAAAGAAGAATATGCTACTGTAGCTTCTGTAATGGATAGAATCAAATACAACGAACAAAAGTGGTTGATAAGTGTTGATCTAAAAATGGTGAATTTTCTTCTTGGACAACAAGGTGGATATACAAAATATCCATGTTTTATTTGTTTATGGGACAGCAGAGCTAGGTCTGAGCACTGGATTAGAAAAGATTGGCCTTCCAGGCAATCTATGGTTCCGGGACAACTGAATGTAATAAATGAGCCCCTTGTGCCCACGGATCGAATAATACTGCCACCTTTGCATATCAAACTAGGGTTCATGAAACAATTTGTCAAAGCTTTGAACAAGGGTGGTGATTGCTATAAATACATCTCTAAGAAGTTCTTTAATTTGAGCCAAGAAAAAATTAAAAATGGAATTTTTGATGGTCCCCAAATAAGAAGGTTGATAAAGGATGAAAACTTTATTAGTTACATGACTGATATTGAAAAAAATGCCTGGAATGAATTCGTTTGGACTGCTCAAAATTTTCTGGGAAACAAAAAGGAAGAAAGTTATACGGAGCATATTGAACTAATGTTGTTACACTTCCAGCAGCTTGGTTGTAATATGAGCATCAAAGTACACTTCCTCCACAGCCATTTGGACCGTTTCCCTGAAAATCTTGGTGATCTGAGTGAAGAACAAGGGGAACGGTTCCATCAGGACATTCGAACTATGGAGGAACGTTACCAAGGTCACTGGAATGCTCACATGATGGCGGACTATTGTTGGAGCATTAAAAACAGCCCCCGTGAACCGAATCAAGCCAGAAAATCTTACAAAAGAAAATTTTTTGATATGTAGTGGTAATTTTTTTAATAGTTTTCTTAATAAAAAATATTTTCATCTTAAAAAACAGTTTATAATTATAACCCCAAAAGTAAAGCTGATACAAACAAACTGACTTCAGATCTTAAATCAGCACCTCGAGGAAGTAGAATATTAGTCAAAATATTTCATGCAACAAAAATGTTGTTCCCTTGTGTAAGCATAACTAATGTATTGGCTGGCAAAGCTTCAGCCTAACTTTCAGAAACCATCAAAGTCTAATCTAGTTTCTATAAGACTAATGAATATGAAAGTGTAATCACTAATAAAGGATCCTGTCCATGCCTATTTTATTATGAAAATAGCTAATGAAACAGCATTACCCAAATGGTTATAAAACTTTTTAAAAAAAATGTAAATTCATTTAATATTTATTACTGATCATTAGTAATTGTTACTGATTATTCATAGTATTTGTAGTAACTGAATCCTATGACTGCTAGATTATGAAATGTATTTATTAACAGTTTTGCAACCAGTTTTACACGATTCTCTAATTAGGTGATATGATGATTGTCTGCGGGCGTATTAGTTATCAATATTATTAGCTGTTATTATCATTATTATCCTAACAATGTTATACATTACAGTCAATAAATAATTTATTATTATTATATTATATTACTCTACTACATAATAACTTATATATTATTACTTGTATTGTTATTCTAAGGGGATTTGCCCCAGAATAAATAAAAACTTTATTATTATTATTATCCTATTCATTCTTAGACCTCTACTAATGTACGGTTGTGAAGTGTGGGGTGCAGTATCAATAACTAAGCGAAAAAACTGCAAACTTTCCAAAATAAAATCCTACGAATCGTAGTAAACGCGCCTTGTTTTGACAATCTCCACCGAGAGCTAAAACTAGAGACGATTGAAGAATTCATTAAAAAGCGTTACGCCAGATTTAAGATCGGATTACCAGCAGTCAAAGGAGCTGTAGCATTCAACCTATTTCATCCCCAAGACTAAAACCGAGACTCTTGAAAGATATTCTGATGTGAACTCTATTATCTTTCTCACCAATCGTTTTAACACATTGTAATATAATCCTGTTTCCTTATAGTTTTCTGTTGTTATATTTCTGTTTGTTATAACATTATAAATATTTTATATGAAAAAACACTATTATATATTTATGACTTCTCTTTTAAATAATATGATAATGTACAGTCAGGGGTGTCTCTTGCATGAGACGAAACCCACACTTTTAAATTTTGTTAAAGTTTTAAAAATCATTATTTAAAAAAAAAACATATAAGGCTAGGAATAGCCGACCTGGAAAATAAAGGATATAAAAAAAAATATCGCTATTAAATGAGTTATTTTAGAGTTATTATTTGTTATTTCATTGCAGATGCTATGAATAAAAACTGCCTTTGAGAAATCATTTTTTTTTCCATGCTAGACCATTCCCCAGATGTTAAAGTAACTACTACGATTTGTGTAATACGGGTATAAATCGGCTAGCATAGCCAACGTCTTGAGTACAGCGACTACTTAAGTTCGCCGTTATCCTCGGACTAGATAAGCCGACACTTGAGTATCTGGAGGCAACTTGGACGAGAATCGAGTTTTGGAGTTTGTGACCTCCACTAACAGCCCTTGTAGTTATTAGAGCGAGAATATAGTTAAAGTTCCCATGACCCAGACACGTGGTATTTAGGCAATTCAATTAGCAACTAAGACAGCCCCGTAATCATATCCCTACCTGTTTAATCCCATAATGCCTGTATATTCATTATTTTTTATTTCAAGAAATAAGAAAACAATATATGGCATAGAATTATAACGATAATATTAATAACTGATACCCACATAGACAATGATTATAGTTTTTAGTAACTAATTAGAGAAATAACTTGTGTAAAATAGTAAATGAGTAAATATCACATCTCGAAAAAAAAATTCAAATAACTGAACATTCAAATAATTCAATTACTGAAATAATCAAATAAATATTTAATGAATGAAGGTCAGCAGCAGCCTAGATGTGATAACTTAGTGGACTAAATTGTGAAAGGCTCTGACTCTCCAAGAGTTGCAGTGGCTCGGCAGAAGAAAAATAATTAATTCATTAACGTTTAAATGTTAGGTCAACCTGTACGAAAATTTACCTGTTGGACACTTATTAGGGAAAAATCGTACCTTCCATACATAACATTCCATCAAAAGTATTCTTTTTTTCATAAATTTTGCCTCTTGTGCCAGCATATACTTTTCCACTTTAAGATTAACATTACTCTGACTTTAAAATTGTATTTCACTTCATTTCATTATTTTAATAACCTATAATAAAGGGAATTTATCCTGATAGTATAAATGTTACGGTAACTATAAGATCAGTCAGTCTACTTCAAGGTCCTAAATTCAAGCCGAGTTCAAGTTCTCTCCAGTTTTAAGACAAATGGCTCAGTGGGTTGACTAATGAGAGGATTAAAATTCAGGAAAAATGACTAGAGAGAGTGTGAGAAGTGGGAACCTTCGCACTTAAAGCATTGATATAAAAAACACAGAGTATAAAAGAAGTAAGTACAAAAGACCTTCCACTCTACTCGTCCGCACTTATACATTTTGTAAGAATGTTAGACAGAGATAATAATTTATTTTATTTGATAAATGAATATAATATATTTATTTCAAAAATGGCGTAATACCTATCAATTGATCACATTAATGATGTCTAGAAATTATATGAAAAAACATTGAGATCTTAAGAGAAGAAAAGTTTTTGTTTTTATGTTTTTTCACAGTTACCAATAATTAAACTTTATTGATTCGGTTAGAAAACATTTGATTAAAAATATATTAATAAGATAATCTTCATCATCACACTCTTTTCCTCTTCTAAAGCTGAGCAGTGTGAGGATCCTACTTACAGAGCCTCGGCTAAGTATCTTTTTCCTGAACCAGTTCTCTTCTTCGGTTCCAGTCCAATCCTCTACTCCTGAAAGCATCTCTTGCTCTGTCTTCCCATGATATGCGAACCTCTCCTCTGGGCCTTTTTCCTTCTGTGCGAGTCTCGCAGCTCTTCCTGGCGATTCTACTGGCTCCATCCTAATGTCCGAACCACCTTAATTTTTGTTCCTTCAGTATGGTCTCCGTTTGTTTGATATCGAGATTAGACCGTATTGTTGTATTCCGCATCTTATCTCTCCGAGTTTTCCTTTCTACTTTTCGCAGGTAGCTCATTTCAATAGCTAATATTTTCACTTCTGTGCTTTGAGATTAAGATCCACGATTCCGAAGAGAGAGGTATGATAGGTAGGAAGGTCGATTTATAGGCGGCCGGTTTGGTGGTAGGATAAGGACAGAATTAAATTATGACGATATTTTTTTTTTATTGATCAATAAAATTAGCTCCAACGTGAATTTTAAAGAAGCTGCAAGTAATTATCATTTATACAGAAAACTTTTTAACTAATACATTCTGTAGACCTGCCTAATTTCATTTGTTTTGGTTCTTTTGTGGTCAACACCGTGATCTAACCGTGCTATTTATACCATAATTTGAGTGCTGGGGTATGTCGAACCTTGGTTCTTCCATTATTGAAATGGCCACTATTTTTTTTTTTTTAGGAGTTATAGTTTATATCACAAAATGATAAGAAAAAATAAGGCTGTCTTATTGTTTTGAAGCTAGAAAAATTGTTTAATTAAATAGTATGCACAATACATTAGTTGGATGATTTTAGAACCTAGTTAATGATCTCGTTTGTGTACTTTCAAAGTTGAATCAACTATGAATTTAGTTTTTATATGGCTCAAGTATAATAAGGCAGAGCGGATGAATATAAATTCATATCACTAAAAGTTTTTCATGACCCAGAACCCTGAGAACCCTGACACAGAACCCTGCATGAGGAGGAAACTTCCATAGAACTCAAAACTTTATATCCAGGGCTATTTTAGTTGACAAAGCCAATATCCCAAAGCCAATTAATTACTTATTACGAGTTATTAAATATTACAATAATTATTTTTTATTCATTACACCATGCTGCAATATACATAAATCTAACGTATTTTAGCATAATTAGTTAAGTTATGAATTACGACGATATTTAAAATTAATGCTAACATTCAATTTGTTTAATATACTACTTTTTACTATTTGTTTAATATTACTACACTCCTGGTGAATAAGTGGATAATTTCAATTTTGTCTAAAACGAGTTTCTTATAATAGGGATCGTTGTAACATTAATCTTGTAGTGACTAAGTCAGGCATTGTCTAAAAATGGAGTATATTTTAATTCCATTTCAAGCCAAAAGAAATCGAGAATGACACGATTCCACTTGCCTTTTTACATGTAACTCACCAAAAATTACTTTTAAATCATTCAAAATTGGACAAAATTAGACTTAACGTATTCACTAGGGTAGCAGATTTAATATTTGTTACTCCCACACCTAAAGCTGCAAAACTCGTCGGTGACGTGCGAGTTTCCTTTTATAAATGATCCAATTTATTTACATAAATTATCTGCGTTTTATTTTTATTATTTTTTAAAGGTATTTCTTTATTTTTTATATATGATTAATTGTTATTTTCAGTTTCGATTATTTTACAAAGAAGTAAATAAAACAGACTTTATTGCAAATAGCTCTTGAAGAAATGTTATACTTATGAAAAACATATTTAATAGAAAGAAAATACCATACTTCTACAGACTATTCTAAAAAAAATACTATACTATTCAGTTTCATAGTATTATTTTTAGGAATCAATTTTAAAATAGAAGAGGTATTTTAGCACAGACGTAACTGCATATTGTTGGTAAAATATTTTTCATTTACTTGATAATAAAGCATCTCGAATTTTGACCGATACCGCTGGGCTTTTCCACCAATCCTAGAAGTCTTGGGGATTAAAAAACAGTATTACTAGAACTCATGAAGGGTCCGGGGTTCAGTACTTGGTAGAGTCTACACTGTTCCTTAGATGACGGCCGTGCGGGGAGGTGATTTGTCCTAGCGCCATATTTTCCCCCTATTTTGGGTACCCACTTCATAGAGGCCGAGTAAGCCCCAAGAGGGCCCAAGTCCCAAAGGATCCAATTCCAGATGATAAGACATTAAACAATATCTGCTAAAGCAGGATTTGAACCGGAGACCTTCGGGAAGGCAACTTATCACTCTATTGCTCTGCAACATTAAACATATGCATATCAAACATGTTTATTAATTTCAATACATTAACAATTGAGAATGTCGAGCCCGGGCGTTAAATGAGGTACGACAAACTTTAGAAACTTGTATAACAATTTATATCAGAACGAACTGAAATGAGTATTTGGGAACAAATTAACGGTTTTCATTACGCTCCAGTTACACCTTCCGGCGATTACTTCTGGGAAAAGAAACGAAATCGCCTGAATGAATATACGACAATATCTGAGAGACCCGAAGGCGGACATGTTCGCACGAAATCCTTTCCACGTTGTAAAGGAAAAGATGTGGGAGTTAATTGCAGAGCAGCCAAGCAGAGTGCCTTAACGAAGGGGGACAACTTGATTGTATCCCCCCGTGTTTATTTTCTTCGAGCCTTCATTACTCGAGTGCCCTGGGTTATCTTCCTTGAGGAGGCTGGCTCGAAGGAACCAATAGCAATACTCTCCTCGTGCTCTAGTCCGGAATTTCCTTTGCTGGGCAGAGTTGGAGATAACGTAATGAAAAGTTGGTACTTATGTATTAGTCGGTACCCAGGGACTGTAATCCGCCATTATTTATAACCTAAACACTAATAATTCTGATACTGGAACCTTTTTATTCATATCAATGTAAATTGAAATATTAAAAATGAAATAATAAAATTCTTATTCTATCCCCATCTGGTCACGTTCCTCATCTTATATAAATGTTTTCCCTTCACTTACAACAAAAATATACCCTTTTCTATCCTTGACAAAATCCATTTGATGAACTTTTTCAAATAATTTCAACTTTGCGATTATTCTGAACTTCTGGGAGTATACCACAGCTTCTTATTTTAAATTCCCTAAATGCTATTATGTTCATTTTAAATATGCAATAGTAAAAGGAATAAGACAAAAACACAAAATTAAATTTAATAAACAATACAGAAATTTAAATAGACAATAAACAAAATTAACAAGACAAAAAAATACAGAGAACAATTTAATATTGCACGCACAAATAGCTCAAACGAGTGACAAGAAGAGGTTAACGACAGGTTTCTCTCTTTACTGTTTCTAAAACATCGATTACGCAAAGAGGCGAATGGTCTAAGATAAGGCTCAACCGCCAGGTATATTTATGCCCAATTATATGACTTTGTAGTGCCTGGCTGAACGCCAGGAGGGTCAGCGGTTCCCACGGGATTCATCCGGATTAAGTATTTTATCCGCCACACCCATAACGTTCAGCACAGCGGCTCATACCACTACCTACCATATTTTAATAATCAAGCAGTTAAATGAATTAATGCTCATTTGAACATAACCTAGTTATTTTATAGTTTATAAAATATTCTGTATAAATATATTAATATTGAAATGGAAAGATAAAAAGAGACCTTATATAAGTGTTAAGACCGCGGAAACAAACTTGCATTTGAGCCTTGGAGGTGGCGGGATGTTTCTTGGCTGCATTATTCATGTTTTGCTTTGCTGTTATTCTCTTTCTACCCTGAGGATGTCTGAATAGGTGAAATATTGGACAGATATTTTCAATTTCTGTTTTAGTTTGGAGATTTAAGGGCTTTTCGTTGGAATTTTTCTACGGTCTTAATATTCTATACAGTTTACAAGTTCCGCAGGTTGTCGATTTGAAGTCACAAGTTTTACCTTTTCATTCGTTTCTTTTTTACTATTTTCGAAAATAAAAATAATGCAATGACAGCCAACATTTTATTTTAGATTGTTTTAAACTAATTAAGAAAGTATGCATATTTAATTAAACCATACATAGCTGCATTTTAACAGTATAATTTGTTGCAAATGTATTTCTATTCTGTTATAAGGAACTTTATAAACTATGCCACTACTTAATGGCTTATAAATATCACAATTTTCAATATATTAATTTTCTTTTGGATTTCACCTCTTACAACAGCTTACTAAGTACTCCAGGCACTGAGCTATCCCGCTCCCGTATTATATAATAATAATAAGGCCAAGCGAACCCTAAGACTCAAAGTGCGCTGTTAGCCGATATCACCAATCTCTGCTTATAAACTTCCATCCACGGACTATACAAATCCAAATCCACCAAATCATTCTTTACACAAAACTCCCATCTACGCCTCGGTCTACCCACCAGGCGCTTCCCATTCGGCACAGCGCTTATAAACTTTTCATTACTAAGCCCAGAACCTTTAAAAGCCCATCCTGTAGTTATATAAACTAAAATAAATAATTGAATTGATGCAATATTAATATATAAACCGAGAGAGCATACTCGAGAAGAAAATGGACCTAAATGAGTTTAATGTAACTGAACAGCTGTATGTAACTATCCGCGAAGCACTCAGCGCTGTTAGTACTCACAAGACCCTAATGGCTACTCCTTGTACAGCTGGCAAAGTAGGGCACATCTCAGGCTCTTAACAGAGTACTGTATTCAACTTCCGCCATGGGATATATATTGCAACAATATAGGGTATTGTTGCGATACAGGATATCATAGCACAGGCATATTTCTTTAAAAATGTTATAGGAGCATCATTGAATAAAAACTTGATTTCATTCTTTCACATAAGACCTTTTAAGAAACACATAAATGTAAGTATTGTTAGCATACTGGTCTGATCGTATTTACGTAAGAGACTTACACATCGCCAGCTAAACCTATCTGAAAATTAATTAATAATATTGTCCGCATAAAAAATAATAATACTTTCGGATGACATCATAGAAGAAGGGATGAAATGACCGGAGTTTACGAAAACTTAATTTGCATTTTATATGAGTGGCGATGTACAAGCATGTATTTTGTGATTTTATGTTAAAGGAATAACGAGGTTTCTAAAAATCAAGAATATACATATATATATATATATATATATATATATATATATATATATATATATATATATATATATATATATAAGTTACAAGTGTAACCAGGACAGTATTATTGTTAATACCATAATTGTAAATATAAACAATGTAAAACATATAAAAGCAGGATTATGAGACAGAATAAAGCAGTATTGTTTCAGAAGCCTAACAGTGTGTGTTATTTCGTTCCTTTTAATCTTTTTTTTATTACTATCCGTGTCACGACGCTTAAGTGGTGCCGAAACCCGGGAACTTGTGAAAAGAAAACCAGGTTAAAGATTTTTTTTTTTTCTTTTCTTCTCTTGATCTCTGTTCAGCACCTTTATTGTGATCACGAGTGATGTAATAATGCCTGAAGGAAACAATATCCTGAGACCAGCCGTGCTCACGATGGACGCACAACCTCAGCCACAACCACAACCTCAACCACAACCCGCAACACAACCTCCGCTAGAAGCACAGGAATCAGTTTTAGATATAAATCCTAATTTCCCGTTGTTGCCGTCAACTACGCTGTCATTAGCGCGTGCAGACATAGCTGCAAGAGAAGCGAATGAGTTAGAGCGCATGAAGCTTAGGAAGAACAACGCGCGGGATCTGAGGAGAGAGATAAGCGAGCTCGAGAGGTTTGATGGTGAAGTCGGGGAGCTTAATCATTTCCTGAAAGGAGGAGACCGCATCATGTATTACATCCACATTCAGACCGAGGCAAAGGACATAGAGGAATTGGATGCCACTAGACTAAGGGCAGCTCTGGTATGTCGAGTCAGGAGGAGCATACTCAACCTAATCCAGGCCGATGAGGAAACGCCATGGCATGTAGTTAAGGAAAGGTTAAAGAAAGCATTCGGTGGAGGACGATGGGCTCCCGAGGAAGATATGCTCCAGATGTTCAGGGAGTATCGGAAACCTGGACAAACACAGGGGCAATATGCAGCAGTTCTGTTAGCGCGATACAATAAAATAACAGAGAAACTACGTGAAGTGATGGAAACGGAGCAGGTAGAGGCCAGAATGGATTTTCTGTCCAGAATCCTGGAGGTCCAGCTTGCTAGAGATACTGGCAGAAAAGAAGGGTTACCGCGAGACAAATCGTTTCTGGAATGCGCCCAGGAGATGGTTGACTCAAGTGCAAGAGAAGAGGAAGCCAGACACAGCGAAGAGGTAGAAGCAGGATGGAGTAGGGTTACGTATCGTAGACCCGAGATACATCGAAATCGGCCAAGATTAGAAGCTGGGAGAAGGAGAGAACCCGAGAAGTATAGGAAGGAGAGGTCGTTCGCAAGAGACAGGCGACCGGGGACAGATAGAAGGAGTGGAAGAAGGGAAGATAGAAGGTGCCACGAGTGCGGCAAGACGGGTCATTTGGTGGCCCAATGCCCTCGCACAAGGTGCTTTGAGTGCAACAGCGAGGGGCACATGGCACGACAATGCCCCTATATAAAGCGAAGAGAAGTAGACCGGGGTGAACCGATGGAGGTGAACATGCAGAGGTTGCGGAGGGACACCGGCAGGAGCCGTAGAGTTGGATCAGCGGATGAGACAACAGAGTCATCGGGTGTATCGGAAACGGAGGAGGAAGAACCAGGTAGCAGTGGACGAGAGCAGCGGAAGGAACAGCGACTAGTAGGGGCGAGGAGCAGGAAGCACGCAGCAATCTGAGGAGGGTGTCTGCGGAGAGGCGACCGCGCTGAGACCTGCAATAATATTAGAGGTGAATCTTGCTGGTTGCCAATTATTAAGATAAGAGGGGGAGTGCAGTGTTTGGTGGATACGGATACGGGAGGTTGGTGAATACGGGGAGTTCCAACACAATTGTGACAAAAGGGGCGTTGGAAAAGTTGTACGGTAACGAGAGGGTACTCCAGGTACGCGAGTGTAGATGCCAATTAATTACTCTGGGCGGGCCATGTAAAGTGGAGGGAGAAATAAACATTGAGATTAATCGGTGGGCAGGGAAACAGGGAGATTTGAACGTCCATGTAGTGGGAGAAATGACTCGGCAATACCAGATGATTATAGGGTGCGACCTGTTGGATCAGGTAGGATCGAGAGTGAGGATTCATCATGGGAAATGGGACATTAGGATCGGGACGCGCTCGTACAGCGGTAGAGGGATTGAACGAGGTAGGGAAACGCAAATCGGGGCTGTAACCAAAATCGATGACTGGAGGGGGGACATACGGAGAGAGTTCCGGGACATTTTTTTTCACGAGGGAGATGTTTTGGGGGTCACGGGCCGGACGGTGCACGAGGTTCCCCTGAAACAGGACAGGATCACATATGTTAAGGAAAGGAGATATCCTCAGGCACTTCGGTCCCATATACGTGAAGAACTCAATTCTCTCAAGGAACAGGGGATCATCGTCGACAGTACGTCGCCGTATAATAGTCCTCTATGGGCGGTTAAGAAGAAGAGTTTACCGGGGGATGGGAAAGACCGGTACAGAGTGGTGGTAGACTATCGGAAGCTTAACGATAACACTGTTGACGAGAGATATCCGATACCGCGGTTCGAGGATATTCTCGATAGGCTGAGCGGGGCGACCATTTTCAGTACACTCGACCTCAAAGCGGGATACCATCAGATTAAGATGCACCCGCGCGATCAACATAAAACCGCCTTTAGCTTCGAGAGGGGACATTACGAATTCACGCGCATGCCGTTCGGCCTAAAGAATGCCCCAATCACCTTCCAGCGCTTGATGGACGAGTTCCTCAGAGGCCTAGGAGAGTCCTTCTGTCAGGTCTACATGGACGACCTCCTTATCTTCAGTAAGACAGAGACAGAACACGTGGAACATTTGCGCAGGGTTTTCGCGAAGATCAGAGAGTTTGGCCTCAAGCTGTCCCAAGAGAAGTCGATAATGGGGCAAGAACAAATCACTTTCTTAGGCCATACTATTTCCAGGGATGGGATCAAGCCGGACGCAACCAAAGTAGAGGCGATTCGCAAGATGGTGGTGCCACATGATGTTAAGGGTATTCGTCGCCTGTTGGGAACCCTCAACTATTACAGACGATTCATACCGGACATGGCAGCATATCTCGTCCCTCTGAACAAGCTGCTCAGAAAAGGATCGAGGATAGCAGTCACGCCGATCATGGAGAACAACATTCGGAAGTGCATGGAGAGGCTGCAAGAAAAACCTGTGCTAGCGTTTCCGGATTTTCAGAGACCCTTCGCGTTAACGACGGATGCGAGTGAATATGCATTGGGGGCAGTGTTGTCGCAAGGAGAGGCTGAGGGCGAACGACCGATAGCTTATGCAAGTAGACGACTGACAGACGCAGAGACGAGATATAGCGCTTTAGAGAGAGAGTTACTTGCTATTGTATGGGCAGTGGAGCATTTCCGGCCGTACATCTTCGGAAGGAAGTTCCGAGTACACACCGATCATAGGCCACTCCAATGGATCGGAAGACTGAAAGAGACATCGGCGAGAGTAGCCAGGTGGAAGGAGTTCCTGGCTCAATACAACATGGACGTGGTCTACAAACCAGGAAAGGAGAACATTGTGGCGGACTGGCTGTCTCGGGCTATTACAACGAACGCGGTGGAAGAAGCTGGGGAATCATCACGAGACGTACGACAGTTCCTGAGTGAATGGACACCAGAGAGAGAAGGAGGTGAGGCAACGGGAGGTCAAGAGCTACCGTCCGAGGATAGTTCCACAGACGACAGACCGGATAGTATGGAGGAAATAGATGACATCATTAATGACAAGCGGCGTCAAGTAATTTGGAAAACCCGGACATCCGGTCTACTGAAGATCGATTTTGCGAAATGTGGGACGAACAGCGTCATTACAGTATGGTCCCAGCCTGGGATTGGGGATGACCAAATCTGCAGAGTCCTAAAAGATGTATCGAAGCAGGGGAAGGTGCACCACATCTACGTGGGAAACGCTTCTATCTGGGACAAAATTCAGAGGGTATGGAGATCAGAACGCATTGGGCTAGACCGCAGCTTCATTCGCTGTAAACGTATGGTGGAGACCATCAGAGACGAGGAGCGGCAGAAAGAAGTGACCATAGCTCATCACCAAGGGAAAACTAATCACCGGGGGATTTCAGAGACTCTGATGGCATTGCGGCGGAGGTATTTTTGGACCAACATGAAGAAGACGGTGAGTGACATCATTGGAACTTGTCAAGTATGTCTCCGCACGAAATATGATCGCCATCCGCCGAAGGTCACACAAGACGAGACAGCCACAGCGGAGGCGCCGCTCATGGATATCCAAATCGACACATTCATCTGGAGAGGATATAAGTGGGTGACGATGGTGGATCTGTTTAGTAAGGTAGCCATGGCCTATCCAGTACAGGAACGATCGGCGGATGCGGTGTTAGCGGCATTAGGCCGCTGGTTTCAGTTTTACGGGGTTCCAGAACAGATCGCATCAGATAGTGGTCGCGAGTTCGACAACGCAGCAATTCGGGAGGAGATGCGCGTTTTAGACGTTAAATGGCACCTCAACACGCCGGGACATCCTAAAAGCAGGGGATGTATTGAGCGGCTTCACGGCACCCTCAGTGAGCATCTGCGGGTATATCAAGAGGAGAAAGGGTTGGAACCAGACGTTGCCATGAGCAAAGCCATTGTTGCGTACAACCATTCTATCCATGCGGTCACGGGGTTCTCGCCGTTTGAGATACTTTTCGGCTTGAGGGAACGTCGGAGAGATTTTAGGGGAGCCACGGAAGACGAGCTACAGATGGTAAATAACCGCCTGGAAATGAGAAACTTATGGAACAAGACTTATCGTAAGATTCGAGCCGAGAAAGCAAAGAGAGTGGCGCGAGAGAATTTGGCCGTGCGGGACGTGACAGGGAGAGTGGCGATTGGGACGATTGTGTACCGGAAACTAGGGTCCAATAGAGGAAAAGAACCGTCGCGTTACGAGGGACCATTCAGGGTGACAGTGATCCGGGAACACAATGTGGTTACCATCGAGAGCCTGAATGCTCCACATCGGAGACGGACAGTCCATATCGAACAATTGAAGATCCCAGCACGGGAACCTTCGGTTGGGTAGTTACTGGAGTATGCTCCCGTTCATACAGATACGGAGACATGTATGAGCTGTATCTCAGTTTGTAATTCTGTTAATAGTAGAATTAAGATTTTTTTTTTTCTGACCATTTTGTATTGCACTGATTGCGTGCTACATGTGTAAAAGATTTTCTTTCCTTATTGTATTCTCTTTTATTATAGGTAGACCGGTGAGGTGTACAGTTCTCGTATGTCATTTTCTGTTGTTGTGTTAACTTATAAGATTCTATTTTCTTTTGTCAATTTTTTTTTTTGTTTGTTTTGTTTTGTTTGTTGTTTGTAAGAGTTTCCGAGGACTGTTCGGAAACTGGCAGGGCGGAGTTACAAGTGTAACCAGGACAGTATTATTGTTAATACCATAATTGTAAATATAAACAATGTAAAACATATAAAAGCAGGATTATGAGACAGAATAAAGCAGTATTGTTTCAGAAGCCTAACAGTGTGTGTTATTTCGTTCCTTTTAATCTTTTTTTTATTACTATCCGTGTCACGACGCTTAAGTTATATATATATATATATATATATATATATATATATATAAGTTAAGACAAGACGATGATCGCAAAGTCGCTAATCAAGCTGGCATTGTAAACAGCTGTTGGAATCTATAAATAGAGGTTCAAGATGGCAATAAAGTCAGTGTTTAACCAGCCGTCAAGTGTGTTGTTTATCTTCCTACTTATTCTTTTGTTATGTTTTGTGA
The DNA here is from genome assembly GCA_037127475.1 of Arma custos. Taxonomy (NCBI): domain Eukaryota; kingdom Metazoa; phylum Arthropoda; class Insecta; order Hemiptera; family Pentatomidae; genus Arma; species Arma custos. The sequence continues at coordinate 38,038,713 of CM073760.1, forward strand.
GGTGAAGTACTTAAGTGGTGCCGAAACCCGGGAAAACGTTTTAGCAGTTCAGTGAGAATATATATATATTTTTTTTTTCAAGGACCCTAAGGACTACAGCGAGTTCATTATTGATCTATTTTACTTTCATTTTTATATTTATTTTTGCTCTCTCAATTTGATAAATAACTAGTCTTGCCAATATGAATGAACAAAGAGAAATCCTGAGGCCGGCAACGTTAACGTTAGAGCCTTCACAGCCAGAACAGGCGAATCCCCAGTTTCCGCCATTACCATCAACTACTCTAGCAATGGCGCGGGCAGACTTAGCTGCCCAGAAAGCAAACAGAATTGCACAGGAAACGAACGAATTGGAGAAAATGAAGTTAAGGAAGGCCAATGCACAAGATTTAAGAAGGGAGATATCAGACTTGGAGAAATTTAACGGTGATGTGGGTGAACTAAACCATTTCCTCAAGGGCGGGGATGGTATTATGAGCAGCATTCAATCCCAGGTCGCAGCAGACTTTTTAGAGGAAGCGGATGCCAAAACGCTACGGGTAGCCTTAGCACGGCGGGTCAGGAGGAGCGTATTAAATCTAATCCAAGCAGATGAGGATACCTCGTGGCAGGTGATCAAGGAAAGACTAAAAAAAGCGTATGGAGGGTGGCGATGGGCCCCAGAAGAGGATATGCTGCAGTTGTTTCGAGAGATGAAACGTTCGGATCAGACAAACGGTCAGTACGCTGCAGGCCTGCTCGTTAAGCTGAATAAGATCAACGAAAAATTACGAGAAGTAATGGATACCAGTGCGGTCGAAGCGTGGATGCTGTTTATGACCACAGTCCTGAAGGTACAATTAGCCAGGGATACTGGAAAGAAAGATGGATTACCCAGGGATAGGTCATTCATGGAATGCGCACAGGACATGGTAGATGCGAGTGCCCGCGACGAGGAAGAGAGAGAAGAGATCGAACCAGGGTGGAAAAGAGTGTCGTACCGGAGGAACGAGGCAGGAAGGAATAGAGTGAGACAGGACATGGGAAGAAGAAGAGATGGAGAGTTCGGGAGAAGAGAAAAATTACCTAGAGAAAGAAGGCAAATTGTGGAGAAGAAGAATGGGAGAAGAGAGGAAAGGAGGTGCCACGAATGTGGCAAGATAGGGCACTTGGTGGCTCAGTGCCCACGTGCGCGGTGTTTCGAATGCCACAGTGAGGGACATATGGCCAGACAATGCCCATATATAAGGCGCCGGGAGCACGATCGAGGCGAACCTATGGAGATCAATGCTCAAAGAATATGGCGGAGAAACAGGATATCGTCGGAATCGACTAGATCTTCGGAGGCTTCAGGGTCTGAGACGGAAGGAAGCGAACCTAGCCGCAGAGGAACCCCCGGAGGAAGAAGCAAGCAACGGAGCACAAGGAGGCGTAGTGAGCAGATAAGAAAAGAATGAGGATTGTGTAAACGGAGGGGCAACCTATTTTTTGTGAATAATGTGGTAAAGAAGTGTGACAGGTTGCCTATTATCGAATTTTGCAAGGGGTGGAGGTGTCTTGTGGACACAGGGAGCTCGTGTACTCTAGTAGGTAGAGATAGTCTACACCCTATATTTAAAGGAAAGTGTGACCCAGAAATTAGAAAGTGTTTATGTCAGCTAGTCACTTTGAGTGGTCCCTGTAAGGTGGAGGGGCAAGTGGAACTGCCGTTAAGTAAATGGGGCAAAAGGGGCGACGTAGCAACTCTGCATGTGGTAGAGACCATGCCGCGCGAGTATGGTGGGATTTTGGGGTGTGGCGTGCTCGGGAAAGTAGGGGCGAAACTCAGTAATGTAGAAGGTCAATGGGTGATTAGAATTGGGAGGAAGACATATAGAACGATGGAGAACGCGAAAAGGGATGTGAGGTGCGTCGGTGCAATTACCCAAGGCAAGGATTGGAGGATGGGCATAAGGGAAGAATACGCGGATATTTTTTTTTCGCGAGGGGGATCCACTGAGCGTGACGGGAGAAACGGTTCATGAAATTCATTTGAAATCTGAGAAGAGTACTTACGTGAAGGAGCGGCGGTACCCACAGGCGTTGCGGGAACACATTAGGAAGGAGATCGCGGAGCTAAAACGGCAAGGTATTATCGTCGACATCACCCTTTAACAGTCCTCTATGGGCAGTCAAGAAGAAACCTGTTAACGGGGATCCAAGGGAGCGCTACAGGGTGGTGGTGGAATTCCGGCAACTCAACGAAAATACGTTGGATGAGAAATACCCTATTCCCAGATTAGAGGACATTTTGGACCGACTGGGCGGAGCAACCGTGTTCAGCACACTAGATTTGAAATCTGGATACCACCCAATTCGCATGCATCCCAGAGACCAATGTAAAACAGCGTTTACGTTTGAAAGGGGCCATTACGAGTTTACCCGTATGCCATTCGGTTTAAAAAATGCGCCGATAACGTTCCAAAGGCTGATGGACGAGTTCTTGAGGGGCTTAGACGAAAACATGTGCCAGGTCTATATGGATGATCTCCTCGTTTTTAGTAAGACGGAGTTGGACCATATAGAGGATTTGAAACGAGTCTTTGACAGAATACGTCAATTTGGTTTAAAATTATCAGCGGAAAAATCAATATTGGGGCAAAAGCAAATCAACTTTCTCGGGCATTCGATATCGGCAGAAGGGGTGCGGCCTGACGGTAAGAAGGTGGAAGCCATAGGGAAAATGGCGATGCCAACCGATATCAAGGGAATCAGGAGATTGCTAGGAACCCTAAATTATTATCGTCGATTCGTCCCAGAGATGGCCGAGCATCTGAGTCCTCTGAATGCACTGTTAAGGAAGGGACGCACAATTCGGATTACTCCAGAGATCGAGGGGAACATCAGGAAATGCATGTGTTGGCTACAAACGGAACCGGTCCTCGCATTCCCTAATTTTTCAAAACCATTTGCGATCACGACCGACGCTAGTGAATATGCACTGGGAGCGGTTTTGTCACAGGATTATGATAAGGGGGAACGGCCTGTGGCATACGCAAGCAGAAGGCTTACAGATGCGGAGACCCGATATAGCGCGCTCGAGAGAGAGTTATTAGGGATTGTATGGGCAGTCCAACACTTCCGGCCCTATATATTTGGAAAGCGGTTCAAAGTTCATACCGATCACAGGCCACTTCTGTGGGTGGGTAATTTGAAAGAATCGTCGGCTAGGGTGACGCGTTGGAAGGAGATCTTGAGCCAATACAACATCGAAATTGCATACAAGCCGGGAAAGGATAATGTGGTGGCAGATTGGTTATCTCGTGCCCTGCAGGTCAACGCTATCGAATCAGGTGAAGGGGGGCCTTCCGGGGAGCTCCAGAGGTTCGTACGGGAATGGACGCCAGATGTGGAAGGAGAAGGAGAAACAGACCACCGGGACAACGGGGAATCTCCCGACCAGGAGGAATCACAAGACGAGAGATCGACTGAGATGGAGGAGGTGGATGAGGTAATAAACGATAAGACTTGGCAGATAATATGGAAAACAAGGACCATGGGGTTACTGAAAACGGAATTTTCCAGATACGAGAGGCATAATATTGTTACTATTTGGTCCCAACCTGGAGTCCAGGAAGAGCAAATCTGCCGAGCGTTAAAGGACGCCTCTAAAGCAGGTGCGACCCACTATCTGTATGTTGGCAATGCGACGGTGTGGGACAAGATACGTAACTTGTGGAGATTCGAAAAAATAGGGATAGACAGGACGTTTATCCGATGCCGATCTATGGTAGAGACCATTCGCGATCAGGAACAGCAAAAGGATGTAACGATGGCGTACCATCAAGGGAAGACGAACCACCGGGGAATCAATGAGACGTTGGCGGCACTAAAAAGAAAGTATTATTGGGTATGGATGCGGAAGACGGTAGAGGAGATAATAAGGAAGTGCCACATTTGTCATACGGCTAAGTATGACCGCCATCCTCCCGTAGGATTACAAACCGAGACGATGACACCTACGATACCATTGACAGATCTTCAAGTAGACACCTTTACGTGGAGGGGGTTTAAATGGGTAACAATAGTGGATACATTTAGGAAAACGGCCAAAGCCCACCCGGTGAAGGAGAAATCGGCAGCGGCGGTGAATAGCGCCCTTCAAACATGGTTCCAATTCTATGGGGTGCCAAATACGATCTCCTCGGATGGGGGCAGGGAATCCGATAACGCGTACTTGCGACAGGAGATGAAACGGCTAGGAATTACATGGCACTGAAATACGCCCGGACATCCTAAAAGTAGGGGGGGAATCGAGAGGCTCCATAATACCTTGGAAGAACATCTCCGAGTATTCCACGCAGATAAAGGGTTGGAAGCAGATGAGGCGATGCCCCGAGCCATAGCAGCGTACAACCACTCCATACACATGGCTACCGGATTTTCCCCGTTCGAGGCCCTTTTTGGTTTACGAGCGCGAAGAAGAGACGAGGGTGATACGGTTGTAGACGAAAACATGGCAGAACAACTAGCCATAAATAGAGTAGATCTCGAGAAAATGTGGGGGAAAGCACGTGGCCGGATGGTAGCGGAAAAGAGTAGGAGAGTGGCGCGGGAAAACAAGGGCGTGAAGGACATTATGGGAGATATTAAAATCGGTACAATTGTGTACAAAAAAATTATATCGAATCGTGCAAAGGAGGTTCTGAGGTACGAGGGTCCATTCAGAGTGATTGCTATCAGAGAGCATAACCTAGTCACTATTCAGAATGTGGCTGAGCCAAGAAAACATAGGACTGTTCATATCGAACAGCTCAAGATTCCAGCTGGAGAAGCCAGCCCATAACCGTGTACTTTATTTCGTACTTTTGGAGGTGTAGTGGAACAGGGGATTTTCATTTCTTTTATATATAGTTTTTTTAAAGTAACTTATTTGTATATAAATATTTTTTGTTAATTACGAATGATAGTAATGTAGATTAAGCTAGTAGTAAGGTATTTTAATTTTATTTTTATGTAAGTAGAATATGATTCATGTAATTGATAATTTCTTTTGTTTGTGTGCTCTTTCTCTGCAATTTTTGTTTTGAGTTTACGAGGATGTTCGTAAACTGGCAGGGGGGAGTTAAGACAAGACGATGATCGCAAAGTCGCTAATCAAGCTGGCATTGTAAACAGCTGTTGGAATCTATAAATAGAGGTTCAAGATGGCAATAAAGTCAGTGTTTAACCAGCCGTCAAGTGTGTTGTTTATCTTCCTACTTATTCTTTTGTTTATGTTTTGTGAGGTGAAGTACTTAAGTTATATATATATATATATATATATATATATATATATATATATATATATATATATATATATATATATATATATATATATGTATGTTAGGGTGGCCCAAAAATTTGTAATTTACCCTACACCTCAGGGCTCCCGCTAAGTTTTTAAATTTAGTTGATAGTAGTAAAGTGCCAAAATTTCAATGTCCTAGTTGGAGTAAAAGGCTATGCTCAACGTCTCCAAAGTTTTAAAATTGTTGTTATTTTCTTATTTTTCAATTTTTTTTTTTCCAGATACTGTTTGGAAAAGAAATGCCAAACAAATTTTATTAAAAAGTTGACAAAATTAAAACTATCAATAGTTGCTTGTGAGGACTGTTTTTATTCAAGTGATTGTTTTGAACTTTTTTAGTGAAAATATGACTTTGTCATCACCTGCAACACATCAATCGGACACTATATTCTTAATAGGTGTCAAAGATTTAGAACCAATATCTAGATTTAATCAGTTACTGTAAGGCAAGCTTTTCTTAGATTCCATTTTTTCCTACAAGAAAAAAAATCTGTTCGAAATGGAAGTCACAGCACTGTAGAAGAACTAATTTTAGTGTGGCAAAAGACTGCTATCCCGATTAGACTTCTCAAACATTGTATTGATAAGATTGAAAAATTCCACTCTGAATGGCTTCTGTTGAAAAAAAATAAAGGAAGATTCTCTGATAGCCAAAAGAAACGTGAAACACTATTTCAAGAGCAGCTAGATATGATATTTGATATTGCTCACAATGATGCACTTACTATGTGCAAAGTATACGAAGACAGAGAGTTTTTAGAAGATCAGAGGACGCAAAGAAATATGATTATTTCATCAGAAGACAAAAATAATAACAAGAAACAAGAAAAAATTCTTCGAAGAAAAATTAAAGAACAAAAGAGGCTTGAAAAAGGTATAGAGATAGACCCAGGTTCGTCTTCCATTATGCCTCCAACCGAGAATATTTCAGATTCAGAAGATGAATCACCAGAAAATTCTGATTCAGCCAATAATACATCAGAAAAGGTGTATAAGCCATCATCATTATCATCTCTAAAAAGAAGGGAATCCCAAACAGACTCACTGACTGAACCAATTGCAAAGAAATCTCTATTTTCCACACATGTAACTAGCGCTTTAGATCGCAATAAGGTTTCTGATAGGGAAGCCTTAAGATTAATGGTCCCTATTGCAGCAGCATTGGGACATGGCCCTAGTTCATTGCCATTATCTCGAAGCACTATCCAACGTAAAAGTAAAGAAGGACGAAAAGCTGTGTTTAAGGAAATAAAGCAATCTGTTAATTTCAAAGATCCAGTTATAGTTCATTGGGATGGGAAGATTCTTCCTGATATTTTGGGCAATGAAAAAGTAGATCGTTTGCCAGTGTTAGTATCTGCAGATGGTAAAGTGAAACTACTGAAACTGCTTGGAGTGCCAAAACTTGTAAGTGGTACTGGTGCAAACACAGTGAATGCAGTTTATAATGTTCAAACTGAATGGGATTTGGAGAACAAGATAGTTGGCATATGTTTTGACACTACATTTGTTAATACAGGATTGAAAAATGGAGCTTGTGTTATGCTGGAACATAAAGTTGGCAAAGAATTATTATGGCTAGCATGTAGGCTCCACATTTTGGAGATTGTTCTCAGTAAGGTATTTACTCTCTGTTTCGGACCATCCAGTTCTCCTGACATTCCTTTATTCAAAAGATTCAAGGCAGCATGGCCTTTTATACACCAAGAAAACTATAAACAATTGAAAGAAGCTCCTGGCAGTGAAAATTTAAAGCTCTCTGCAGTTAATGCTTTATTATTTGCCTTATTAAGGAAAAATCAGCCTAGAAATGATTACATGGAGTTAATAGAGCTGTCTCTACTAGCTCTGGGCCATACGCCAGATAAAATTCATTGGAGAGCTCCAGGTGCAGTACACCACTCTCGTTGGATGGCGAAACTGTTATACGCCATCAAAATTTACTTGTTTCGTAAGGATGACGGTTTCAAAACCACACTAAGGGAAAAATCACAGTTAGAACACTTTGTGTACTTTGGAGCTCACAATATGTAAAATATTGGATTGAAGCCCCTATGGCTACAAATGCTGCCTGGGCAGATCTTTTTCTATGGAAAGACAGGACCGATTATGAAGCACTCCATTTGATCCTCAAATCAGTGAAGTGGCCATAAAACCTCATCTTTGGTACCTCTCGGCTGAGTTAGTTGGCTTAAAATTATTCTCCGAAAATGTATCCAATGAGGAAAAGGTGAAAATTATTAAAAAGATGGAGTGTGAGCCTACTGACCGAAAGGTAAGAGGAGATTCGTCACTTTTAACTGACCAAGCCATTTTGGCTGATTTTGCCAATAAAAGATCGTTGCAGCTGTTTAACAAGTTGAAAATTAATACCGTTTTTTTGACCACACATCCAAATGAATGGAATAGCAATGAACATTACATTAGTGGTAAACAAATCACAAGAAACCTGAATGTTGTTAATGATATAGCTGAGCGCGGTGTTAAACTGTTTGAAGAGTTCAATTAGCTTCTGACAAATGACGAAGAAGAGAAACAGCTGCTCCTACAAGTCGTTGAAACAACAGAAAGTGGGTTCCGACCAAAACGACAAAAAAAGCAGTTGTTGAAAGTTTGAAGCCATCAGCTTCAAAGGATTGAACCATGTTTATTTACCCCAATCACCACTTTCTCAAGATTTTTGTATTATTCTTCAACATTATACTATGAATAAACTAATTTACTACTCCCCAGGTAGTTGTACTTAATTTAAAACAACTCAAAGTTACAGATTTTTTCACATTCGTTCCTAACATTACATGCTTTTGAGCACTGTCTTCCAATTGGAATATTACCTTCAAATTTGGCCTGAATACTTGTTTTATCACACATAAAAAAATTAGCAGGTGCCCAGATATGTAAACTAGTTTTGAAATTTTGAGTATATAATATGGGCCACCCTAATGTATGTACGTATATCTATTTTTAAAGAAAATAAATTAAAAAACTCTTTTTTAAGAAAATTAATTAATCTAAAATTTGAGAATTGGGGAGTGAAGTAGATTGCGGAGTTTCTATGACGAAGATGTTGCTGAGTTTCAATATTTCTTTAAAATACTTAGGAATAATCGCACTTGTGTGATAATTTCAGCCATTATATAATTTGCTAATGAAATAAATATTCGTTTCCCTACCACAATCTCTAAACCGATAGTTAATTTAAAGGTTAAATTTGCTAAATGATAGTGTGAAAATACTCAGTTAAGAGCGTGTAGGAGCGGGAACAAATTTATAACCAGGACAGCTAAAAGCTAGGCTCTGCCAAATTTAGTCTTGCATCTGCTTGGGTTAAATAAAACCAAATAGTTCAACCTGAGAGTTACACTTCAATAACTACACAACGTTAGTCAATTGTTTGTTTCAAGAGATACTTGAAAAAATATTATGAATAATTACTCTCCAGTAAAGAAAACGTAAAAAGGCTATAATAGGGCACTTAACCACTAACATTTCTTCACCCGAACATTTAAGAATTTACATTACCTATCATAAGTAAAAATACCCGGTTCAAAACGTTGAGAAAAAAATTGTTTAATATTAAAATATTCTATAGAGTAAACGGATTGTTAGCACCGAATAATATCTAGACCATTACGTTTAAATAGCCACTGTACCAAAACTTATAGAGCAATGAATACAAAACTTATCAAATTAAACACAAATAATTTTTATAAGACCTATGTAATAATATAAATATTTTAATAAAGATTCATTAAAATTGGCAAAACGGAAATAATCCTTACCAGGAACTCTAAACAAATTTTGGTAAAAATGTATTTAAATATTATCTAATTCTTTTTAAATTATTAATTATTATTATATTCAAGGCTTTAAAGTAATTTCATTATCCTATAAAATTTTAATAGCAGGGAAGTGGGATTTCGCTTGAAGCATTAAAAATATTTCATCCACAAATAATATTTTAAAATAAACGAATTATTTTAAAATTTATATATGTATATTTATATATGTATATATATATATATATATATATATATATATATAATTTTTATATCTATAGAAACGCCATATTGAATTTCAGTTACGGTTGACGGATGCTAAATCAGGTTTTTTTCTATAGCATAAGTATTTATGACTTTTAATATATCATCCTCTATCCTATAAAAAGCAAGCGCTAATATAATTAATACATGTTGCATATATTTCTATTAATGATCAACTTTTGTGTTACCGGATTATAGCTTAATATCCGTCAAATGGTGTCCGCATAAGATTTTTTTTTTAATAAAATAATAAATCAAGTAGACATCGCGTTGCTTTCTAAGAAAGAAATTAAAAAATACGTCAAAGAAATATATGGCTAATTTCACGGAGGGGAGTCCATAAATTTCCTCAGGGAATGAACAAGAAAATTAAGGAAATTGGACCTTATTAACTTCAATGCAATTTTAATGGACCATCTTTTTTACTAAGTCCTGCAGAATGCCAAAATAGGACAAAGCCACGATAAAATAAAAAAAATTGCATTTATTGAAGTGTTTTCTGAAAATAGAATTGAAAATATGTTCATGTGACACTTTTTTAGATAATCGTTTGTGAAATCAGTTCTTTATGGAGTCTACAGTCCATGAATCTATTTAAAATGTTCACGATTTTCATTCTAGAATTTGTACTATCCATTCACAAACTCCTTAGATTTAAATATTACATAGAAAATTATCTAAAAATAATAATATTTTTTAAGTCCTGAAGAATGCCTGCAAGTTAGAACAGAACCATACGTCAAGTTTGTTTCAGAAAATAGGATTGAAAATATGTTCAGTGCTGTTCTCATAATATTTTTTTTCAGTCTACGACAAATTAAGTAGACACCCCATTGCTTTCTAAGAGAGAAATTAAAAAATACTTCAAAGAAATATATGGCTAATTTCACGAAGAAGAGTCCATAAATTTCCTCTACAGAGAATTAAAAAGAAAATAAAGGTGAGGAAATTGGACCTTATTATCTTCAATGCATTTTTAATGAATACTATTTTTAACTAAGCGCTGAAGAATGCTAAGTTAGGACAAAATGATGATAAAATTAAAAAAATAATTCATTTATTAAAGCGTTTTTCGGAAAATAGAATTGAAAATATGATCATGTGACTCTTTTTTAGATAATCGATTGTGAAATAAGTTACTTATGAATTCTACAGTCCATGAATGAGACACATGTACTAGTACCGTCCATTCACAAACTCCTTAGATTTATCTGTTGCCTAGAAAATCTTCAAATAATAATTTTTTTTTTTCTAGGTCCTGAAGAATGCCTCTAACTCCAACTGAAGAACAAAACCATGACTAATATAAGTCCTAGTTTATTTCAAAAAATAGGATAGAAAATATGTTCATATGACACATTTTTAGGTAATCGATTGCAAAAGCAGTTCCTTAGGATCTCTACACACCATGAAAGAGACCCATCTATCTATCATATAAGACAGAATTTGTACCATCCATTCACAAACTCCTTAGATTTATCGTTTGCGTAAAAAAATTTCTAACCGATTAAAATTATAGAATATATAACTTAAATTATTATTCGAGAGGGGAATGATAGTTGAGCTTCTATTTATCTTCTAGCCGACACAGCCAAACCACTATAAAAACGTGGTTTAGTTCCGTTCGGCTATTTCCGGTGAAGTTCGGTTGGGGCTCGGAGGAGGCCATAAGGATGCCGGGAATCAATAGCGTCCCTGACCTAGACTCGAGGTCTCTTTAACTCTCCCAGGATTTTGGACAATTGCCATCCAGGAGCTGGAGGTGTATATGGGATAAGTATTCACAGAATAAAATAATCAAGAATACTCTTTTACATATACTCATGGATAGATAGATATTATTATTGGATACAATAAATATTGATAATATTTAATTATAATACATGAAGACTGCAGGAGGAGGTAACTCACTTTCTCCAAATCCTTCAGTTAATTCAGTTTTCCATGCAGATTGCTGATCCTGACGATCTGATAACTAAGATAATGTTTGAGATGCTGGAAACTCAATTGGGTTCCGAATTCATTCTTTCGAATGAGTTACTTATTCCCCAGTACCTTCAATTTTTTTTAGCCGTTTAAATTCATTTTCATCCTGTTTTAACAACACCATATTGGAGGCAACCAAATAATCTATCAGAAACTGTTGTTTTTTAAATCGAGTAACCAACTTTTTCTTCTGCAGTCTTCATATATTAAAAACAACTATACCTAAAATACGAAGGTCATGAAGGTCTTAATTTTCAGTTCATGACAGAATCCGTACTGTTTCTAAGCAATTGGTAGTGCAAGGAGGTGATTTAGCTGAGATCACAGTTAACCACTAGGTTTTTTCCTCCAATTATAGTACCCACATTATAGTAACTGGGAGGGGCCCAGATATGTATGAAGTCCCATAGAGCAATCTCCAGATATAATATTACATAATTTATCTGCCACGGTCGGATTTGACTGTTACTCAGCGCTCTACACACTAACCTATCTTCCTCACAACACTTACTAATAAAAATAATTCATATTAAATATACTTAAAGTTCAAAAATATGCGAATACTTACAATGAATAACTACTTCATGGAGCATAATTACTTCCAGATTTATTTTAATATTCTACAATTCTAAAATTAAATAATCTTTATAAATGGATATTAAAAAGAGGTTTTTAAATAAATAATAATAAGAGAAACTCTGGATGATTTGAAGATATTATAAATGAAAGAAGAGAAAATCGAAAATATAACCAAATTTAGATATAATACATAATTAAAAACGACTAATTTGATCCGAAACTTAAAAGAAAGAAGACACGAGTAAAATGGACAGATGGGAGGATAATTTAAAATAATGATCTAATGAAGAGGTATTGAGAAGAAAACAGAAAAAAAAGTGTAAAGTTGTGCTATGATCGAGTTCTTATGCTCTCCTAATGAGGGAATATTAATTAAAATAAATATAATAGTCTGGCACTTGATGCTTTTATGTATCGTTTAAACGAATAAATTTAATTTACACTTTTCTATGAATATAGTTAGGACACCGATTGGAAGTACATTAATGTGATTTAAATGCAAGACTGGATTTTTTTTTTTGCGGGCCGAGACGAAGTAGTTTTATTGTTTAGCAGCAGAAATAAGAGATGTTTTAAGGAAAATGAAAAGAGATTTCGAATAACAAAGGATGCAGTTCTGTAAGGTGTCCCTCTGCAACTCGGCATTTCGAGGAATTGAAATATTTACAAGAGAAACAGAATCATACTAAGAGTCTATGGAGGAGTTTTTTGTTGTTGTTTTTTTAACCTAAAACGAAAGACAGCAATGGGACATACTAAAAGGATACGAAAATACAGTAGCATGTCTTTCATCAAGTATTTAGTGTGAAAAATTTAATGATGGCAAGTAAACACTTGTATAATTTTGTATATAATGTAAATACATTTTACACTTGTTAAAAACATTTTAAATTTAAAATAATCCCCCATCCCACAGACAGACAAAGCCCGGGGACTAACATTTGATAGGAGAAGTACATGGAGTCCTCATATTAAAAAAAAACGCCAATCGCTGAATCTTAAACTGAACTTTAGAAACAAGACAAAAAGTAAACACGTTCACTTACTTACTAAAACCAGTTTGGACATATGCATTAAAAATTTATGGCATCGCTAAACAGACTCGCAGAAAATGATTACAAACTTTCCAATCAAAAGTACTCAGACTTGTCGCAAAAGCACCCTGGTATGTCAATAACAAAACCATACATACAGACATAAAAATACCAAAGGTTGCCGAACACATACGAACATACTACAAACGCTTTAAAGAAAAAGTACACGGACATCCAAACCCATTAATAGAATAAATGGCCACTGCTGTCGTGCCGGAGAATTCTAGGAGGAGATTAAAAAGAACGTGGATGAGGGATCTATTACTATAGAAAATTGAATCAAGCCAAGGGAGAAGTACCGCTGGTTACTGTTCTTCATGCCTCTCATGGCACTGTATTTTATTTTACAGTCAGCCAATCTGCTGATTGTCACTGTTTTGTTTGACAGGTGTGAATGTAAATATAAAGAGAACAAAAAAAAAAAACCAATGACAAAAAGATTGATGCCTTTCGATAGCTATTTGTGCTGCGTAAATTATCAAATTGACATAGCAATACACCAATACCTATTTTCAGCAGTAATAAAAGATGAATTACGTCACTGAGTTCCTACATACCGGTTCCAATAATGATTACCTTTGCCCTTAAACTTTATCAGGAAATTGCTGAGCCTGAAACTGAGAGGGTTGTTCGATGAAACCAACTGGAAGCTCTCCCAGTACAAACCTCAGACAAAGAAGAACAAAGCACAAAGCAAGAGTCGCGGAGGGACCTTCGAAAAAAAGGAGTTCTAGAGGTAAATATCGATTTAAAATAAATTTGTAAAAGTTTAAATTAGAAATACAAAAAAAAAATTAAAATATTTTTTTCAATGAGAATTTACAGCTCACTTCTGTTTTACCTATGATTTTATCAATGTCTTTATAATCTTATTAGGGAAGGTAAGTAAGGGATTAGGTAGCTATCCGCCTTGCGGAGGACAATTCTATTGTATTATAGTACGAATCACTCAGACTCTATTGTACATTGTATAATCGAATAATTCGAACAGAACCAAAACATTTGAGCTTTCTTGTCTCAGCCGTTCCACCATACTTCGGAACTCACACTCCCACCTGATATCCGTCATGCTTCTTCCTTTTCCGCATTAAAATCCAAGCTTTTCCAACATCTCCTTAATTCCCAAACAGATGCTCTCTAATCAGTTATGATTATGATTAATAGATCATATCCAAAAGAAGTAATAAATAAATTACTGTTAAATTTCTTCACCTATAACGAACGATATTATTTTCTATAATGCTTTTTTTTCTCTCAGCTTAGTTCTTGTTATTTTAGATTTTTATTCCATTTTTGTTCATATTTAATTTCAGGTACTTTTGTAAATATTGTATCATTCTTATGATGTAGCCCTTTGAATAGATATTATAATTTTTTACATATCTGTTATTCTAAAGGCATCTGGTCCCAAAATAAAATTATTTTTCTGTTCTAATCTATTCTATAATATATACATAGTATATTTATCTTTGTTCCTGAAAACACGTTCTTGGTGTTCTTCTTCAGTCAAATTCAATTCTAAAGTTTTGACTACACAATTTTTAATATAGTTTTAAACTGAATATTTTTTTATCATAAAATTTCTACTGTTATTTTTATATTTCACGGTCTTGCTTTTTTTAAGATACTTTATTATTTTTTATAGTATGCTTATCGGTTAATTTCTGCCCAATAATTTGGTCTGTACTTATAACCTGGTCTGGGTACAATATTTCTTTTCTAGAACGGGGCTTTGTAATACAGTACCCGCACGACACTGCTGTCGGTTTTCGATCTATAGCGTTCTCTTAAGGATTGATAATTGATAACAAATTCAGTCATCTATAAGACAAAAAAAAAGTTATAATGACATAGTTCAAATACGCTTGACGATATTCACACATTTTGAATGAACCTTGAAACAGTTTTTTCACTCTCCTGAAAAATTGTGTTTTCACACTTCATAATTTTCATTAGTATGGAAGATATGTAATAGAGAGATAAGGCGAAGAATATTAATTTCAAAGGATAAATATTCTTTTTACGAAGATTACAGTGAGTACGGATTTTTACAGTGAAAAACAAGTAAAAGACATTAAAAATTAATTTGTATAGCTACCGAAAATATATTTGATGAGTTTTCTTTGAAAAGTTAAAATATCCAGCTTATAATCTTTAATCATTCCTGGTCTAATAGTCGATAGAAATCGATATTTACAATAAATATGTGTCCTATCTCCACGAGAAGCTCTCATAATAATAACTTTTGATAAAAAAAAAAAAATTAGTGTGCCAGATCCTTAAGAATATTTGAATATTTGATTTTTTTAATAGAATATTTTAATTTTTCATTTGTATAAAATTTTATTATCATTATAAGGAGTGAATTGGTCAAGTTTACGACGCATTGTAAGTTCTGGAAAATAAACATTCAAGTGATGATAAAAATCGATCATAAAAACACGTGGATGCGCATAGCAGGTAGATTATGTTATTCATGTTTTTATAGATTGTTCTGAACACAAACATCTATTCTTTTTATTTATTTATGTATAACAGTACATTTTACTGTACTGTGATTATATTTACATTTTTTTCCTTTATTTTTTTTATTCTTTCGCCTCTTACTAAACTGAAACAATTTGAACCATGGATTTATCCTCACTTTAAAATTAATAATTGAGGAGAGAGAGGATATGGATCTGTACATTCGAGGGGATGGAATCGAGTTTGCATACCTTAGTGAAAATTGCAGAAGGCACGTTGCGCGGCCATAACTCTCAGTATTCTTTCGCACGATTTTACTCCCCATATTTTTTCATACCACGGACCTTATATCGTTTCTTAAGGAGCGATTTTTAAAAATAATAATCCAATAATAAGAAAAAACATTATTATCGTGATACTCTTGTCTGGCTGATTCCTGTATAGTAAGTCCGTGGTTGAGAAGTTTAGATCTAGAGAAGGGAAAGAATTCTGAATGGAATAGAGCTACGAGGAAATGGAACGATTCAGGTCGTTCCTGATCGCCTCCCTCATAGCCTTATATTCCCATCTCCTCAATACTTTATCTCCATACAATGGTCTTCATTGGCATACCAAATGAACCATAATTTACGCTTTATTTATTTGTTCTTGTTCTTGGTATATAGTCAAGAATCTGAGTAGAAATCATTGCTGTTATATCATTAAGTTCTCTCGTTTAGAAATCCCAAACTAGAGCATCGTGTCAGTCGATACTTGCAGGCACGAGGGAAATTAAAAGATAAAAATATAATGGGTGGCTAGTTTTTCTTCAGAAACGCTACTGCAAAGAGATGACCTTGTCAAGATAACTCTAAAATACAAGTTTTTTCCTCAACAAGTAGACGGATCAATAGCCAGCCAGCTTAAAAGAGATATTGGGTAGCTGTGTCACAAGGTCTCCTATAAATATATTTTTACTATAATATGCAGATATATAAATCCCAAATCTAGAATTTTTTAGGAGTCCACTTTCTTACTAGTTGAGCTTAAACCTCCACTATCTCGAAGTGGATACTCCGACTTCGAAAATAAGGCAATCTATACATAATGAAGCCGAGGTTTATATCGTCGCTATTCGAGGAAAAGTAGCAATACCCACTTAATGAATTTCGTCTCATGATTTCTGCCTAATGAAAATATAATATAAACCGCGCAAAAATGAATAGGAATATTGCTAATTCAATGTCATTTACTTGGCCTTGCATTTTTATATTATTCTTATAAAATATATTAATCTTAATTAGAGGTTGTCCCTGTAGAATAATAATACAAGTATTAAGAATAATAGTTGTTATATACTCTTTTAGGTTTCCACGGCCACTATTATTACCAAAGACTGTTGATTTCTTCTGGTTTAGACAGTGTTGATAAATTTTTCGCCAATGTTTCGCCAGGCATCCTGCTGACTTCTTCAGGGCTGAAATGAGAAACCATCAATTTTCATTTCAGCCCTGAAGAAGTTGGCGAAACATTGGCGAAAAATTTTTTAACACTGTCTAAACCAGAAGAAATCAACAGTCATTTTTAATAAAAGTTATAATGTCTTAGAGTATAATATCATTGTATTTAATTAATTAATAAAATAAAATTAATAAATATGAAAAATTTAAGTGTATGTTATAAGCATTTGCTAATAATAATAACTTAATTAACATAAAAAAATTAATGAACATTTATTTAGATAATTACGATTTGAAAGAATAAGTTCTGTCTATGTTATTATTATGAATATAATATATTTTACAAATACAATCATGAAAATATCATTAAAACTAAATTGTGAAATATTGTTACAATCAGACAACATTACTAAAGTAGATGTGTATCACTCCGAGTTCCTTCAGTTCGATAAAAGCAATTCGCGACTCCCACTTCAGACCTTTTGCAATTTCCTCGGCTTAAGAACCTCTTTTTAGAAAAAAGTTTTAATTTCCTCTAGAAAAAAGATCGTTTCCTACCACCTAATAAATGGATGTTTCTAGATCGATCAATCTGCAACTTGTAGAATGAATGGCAAATGAACAATTCTCCAGTATTGTTTATTCTACTGCTACGGGACAATTTAAACATTATTAATCAGAATTGGAGGAATAGAATACTAAAAATATGTTTACCTAAAGTTAAAACCTACAGTGAGTTGATTTAAAAAATGTATTTAAAAAAATTATAACATGAATGTAACTTTATTTCTAAATATTTTTATTTTGTAATATTACAAATATCTACAGGAACTAATTAATCGAATATCCGGTTTTGGGGAAATTAATAATAACAATGGAGTCTACTCATGCCTCGCTGATATAAATAATTGACAATTTTATTAATTGTCTTTAATTTAGGATTACTTAATACATTAATATTAAAATATTAGCAACAAGCGCTTTTAGTCTATCCTTTTAAAACGTATATCAATCATCTATAAATAGCAATTAAAACAAATGAATTTTGATTTTGAAGACAATGATTAATTATTACTATAGATAATTAAATGTTAGTTTAGTTTATGCAAATGTTCAATATCTTACTGTATTTGTCGTTTTCTTCCCATCAGAATTTAAATGGCTTGCTTACCTGAAAAAAAAAGAGTATATATTAATAATTTTTTACAAAAACAATAAATATATTTAAGGTTAATTTATTTATGGTTTTCAACCCTTAGATAATTAATCGTCACCTTAGTGACACAAAACCACATCTATGAACTAACGATTTTAAGATAAAAGTGGTATGCAACAGTATTTTTCATGTTATATTTTGGTGTCACAAGGTCTTATTTCTGTATTGTCTGAATATGATTTTTTTTTTGTTTTCACTATTGTTGGTTTTCACTGATGAAATACTATTTCATCCATTTCTCCATTTTTTATTTGTGTCACTAACGCGATGTATAACAGTATACAATATTTGATACCACTAATATATTAAATTAAATCACACAAATAAAGTATTCTGAATATAATAAAAATATGCTTTTACTCAAATAAACGCACTACTTTAGTACGGTGTACATTCTTCGCAATCTTCAAAATTACTCAATCATTATATTTAATCTAGTATTATACATTACAATTCTAATTCAAAATAGCAATTAATTATATGTTCCACCAGACATGACTTCTATCAGAAATAGTTTTTACTTCCTCGTAAAGTACCCTTGCTCTTGCCCCAACACAAGGATGTCCGAACGTATCGAAGCATAGGTAGTGGGGCTTTCGGATATTAGCTAAATTACAATATGTCAATACATTGAGATTATTTATTCGAGTTAATAATCATAAGGCGACAAAGGCTAAATTTTATTTTTTGGTATAGAAACCAAAACGTTCTTGCAACTTGGGTCGAGACTATTGCCAGAGCACTGGAATGTAGTTAAATGTAGCTTCCAATTTATTGGTCCAATAAAGTATAAAATATTGGATGAAGTGTGCTATAAAACAGGGCATGGATGGGTGATCCATAATTTCATATTTCGGATATGTACTATAACACATTATAATTATCTTCCAAAAATGAATAATTTAGCAATTCTTTTTTCCATATCATTTTTACGCTTATGAACAATGAGCTCCATAGAGGAAGTAGTAAAAAAATGGTTTAGTACCGCTTAATAAATTAATAAATAAGATAATTAGTCGCAGCTAAAGACCTTCTAGAAGGAATAAAAATTTAAGAAATGGCAAAACCTTTGGCGCTATATAAGGGCCCATTAAGTGTAAGCCCTTAACTAAGGGCCTTCGTAAAATTTACTTAGTACCTTGAAGTTTTTTATCGAACTAATTTAAAAATGGTTTGAAGTTATTTATTTCATCTGGATTAATAGGTAATTACTTTTAGGAGGGTGGGGAAGTTAGAATTATATCAGAAAGAGTTTTATTTATTTTTAAAAACTTATCCCTTTGAAAATAAACGTTTCAGATAAAATAACGATTTTGAGCATTATGAATGTTATAACTAAATGGTTAATGAACGATTTTATAAACAAATTACCTTGTATGAAGTAAAAGGAGTAAAATAGGAAGGACGAAGAAATATTACGAAATTATAAAAAAAAGGACGGCTTTTATTTTATTATTTCGGTAACACTGGCAGAGCATTACAATTTTAATTGTATTTAAAAATGTTAGAACCCCATAAAAATTAAAATTATAAAAATTTCAATTTATCTATAAAATAAACGATTATAGATTTTAATAGTTATATTAAAATTAACTATTAATTATTACAGGAAACCTTATGATTCAGTATTTTTGTGTCTTAAAGGTGATGAGATGTTTTCTCTAGTTAGAGTATTGCTGCACTTTGAGGTTAGGGTGTATTTGTTGTTTTTTTTCATTTACTGCTATCCCCTTCCTGTCCTGAAGATGTCTGAATGGGTGAAATATTGACAGTTTTCTCCTGTTTTTGTTTAGGAATTTATGATTTATTGATTGGAATTTTTCGATAAATGTCTTAACATGTGAATTATTAATTTTAATCTGTCCATCTATTTATGGATTAAAATAGTATCATTCCATTCAACGAGAACCTTAATGATTTCCAAATACAGATCATAATAAAATATTAACTACACTAGCCGTTACTTCATTAATGTTTAATAGTTTCAAGAACATTAAGATGGCAAAAAGTTTTCTGAATGGATGTTGGAGCCATCAATGAATTATCTGAATGGACGTTATTAACTAAACTACAAAGGTGATTTCAACTAAAGGAGCCAATTCTTCGACTAACAATAGCCGAAAAGAGACTATTTGGGTTGAAACAGAAAAGTATATCCATCCAAAATTACTATAAATACATTCTTCAACGAAAAAAAAGAACATTTGAATCCGGCTGGGATCATGCCAAGTGATTTCTGGCCAATTGTAGCAAACATCGCGTGAAAATACGAAAATAAAGGCAAAACTAATAATTTTGTAACACAAAAATAAAACCGCAACTCGTGTAATAACCGGTCGGAACCAGTTGAAAACAGTTTCCATTACAGTTGTGTTTGGCCATTTTTACTACTTTTTTCAGAACTCTAACCTTTAATTATAACTTCACAATAAACTGTTTAGTATAAATAATAATTATAAAGTTCATAATAAATTAAAAAGATTAATGAAATAAAATTGACACAACATGGAATAAATTGACTATTAGAAACGAGAATATTTTTTACGTTTAAACTTCTCGAACATGTGTGTGTGTGTGTGTGTGTGTGTGTGTGTGTGTGTGTGTGTGTGTGTGTGTGTGTGTGTGTGTGTGTGTGTGTTTGTGTGTGTGAGAGAGAGAGAGATTATGCTGATAAGAATGAAAATCATATTTTTTCAAGTATTTCTGACAGTGATATATACCCCTTTTTCCCACCTCTGCATATACGGCTGAATATGACCTAGTTATCACCTGTATTTCTGTACAAGGACACTGCTCATGACAGATGTGTATGAGTACACATTTATCTTACTTTTTTTTTGGCTTATCCGAACATTTCTGTCCTTATTAAGGAGAATTATATGCTTAAAAAACAACTAAATATACTCTAATTATAAGGGAAACGTCAGTTGAAACTGCTCTTCTGCAATAAAAGTTAAACAGCTTCTGGAACTCGTATCTCGTGGCCCTTAAGTTCCTTTAACTTAATAAAATAGTGTATGTTTACAAATATTATATATATCTAAAACTAATCAATGTCATATTTTAACCATTAACACAAAATTATATATATATATATATATATATATATATATATATTATATATATATATATATATATATATATATATATATATATATATATATATGTGTGTGTGTGTGTTGTATTTTATTTTGATATTGGATAATTTAGAAGGCAGCTTTACTCAGATATAATTATTTTTTGATATAACGCATGTTTTTGAAGTTTATTGAATCTCTAGTGTAGTAAATTTTCTTGTTCAATCGTTTATATACTAATATTTATATTTATGGGTTGATTTTTTTTGTATAAATAAACACGTCACTATAATGTCTTCTTGGAGATTAAGAGTTTTATTTATTTAGTAGACAATATGCTATATATTTATATTAAACCAAAAATAAATCCAAATAAGTTGGTATACAAAAACAATTGACCTGATATTATTTTCCTGATACTCGGTAAAGATTCAATGTAGTTTTATAACGTTTTCTAAATAGCCTCAACTGTTTATGTTAGCCGCACTGACTATTTACTTTTAGGTTCTAATTTTAAAAAATCCTAAATTCATCTACATCGCAGTAGATACATACATAGTAGAACGTATTGCTTTTATTTTCTTAATTCCTTCCGCAAGAATTCCTGCCAAGCTTATCTGTGCAGATATTTCTTTGTATAGGCTTCAGTTTTCAGTTCATCTCAAACCTGACCATCCTCTCTTCCAGGATTTTCATCCGCAAACCCAAACAACGGATTCTTACTTGGTACAACACAGTACCTTCTTGTGGTTTCCAAGACATCACGCTTCTAACACATCACAGTATTCAGAATCATAGAAAGTATTGATACAAAAAAAATTTATTCAATTTGTCCGGTCATTAGAACCAACAATTTTGTTGTTATACGAGCATTTTTAGCTAGTTATTTTGTAAGCAAAAGAATTTGATACCTTTATATTTGCAGAAAAGTGATTAAAATAGATAGACGAAGCAATGTTCTGATCACATTCAGATGAACGTACAGGAAGGTGGCGTATGCAGATTTCTTTTCGGGAGGATTCCTTAAGTAAAATAAACGTTTTTAATCCTAATGCATCAGTCGTAATTGCCAAAAACGTTAGTGCTTTATTTATTTTGATTCAATCACTATGTTTTTTGAAACATATGTTTTTATTGAAGTATTAAGATATCAACATTGTTGATGATATAAAAATCATAATTAAAAAAAAATCATTTAGGATATAACTTGGTATGGGCCCCTTGCCTATCTAACCTACCTTTATTCTCCTCTATTTTTACCAAAATCCAAAGTATAGAGATGTAATATTAAAAAATGACCAATTTCTTATGGTGTTTTAGGTAGAGCCCCAGGGTATTGCCCTCTTATCAATAATAATACAAGATGTCGTACGAGTCACTCAACACCAAGAGGGAGAGTGGGGTAATGGCGCCACCCTAAGGAAAAAATCTCTGCCAATCCCTGACATTTTGCTTAAAACAGTTTTTGAACATTTGTATACCTGAATTAGTTATTTCTCTACCTTATAATATTTTATATATATGGTATACCTTCGTTATTGAGGGTAATATTTAAAAAAATATAAATATACACAAAGTGGCGGTATTCCCCCATATGGTGGGGCAATTCCGTCATATGCTTTATTTAACATATTTTCAACAATAGGGACGAATAGGGTAATGGATAGGACTACGTATATTGCTATCCAACATAATATATATGTAAGCGTTTTATTGAAAAATATATCAGTAGGTATGACATTTTATAAGCAGAAAGTCATTAATTTCCGTTAAAAATTTTAGAATCAATTGAAAAATATTTAATATAAACTTTCTCTTATTTCATCTTGTTAATATCTAACTTTATCTTCTTTACAACACCGCCTTTAGATTTGTTCGTTCCTTGGACATCTTTTCTTTTATCAGGTCTATATTTCTTCTCCTTTTTGATTTTAGCTTCTAGGCCTACCTTCTTTTTTTCTTTTCACTGCTTCTGATCTTCATTTTCCACAAAAACAGATTTCATGGGTGTTGCCGTCAGAACCGCCATATGGCGGTATTGCCCCACACAAACATGGCGGAATTACCCCACTACGCCATTACGGTAGTTGAAACCTTACAGCTACCAAACGACTTGATGAAAACAAGTGAAATTTTAATTGAAAATACATGAAACTATAACGAACTAACTTATGCTCCAATAGAAATAAGAAACACTTACCTTCAACCCAACACCACGGGTTGTAAATGTTGGTAAAATAACAAAATATGATGAAAATTCACTCATATTCAAACAAAACTGATATTACAGACAACAACATAACTGGCGGTACTACCTGTTGTTTCTCGTGTCTGTCGCTAGCGAAGGACCGGACCCCCGTTCATCTCCCAACAACGCAACAACCAAAAACGAGGGGTGGTGGAATTGCCCGAGGTGGCGGATTTGTACCACTCTCCCTTAATAATTATAAATTATACCAAAACAGAAACAAATTGTATTAATTATTTCAACTATTACTATTTATAAATTTGAATTCAATTTAGTTAGTTATCACGGATTCCGCGCTGTTAATTGATAAGGCGGCAGTACTCTTAAGTGGTACCATGTTTTTCCTTAAAAAGTAGAAAATCACATAAGATAATACTTTAAGTAGCCACGAGAATAGAATATTTTTATCTAAGCATACCTTGCTTGTCATACCTATGTAAATGCATGTTTTTTTGGAAGGTGTATATAACATGCAAGCATTGTATAAATAAAAAAGGGATCAGATACCAATAACCCAGTTGGCCTTTGTAATCTAGGATTCCGTGACTGAAGACTTATATCAGCTGAGGATGGGGCACGAGCTCGGGCGACCCTGGCTGGGGGTCAAGGTCGCAACGCCGCCATCACAGCCTTATAAATATGGAGTTACGGCCCAGTCACAACCAGCTCTACACAACTCATTAATTATTATCTCATTGGCTGATTGACAACTATATTAACTAAAACCAAATACTAAAGTGGTCTACACAAGTGAAGATGATTTATAAAAAATACCTACTTCAATAAAATGCTATACGAAACCATGCATTGTCAAAATCCGTCACTTAATTATAAACGGGGAGCGGTGTATCCAACTTGATTAGGCGTTCTCCTGCTAATCTACAAGTCGCAGTTTCGAAACCAGCTATGTCAGATTTTTTTATTAGCTGTATATCGGCCCGAGAGGCGAGAGACTCCTAGCAGGAGTTGAAGTTGGATGGTTCAGCATCATCTAGGCCAAAATATAATATCTCCATGTATAACTTTTTAAATAGAAATAAAATATTATCTTAAAAAAGTACTTAACCCAAAAACCTTTGTTGTATGTAATGTAATGAAATTATAAATTGTAGACAAAGAATGAGAATGAGACGTAACTCAACTTATAAATATGTGTGTGTGTATATATATATATATATATATATATATATATATATATATATATACATATTATTATTATTATTATTATTTTCAAAAGAGCCCATTAAGGCTACGAAAAGTACTTAAAGCATTTGCATTTGCCTTTCTTTGTGCTTTCATTCTTTTCCTGAAGGCTTCCTTCCTCCCTTGAGTAGTTCCAGTCTTCTTTTTTCTCCTTTTGGTCAACTTGCTACTTAAGAATTGTGAACCTGCAAATTCCTGGTTTTGGATAGCCTCTGGTCTAATTCCAACCGGTTTCATATCGTTTTTTATTTCACCAATCCATTTCGTTGTGTTGTTTTTTTATTGACTCATTTTGTTTCCATAAAATTTTACTATTTATTTGGTAAGTCTGCCGGAATTCATGCTTTTGATGAGTCCATAAAATGTCAAACTGCGTTTTCTTACGCCGCTGTGAATATCCGAGTATTCTTCGATTCCTTGTTTGCTTCGGAGTCGGTACTGTTCGTTTGCAAACTTTGGACCTCAATCTTTCTTATGATCTTTCCAACCTTTTTCTATATTTGTTCTATATCTCTCTTCTGATGTGCATCTGATCAAAGGAGGCTTTCTGGTTCTATGACTGTATTGTCGTGTATTAATTTTGACTGCTTGGGCATACATTTTTGTTAAAAATATTTTGGGTGAGTCTATATGCAATGTCCATTTTTATTTTATCTAGAGCTTTTTTATTCTGTTTCTTGAATCATGCACAAAAAAGTTTGGCTGTTAGACCTGTCTAACATTCGTCTTTTAATAACTTTTGATTATTAAAATTGGCCACCAAACCGAGACAAATATTATCGACAACTGGCTCAATGAATCTTCATGGTTATACGTTTATACATCGTAATACAAAACATGTAATTGTGGTTTCGACCATAAAGTGGAATATATTCCTAGAATACACTTCTATTAAAATGGTTATTATATATATGCCAGGACCAGAACTCGCAGTCAGAACAGAGAACAGACAAGTCTAAATTCCAAGCTTACTGACAGTGCCAACAACTGTGGTCCAGAATTATCCTTTACACCGCACGCAGTGGAGGAACATTTGTATCTCAAGTAATATTTTTTGAAATAAATTAACTATTAATAACAACATAATAATAAAGCATACATACGAATTTGAAAATATTGACGCTTGTTACCACGGATGTTAAAGGGTATTCTCATTAGGAAAAAAAATTCTGCGCATGTTACTGGTTATCGTCACTAAAACATATACTCTACAATTTAATATATAAATATATTGAATGTGTAATATTAAAAATATTAAATTAAAAATAAATAAGGGGGTACCTCTGGCGAAATGACCCCCATTTTACAAATTAAAAGCGTTCTTCAGCAGTTTTCAATTTTCTACGTCTCATTTTTATTATTCACCCTTTTTAAAAGGGAGTAATAATTCTTAGATTATGCCGTCCTTCGGAAGGGACATAAAACGGGGGTCCCGAGCCTGTAAGATGTCAGGTAATCGTTAAAGATCCCTATCCTTATTATACCTGACAAGGTAAAATTTAGGGTTTCCACTGTAGCATCGTCCGATTAGCCATAGCAGCATGAAGTGACTTTGAATGAACATAGATGACATGGTCACGAAAAACTTTTTTGCATAATATAGAGACAAACTGTCCTTGTGAAGGACTAACATAGACTCTAGTGCAAAGGAATTATCAGAGATTGTTGGCACTCAAGATAATTGGCCAAATAGCGTGTTGTACACGGAACACTAAACGACCTGGGCTAGTTATCGCTAATCCTTGCCAACCATGAACCAGCTGCCAGTCAAGGTCAACTTGTTTAATGAGTTTCTTCACTTGTATACTCGTTCAGCTGGCTTATCAACAATATATTTTTTCTAGCGGGCAATAGAGCAATAGTTGCATCGACCCTATCATGAAATAGCTCAGCGATAAGCAGTGTTTTCTTTCATGAAATAGCGACCAATTTATCTAGATTTTTTCATTTGTAGCGATTTTATATTAGCGTTAGCGTAGAGTGTAATGAATTTAATTTAATTTTTTTTTATAATCTTTAGTCAAAAGTTTTCGTGAAGTATGAAAAACGATTATACTCTTTTTACAGATTGCTTTGTCTATAACTATCAACAAACTATGGCGTAATCTGTGAGAAAAAATCCGTACCAATGCAACCCATGAAGAGTATTGGGTTCAGTACATGGTAGAGATCTGAAACCTTTACTTTATTATGAGAGTAAAAAATTTTATTAGTTTCTCGCCACCACCGATAATGAAGGAAAAAAATTGGAGGATACAAATAAAAAAAAATAAACTTTCCTACTGCATTATGTTCTTAGATAACAGTTTAACTGAAGCCTTATTTTTCGGTTTGAACAACCCAAGTGTTAACAAATAGAATGATGAAAAAGACAATCTTAAGTAGTTTCAGAATTTGAGATTTATATATTTTTAAAGAAAATTGTAACTTTCATTTTCTAATTAATTTTGAAGTTCCAGAGTTCTTACCCCTTGAAGTGAAGACGACTCTCCAGGCACTGCCTGCGCTAAGCGCTTTCCATCGCTGTGGGCTGAAAGCTTTTATCCCGTGCCAGCTCTATTGTTTGATTAAGAGTTAAAGGCGCGACTAATAAATTATCATAGTACATCTTTTGCATCAGATTGTATAATTACAGAACGTTATTTTCAAGCATCAATCATATATTAAAATAAGTAAAATTTATAATGTTATAGCATAAAAATAATGAAAAAAATGCTGGAGTGCCTTCGTGCCTATTTATTTTTTCGAGCAATATATCAATAATACCTACAATTAAATTTATTAAAAATACCATGATGTTTTAGATAATTGGAATATTTTTAATATTTATTTTTTTCTATTTTTCTATAAACCTGATTATTTCATGATCTCTCTGTTTTATATCTTAGCTTAAGTTAAACGTATATATTTGTCTCATAAAAAGTTATATAATATTTTAATCTTTATTTCATCTATTTATAAAATGAAAAACGGAATAAATTGAAAAACGCATATAAGTGTCTTATAACAGACGCATATAAGCGCTCATAGTACCCACTGATTTCACCGGACAAATATATGCGACCATAAAACTTAAGGGTTAGATTAATGTTATTAAAAAATGTTATTGGAAATAAGAAATTCCTTAAATCTGTAAAACAAAGGGGCAATATCCGATGGTTTCTCGACCGAAATTGATTCCGTTACTATTGTTATAAGAAGGAGGACGGGGCCGGATGACGGTGCCGTGAAGAAGGAAGTTAGAAGGGAGGTCGATGACTTCAGAGCAGGAAGGGGGAAGGAGAGCAACCCCTTCGGCCCCGATAATAATATAACCTGCCCTCAACGTCATCCCGCCAGGTCCTGGGGCTGTTTAGTTTGGCAAGTTAGCTTAGCATAAATAGCAATAAAACTTCCTATCTACGGTTCAACTACGGCCAATAATAATAAAGTAAGGGTTAATTATACAGGGTAGCAGTCAAAATAATATAGCTGGCTTTGGTATGAGCCTTTCAATAAATAAATAGTTAAACTTATATTACATTTAAAACAGTAAAGTATTGTAATCAGTAAACATCCTTGTTTTAATAAATAATTAAATAAGCGTTATCAGTATCAGAATTATCAGTCTTCAGGTTATAAACAATGGCGGATAGCAGTCCATGTCGACCTGTTAAGTCACAAATATCTGAAATTTTATAGAATTTTCAATTTTAAAATCCGTGTAAAAAATCCAATTGAATAATTAGACTTATGCTTACGCAAGTAAGTTAACTCGTTAGCAACCAACAAATATTCATATCTAATATAAGAAAAATAAATACTATCAAAATTGTTAACGCAAATATCGATAACAATGTAGGTAATATTCGCCAATGAATGTTTTGTTTTTGTAATTAATATTTCTATATAAACAAATAAACTTATTTTTAGTTAACTATAATTATTCTTATATCAATCGAATTCTAATCTTTAAACTAAAGTTAATTAAAACGAATAGTATAACTCATGCACAGGCCGCTAGTTGTGGCCAGTCTCGAGCATGTTGCTGACGCAAACCACAAAAATTTGCCCTTAACCAAAAGGCCTCGAACAAGGCTAAAGAAGTTTTTACTTAAATAAAACACATTTTCTTGTGATTAAAAACTTCACAGTAAAAATGATACACCTTTGCTTTTCCCAATATTTTTTTACCTAAAACTATTTTCCTTTAGTTAAAATCTTGCACCGAAAGTATTAGATTTTTCCCAATGTCAGTTCCACAAAATATACCAAATACTTGATCTTTTTCTCGTTTAACAGTTCCTCCTTTCCTTTCTCCTCCTCTCTTTCAAATTTCTCTCCTTGAAATCATCATAATAGCCCTGAAGAAGATCTGCAATGTGTGTCGAAACGTAAGCTTTCAAATAATAGTTCAATCCTATTTAAGAAATTATTTCTCTGACCTCCATCCGAACAATTTTTTCCGCTATATGTATGACCTTATCAACTAATATTATTCAAGATATTCTATTAATAAGCACCTATATTAAAACAATGTTGATCCTCAATGTCCATGAGGTTCAGACTAATGAAATAACCCTATGCGTAGTAAAACAATGTAAAAATAAATAATATTTTGTTAATCAAGAAGGTTAATTACTGAATACCGGGCCTCAATTTCGATAATAATCCATTTCCATATTTGTATAATAACAGTTTAATATTGCCATTTAGTTTTTTGTATCAAATACCACAATCACATTATAACATTAACTTTCATAGTTCTAGAAATGAAGCAATTTTTTTAATGCTAAATATACAAATCATTTAGTGACTTTTATTCTCATTTTTATAAAACTAATATTTTTTTTTTAATTGTTTAAGGAGGATTTAAGGAGGAACGAAGAGCTAATCGAGCACAAATACTTCCATTGAATCAAATCGCCCACTTCACTTGGAGCTCTATCGGGAAACCGAACAAATATTTTCCAACTCGGTGGAAGACAGTAGTTGTTATAAAAACCTCTGCGAGAAGGAAAACTTGGTGCAGACAAACCGTTGTTGCCCAACAGTTATTCTCGAATGAAAATAGAAGATGGCGATTTGAACAAACGTTGTACAACTTAATCGAAGAGATTGAGGAACAATTCTAAGAAGAGTTCGTGTACTTATACACGCTCAAGAACTTACAGAATGTAGCATCGTCCGATTAGCCATAGCAGCAAAAAGTGGCGTTAAATGAAAAAACAAACAAACTTACAGATCGTCAAACCAGTCTTCAGTGCCTGCTAACACAAATAAAAAATAATTTATTTCAGAGCCTGGATGAGTTAGTATTTTCTGTTTGGTCTCCATAAATAGAGTACGTTAGAACAATACCTAGAATTGATAGTTGTAAAATGTTACTTGAAAAGGTAATGTTCAGTTTTATTACAAGCAGTTTTAGCTAATTAAATGTTCACTTGAAAACAAATGTATTCTACACTACCATTATAGTAGTAGGAAGAATCACAGATATAAAGCACTGACTACCAGTCAGCTAGTAGTAATACCTGACTACTTAATCACGTCAAATAATTATTTAATTTTATAAAATGTTTATCATGGCAAAGATCTCGCATGAAAGTAATGAACACATCATGATTAAACACGAAAGCAATCTAACGAAAAGCTTCTTTCTGATTTCTGACCATAATAGTAACTGTGTATCAAAAAATATTGATTCGCAACCGAATTACTATGCACTTAATAATGGGAATGACAAATATAATTTTAATAAATTTAATTAAATGTTTACTTTACATAACAAAAAAAATGGATTCATATAAGTTTTTAATGAAGTCGAAAAATTTAATATTAAAAGAGTATATGGACATAGCACCAATTACTAAAGCTACCAGACAAGTGTGCAAGGGTTCTTGCTAATTATATAACAAGCCGAAAAAGAAATTATTTTATAATTTCCTTATTATTTAATATTTTTTTATAATTACTTTCAAAAATATTTGTATAAAATTGGTAGGCGGCCCTGTCGCCCTTTCTCCTGACTGCAATGACCCTCTAGTCCTCCAGGTTCGAAATCAGTATCGGGGGGTCAGCCCGGCATCCTTTCCTCGAAAGAGGATCCAAGTATTTTAAGGACTAGTGGTCCCGAGGTGGCGGGGCCTACTTTACTGGGATTATCAGCTGCAAAACAGATTCACTGATTCAGACCTTATCAATCGGCCATCGACAAGGCACCTTCACGCTGAGAGGAACAGAAGGAGGAAGAAAAAGAACAAGAAGAAGATATAATATTGTTTGATATAAATTCATTTTATATATATAACAGATTCACACCGCAGATACTTTAGGATTCTCTTAAAAACATCCGATTAAAAAAAAAAAAACGATATTTCATCACAGCTGCATTGTGTTAAAAAAAATGAGGAAAAGTGTTTAAATGGTGTATTGTGAAATTAATTTTCATTCATTTTATCAGGGTCATCCACTTTTTCACTTAATCATTAGCGTTAAGAAAACGTAGGGTAAACCGGAGGAACGGCGACACCCCGGGTAATTCCGACACTGCAGTTCTAGCCATCCCTGCAGAGATATTTGTGAAGTGCTTTTCGCTGCAACCTTGCGGACATCACTGCAACTAACGCCCAGTGTACCTCTGTCGTTTAGGTAAATAAGTTTTGCTGTGAGTTGAAATTAAATGTTTTTGCTGATTTTGGTGTAATATTTCCTTAGCACTTCATAGAAGGTAAATGTAATTTTAAGTTTGTAATCCTAAATAAGATTATATAAGTTATAAAGCACGATATTTAGCGAGTAGTTTAGTATAGTTTTTGTTTCGGTTCGGTCACTAACCTGCCCTCATAAACTGTTTAGACGCCGTCTTGTCTTGCCGGGGTAATGCCAACATCCCTGGCCGGGGCTATTCCGACATGTCGGTATTGCCCCGGTTCATTAAGAATGGGATTGGCTAACGTGTTTTTGTTTATTTGTTTTTAGATGGTGCATTCTGAGAAAAGATTAAGAAAGAAAACTACAAATCATCCAAATTTGAACATAACTGGCATATATAAAAGCCCTGAAGCTGGAACATCTTCAAACAGTGTGCATGATATGCCGACAAATGCAGAAAAAAGTCTACGTCGTGATCTGCTTGGTTTTAAACAACAGCTTTCAATAATATCTCCTGTAAGCCTACAACAACCTAACAATTAACTCAAAACCAAAGGCAGACCTAAACAGCACTCAACTATTGTCACTGCTACGTCTGTGAAAGCAGTATTACAAGAAGCGAAGAAGATCAAAAAGGAGAAAGAGGTAAAGGCCAAGATAGCACTTAAAAAACTCTTCGAAAATCCTGAAGTGTCCACAAAAAAAAAAATTAAAAAAATCAAGAAGGAAAAAGTAGATGAAAATGTAAATGCCTGTGAAAAGATATCAAAAAAGTCAAATGTTGCAAAGAAAATAAAAAAAGTAAAGAAAACATGCAGAAGACAAATATCTTTCTCAGAGTCTTCATCTGAAGATGACATTGATGAGTCGAAGCTATGTGACGATGACGAGATGGATGACATGGTAAATTTACTTGGAGGAGACTCGGAAATGTGTTTAGTGTGTAGAGAATTCGGAGGTAACGAACTTTGGTTTAGGTGTGTCGTTTGTGGATTGTGGCCACACGCGATTGTAGCGGATTTGATTCTACGGAAAACTATACTTGCGACCATTGCATTAAAAAATAATTTATCTTTTAATCTAGCTTAGATATCCATTTTATTACAAAATATGTTTACTCAAAGTTTGGATCTGTTGTAAATACTTTTTTATTCCTAATAATAATTTCCTCAATATTGCAACTGTTCACCACTTCATTGTAAACGCTTCATGTACAATAAAAAAGTTTTTTAAAATTATTACAGCATTAAATTTGCCTTCTACAACCTATGTTGGTATTACCCCTAAGGTATGTCGGAATTACCCTGGTTCATGGGGCAATTCCGACAGGTGGTTATAGTTTACAAACAATTATTTACAAAAAAAATGTGAAGTTGTTTAAGCATATGCATATAAGAAATCGGTAGGCCACATTTTGAAGTAGTTATGTGTTTTATTTTGTATTTATATCTCTTTAAATACAAAATATAAAAATAAAAAACCCTTAAGGTGTCGCCAATTCCCCGGTTTACCCTATTTTCCTTTACAATTCTGCCTTTCGGCCAAATTTTCGGTTTGGCCCTTGGTTGGAGAAATGTAGAGGCATTTTTACAAATCGTCCACTATCTATTTCATCAAAGTCCCTTTTACGTAAAGTTGCATTTAACTGACGTTTGATTGAACAATGGATAGGAATGAAAAAAGGTAAATTGAAATTAAGACGATTGGAACGAAGTAGAAGGGGAAAAGGTGATCCGATGGAATGAAGTAAATTGGAATGAAGTGAATTTGGAATCAAGTTGAGAGTAATAAAGTGGAACAGAAGAAACTGAATTGGATTAGTTTAATTTTTTTTTCAGGAAAAAGAAACTTTGAAGATTAAATTGTGTCTTTCTTAGCATTTTGTCAACCACTCTTTTACCAACTAAACGTTTTTCTATTTTTTAATAGTATGGAGAACCATACAACTTCGTTAATTTAAAAAATAATAACTTTAAGATACATATTTATAGTTAAGATATGTATGCCTTAAAACCAAAAACACGCATCAAATCGTAATATATATAGCGAAGTATTGATGAGAAAAAACACATTATTCATTTTCGAGTTACTAGTAAAGGCTTTATGGATAATTGATATAAAGTTCATATAAAGTCATCTGCAAGGCATAAAATCGTGTATATTGTCATAGATGAAATCTGTTTGATGATACACGCTGATTTTGAATGAAGCTTAAAACAGTTTTTTCACTCTCCTGATTAGTGATGTTTTTCATTTTCGATACTTAGCTTTTGGATCGACGATAAAGCAACCGTGAAACCGCATTGGGTATAACTATAACTGATTTGTCTTAAATATTATTAAACATAATTTAAACGTTCAAGTTGGCAGGTAAATAACTTTGTAAACCACTTATATAAAAACTGTGCGCAAATCAACAGGGTAACTGATGTAAAGAATTGGAGAATTATTTTTGATCAATTTTAACTACTTTTTAATCACTCAGGAGATATTTACAAAAGTTCCATTTTCTACAACTAACGATTTATTTAATGCAAACTAGAGCAGATAGTCGAGAAAAACAGCTACTAGAGAAATAAAATAGAAAATGTCAGCTTTTTTTTCTCTACAATATTGTTATTGTGTAACCATAGCAACATATTTCAACTCCCTATGTCACCACACCGATTTTTTTCACAACCTTTCAAGTTTGTGGGAGAAAAAATTGAATATAAAGTGTAACGAATAGGTACTGTACTACAAAACATTATTCCATGTCCATACAATTAACAAAAGTTTTTAATACTTGGGAAGTAACAATTATCTAATGGGTAGTGTGGTTATTGTCCCCGGGGATTTAATAAGCAATAAACAATGCAATGTCATCTAAACTTCAAAATAGGGATTAACGACTGGGATGTTCCATTAACAGATTAGAAATTTCTTAAGATAATGTAATTGCACGACTAAATAAATTAATCTGCGTTTGGCTATCTTCTAAACCAAACAGAATCATTGAAATACGTCTAAATGGCACTTTAAAGGCAAGAAAATAGTTTCCTTTGGTTATTATTAAAGTACTGTATATTTTAGTAATGTTGTTTAGTAAAAAGAAATAGCCGAACGATTGGAAGAAAAATTGTTTAATTTTATTTTTTTAACATAGCTTCGACTAGTGGCCATTAGCAACGACTGCCCTGATTAAATTTCTTGAATTAACTTCGTAGTCATTAAATGCATCAACATCTTCTGTACTTTATTATTTTCTTTGAACGATAGCCATGTTTCGATATTCAAATTCATTCTTTCTATTTGATACTTTATACAATCTAATAGATGCATCACAGTAAGTTTTGAAATATCACAATATTGGAAGGTACTGTCTTTGTAGAATAATATTAGTTGACCTTGTATATATGAGGGAGAAAAAGGTCCGGGTAGTGGTCATGAAAGTTCTCCCAACATAATAGAGTTTTCTTGACCTCCAACCAGACCATTTTCTTCCTACTATCTTTGTACTATCATAACTGGTTGATACAGCCCTAAAAGTAGATGGAAATGATTCAGCTCTGCCTGTCCGATCCTTAGCCTGCTTATCGTGCCGCATTCTCTTGACGTTAGGCCGTACTGACCCAAGCAATGTTTTTATCTTTTATTTGATGGAAGTGGTTTTGGGGAAGCCTCTCTTGCTCTTCGTCCAAATTTTCTTAATTTTATTGAATACAAGTTTTACCACTGATTAATTAAATCAACATTTTAAATACATGTAAAGTACGTTCTATAATTCGCGTTTGATTGAGATAGGCCTTGTTAACACTGGAACAGTTCTGCTAGTTGGTCATGTCATCTTTGACCTTCAATGTTTCTCTTACAGACTTGCTTGGGATATGTTGCAGCTGTAGGGAGCGGAGTGGCTCAGTGGTAGAGCACTGAGTTGTCATGCAGGAAATCCTGGTTCAAATCCCGCTGCAGGCGGGTAGATGGATCATATGGGATCTAGGACCCTTCTGGGGCTCACCCAGTCTCTATAAAATATAAAAATAGAGTACCCAAAAGAAGGGGGGAAAACCTGGCGGTTGAGCGTGACCTAGGACGTCACCTCCTTGCAGAACTGTTGTCCATGAAACAGTACGTCTCTACCCTATGTACTGAACCCCATACTCGTTCATGGGTCGTAGTGGTTACAGGTATTTTTTGCAGCTGTGATCTTCTA
Source organism: Arma custos (assembly GCA_037127475.1). Lineage (NCBI taxonomy): Eukaryota > Metazoa > Arthropoda > Insecta > Hemiptera > Pentatomidae > Arma > Arma custos. The sequence continues at coordinate 38,074,197 of CM073760.1, forward strand.
GTATTCCGTTCCGGTGTGTCCATTATATCCAGTATATCCTGCAATTTGTTGCTACGTTTCTTCGAGAGGTCCTTTGTTTCTGTATTATATCTTCCAATACAGTTTGAATATTATTCGTTTAGTGGTACTTTGTAAGCTTTTGAACCAGCATACTTGGTGATAATGTGCTGATCTGCCGTGTCCAAGATCTGGGAGATATTTTATTTAATCCGTTAACATCAGGTGATAGTCCTTCTGTGATCTGAAACTATCCTTTGGACTCACTCAGCCTTTATAAAGCTAGTGTCCTTAATTGTGGAAATACCTGGCGTTTGAGCGTGATATAAGACAAGTCACCTCCCTGTACAACTGCATTCCCAAAAACAAAAATTAAACTGAGTTATATCTTCCACTAAAGTCCGGATATTTTTCGCTGAGGGGTATTTTGTAAGCTTTTGGACCTCCATTTATTGTATAGTTCCAGGATGGCTTTACGCCCTTGGTTTATTCTATTTTAATCCATAAAACTATAAAATTCTAAACCCAACTACAAAAAATGTTTTTTTTTTTACTACAAATAGTTCCAAGTAATTATCCCAAATTTTAAAAGAAGTAATAGTTTAACTTTTCTCAAAAAATATTTGGTTTAATGATTTCTCGGTTCATTTAACTTCCTCTATGGTAGATGTTTGGGAATAAAAAAACCTCAAAATGAAGAGAAATAGTTAATATTTCCAGGCCATATTATTTTTGGCATGGATCTCTTAACCTCTTCAAAGCACCTAAAATAAGACCGCTTCATTGGAAGCTTCCATTGCCTCTGACGTCATACTAGGTAGTTTAGTTTTGAGTTAACGTCATCATAGAACTGGTGATTGATTACTAGATCATCTATAGGAGCCATTTCTTGCATATCCGGTAATATCACCGCCCAGCTTCCGGAAGTGTCATGATGGAATGAAAAATGTGTTCCTTTCGCGGAACGAACGAGAGCCCAAGGACTCTATTGAGGAGCGAAGGACGAAGTGCGATAAGCCTCCCGAATCGATAGGTGTAGGCAGCTTTTAGCGAGAGCCGGCCGGCTACCAGCCCTTCACAAGGCCCAGTTTACAATAAAACAATGAATATATCTTTTTATTGTGTACAATAAGTGTAATCCAGTAAATATTTAAAATCTATATTCTTCTTTAACGTTAGAGGTTAAACTTAGTTGGTGATATTAACCTTAGCCAAACAGAGAATGGAACACTTCCATATATACATGAGCAGGCAATTGACGTTCATTGGTTATTTTTCTAGCTGTATGACAAAATTTAAAACGAGTAACCCTGAACAATAAATAACGATTTGTCCTATATCACCCTTAACCGCCAGGTATTTCCCCGATTAAGGGTACCCACTTTACAGAGGTTGGGTGAGCGCCGCCCAGGTTCTCTAGATCCCACAGGGTCTATCTCTAGCTGTTAACAGACTAAAAAAATTATCTGCCACAGCCAGATTTGAACCCGGGACTATCTGAACGGCAACTCTATTCAAGAGTTATCAAGGCATTCAGCCTTGACGAGGAATATTCTTGCGAAAATAATTTATACATATTTGTCCAAAGTATAATGATAAAAAATGTTATGTACTTGTATCCACTGGTTTCCAGAGGTGATTATTCAATGGTAAATCAATGTACGTAAATCAGATTATAGAGCTTTTATAAATATAAATGTATATAGAGCATTTATCTGAGGAATCTGATTTAGATATTGAATAAACACAATCAAGTTAGCAGTATAAAGTGTGTATTCAAGCAGTTCACATCTTATGTTTACTGCAGTTCATACACTGATAATATTTATTTTTATTTTTTTAGTAAAGATAGTTAGTTACTCTTTTGCTTAAAAAAAATCTGCTTACATAAGGATTTTAATTCAGATCGTTGATACTGTATACGGTTCTTTATATTATATTATTATTAAGTTGTAAAAAAAAAAAAAAAAAATCATAATAAATCTGCTATTCATGTTATTCAGTAAAAGTAAATAGCCAAACGTCTGGAAGAAAAATTGATTAATTAATAAAATCAACATTAGAGAAAATATCTACAAAGTATGTTCAATAATCCGAGCCTTGTGGGAATCGACCTCGTTTAGACTGGAACAGTTCCACTTGAAGATTAGAGGTTTCTAATTTTTATTAAATTGAATGCCTGTCCATGTAGTAATGATAATAAAAAGGTTTAGGAAACCATAAAGAAATAATTAACCGAGAAAATAAAATATATAACAACCATAAATTTACAATATAGTTGTAATATTTATCTAGAAGATACAGGAAAAATCAACCGAAAATAAATTTAAAAAAATCAGACATTTATTCCCTTAGAAAAACCAAAAAAGTTACTTGTACTCCTAATCTTCTCATACAAGATATTCATAATAAAAAAACTCAACCTTACGGTAACCGGAAAAAAATGAATCAGGCCAGTAAGTGTTTTCCAAGATACAGAAGCACAGTGGTCAGTCAGTTTTTAGGTGGCTGAATCAAAATAGAAAACATTTCCAACAAAATTAAAAAAATAATTATTGTTAAATAATTTAAGAGTAAGCTCAGGCTAAGGAAGTAAACCCCGTCCAGTCAAGTCAGATCCCTCTAGTTGAAGGAAGTTCAATGTCAGCTCAGATAAGAATTGGCAGGACGGACTGACGTTCTTTGGCTGCACGTACACTTGGAGTTTTTAAGATAAAAACAACTTTTTTATGCATTAAAATAAAGTTTTAACTTTAATAATTAAATGGATGTATTTGGCAGCGTGTGCACCATATATAAGTAGAGAAGACAGATGATTACAATGTATACAGCCCGGCCTTATATAAGATCTAAAATTCATCACATAATAACAATATGCGAGTAGAAATAATGATCTATTTTGAAAGTGCGCTAGTAATAACCATTAATATGATAATAATAAAATCCTTATGGAATTTAAGGGTTCGACTAAGATAGCTGATTACAAACCCCTATCCACGGACATCTCTCCGAACCCAAATTTAGCAGTCGGTTCAGCGCATTCAAGGAATAAGCCCGTTATCAGAGTTATCAATCATAGCAGCTTCGTCAACAAATCTCAAACGTCGCGATCCTATTACTTTAATAATATTAACTGGGTGCATCGTGCTCCGTACTTCCGCGTAGTCCAACTCCTAAACTCTCCAGTGTTATTATTCCTATTTAATGTAATATCACATTTTCAAAAAACTAAAGACGCTGATCTTCCTTCAAAGTTAGCTACCATGAGTAGGGAGGCTAATAGTTAGTTAATAGACTAATAGAAGTAAATTCCAATCTTCAAGTTTTGGGACGAAAGAACCGAGCTAAAAATGTTGAAAACAAAAAGTAACCAAGCACTTTCCGATTTATTTTCTCTGGAATTACGAATTTGACAGTTATATCATTGATCACAAATACTTTTAAAAGCGATAAATTTCTCATCGTTTTTAAACTTATTCTTATAACATCCTCAGCTGGTCTGTAACAGTGCGCAACTGGGAAAGAAGCGCTGGGATCTCCAGTAGTCCTGCTCTGCTCCCTCCAAGTTGGTAGAACAGGAGTTGCAGATCTCTAGGGCAATGTTTAAATAATGTATATAGTATATGTATTCATAGACCAATAATACTTATTGTCCTTAAGTGCGGCAGATTGTAGTTTGTTGCTACCCAATAAGAAGAATAATTCAAGAAAAAAAAGTATACCTTTATAACCGAAATTTTCACTGCTTATCATATTTTTCAAATTATCTGAACTTACTTCAACTTAATTACTAGAAATCTGAAAATGAACCTTTAAAAAAAATAATCTACCCGTTATGAAGTTTTTAATTTTTAGTAGTTCTTGCTTCAATAGAATAAAATTAAATATACTAATAATGATGGATAAATGTCGTTTTGATTGGATATAAAATCAAGGAAATGATAGTCGGTGTGCTGTAATTACTAGCCAAGACGGTTGAACCCATTGAGAGTAATATCGTAACAGAAAAAAAACTACTATAAGGTAGAAGTACTCGAACCCGGCTTGGCACGAGCCCAGTGTAAACAGGCGTCTCAATGATACCCGAAAATAGTTTTCGGAAGGAGCCTTCTATTTGAAAACACGAAAGTATTTCTGGATCTTCCTCTCCTTATAGTAGACTAGATCTAACTGGATACGACTGGTGGTGGTGAACCGGTTCTGGGTGCTAGGATGGAAACTATGGATGGATCAATGTTAAGTGCAAGGTTTAACTTATTAGGATATTAGTTCCCGGGTTCACCGGAAGGAAGGCAGGCGCTTAGGGGGTAGTTAGTTACATCAACGTTAACCATAGTGCAGGTAAGTCAAAATATACTGGGATTCAATCGATCACTGTTAGGAAAAAGTAATTTTAGTTACAGTTACTATAAAGTGCTTGTTATAAATAACAGGAATAGTAATTACTTGATGAACTACCGTGATTCCAACAGTTACCTGTAATTACCCCCAATAACAATAACTAGTTGAGCAACTATACTCACAAGTAGTTATAATTGGTTTGTTCAATAACAAAAAACAAAGAATAAAAAAATAAAACGACATTAAACAGAGCAAGTATTGCCATGGCTTGTAGGTAATTATGGTTGCAATTTGTCAGCGCCGAGGAGTAATCCTAATTAAAATTGATTAGTAGAAATAGTGATTGAAACCCTCAACTAAATTGCAATCAGTAGGAGCAGCTTATTAACAGCGACTATTTAACAAGACAAGAGAAAATTTATTATAATTAGTTTAGTGTATTTGTTCTTAAAAATCGCCAATTTTAATATTTTAAACAATTAAATATTTTTATTATTGAAAATAAAGTCCACTCTTGTCCTTGTATTGTCTTAGTAAATTTTATGTTTTATTATGTCTTAATAAATATTATGCTTTATTATGTCTTAGTAAAGTTAGCAGATTGCCTACAATAAAAATCATTATCTAACTAAAACTTTGAAAGCAAGTTTTTTTTTAACCCTTGTATTATTTGCATTAAAGAAAAAAAGTTAAATCATGCTACATAATTAAAATGTGGCGGAAAAAACTGGACACTTAATTGTTTTTGCATTTAATTCCTACAGGATACATTCTAAGGATTACATTTTTAAGAGCACATTATATATTAGTAATTATCATTAATGTCTACTGTGGAAATGTTCCTGAGGAGGAGACCCTCAAATATAAAAATATATATTACTATAATACATTATTTACTTATTTCATCTCTATATTGCCTTGTAACGGGTGTTTAAAGCATTTGAACATTTTTTAACCTGAACCACTCCCACCCATGAAGGGTCTCGATTTCAGTACACGGTAGAGATTGTAATATTCCAGCGACAACGGTTGTGCAGAGAGGTGATTTGTCCGAGATCGTGCTCATGCGCCTGGTTTTGCGCCAATAAACCACCTTTTTGAGGCTGGGCGAGCCTCGGGGGGTATGTAGATTACTCAGGGTCCATCCGTAGCTTTTAACAGATAAAATTATTTATCTGCCACAGTAGGATTTTAATCTGAGACCTTCAGCACTGTAACTAAGCGCTCTACTTACTGAGCTACTCTTTTCGCAATTTAAATATTATTGAGCCACTAATGTAGTTGAGGTGATTATAGGCATTGTCATTAGAGACAAAGGTCATTGGTCTATATGGAGGGACGACTCATTATGGTAATCCATAAATTGGACAACCCAGGAAGAAGAAAAACAAGGCGATCGACTGTAGGGTGGAAGAGCAACCGATCATCCAATAATAAACTGACAGCTGATCGTTCTCGAAAGACTGGGGAAGAGGAAATTCATTGAGGCGATTCCAGTACTTGAGGGTCCATAGCCAGCTGAATTGAACTGACGGTGTGAATTATACATGAAACAGGGATGGGGCTTCTACTATGGTCAGGAGTTACGTTCAAGGCGTGTATTCAGGTTCAACGTATTTTTTTTTTATATTCCTCATTCTCTGATTGACATAATAATTTACTGCCATCATCATCATCATCATCATATTAAATAAAATCTGAAGGAACCAACGTAATTTGTTAAGAGCTTAGATTTACAACTAATATATTCATAAACTGCAACTTTAGCTTGATAAGAATACGTCAACGGAAGTAGGCCTAAGCGGCGTTTTAAAACGTGAAAATCAATAGAACTGGTTTTCATTTTGAGCATTTTTAATTATTCAACGCCATCTTTCCTCTCTCGCCTATCTTTTATTCGGAGAGCAGTTAGTCCCTTTTAGGTTCACTTCAATCGTTCCTTCCTTAACGTACATTTGTACATTTAAATTTGTCAAATCCCTGTAATCCGGACTTGCTAGAAAAAGACAAAAAAGTCAATGACCAAGAGAACTGTTCAACAAAGAAAAACGTGGAATAATTGTTCATTTTTATCTTGAAATTACTTACTACTAATAAAAGCATAACGAAGGCTAGATTGTTAGATTCCTAAACGTATTAGTAATCCCTTCAAAACGTTTAGGTCGAGCGGAAAAGGTTCGGGTAAATTAAGAATGTCGCCCATACCCCTCTAAATCGAACAAACCACTCATTGTTCCAGGTACACAACTCCACCATCCTGTCACGCAGAAGTGCCTTTGGGGATTAAAAAGGGTCCCGAACGGTAGTGGCCTGCAGCGTACTCTGTACACGGTAGCATTGATCCAGGGGTAGAACCAGCCCAACCGAATTATATCACATGCCCAATCTAGGGAGATAGCACTTGTTTCTTAATGAGTTCCATCTCAGACTTCAAAGCTGCCGTTTGATCCTCCAAGCCAAGGCAGGTTGCTAAGGTTTCTACGAGTTTATTATCATCATGAATAGAAGCAATAAAGTAAAGTAAGTTGACACTGTACAGAAACTGAAGACGTAACATTACCGAGATACCTGTATCTTTAGCGCTTCTTGGAGAAGGAATGCCCTAAAAGACAAGTCATAGGAAAAAAAATGACAAGAATATGTATAATGGTGTTTTATTTTAGCAAGTACGCATTTAATCCTCTTTGGATTAAAACAGCTAATCTATTTCAGCTTTTGCAAATAGTAATGCAAACCAAGGAAGACTATTAGAGAAAAATATATTTGAACGATTTTAAAGAATTCAAACCATTTATTGGTCGCCTCATGTATACTTCTCCTTTTTTATTATTTTTTCCTTTGAGAAAAAAATTAGGTAAAGAAAATACGCTTAATAAATACGGTAAAGCCTATTGTTTCCTAGCGTTTTACTTAAGAAACTGGGTCGGGAACAGGCCTGTTTAAGTTTCTTCATTAAAGCTGAATTAATCGCAATACATAACACACCCCTTTCTCGTTGGCTTTATCAGCTCTGCATATCTTTGGGCGCCTTTTCCCAGACTCCATCACTAAAAATTCATCTTAGCGACTGAAATTCTGAATATCGATTTGCGGCAAGTAGTTGAGTTTCATTTCAAGAAAATAAAATCAGTCATGGTGAAAAGAAATTAGAGCATGCTCACATTAGTTGTTGATAGATATATCCATAAATGTAATAATAGCCACTGCAATAACCACCGAGGTATGTCCCTCTTAAGTGTGCCAAAATATTGGAAAAGAGACGAGTCGAAGGATTGCTCCAAGAGGAACAATACGGCTTTCGTGAAAATCGGAGCACCCAAGACCTGATTTTTTCAATGAGACAGGATTTTGAAAAAGTTTCAAAAAATGAAAAGGATGTCTTTTTGATTTGTCGTTCTCACCAAAGCGTTTGACCTTGTAAGGAAAACTGATATCTTGCAAGCATTAAGAGAAATGGGATGGATAAAGGTCATATACTAGCAGTCGAATGTTTATATCAGAAAACGAGGAGTGTAGTAAGATTTGCCAATTACACTTCTCAGGAAATTGAGACCACCATTGGAATCCGGCAGGGGTGTAGTCTGAGTCTCCTACTGTTCATTTCGGTCATGGATTCAGCTCTTCGAAAGGCCAAGACAAAAATGAGGAAGTTCCACCTAGGATATGCCAATCTGAGCCCAATAAGCCTCTCATTGCCGGCATTTGCGGATGACATTATGGTTTTCTTAGAGAATGTCAGAAACATCCAGCACAATGTTAGCAGATTAAAAGAAGAATTACTGGTTATAAATATGACCATAAACCCTAAAAAAACAAAAGTGATGAGGGTAGGAAAGAAGCCAAGGAGAATAATGAAGTTCATTAGAGTTGAAGATAAAGTCCTGGAACAAGTGGAGAACTTCAAATACCTGGCAGCGCATCTAAAAGAAAACGGATACATCGATTTGGATGTGACCGAGAATCGGTGCCACGGGCAGGATGTTTGTAGCTGTTAAGAGGAGATGATTTATACCTAACCGAAGAGAAGTAGAAAAGGAAACGAAAGTGGGTGTATTTAAGTCAACATTTTTCCCTATCCTCACGTACTCTTCAGAATCATGGACGCTGACAAAGACACACCAATCCAGAATATAAGCAGCAGAAATGAGATTTCTCAGGAAGAAACAGGGCAAAACAAAAAGAGCCAGAGTCCGGAACACTATAAGGTCGAACCTGAATGTTAAACCAGCGAACGAGCTAATAGAGGAAAACAGACTGAGATGGCTTGGGCACCTCCTGCGGATGGATCCTAGCAGAATTGCTAGCGAAACCTACCGAGCCAAAGTGGAGGGAGAACGAGGAAGAGGACGACCTAGGAGGAAGTGGGAAGAAGAGGTGAGGAAGGACTTTAAGAAGAGGGGACTCCATTGGAGCAGAAGAGCACAGTTGGTGGAAGACCGGCAGAGCTGGAGAACGCTATGCAGAATTCCTCCTCACACTGCTTAAAGAGGATTGATTATGATGATGAAGATATCCATAAATGAAACAATAAATTGGTTTTGTAGTAAAATTTCTTAAAAGTTCAAATTTAACCAAGAGTATTAAAATTAAAACTATTAAATTCATCTAGAAAGTAATATTTGTTTTATCACTAGAATTACACACCATCACAAATCATAAATAATTCCTCCAGTCGGAGTATTATACAAAATACAGAAATGTTCACAAAAAATATTAGATTTAAGACCTACTTTTGGTGAGTATGCACCAACAAAAACAAATTTTGTTTTCCTTGCATATGAACCAATATTTTATTTCGGACAACAAATGGAGAATAATATAACAGCTGAGAAAAACAACAATAATTGAAAATAAGAGAGCGCCATAAATAACGAGTCGCCAAGGCCATGGAGAAAAAATGTAAACAAAAGACTACGGCAATAATAAAAAATAAAAAAACGCTGCAGCCTTGACTGCTTAATCGTTAGTAGCGGTGTATATGCTGAGTCGGTGTTATCAGTAGTGAACTAAAAACATACCTGCATGCTTTGATTGTTTCTTCAAAATTGTGTCGATAAAGTAAACAATTTAATAATTAAATAAATAATTTTACCCTAATTTCAATCAAAATTGTATTGATATCGTCGTTTCAGACTACTTCAAGTATTACTAGACAAGCGCTGTAAGCTCCTAATTAATTACAAAAGACTCATATACATGACAATCATTAGACCCTTCTGGACTTACGGATCAGAGCTTTGGGGCTCCAGTAACCCATCGAATTCAATCCTTACAATCCAAAATCCTTCGTAAAATCCTCAGTTGCTTAAAATGCTCCTTACTTTGTTATGAACAAAGTAATCCATAATGACCTTAACATCCCGTTTGTTCCTGATTTGGCCCGAATCCGATATCAATCTTTTCATTACAAACTTTATTCCCACACAAACCCATTAGTTTCAAACCTAGCAACCTCTTCAATTCCAGATAATCCTTCGAGGCGTCTGAAAAGAAGAAGGCATCTTGACCTGAATTGAATTTGTTATTTGAGTACTGTCACTTGGTAGTTTCTCGACTTGTCTTTTCCATGCCATTATGTAGCATTCCTGCTATTTGCTTGTTGTATTGTTGCAATAAAGTTGTAAATTTCAATGAATAAATTAATAAAAATTGTTCCGATATAATGTTTGTATTGCTTACATCAATTAATTGTTCAGTTATACTCCTTTTAGAAAAAAAAATCTACTATTTGTATATCACGTAACCATTTTCTAACTCTTAAAATTTAATGTTTCGCAAAAAAATAAAATAATTTTAATGAATAGGAAACATAAATAAACAACATGTTAGAGAAGAATTGGTCGACTGTATCTTCTAATTTAAGGAAGAAATAGTTGGGGGTGCAGTCAAAGAAAACACCAAATAAGAAAAACTTATTTATTATGTGCCGACGTTTCGGCCTACAATGTAGGCCATCTTCAGGGCTAAGAGAGAGAAACAAACAAAAATATATAAAAACGTAGCAGTAACAAGAATATATAAAAAGTGGTACAGGAGTGAAAAGATAAAAGTAGTGACTAGATATGATGAAATAGTGAAAAGATAAAATAGTGAATAGATAAAAATAGTGACTAGATATGATGAAATGGTGAATATATATATGATAAATAAGAAAGAATATAAGACTGGTTACAGAATATAAGAAAGAATAAAGAATAAAAAAGAAAGAATATAAGACTGGTTACAGAATATAATAAACTTAAAAAAGTGATAGATAAAAATAAAATTGTGGATGATGAAAAGAAATAATAATGGTGACAGATATAAAAAACAAGAATACGAATATAAAATATAAAAAATACAATATAAAAATACAAGTCAAGAAAGGATAAAATGTAAACAATAATATAAAGGGAAAGAAAAATGAGGAGGTAAACGGAAAGATACAAAAAGAGAAGATTAAAATTATAGAAAAAGGGGGGGTTACATAGGTATGAGGGGTTACATAGGTAAAGTGTAATAATATAAGCATATATAGAAATAAAAGCTTGATAAATTTCAAAAATGAAACATTGAACAAGTGGTATTTATAACTATGCACTATGAGGAATGAAAAGAAAAAGAAAATATAAGTAAGGGAAGTTAATATGTAACTGTATACAGTAGGAAGCAGTGGCATTAATGCAAAATAAGATGTGAATATAACATAAACATGTAGAAAATAGGTAAAGAAATACAGAGGATGAAAAATGTGAGGCTAAATAATAATGAATTTCTTCAATCGCATGACGACTTAATTGTCACCAAAGCTGACAAAGGTAACTCTACTGTTATCATGGACCTTTCGGATTATAACCTCAAAATTAATTCCCTCCTTTCTGATACGTCCACCTACCAACCCATACCACGTGATCCTACTACATCTCTCCAAAAACAATTCAACCTCCACCTAAAAAGCCTTGTCAATTCTAAATTTATTACTTATCCTGTTTACAGAAACCTCATTTCCTATAATTCCTTAGCCCCCCGTTTTTATGGTCTTCCCAAAATCCACAAACCCAACAACCCCCTCCGTCCGATTACAGCTAACGTCAATTCACCATCTACAAAACTTAGCAAGTTCTTACTTTCATCCTTACAAGTCCTCAGCCGTAACAACCCATATGATATCCAAAATTCTTTTCATCTACGTGATCTTTTAACATCCCTCACCATTCCTGATCATTACATCCTCACTTCCTTCGATGTCGAAAGTCTTTTTACCAACATACCCTTAGATAAAGCCCTTGTCATTATAGATAACCACTGGTCACTAATAGAACCCCATACCTCTCTCAACCGGTCCTCATATCTCCAATCCCTTAAACTCTGCTGCGAATCTGGCTACCTCACTTTCCATGGACAGTTCTTTAACCAAATTTCTGGACTGGCCATGGGAAATCCCCTCGCTCCTGACCTCTCCAATATTGTCCTAAATGACCTTCTAGACTCCATCCTACCCCAGTTCCGTGACGATGTCATTTTCATTAAAAAATATGTGGACGACCTCCTCCTTATCCTAAATCCTAACATCATTCCAGGTTTATTATCATCCTTAAATGCATACCATCCCCGCCTACATTTCACTGTTGAACTTGAACATAACAAATCACTACCTTTCCTTGACCTCCGTATCTTTAGAAATCCCGATCACACCTTATCCACTGATTGGTATACTAAACCCACCTATTCTGGCAGACTCCTCAATTATTACTCCCAACATCCGCACCACCAAAAAATCAATGTCGCCAAAAATATCATCCACCGTGGTCTATCCCTCTCCGACGCTTGCTTCCATAACACCAACACCCAACGCATCAAAGAAATCCTATTAAAAAACAATTTTCCTCCCTATGTTATCAATAAACTCATCCATCACCATTATAACCCACCCACCCGCACCCGATCTCCACATCCGCCTTCTATCCCTATATACAGATCCTTGCCATATATACCCTCCCTCTCTAATAACATTCAAAAATCCCTACGTTCCGCGATCCCCAATTTACGCATCGCCTTTAAATCCCACAACAAACTCTCCAATATTTATACCCGAGTCAAAGATCCCATTCCTCTAAAACATCGCTCTCAGGTCGTCTATCGCATTCCGTGCTCTACTCCCAACTGCAACTCTTCCTACATCGGCGAAACCAAAAACCTACTTAAAGACCGCATTATCCAACACAAATATTCCATCTCCTCCCACAACCCAACCGCTTCTAAACTCTCCGAACACGCCCTATCCTTTAACCACATTTTTGACTTCGAAAATACGTCGATCCTGGCCTCCGTTCCTAATTATAATAAACGCATCCTCTCAGAAACCATTCACATCAATTTAGATTCCTCTACCGTTAATGCCAAGACCGACTCCCATCACCTATCCCTAACCTACTCCCAAATTTTTAATTTACTAAAATAACCTTACATTCTTAATTTTTTATACCATTCTTTTATTAATTACATGTTGAGCATTGACTTTTAATTTTTCACGCATTTTACATTATTTACGGTCACTTATATCCAGGCATCTGCATTTCTCCTTTTTAATTTTATTTATTTTTAATTTTAATTTATATAATATATAATATATAATTTTTAATTTTAATTAATTCCATATAATTTTTCACGCTATTTACATTATTTACGGTCTCTTAATTCCTACACATCTGCTTACCCCCTTCTTTGTCATTATTTGTTTGGCCGTCAGAATTCGCCTAGATCGCTTCCTCCAGCCGACCTAACGTATTTTTATAACGTATTATTTCTCTCACTTGATTCTGAGCTCCCCAAGCGGTGCGTGTTCTATTCGGTTAGTACATACCTTGGTATTTATCTTATCTCCATCCTTTTCACATTCACCTTTCTTCTCACCTGTTCTCACACCTTCTTTTGGCATCCATCATTTGTTAATGTATAGAGTTCATTATTATTTAGCCTCACATTTTTCATCCTCTGTATTTCTTACCTATTTTCTACATGTTTATGTTATATTCACATCTTATTTTGCATTAATGCCACTGCTTCCTACTGTATACAGTTACATATTAACTTCCCTTACTTATATTTTCTTTTTCTTTTCATTCCTCATAGTGCATAGTTATAAATACCACTTGTTCAATGTTTCATTTTTGAAATTTATCAAGCTTTTATTTCTATATATGCTTATATTATTACACTTTACCTATGTAACCCCTCATACCTATGTAACCCCCCCTTTTTCTATAATTTTAATCTTCTCTTTTTGTATCTTTCCGTTTACCTCCTCATTTTTCTTTCCCTTTATATTATTGTTTACATTTTATCCTTTCTTGACTTGTATTTTTATATTGTATTTTTTATATTTTATATTCGTATTCTTGTTTTTTATATCTGTCACCATTATTATTTCTTTTCATCATCTACAATTTTATTTTTATCTATCACTTTTTTAAGTTTATTATATTCTGTAACCAGTCTTATATTCTTTCTTTTTTATTCTTTATTCTTTCTTATATTCTGTAACCAGTCTTATATTCTTTCTTATTTATCATATATATATTCACCATTTCATCATATCTAGTCACTATTTTTATCTATTCACTATTTTATCTTTTCACTATTTCATCATATCTAGTCACTACTTTTATCTTTTCACTCCTGTACCACTTTTTATATATTCTTGTTACTGCTACGTTTTTATATATTTTTGTTTGTTTCTCTCTCTTAGCCCTGAAGATGGCCTACATTGTAGGCCGAAACGTCGGCACATAATAAATAAGTTTTTCTTATTTGGTGTTTTCTTTGACTGCACCCCCAACTATTTCTTCCTTAAATTAGAAGATACAGTCGACCAATTCTTCTCTAACATGAATCACATGAACCACAATAAGCGGGGCCTTACACAGAACTTCTCTTCTATATCATTACGTCGCAGTACCAGAATACAGAACCAACACATGCTTACTACTCCTTCTACTACATTCCAACCTCCGCATCTAGATCTTTCTCCGTCCAGAAATCACTCGGTCTCTACTTCTCCGCCTCAACATCGCTCTTCTTCTAACTTTCATCTGGCTTCGTCGTCCCCATCACTACATCGTTCTGCTTCAAGACCTCTTCGAACATCGGCTTCCTCACCACTTCATCACACTCCAACTTTCACTTCTAATAGTTCTAACTCTCTCAACTATGATGGAATTGCCTCCCCTCCACGTACCTCATATACCCCCCCTCCTATTTTATCTTTCTCCTCTATCAAATCTTCAGTTCCAAATCTTAAATCCCATATCAATCACCTTTGCTCCCTCCATAAACATCTTGCTCATCACTCAGAACACCGCATTTTCCTTCTTAAATGTCGATCAAACTCCCTTTTTCCTAATTTTATAACCAATGCCCTCAATCACGTCACCACTTCTAAATCTCTTAATTCTACTTTACATAATTTCTCATTAAAATTTAAAAAATCTTTGCTGAATCTTAAAATACGGGAGACCATACAACACATCCACTCGTTGAATCTACGAATATCTTCCCTCACCCAATTCTTAACCAGTCACCTTAACCAGGTCCAAATGAATAGCCTCTCCACCCTTATTTCATCTACCTTCACTACAACCAGGTCACGCAAAAAACTCCACCTCATCTCCAAATTCAATTCACTTTACCACAAATCCCTTACCTCCAAAATCTACCCAAAAGGAGATGATAACTGGGTACTTAACATTTCTTCCACCAACATCCCCACCCATGTCAACAACATTCTTTCCCTAGGACCTAACTTTTCTGCACCCTCCTCCTCCTTCAAAAAAATTATACCTGACCTATTGACCGACTTAGAATATATCCATAATGACCCCCTCCTCAACCATTCACATGTTCAACCTAATCTTTCACGCGTCTCTGTAGCTACTATCATTTCCAACTTCCTTCAGCACCCCCATTCCACCCCTTCTAATTTCTCCCCGCAATTTTTCTAAGACCTTGCGTCCACACGCTCTTTTCTTCAATCGCATGACGACTTAATTGTCACCAAAGCTGACAAAGGTAACTCTACTGTTATCATGGACCTTTCGGATTATAACCTCAAAATTAATTCCCTCCTTTCTGATACGTCCACCTACCAACCCATACCACGTGATCCTACTACATCTCTCCAAAAACAATTCAACCTCCACCTAAAAAGCCTTGTCAATTCTAAATTTATTACTTATCCTGTTTACAGAAACCTCATTTCCTATAATTCCTTAGCCCCCCGTTTTTATGGTCTTCCCAAAATCCACAAACCCAACAACCCCCTCCGTCCGATTACAGCTAACGTCAATTCACCATCTACAAAACTTAGCAAGTTCTTACTTTCATCCTTACAAGTCCTCAGCCGTAACAACCCATATGATATCCAAAATTCTTTTCATCTACGTGATCTTTTAACATCCCTCACCATTCCTGATCATTACATCCTCACTTCCTTCGATGTCGAAAGTCTTTTTACCAACATACCCTTAGATAAAGCCCTTGTCATTATAGATAACCACTGGTCACTAATAGAACCCCATACCTCTCTCAACCGGTCCTCATATCTCCAATCCCTTAAACTCTGCTGCGAATCTGGCTACCTCACTTTCCATGGACAGTTCTTTAACCAAATTTCTGGACTGGCCATGGGAAATCCCCTCGCTCCTGACCTCTCCAATATTGTCCTAAATGACCTTCTAGACTCCATCCTACCCCAGTTCCGTGACGATGTCATTTTCATTAAAAAATATGTGGACGACCTCCTCCTTATCCTAAATCCTAACATCATTCCAGGTTTATTATCATCCTTAAATGCATACCATCCCCGCCTACATTTCACTGTTGAACTTGAACATAACAAATCACTACCTTTCCTTGACCTCCGTATCTTTAGAAATCCCGATCACACCTTATCCACTGATTGGTATACTAAACCCACCTATTCTGGCAGACTCCTCAATTATTACTCCCAACATCCGCACCACCAAAAAATCAATGTCGCCAAAAATATCATCCACCGTGGTCTATCCCTCTCCGACGCTTGCTTCCATAACACCAACACCCAACGCATCAAAGAAATCCTATTAAAAAACAATTTTCCTCCCTATGTTATCAATAAACTCATCCATCACCATTATAACCCACCCACCCGCACCCGATCTCCACATCCGCCTTCTATCCCTATATACAGATCCTTGCCATATATACCCTCCCTCTCTAATAACATTCAAAAATCCCTACGTTCCGCGATCCCCAATTTACGCATCGCCTTTAAATCCCACAACAAACTCTCCAATATTTATACCCGAGTCAAAGATCCCATTCCTCTAAAACATCGCTCTCAGGTCGTCTATCGCATTCCGTGCTCTACTCCCAACTGCAACTCTTCCTACATCGGCGAAACCAAAAACCTACTTAAAGACCGCATTATCCAACACAAATATTCCATCTCCTCCCACAACCCAACCGCTTCTAAACTCTCCGAACACGCCCTATCCTTTAACCACATTTTTGACTTCGAAAATACGTCGATCCTGGCCTCCGTTCCTAATTATAATAAACGCATCCTCTCAGAAACCATTCACATCAATTTAGATTCCTCTACCGTTAATGCCAAGACCGACTCCCATCACCTATCCCTAACCTACTCCCAAATTTTTAATTTACTAAAATAACCTTACATTCTTAATTTTTTATACCATTCTTTTATTAATTACATGTTGAGCATTGACTTTTAATTTTTCACGCATTTTACATTATTTACGGTCACTTATATCCAGGCATCTGCATTTCTCCTTTTTAATTTTATTTATTTTTAATTTTAATTTATATAATATATAATATATAATTTTTAATTTTAATTAATTCCATATAATTTTTCACGCTATTTACATTATTTACGGTCTCTTAATTCCTACACATCTGCTTACCCCCTTCTTTGTCATTATTTGTTTGGCCGTCAGAATTCGCCTAGATCGCTTCCTCCAGCCGACCTAACGTATTTTTATAACGTATTATTTCTCTCACTTGATTCTGAGCTCCCCAAGCGGTGCGTGTTCTATTCGGTTAGTACATACCTTGG
Source organism: Arma custos (assembly GCA_037127475.1). Classification (NCBI taxonomy): domain Eukaryota; kingdom Metazoa; phylum Arthropoda; class Insecta; order Hemiptera; family Pentatomidae; genus Arma; species Arma custos. Next base: position 38,091,631 of record CM073760.1, read on the forward strand.
TATTTATCTTATCTCCATCCTTTTCACATTCACCTTTCTTCTCACCTGTTCTCACACCTTCTTTTGGCATCCATCATTTGTTAATGTATAGAGTTCATTATTATTTAGCCTCACATTTTTCATCCTCTGTATTTCTTTACCTATTTTCTACATGTTTATGTTATATTCACATCTTATTTTGCATTAATGCCACTGCTTCCTACTGTATACAGTTACATATTAACTTCCCTTACTTATATTTTCTTTTTCTTTTCATTCCTCATAGTGCATAGTTATAAATACCACTTGTTCAATGTTTCATTTTTGAAATTTATCAAGCTTTTATTTCTATATATGCTTATATTATTACACTTTACCTATGTAACCCCTCATACCTATGTAACCCCCCCTTTTTCTATAATTTTAATCTTCTCTTTTTGTATCTTTCCGTTTACCTCCTCATTTTTCTTTCCCTTTATATTATTGTTTACATTTTATCCTTTCTTGACTTGTATTTTTATATTGTATTTTTTATATTTTATATTCGTATTCTTGTTTTTTATATCTGTCACCATTATTATTTCTTTTCATCATCTACAATTTTATTTTTATCTATCACTTTTTTAAGTTTATTATATTCTGTAACCAGTCTTATATTCTTTCTTTTTTATTCTTTATTCTTTCTTATATTCTGTAACCAGTCTTATATTCTTTCTTATTTATCATATATATATTCACCATTTCATCATATCTAGTCACTATTTTTATCTATTCACTATTTTATCTTTTCACTATTTCATCATATCTAGTCACTACTTTTATCTTTTCACTCCTGTACCACTTTTTATATATTCTTGTTACTGCTACGTTTTTATATATTTTTGTTTGTTTCTCTCTCTTAGCCCTGAAGATGGCCTACATTGTAGGCCGAAACGTCGGCACATAATAAATAAGTTTTTCTTATTTGGTGTTTTCTTTGACTGCACCCCCAACTATTTCTTCCTTAAATTAGAAGATACAGTCGACCAATTCTTCTCTAACATGAATCACATGAACCACAATAAGCGGGGCCTTACACAGAACTTCTCTTCTATATCATTACGTCGCAGTACCAGAATACAGAACCAACACATGCTTACTACTCCTTCTACTACATTCCAACCTCCGCATCTAGATCTTTCTCCGTCCAGAAATCACTCGGTCTCTACTTCTCCGCCTCAACATCGCTCTTCTTCTAACTTTCATCTGGCTTCGTCGTCCCCATCACTACATCGTTCTGCTTCAAGACCTCTTCGAACATCGGCTTCCTCACCACTTCATCACACTCCAACTTTCACTTCTAATAGTTCTAACTCTCTCAACTATGATGGAATTGCCTCCCCTCCACGTACCTCATATACCCCCCCTCCTATTTTATCTTTCTCCTCTATCAAATCTTCAGTTCCAAATCTTAAATCCCATATCAATCACCTTTGCTCCCTCCATAAACATCTTGCTCATCACTCAGAACACCGCATTTTCCTTCTTAAATGTCGATCAAACTCCCTTTTTCCTAATTTTATAACCAATGCCCTCAATCACGTCACCACTTCTAAATCTCTTAATTCTACTTTACATAATTTCTCATTAAAATTTAAAAAATCTTTGCTGAATCTTAAAATACGGGAGACCATACAACACATCCACTCGTTGAATCTACGAATATCTTCCCTCACCCAATTCTTAACCAGTCACCTTAACCAGGTCCAAATGAATAGCCTCTCCACCCTTATTTCATCTACCTTCACTACAACCAGGTCACGCAAAAAACTCCACCTCATCTCCAAATTCAATTCACTTTACCACAAATCCCTTACCTCCAAAATCTACCCAAAAGGAGATGATAACTGGGTACTTAACATTTCTTCCACCAACATCCCCACCCATGTCAACAACATTCTTTCCCTAGGACCTAACTTTTCTGCACCCTCCTCCTCCTTCAAAAAAATTATACCTGACCTATTGACCGACTTAGAATATATCCATAATGACCCCCTCCTCAACCATTCACATGTTCAACCTAATCTTTCACGCGTCTCTGTAGCTACTATCATTTCCAACTTCCTTCAGCACCCCCATTCCACCCCTTCTAATTTCTCCCCGCAATTTTTCTAAGACCTTGCGTCCACACGCTCTTTTCTTCAATCGCATGACGACTTAATTGTCACCAAAGCTGACAAAGGTAACTCTACTGTTATCATGGACCTTTCGGATTATAACCTCAAAATTAATTCCCTCCTTTCTGATACGTCCACCTACCAACCCATACCACGTGATCCTACTACATCTCTCCAAAAACAATTCAACCTCCACCTAAAAAGCCTTGTCAATTCTAAATTTATTACTTATCCTGTTTACAGAAACCTCATTTCCTATAATTCCTTAGCCCCCCGTTTTTATGGTCTTCCCAAAATCCACAAACCCAACAACCCCCTCCGTCCGATTACAGCTAACGTCAATTCACCATCTACAAAACTTAGCAAGTTCTTACTTTCATCCTTACAAGTCCTCAGCCGTAACAACCCATATGATATCCAAAATTCTTTTCATCTACGTGATCTTTTAACATCCCTCACCATTCCTGATCATTACATCCTCACTTCCTTCGATGTCGAAAGTCTTTTTACCAACATACCCTTAGATAAAGCCCTTGTCATTATAGATAACCACTGGTCACTAATAGAACCCCATACCTCTCTCAACCGGTCCTCATATCTCCAATCCCTTAAACTCTGCTGCGAATCTGGCTACCTCACTTTCCATGGACAGTTCTTTAACCAAATTTCTGGACTGGCCATGGGAAATCCCCTCGCTCCTGACCTCTCCAATATTGTCCTAAATGACCTTCTAGACTCCATCCTACCCCAGTTCCGTGACGATGTCATTTTCATTAAAAAATATGTGGACGACCTCCTCCTTATCCTAAATCCTAACATCATTCCAGGTTTATTATCATCCTTAAATGCATACCATCCCCGCCTACATTTCACTGTTGAACTTGAACATAACAAATCACTACCTTTCCTTGACCTCCGTATCTTTAGAAATCCCGATCACACCTTATCCACTGATTGGTATACTAAACCCACCTATTCTGGCAGACTCCTCAATTATTACTCCCAACATCCGCACCACCAAAAAATCAATGTCGCCAAAAATATCATCCACCGTGGTCTATCCCTCTCCGACGCTTGCTTCCATAACACCAACACCCAACGCATCAAAGAAATCCTATTAAAAAACAATTTTCCTCCCTATGTTATCAATAAACTCATCCATCACCATTATAACCCACCCACCCGCACCCGATCTCCACATCCGCCTTCTATCCCTATATACAGATCCTTGCCATATATACCCTCCCTCTCTAATAACATTCAAAAATCCCTACGTTCCGCGATCCCCAATTTACGCATCGCCTTTAAATCCCACAACAAACTCTCCAATATTTATACCCGAGTCAAAGATCCCATTCCTCTAAAACATCGCTCTCAGGTCGTCTATCGCATTCCGTGCTCTACTCCCAACTGCAACTCTTCCTACATCGGCGAAACCAAAAACCTACTTAAAGACCGCATTATCCAACACAAATATTCCATCTCCTCCCACAACCCAACCGCTTCTAAACTCTCCGAACACGCCCTATCCTTTAACCACATTTTTGACTTCGAAAATACGTCGATCCTGGCCTCCGTTCCTAATTATAATAAACGCATCCTCTCAGAAACCATTCACATCAATTTAGATTCCTCTACCGTTAATGCCAAGACCGACTCCCATCACCTATCCCTAACCTACTCCCAAATTTTTAATTTACTAAAATAACCTTACATTCTTAATTTTTTATACCATTCTTTTATTAATTACATGTTGAGCATTGACTTTTAATTTTTCACGCATTTTACATTATTTACGGTCACTTATATCCAGGCATCTGCATTTCTCCTTTTTAATTTTATTTATTTTTAATTTTAATTTATATAATATATAATATATAATTTTTAATTTTAATTAATTCCATATAATTTTTCACGCTATTTACATTATTTACGGTCTCTTAATTCCTACACATCTGCTTACCCCCTTCTTTGTCATTATTTGTTTGGCCGTCAGAATTCGCCTAGATCGCTTCCTCCAGCCGACCTAACGTATTTTTATAACGTATTATTTCTCTCACTTGATTCTGAGCTCCCCAAGCGGTGCGTGTTCTATTCGGTTAGTACATACCTTGGTATTTATCTTATCTCCATCCTTTTCACATTCACCTTTCTTCTCACCTGTTCTCACACCTTCTTTTGGCATCCATCATTTGTTAATGTATAGAGTTCATTATTATTTAGCCTCACATTTTTCATCCTCTGTATTTCTTTACCTATTTTCTACATGTTTATGTTATATTCACATCTTATTTTGCATTAATGCCACTGCTTCCTACTGTATACAGTTACATATTAACTTCCCTTACTTATATTTTCTTTTTCTTTTCATTCCTCATAGTGCATAGTTATAAATACCACTTGTTCAATGTTTCATTTTTGAAATTTATCAAGCTTTTATTTCTATATATGCTTATATTATTACACTTTACCTATGTAACCCCTCATACCTATGTAACCCCCCCTTTTTCTATAATTTTAATCTTCTCTTTTTGTATCTTTCCGTTTACCTCCTCATTTTTCTTTCCCTTTATATTATTGTTTACATTTTATCCTTTCTTGACTTGTATTTTTATATTGTATTTTTTATATTTTATATTCGTATTCTTGTTTTTTATATCTGTCACCATTATTATTTCTTTTCATCATCTACAATTTTATTTTTATCTATCACTTTTTTAAGTTTATTATATTCTGTAACCAGTCTTATATTCTTTCTTTTTTATTCTTTATTCTTTCTTATATTCTGTAACCAGTCTTATATTCTTTCTTATTTATCATATATATATTCACCATTTCATCATATCTAGTCACTATTTTTATCTATTCACTATTTTATCTTTTCACTATTTCATCATATCTAGTCACTACTTTTATCTTTTCACTCCTGTACCACTTTTTATATATTCTTGTTACTGCTACGTTTTTATATATTTTTGTTTGTTTCTCTCTCTTAGCCCTGAAGATGGCCTACATTGTAGGCCGAAACGTCGGCACATAATAAATAAGTTTTTCTTATTTGGTGTTTTCTTTGACTGCACCCCCAACTATTTCTTCCTTAAATTAGAAGATACAGTCGACCAATTCTTCTCTAACATGAATCACATGAACCACAATAAGCGGGGCCTTACACAGAACTTCTCTTCTATATCATTACGTCGCAGTACCAGAATACAGAACCAACACATGCTTACTACTCCTTCTACTACATTCCAACCTCCGCATCTAGATCTTTCTCCGTCCAGAAATCACTCGGTCTCTACTTCTCCGCCTCAACATCGCTCTTCTTCTAACTTTCATCTGGCTTCGTCGTCCCCATCACTACATCGTTCTGCTTCAAGACCTCTTCGAACATCGGCTTCCTCACCACTTCATCACACTCCAACTTTCACTTCTAATAGTTCTAACTCTCTCAACTATGATGGAATTGCCTCCCCTCCACGTACCTCATATACCCCCCCTCCTATTTTATCTTTCTCCTCTATCAAATCTTCAGTTCCAAATCTTAAATCCCATATCAATCACCTTTGCTCCCTCCATAAACATCTTGCTCATCACTCAGAACACCGCATTTTCCTTCTTAAATGTCGATCAAACTCCCTTTTTCCTAATTTTATAACCAATGCCCTCAATCACGTCACCACTTCTAAATCTCTTAATTCTACTTTACATAATTTCTCATTAAAATTTAAAAAATCTTTGCTGAATCTTAAAATACGGGAGACCATACAACACATCCACTCGTTGAATCTACGAATATCTTCCCTCACCCAATTCTTAACCAGTCACCTTAACCAGGTCCAAATGAATAGCCTCTCCACCCTTATTTCATCTACCTTCACTACAACCAGGTCACGCAAAAAACTCCACCTCATCTCCAAATTCAATTCACTTTACCACAAATCCCTTACCTCCAAAATCTACCCAAAAGGAGATGATAACTGGGTACTTAACATTTCTTCCACCAACATCCCCACCCATGTCAACAACATTCTTTCCCTAGGACCTAACTTTTCTGCACCCTCCTCCTCCTTCAAAAAAATTATACCTGACCTATTGACCGACTTAGAATATATCCATAATGACCCCCTCCTCAACCATTCACATGTTCAACCTAATCTTTCACGCGTCTCTGTAGCTACTATCATTTCCAACTTCCTTCAGCACCCCCATTCCACCCCTTCTAATTTCTCCCCGCAATTTTTCAAAGACCTTGCGTCCACACGCTCTTTTCTTCAATCGCATGACGACTTAATTGTCACCAAAGCTGACAAAGGTAACTCTACTGTTATCATGGACCTTTCGGATTATAACCTCAAAATTAATTCCCTCCTTTCTGATACGTCCACCTACCAACCCATACCACGTGATCCTACTACATCTCTCCAAAAACAATTCAACCTCCACCTAAAAAGCCTTGTCAATTCTAAATTTATTACTTATCCTGTTTACAGAAACCTCATTTCCTATAATTCCTTAGCCCCCCGTTTTTATGGTCTTCCCAAAATCCACAAACCCAACAACCCCCTCCGTCCGATTACAGCTAACGTCAATTCACCATCTACAAAACTTAGCAAGTTCTTACTTTCATCCTTACAAGTCCTCAGCCGTAACAACCCATATGATATCCAAAATTCTTTTCATCTACGTGATCTTTTAACATCCCTCACCATTCCTGATCATTACATCCTCACTTCCTTCGATGTCGAAAGTCTTTTTACCAACATACCCTTAGATAAAGCCCTTGTCATTATAGATAACCACTGGTCACTAATAGAACCCCATACCTCTCTCAACCGGTCCTCATATCTCCAATCCCTTAAACTCTGCTGCGAATCTGGCTACCTCACTTTCCATGGACAGTTCTTTAACCAAATTTCTGGACTGGCCATGGGAAATCCCCTCGCTCCTGACCTCTCCAATATTGTCCTAAATGACCTTCTAGACTCCATCCTACCCCAGTTCCGTGACGATGTCATTTTCATTAAAAAATATGTGGACGACCTCCTCCTTATCCTAAATCCTAACATCATTCCAGGTTTATTATCATCCTTAAATGCATACCATCCCCGCCTACATTTCACTGTTGAACTTGAACATAACAAATCACTACCTTTCCTTGACCTCCGTATCTTTAGAAATCCCGATCACACCTTATCCACTGATTGGTATACTAAACCCACCTATTCTGGCAGACTCCTCAATTATTACTCCCAACATCCGCACCACCAAAAAATCAATGTCGCCAAAAATATCATCCACCGTGGTCTATCCCTCTCCGACGCTTGCTTCCATAACACCAACACCCAACGCATCAAAGAAATCCTATTAAAAAACAATTTTCCTCCCTATGTTATCAATAAACTCATCCATCACCATTATAACCCACCCACCCGCACCCGATCTCCACATCCGCCTTCTATCCCTATATACAGATCCTTGCCATATATACCCTCCCTCTCTAATAACATTCAAAAATCCCTACGTTCCGCGATCCCCAATTTACGCATCGCCTTTAAATCCCACAACAAACTCTCCAATATTTATACCCGAGTCAAAGATCCCATTCCTCTAAAACATCGCTCTCAGGTCGTCTATCGCATTCCGTGCTCTACTCCCAACTGCAACTCTTCCTACATCGGCGAAACCAAAAACCTACTTAAAGACCGCATTATCCAACACAAATATTCCATCTCCTCCCACAACCCAACCGCTTCTAAACTCTCCGAACACGCCCTATCCTTTAACCACATTTTTGACTTCGAAAATACGTCGATCCTGGCCTCCGTTCCTAATTATAATAAACGCATCCTCTCAGAAACCATTCACATCAATTTAGATTCCTCTACCGTTAATGCCAAGACCGACTCCCATCACCTATCCCTAACCTACTCCCAAATTTTTAATTTACTAAAATAACCTTACATTCTTAATTTTTTATACCATTCTTTTATTAATTACATGTTGAGCATTGACTTTTAATTTTTCACGCATTTTACATTATTTACGGTCACTTATATCCAGGCATCTGCATTTCTCCTTTTTAATTTTATTTATTTTTAATTTTAATTTATATAATATATAATATATAATTTTTAATTTTAATTAATTCCATATAATTTTTCACGCTATTTACATTATTTACGGTCTCTTAATTCCTACACATCTGCTTACCCCCTTCTTTATCATTATTTGTTTGGCCGTCAGAATTCGCCTAGATCGCTTCCTCCAGCCGACCTAACGTATTTTTATAACGTATTATTTCTCTCACTTGATTCTGAGCTCCCCAAGCGGTGCGTGTTCTATTCGGTTAGTACATACCTTGGTATTTATCTTATCTCCATCCTTTTCACATTCACCTTTCTTCTCACCTGTTCTCACACCTTCTTTTGGCATCCATCATTTGTTAATGTATAGAGTTCATTATTATTTAGCCTCACATTTTTCATCCTCTGTATTTCTTTACCTATTTTCTACATGTTTATGTTATATTCACATCTTATTTTGCATTAATGCCACTGCTTCCTACTGTATACAGTTACATATTAACTTCCCTTACTTATATTTTCTTTTTCTTTTCATTCCTCATAGTGCATAGTTATAAATACCACTTGTTCAATGTTTCATTTTTGAAATTTATCAAGCTTTTATTTCTATATATGCTTATATTATTACACTTTACCTATGTAACCCCTCATACCTATGTAACCCCCCCTTTTTCTATAATTTTAATCTTCTCTTTTTGTATCTTTCCGTTTACCTCCTCATTTTTCTTTCCCTTTATATTATTGTTTACATTTTATCCTTTCTTGACTTGTATTTTTATATTGTATTTTTTATATTTTATATTCGTATTCTTGTTTTTTATATCTGTCACCATTATTATTTCTTTTCATCATCTACAATTTTATTTTTATCTATCACTTTTTTAAGTTTATTATATTCTGTAACCAGTCTTATATTCTTTCTTTTTTATTCTTTATTCTTTCTTATATTCTGTAACCAGTCTTATATTCTTTCTTATTTATCATATATATATTCACCATTTCATCATATCTAGTCACTATTTTTATCTATTCACTATTTTATCTTTTCACTATTTCATCATATCTAGTCACTACTTTTATCTTTTCACTCCTGTACCACTTTTTATATATTCTTGTTACTGCTACGTTTTTATATATTTTTGTTTGTTTCTCTCTCTTAGCCCTGAAGATGGCCTACATTGTAGGCCGAAACGTCGGCACATAATAAATAAGTTTTTCTTATTTGGTGTTTTCTTTGACTGCACCCCCAACTATTTCTTCTTTAAATAAATAAACAACAATTGAATCTTCCTTTACAAAAAACTTCTCATGGAGCGTTACAATGAAAAATTAAAACAAATCGAAAACAAAAACTATAAGTCATTAAACTATCGATATTATAATGAATTCTACGATAACTGCAATATTTATAAATTATGTATAAATATTAGGAATTTTATAAACTATATTCATCCATTAATATTGTAGATATTAACAGCACTGAGGTATTTATTATTTTATATATATATATATACATACATCCATATAAACCTATTAGATAAATTCTAAAATTGTTAAATTAATATTTATTTTACATTTGAAGCTATATTATATTTCTATTATCCATCCCTCGACTGTTAAGTAACATAAAGATGCTGAAAAACGTATTATTTGCGTTAACTATACATTAATGCACTCAATCTTTGAATAGGTACTTTAATTTTAGCCTCTCAAAATTATTTCAATCAATCAATTCTTATTTTAATTAGTAAAATTATTACTACCACATATTAATGAAAATCAAATTCATTAGAAAAATAATCAAGTAATAGGAAGTTGTAAATTTTAAATGTTTTAAAATTATTCGAGTGTTTTTTATTAGTACAAATGTTTTTACAGATTGTGTAAACTGATAAGTAACGAATAGCGTTATTATATTAATAAATTTGAGCATTAAATGTTCCATTTCAACAACTACAACAATTTAATGTTTGTAATTGTAATTAAAAAAAAAATTAATATTTTTAAAATTATGCCTGCATTTTTTTCTTTTTACCAATGTTTTAACTGATTGTGTGAACTGATAAACAGCGAATAGCGTTAATATATTAATACATTTAATTAAAGAGCAAAAAAAAAGGAAGTGCTACAGCTGGATTCGAACCGCGTACCTCCGAACTTACCACTTGCGTTTATCTTTTAAGTTTAAATATTTAACAATCTATTAAAAAAAATTATTTAAATAAATCATCAATATAATAACAGACCTTATGCGGACAAAAAAATGTGGAACGCTTCACGATTTTGCGTGTCATCCTTGCGCAGGGGCCATGCTAATCTTCTCTGTATCGTTCCAATTTTAGTATATGTACCGCCGAAGCGAGTACAACTACCGCTCAATTTTACTGGTTCTTATTAAAAGCCCGTTTTAATCATTTTTTTCAACATTATTCAGTTAAAATTATTGAATATAATTGATATATTTGTTGGTTATTAAGTTTTTTATGAATGAAATCTATGATAATTATTCGTAATATAAGTTATCGCTTCGAGTTATAAAAAAAAAAAATGTCCCTTGTACTAATGCTTTCTGATACCAATGAAATATTATGATCCTCAACTATTGAATGCCTAAAGGGAAAAATACAATGTTTCTTGAACAATTGATCAAATTGGTTCACTTCAGAGATAAGGTTGAGTGGGAGACATTATTTATTTTTCTATGGATAGGTAACTTTATTCAGCAAATTAATACTTCACAAGTTTTAACTTTCCATTTGTTTCTCTTTTTATATTTTCCAAAAATACAAGTTATCCTGAGCTTTAGTATGGGAAATAAAATGTAATTAAGGGTAATGAGTAGATTCCCATAATCATTTCATAATCATTGAAATGTTAGTTGAAACGTTTATTTCTTGATGAAATGATTACTGGAATCTACTCATTACCCATAATTACAATTTCTTTTCCATACTAAAGCTCACTATAGCTCGTATTTTTGAAAAATATTAAAAAGGAATGTTAAAACTTAAGGAATAATTATCTAGTTTTTTATGAATGAAATCTATAGCTGATTTTAACTGTTATTTATTTTATAAAATAAATAAATAAGCCCAAAAGTGAGACTTGTAAATTAATATTATTTTTTTTTTTAAATAATTAATCATCCCAAACATATCAGTCACTAGTTTTGGCTCCAATTTACTATTTTGAAACAAAATTAAATCCCAGTTTATTCCTTTAAACGCTTTTTAAGTCCCAAAGAATTTGTTTGTGTGCTAAATGAAGTTATGTATAAAAGTGATTTAAGTCATTAGAGCAAGAAGATATGATATATTAAATTATATTTTAATGGTCTTCATCTAGGTTGCTGATGCCACAATTTATAAATATTCTACTAAATGAGTTGATTAACCAAAAATTAGGTTGGGCAATGTTAGAACTAAAATATTTACAAATAACCGTTTTGAACTGATGTTTAGTGTTCATACAAACTCTACACCATTCAAATTTAGCAATTTAACAAGTACAACTGTGTACAGCTAGATTGCAGCACTTGTCAGATAAGTGTGCATGAGAGGAGCAAGCATAAATAATTTACTATCTGCTTATTGCCAAATAACGTATAGTTATACTGCTACAAATAGCAGTTATAACTATACAGTTGGTAATGTTATAATGCTACAAATAGCATTCCTGCTATTTGCTTGTTGTATTGTTGCAATACAGTTGTAAATTTCAATGAATAAATTAATAAAAATTGTTCCGATTTAATGTTTGTATTGCTTACATCAATTAATTGTTATAATATATTATATATATATTATTATAATATAATAATATAAGAGTTGGGTAAAACTGATGTATGTATTAAGAAAGAATAAGAAGAGAATTCTAATCTCCAACGATAATATAGTCACTCACACATTTAAGTATCTTATAAAACAAAGAGCACTCCTTCTATAATTTGTATCCCCACGGTGGGTATTAGTTTGCGAAGTGTGCTTAAGCAGTATTTAAAAGTACAGAAAAAAACTTGCAAAACTATTTTAAAAGAATTTCGACTTTAATTTGATGACAGATGCTATTACATACAAATACTCTAGGTAGCTTAAAAATACACTTTAATGTTTTGAAAATTTACAATTTTTAAGAGGTTTTGTGAAAGCTGAATGAATATTATATTCTGGCAAGTATCCTGAAAAACCTTTATTATCAGATCTGTGATTTATTATTAAAATTTACTTTTTATAGTTCATGGAAAGTTATCTAATTATATAATTTGAAATTTTCAAAGTAAAATTAATACACAAAACAAATAACTTTTATTTATAAACAAATAAAGGTATAAAATATATTTACACATATTCCATTTGTATTACATGTATTCCATTTGCATAACTCGTAAATAAAACCATCTAAAAATGATTATCTAAATCATAAATAAGCTTCTATTCATGCGCACTTTTGTTTTGATAGTGTAGTAGACTAAATTTTCGAGCAGATTAAAGATCATTTTATTTTAAATAACTAACATTTCTAATTAAACTTTATATTATTATTAGCTATAAGAATTTCATTAATTTTAAAATAGTTGGAGTTCATTAGGTTTCTACAATAGCCAATAATATAACCATAAATTAAATTAAAGTTAATCCAAATGAGATAGCTTGGAATAATTATTTAAATTTTAGTTTAGTCTGCCAAAAAAATATATATACATATGCACTGATGAAGAAAGATTATGCTCAAGCTTTTCACACAATCTTTTCTATATTTTTAAAAAGTTATAAATATTTAATTAAAACATTTTGGTAAATTTCCTTCAAATACTCTATAATGTACATGAATTTAGCAAAATTTCATTCCCATTCTTAGATTTCTTCAAGGTAGTTTAAGTATCTGAATAATGCTCTAATCATTACCCTTCGGTCATGGGATGAAGGTAAGAAACAGAAATGTAAACCAGAAATTAGTAGGAACAAATACAATGCATAGATTTAGAAGAAGCATAAACATATTATAACAAAAGGATAAAGAATATAAGCTCTTTGGGAGACGAATGCATATCATCATCATATGCATATCATACGATACTTATCAAAGAACACTTCCAGCCCAGCTAACAAATTTGTAAGCATCATCTTAAGTTAATTAAGATATCAATAGATGTTCATACACCATATGCAAACCTTGTATACATCACATACAACAGTAAGCAGCCTTACAAGTGAGGCAGTTTTGTTAAAGAAAAGTTTTTCTTTTCATACGCAATCCAAGAAAGTTCTCTTACAATGGTAAGAATTTGTCTTTATATTTGAATATTTGCAATATTCAGCAAACACAATAGAATATATCCATGTATTGAATGACTCATGGGGGAATATTAAATATCCAACTTAATAAAGTTGGATAAATTTTGTATTCACCACATTATTAACAGTGGATACAGAAAATCATGCAATTTTATTTATTTCATTAACTAATTTTATATTTATTGTCCCATCTAATATCTGTTTTAACAAAAACGAATCTCTTAAATGGATTATTTTACAATTCTGGACTGTTAACTAAAACTCGAAATAAAACATACTATAATGCAAACAAAGATGTTAAGTACTGTTAGTTCTCTGTAGGCTAAACATTTTGAATACAATATTCTTAAATAGAGTTATCATCAAAAATGTATATAATATAACTGTGACAAATAACAATAGTAAAAATAAGACATTTTTAAAAATAATTTAATAAATATAACCCACATTGCTAAAGCCATTAAGTGATCCAAAATACTGATATGAGAAACTAGATTTTTAATACATTTTCCTTGCCATCTTGACCAGGAATTAGTTACTTCTGTAGAATAGGAATTCCATGTTATGTTTCAAATAATAAATAGTAGAGAATACTTAGGAAAAAATCAAATAGTATTATGTAGACAATTGAATGGCTTCCCCAGTCCCCATTCCTGAATCCCATTAACCACTTATGAGATAAATTCCATAAGAGATGGTAAATGTCACTTCACAAAGAAAGAAGGCATGTTTTCATAATTAAAAAAAATGTTTTTAACAGAGCAGAGGAAAATACCAAGCAAAAAGAATACGTGAGGTCAATAAAGCCTATTTTATGTTTAAATAAATACACTATACACCATAAAAGTATATTTTATTTTTATTCCATTTTATTTTACATTAATGAATATTTTAGCTACTTAATACTATAGGCTAAGGCTGTATATAGTAGTACATTATTCTCTTAGTTCAAAAGATTAAATGGTTATGAAATGTTGAAGTATAGTCACTAAATGTTACACAAATAAATACATTATTTTATTTTATTATCTTATTTTATTTGTGTAAAATGTATTGACTGCATCCCCTTCCTCTCTACCCCTCCCATTTTCAACATTTCTCAGGATACATCTAGACATCTATTTCCTCATCGATTATTATATTATCGATCATGATTATCGATTGTTACATGTGTAGATAAAATGAAAGAACTAAGCTTTATCAAAAGTCCTCCAAAGCCCCTATGAGTTCGGTTTCCATCGTTTTTGGCCAGTGGTAAGTCTGTCTTCTAGCTTTATCAATTATGATGGTGTTAGTATAACTTTAATACAATGAAAAACAATTTTACGTTATTATAAATGTATTTTCCTAAAAAAAGATCTTAATTTGCGTCATGACTCCAGAGGCAAAAATTGACAGCATTAACGAATGAAAATGCTACAAATTCATCGGTCCAAAAAAAACAAAAAATAAAAAGAATGCAGGTGTTGAGTTCCAGTATCTACAAGAGCTGTAGAAACAGCAGGTACCTCAGTGTCAAGGTCGATTCCCGGACTGGAGCTTAAGAAACTCGGTCATTTCAGTTTCCGCATATGAGCAACCAGCAAGCAAACTCTAATTCAAGGCCTACTGATTTAGGTTTTGAGTTGAATAAGAATCACTGAATTATTAATAACTTTCATAATGTTATCACATTTTCAAGAGAAAGTAAAACGAATGTGTGATTATTAACGCAAGTAAATATTACATTATTTTGGTAATTATAACTTTTGGGATTTAGGAGATCGTTATTTGGACATATTTCCGTAGCTAAGTGGTTTCCAAGACAAAGGTATGCGAATCACTAGGATAACCTTCAACCACGACTTGGGTATTAGGATGCTTATAGGTGCCTTTTTAGGGTCTATTATCTTTTATTATACGGACAAACCAACAGACTGAGGTATTATCAAAAGTAATTGTAGAAGCATCTAACCCAGATAATGAAAAATCTGACCATATCGTTATCCAGTCAGATTAGGCAAAGGCTAAAAACGCCACTAAACTCGATCATGTCGCTGAAGAATGGTCCAGTGACACCAACCAGAATTTCTAAAGAAGTGGGAATGTGTTTGAAGAAGCAACGAAAAGAAAACAAGCAGGAGGATATCATGAACAGGACCGGCTTTACCTTATGTGCAGGGTGTGCGGTGCACACGGCACCGGGTCTCAAGCGGCGCCGCGAGGCGTCTGAGGGTCTCAAAAGAATTCATATCATGTTGATCCCATAGCAAAATTTGTTTAGTTTCATGGGCACATTCACCTCCTTAGGGGATTTGTATTGTATAAGGAACACAGTAAGTAATAGGTGGAAAAGCATTGCAGATATGAGTGTTTTATAATGGATATTTCAATTTTGATCTTCAAATTTATAGCATTGTCTAATTTCTAATACTTTTTTACTTTATAATTTTTTTTTTTCTCGAAAATATAAAATTGGAGGAGGTGTAGGACGAATGTGACATTATTAGTGTCAACTGTTCGAGTTACAGCGCATGGTAGAGACTATACTATCCTAAACTGTACTGTTTCTTGGAAAACGGTTGTGCAGGGAGGTGATTTGTCCTAGATCACGCTCAACCGCCAGATTCACCCCCTCCCCCCTTATTTTAGTTAAATGGGAGCAGAGTGGCTCAATGGTAGAGCACTGAATTGCCATGCCGAAAATCTGCTTGCAGGACTTTTATTAGTCTATTAGCGGCCGGAGATGGATCATATGGCATCTATGACCCTCCTGGGGCTCACCCATCCTCTAAATTTGGGAACCCAAATAAGGGGGGAATCTGACGGTTGAGTGTGATCTAGGACAAATCATCTCCCTGCACAGCCGTTGTCCTTGAAATAGTAGTGTCTATCATGTACTGAGCTCTAGACCAGTCCACCGGTTGTAGTGGTACAGATTTTTACCCGCTAGTAAATTATTTAAGGAAAAAAATAATGTATGTTCAATAAGGAATCATTGTGAGGGAAGCCGGGAGTCGCTAAGATAAACTCGTGTGAATCGATAGAAGGCTGGGGTAGGTCGCCAGGTCACTTTTTAGTCTATTTGTCTACAGCCGCAGTTTGCGGCTAATCAATCTTCTCGTATGAGAAGGAAAAACTAAAACCGAATTGAAAATCTAAAAATATTTGATAATTATGAAACGATTTGTACACGATCTGTAAGCTATAAAAATGTTTAAATTAGTTTTTATTTTAATTTATTGGAATTTTTAATAATTAAATAAATTATTTTAAGAATTAATGAAAATTCTTAGTTGTACTCTTTACACAGTAAAGAATGTGAAAATAAACTATTTTCATTTTAATTGGAATGATAGCTTAGAACGAACCAAAGTGATAGATCTCAGCAACCTATAACTATATAACGAATAAAATGGCCCGAATGGAGATAAGAAAAACATTCTCTTTAAAAAGGAGAAAGACCTATTTATTTTAAAGCCACCTTTTCGACCCACATTGCAGGTCTTCGTCAAGGCTAAATATAAAAGATACATAAAATTTGTATGAAGACCTGCTATGTGGGTCGAAACGTTGGATTTTAAGTAAATAGTTCAATCCTATTTAAGGAATTATTTTTCTGCTCTCCACCCGGACCATTTTCTTCCTTATATATGTTAGGTCAACTAATATTATGCTATTAGTATATGTTTTACCGATAGAGGCCCGATTAGACCTTCATGATCGCCGGCTCTATCCCATGTCGCGCCTGTGTGCAATCCTGACCCTTATATTTTTAAACATTAATGAATTTTGAGTTCATTGAATTTTTGTAATTAGCCATCTGGTTTTTTCTCAAAACACTGTTATAACTGGAAGGTGTAGACAACATTATATTACATTTCGAAAAATAATGACATATCGAGAGAAAGGTGCTGTATCAGGTAGAGTAAGCCCTCGTCGGGTTTCCAACTTTACCTGCAAAAAGAGAAAGTAAATGAAAAATGAAAGTTTTGTCCAAGAGTGAACAGAGTGAAGAGACAGAATGTAGAGGCATCTCCTAAAGGGCATTATGTAAGTAGTTATATGTTTAATCAAATATATAACCATGATCAGCATACCATGAATGATTAATTAAAGTGCAGCATATTTTTTATCTGATATTAAAATATATTCAATTATTAATTATTCAACTCTTCGTCAATCAACCGTTGAAAAAGAGGGGGATAACTTCGTCCATGGCCTTCTTAGTCTTCGAAGCTCAATTTTCCCTCTCGAAATTTATGGAAATCTATAGAATTGATTATATGTGTAGTAAATCGTTTTTAAATAATTTGGTTACAACTGATCAGATTATCGACCTGTTCCTAAGGTTGAGAAATTCCATTAATGGTTGGGTTCTGTCCATGCTTCTATAGCTAGGGAATAGTTCATAGAGCAAGCTCTTTACACAAGGCCTAATAACTAATCGTATTTTCAAGATACAAACAAGTGTATATGCAAAGGAAAACTTCAATGTTGGCAGTAAACCAAAAACGCACATGTGATCGAAGATACGATAATAAATTTTAAGATAAATGTCTTCAAAACCTGAGGAACAAACCGTTGCAATATAATGCTGTAGTTAACAGCGATTCTAAAATGTTGGCCCAGAAAAATAATAGGCTATTTAATAAACTTAAGACTGTAACTAAGCAAAATGGAGGAATTTTAAAAATGTTAGAGAAGAATTATATAAAAACTCTCGGCCAATTAAAAAAAAACAGTTCAAGCTACCGCTGGATCTTCCTATAAAGGTTGCGCGCTCTGCGAGAATAAATATGAACCAGTTAAAAAAATAAAACGTTCCGTAAATTCCCAATTAAAAAAATATGGTATAATTTAAAATTATAATTAAAGTTGGTTTAATTTAGCAACAAGGTCACTGGTACATTATTTAAGAAAAATTATTTCCAAACTTCAACTCCCATTTTAAAAACTAAAAACTTAAATTCTAAAAACGAATCGTAAATGGCAACCAATTAAATAATAAAACAGACAACGACGAAAGGAAGTTGATATTGTAACTTCTTTTATACATGCTAGATGAATAAAAACTATGTCATACATCAATGCAATCTTATTGTTTTCACAATAAAACGGTAAAATATAAATTTCTTTATTAAAGTAAAGTTTAAAAAATTAAAATTAAAATAAGACACGTTAACTGATTATGTTAGTGAAGACATGAAAACGTAAAAAGAAAAATAACTGCAATTCCTAAAAATTAGAACAAAACAATAATCACATAGCCATTTCTTTATTTTTGTTTCCTAAATATAATCTTTTAAATTGAATGCAATTTATCCACTAAACCCAACAAGGGAAAATTATTTGTACTATTATTTCTCCAGTGGAGCCAAATTCCAGATGATTTCTTTGAGGGTTTAGGTCTAAATTTAAATTAATATACGTTTTGGAATTATTATGGGAATCAAGGTTGTAGTTTCAGGTAGAAGTCAGATTTAACCCGTTCTAATATTAAAAAAAAACAAGAAATAGATTCATTTGACAAAAAATACGGGGAATTTTAATTTATACTTGCCGATATACTTTATAATTCTCTAATTACTATTATTTAATGTTGTTGGCACATTATTAACATTCAGAATCCAACCTTTTTTTTTTAATAGATGAACAATAACCAAGAGTGAACTCAAAAATAAATAGCTAATAAAATTAATGCACATTTATAATTTCTTTAGATAATTAATTACAATTTTGCCGATATATGATATCACTCAAATCACTCAATATGATCAATAATATCAATCAATAGGTATACCTAAAAGAGAAACAAGTATTACTGTTTAAATTATCAAGAAATTCTGTTATAACCACTTAAAAGTAAAAAAAACAAAACAATTTTTTTACAAATTTATACATTTAGTAGGCAAACAACTAAACATTAATTTAGTTTTAGAACAACTAAATCTGAAATTCGTTAATTAAAAAAACAAAAACAATTAAGGTTTGGTTTAGGCCATTGCCGCAACCCCCGTACCAATAGTTACCATGGCGACACAGGAACAATCTAGCCTCGTACCCCACATTGTGTCCTACTTTTGAAAATGTCGGATTTTTCATTAAATCGAAAATATTTAAAAAGTTCAATTTAAGAAAACCTTTTCGTAGCGAATTTTAGTTTACTTCAATGAAATTTAGTAGGAAACATTTGATATTGTGAACTTGATGGCTGAAAAACAAGTTGAATGTGATTTCTAAAATAAGATATGACAAAATTAGAATATGGGAAAGTTAAAACAGCAAGAGGAAACGATTTCAAAAATGGATGAAATTCATTCATGGTCATCACACGAAAATGATTTTCTTATATTTCATTAATAATGCTTTTTCTTGTTTTGTTTTTCTCGATTTATGCACAGACGAAATGTTTTATTTTTAAATAAATGTATAAATAATCAAAAGCATATCAACCCCCATACCTATTTTCTCATTCTAGTATTTGTTTATCATTTCTTTTTAAGGACTGACAACCACAAATGCACCTTTAGATGCGTTCTTACAACATTGTTCTGCACAATATTGAGTAATTGGTTGTTAATTGAAGCTTAAGTATAAAGCCTCAGTTTGCCCTGGTCTCGCTCCGACCAAACCAGCAGGAACGGAGAAATGGCACAGTCAGGGGACTCACCTATCTTTGCAATGCTGGAACAGAAGATCCATAGGCCTATCATAAACGGGGTCTCTACCCTGGCGAACTCGACAGCCCAGACATGGTATTGCTTAACCTTCTGGACGGGTCCTTGGGTAGTGGTATCGGGTACGGTAGCCGTGGGTTCGGTTTGGGTAGTCGGTACAGCAGGTACATCGTCGAGGCCCGGGTTGAGGAACTCGGCTCGCCCCCAGCCCAAGAGGCCGAACAGGAGACAGACGACACTGGGCCGCATGCCGGGGGCCGACTGGCGGTCGATCCCGCCCCCACCACCGCCCTCCGCCAAGATCGATTCTCAGCTCGAGGTGAATAATCGTTTTCCCCGCCCTTTAGAATTTGCGGAATGTCGGGCTCGATTGTAACTAGAATCGAATGGAAAACGTCTGGCATCTTCTACTGACGGGCAAGAGGAAAAATCGGAAAAAACAATCTTCCGGGATTAGAAAGCAATCGGAAAAACCTCCCAAAACAAAGCTTCAAGTCTTTAATATACTGGGATAAATAATCAGTCAACGTTTTGCCAATTCAGACATCATCGGGATATATACAAAAAAAAATCACAGAAAGAAGATCTAATGAACTAAATCTCACTTCAACAGTCCAAACAGGCTTTTTGGGATTTTCCCAATTGCATTCTAATTATTAATTGTGTGTCTTTTTGAATTATATTCTCCTTAACTATACTCCCTCTATAAGAAAATACCTATCATCAAGTTTATAAAAATAAACCGTTTACGATGGGCTGGCCATATAGCGAACATGCGACGAGGACTCCTGGAGTCCAAAAACCTTGGTTTACGCAAGATTGGAAGGCCAAAAACTAGATGGAGAAATCAGGTGGACAGAGATGCCGCAGTTATAGGTATACCTACTTAGAGGGGAAGAACACAAGACAGGAAGTGATGGAAAGATCACTTGGAGGAGGCCAAGGCTCGGGATGGAGTGTAGTGCCGAAGAAGTAGTAGTAGTGTTTTTGAGTGCTGGCTCATCTTTATTGAATCTTCTAGATGCATTGTTCCTAGCACGTTTCCTACAATGGGAAGTAACAGATAGCTTACAGACAAAATTGGATA
Source organism: Arma custos (assembly GCA_037127475.1). Classification (NCBI taxonomy): domain Eukaryota; kingdom Metazoa; phylum Arthropoda; class Insecta; order Hemiptera; family Pentatomidae; genus Arma; species Arma custos. The sequence goes on from CM073760.1 coordinate 38,112,892, forward strand.
TTTAGACAACATTAGATAAGAAGGAAGGGCAGCTTATCCTGGAGGTTACTGAACTATTCCAGCCAACAGATGAAGGAGGATTCCGTGGTTCGGCAACCCTCGCGGAGGGCTTCTGGCTCCAGCATACTGCCTCGGAACGTCAATATAGCCTCGATTATTGATCGGTTCTTACCCTTTTTCCAAGAAAAACTAATCATCTTTTAAATATTTCATATATAAATTACTGTCAGGATGCGATTATACTTGATACGTTTTAAAATCTACAATTTTTTAAATATTCCGCATCTCACGAACAATGTATCGCTAGATTGAGTAAAATATTTTTAATATGAAATTCCAATAAAGAAAGTTCTGAAATCATAATTCGGAGAGTACTTTTTTAGGGTTCGCATGAAACAATATTTTCCTCGAAAAATATTAATTATGGATTAACATTTATTAAAGTTATTCCTCTACTTATCATCTTGTGTAATCAACTACCAAATATGAACTTCCAGCTTGTAGCTTCTGGAGGCAGTGTTCTAGACACCGAACGGAGATCAAGAAGGGTAAAAAAGCTTACAACCCTCTCAAAGTGCCTATTCAAATATGGCATCATCCTATAATAGCTCAGGTCATTTACAGGTTTATGGCAAAATTAAAATTATACCTTTTTTAATACGATCAGGGTAGCTCAGAGTTGGATAGCTGAGTTGTCGTGTCTAAAGTTCAGGGTAAGGTAGATAAATTACTTAATCTGTTGACCAGGACAGGTGTACGCTATCGGATCTCCCAGCTTCTATGAATATCGATATATTTAAAGGGAACAGAATAGCTCCGTTTGTAAAGTGCCGAATTGCTATGATGAAGGTTCCCAGATCAAATCCTGCTGAGCCAGATAATATATTTTATTATTAAAAATTGTTAAGTCATAACTTGAAACCACAATTTCAAAAAACTTTTTGAATTAAATGAATTATTGCAAGAATAAACCACCTAAGATTTATGCTTTATGTTTTTTATTTGATGGGCGGTTCCAGTTAAAAGCGAATGGAAGTAGAAATTAGGAAATACATTCTAGATCAGTCAACCTTAGACCATAAATTGCAACGTTTTGTAAAATATCTAAAATTTAATTTGTTTGCCTTATTCGGCTGTGAATTTTTAATTTTAATTTTGGCGCCTAAAATTATTATAAGAAACTTTAAGAAAAAATGGGAGCGGAGTGGCACAGTGGTAGAGCACTGAGCTGCCATGCCAGAAATCCTGGTTCAAATCCCGTTGCGGGCATGAGTTTTATTTAGTCTGTTTGAAGCCGAAGATGGATCATATAGGATCTAGGACCCTCCTGGGGCTCACCCAGCCTCTAAAAATATTATAAAAATAGGGTACCCAAAATAAGGGGAAAATCTGGCGGTTGAGCCTGACCTAGGAGCGTGACCTTGCAGAACCGTTGTCCATGAATCAGTACAGTCTCTACTATGCACTGAACCCCAGACATTTTAGTGGTACAGGTCTTTGTTTTTTTAAAGAAAAAATAACAAAACTTTTTTTAAAAAATGTCGACTAGATTTGTATTGCATAACTACAATTATTGAAGAGTCACATCTGTAAACATAGCAAAATATCGTCGATATTTTCTCCATGGCAGTACTATAATTTCAGTTGTTATTCAGCTTATTGTAATGCATATGGAAGAATTACATGAAACTAAGATATATAATGATCGAGAGCATAGGCGTAATGAGGGGGGGGGTATTGGGGATGTAACCCCCCATTGCTTAGAAGAAATTAAAAAAAAAATGTAAGTAACAATTAAAAAAAAATAAAACTTTGAAGGATTTTACTTTTTCAAAGTTATTATTGTGAGATTATAGAAGTAAGGGTCAATTATGCCAAAAACACAACAAAGAAAGTGCGAACACAGTTATTTTAATGAATAAAAGATAAACTAAAATGACAGACCAAAACTATTTATTTACAATTAATCCTTTTCATACATTTAATTTGACCCTTAAAACTCGAGTATTTTTTATACCTTCTTACATTAGTGACTAGGGATTGGAAAAGATATAACAGAATATTTGAGTCGTATAGACTAATGTAATAACACTATTAAATTAATTAGTTTATGTTATTGTTGTTGTAGCAGACATAGAAAATAGATAATAACGACTTGTTTAACAATAATATTCACTTCATGATAGTGCTACAAATACAGACAGCAAGAATAACTTTGGATTAGGACGTCTTTCTTCTCTGCTTCCTAGTATTCTGGCCGTGACGCATGTGTCTAATAATCTTACAGGAATATATTTTAGAATAGCTTAAAATTAAATAACATACCGAGTGCGAACTAGTGCGGTTCGATGCTCACATTTTTATAATATATTTCCATATATACATACCTACATATATAAATATTAGTGACCAAATGATATTTAATTATACAGTTGTAAAGAGAGACAGGCCACAAAGATGGATATGCCACACTTGCCCTCACGTCATTATTCAGAATTGTTTTTCTCCAAACTTCACTTTTTCTCATCTGTTATTCTATCTACGGGATTCTGACCTCAAACTTCCTAGAATAATTTAAAGAAAGTTAAAACAAAATAAAGGTACGAAAACAACTAATCAAAGTCGGTTTTATATCACTAAGTGACGACTATGCTGCACCGAATGAGCGAATCAGCGAAATATCGCCGGGCAAAAACAGGTTGTGCTCAAAAACAGCTCTGCTCACTCCTGGTCATCAGTCGTTGCTGTCGCTACAATTAAATACGATTCGTATACAAATATAAATAATGTTAGTATCCAATTAAATTGTTTCTCTAATATATAAAAATGTTTTTAGTAAGTGCAATATTTTTACTCCACTTACTAAAAATATGATTTTGTAAGAGGCAGTAAAGAATCCTTAGTTACGCCGTCCTTCGGAAGGGGAGTAAATCGAGGGGTCGCTAGCCCTCAAATGCCGCCAGGTACTCGTTAAAGATTCCTATCCTTATTAAAACTGGGTGGGCAAAATTAAGAACTCCCACTGTAGCATCGTCTGATTGGCCATAGCAACATAAAATGATGTTAAATGATTAAACAACAAGAAATGCATGCATGTATAAGTATATATAAACGCCACGTGTGGCACATGCGCAACGTTTTGGTCACCCTCCGTCATTTGCGAAAGTTCAACCAAGTCACTACCAATGATGACATCAATATGTATCAAACAAGATCGTAAATCCTCAGATACATTATTCTTAATTAAAAGCATATTACTGAAAAATCACGAAAATTTTACCTTTTTTTAAACTTTTATATCTGTCTAGTCCTTTTTTCAATCCTGATTAAACTTTTAAAAATAGGCAGGATCCTCAAAGGGCGAATATCGCAGAAGCTAATCAAAATTCTATTCACATTATTATTTAAATATTATTATTAAATTGTCCTACAATTTTTATGGAACATTAAAGGTTATTAGTATTCATTAAAAAGCGGAAGTATTGTTTTTGGATCAGGTTGTTATTATTTAAATCTAATTCTCAGTCGTACTAACACATATTTAATCCAAGTTTTTCTTGTTATATGGTATTTGTGTATTAACGCCACCGCAGCTAAAGATTTTATTTCCCTTTATATTATGTTTTCTTTTTTATCCTTTTCTGTACATTTAGTTTCTGTATTTTATTTTATATTCGTTATCTTTAATTATTAAATCTGTCACTATTTTAATTTATGTTCATTATCTTTAATTTTATTATATCTGTCAATATTTTAATTGTACTATATTCTGTCACTATTTTAATATTCGTTATCCTTAATTTTCATATCTGTCACTATTTTAATTTTCTACATTACATGTCACTATATTCTTGCTACTGTAACGTTTTTACATATATTTTTTGTTCTTGTTGTTTCTCTCTCATATCCCTGAAGATGACCTACTCTGTAGGTCGAAACGTCGGCACTAACTAAATATAAGTCTAGTACTTATTTGGTGTTTTTTTGACTGCACCCCCCAACTATCTCCGTTCTGCATAAAATAAAAAACTTTATTAATGTTGTTAGCATTTTTAAATTACGTAAAGAACCGATTACGTGCGTGTCTTGGATATGGAGAATAAGACAAAGAAGAAGGTGCCTGGAAGTTGGACCAGATTGCATTGTGGAAATTGATGAAAGTTTATTTACTAAACGTAAAAATAATTGTGGTCGAGTATTACCCGAACAGTGGGTGTTTGATGATGCTATGTATGTAGAGAAACAAAAGATTCGTTTGTTGTCACTGTTCTCAATAGAACTGGCTCTACCCTTCTCGATAAAATTATTGAAAACATTGCAGATGGTAGCACAACTTATTCTTTTTTTTATTTTTAATTGTTGATGATTATTTAAAAAATTAAAAATTCTAACCCCAATAAATATTTTTCATGGATAACATTCTTAACAACATTAATAAAGTGTTTTATTTTATGATTTGTCGCTAAAATGTTTAGGTGTAGATTGGCGGCACTTAAAAACCGCAAAATCTGTAGCTGCGGTGACGTTAATACACAAGTACCTATGTTTGCTATATGAGATCTCTGTTCCCCCCCCCTCCATTTTTTCTGATTATATCTTCTTTCATATTCCTCTTTTTTTTTTCAACTATATTTTGGAGCGCCGTAAAATTATAATTGACGGATGATAGTGCATGCTTCAATAGGGATACTACAGTAAAATATTGTTTAGATTTAAGTTTTCCTGTAGATTGTTTAGATTGTAAGTTGTGCTTTTAGATCAATAAAGCAAAAAAATTAATAAATAAAAGCCTATACTTAAGTGTAGGAGAACAATCGAATTAGGATTTTTTAAACTTAAACTAGTAGCCAAATAGAACTATCTCAACTTAGGCCGCATTTTATCAAATTTATTTTCATGAAAAAGATTTTCTTAATATTTTCTCCTGGTCAGTAGGTTCCAAGATATTAGGCATGAAATGAAAAATGAGCTAAGTTTTAGGCTTCCATCATTGTCAAAGCTTAAAGTTTTTCTCAATCATTTATTTTTTTTAAAGCAATATCATAACATTTTTTAAGAAAAAAATCAGTATTTTAATAACAAATAGGTTCAAATCAAGTTTGAAAAATTATATCCACAAGTTTTTTGTTTTCATTTGTCTTTTCAGCAAAACATTTGTTTTTAAAGTACCTTTATGATAGGAAAAATATAAACATTAAAAATTAATTTATTTCAAGTCAGATAAATTTAATAAAGTATTTAAGTTTTTATGGGGAGCAGATTAGCAGGAGTGTGGCAGTTGAGTGCAATCACTATCAGTTGAGTGTGATGTGATGTATTTCAGCCAAATCAACTCTCTGCACAACTGTTGGATCATCTTAGGAGCAGTACCCTTATAGCGTGCACTCAGCTCAAGTCCTCTCTGAGTTGTAATAGAACAGGATTTATTAATTTAAATTATGTAAACTAGCCTTATAAATTTTATCACTGAATAATCACAAAATAACATCAGATTAGGACTCGGCACATCAAAAACCCTTAATGTTAAAAATATCAATAAAAACCAAACAAAAAAAAAGTTCCATGGCTTAAATTAAAAAAATTTAAGCAATAAAAATTTGATTGTCGGTATCTCATCTATACTGTACACAATATTGATTATTTCTGACAACTGAGCTTAAGTGTGTCTTACTTAAAAAATTAAAAGTAAAAGTAAAAAAAAATTGATTACCTAATGAAAACAAAACTAAGCGTTTTTTCAGGTACTAAAACAGTTATGCAGCAAATTGTGTATTTTAAGAGACTTTACCAGTAACACAAATTTAATTTAAACTATCTAAAAGGATCAAGGATACATGTGGGAAAAAAGTTTCAACGTTCCAGATTTTTTAGTGTAATTCATTGAAATGTTCAATACAACACACAGCAATATTGGGAGTTTCTAATTGGTCTAAAAAATTAACTAATTTTTATTACGATAGTCAAAAATTAAATAAATAAAAGGTAAAATGAATGTTTTTGTGGACTCATACATGAAGTGATATTTTGAAAAAAGAGCCATAAATCCAAAACTTTATATTAATATGATGGGCATAAAACTTTATATTAATATGCCTCATGCATATTAATATGCAGCTATTTCAAGAGGTGGCGGCAATAGACAAATTTCAAGAGTCTACCATAACACTTGTGACAACTTGATTGGACTGATTTTTATTTTAAAAAACTGTATTAAAACAAAATAATGTTTAAATTTTCAGGATAATGTCCAATTTTTGTGACTTAATCATTATTTTTTAATTGCAAAAATACTTTTAATGTAATATTATTAACATAGTGTAGAAATGAGAATGTAATCATGGGAAGTGGGTATACTTCAGTTATCATTTCATCTATAAATGAACTTTTCAACAAACATATATCATCTATATTTTTCTTTTTTTTTCTTGAATAATAATAGTTGACCTTATATATACATATATATATATATATATATATATATATATATATATATATATATATATATATGTGTGTGTGGAAGAAAATGGTCCGGGTGAAGGTCAAAAAATTTCTTTTAAGTAGGGATAAATGTTTATTAAAGAGCCAACGTTTCTATCCACGTTGCAGGTCTTCACATTGCAGTGCTAAATATGCAAAATGCAAACAGTTAAGACCTGAAATATGGATAGAAACTTTAGCTCTTTAATAAAAATTTTACCCTATTTAAGAGAAATTAATTACTCTCCACCCGCACCATTTTCTTCCTCATATATATACAAGGTCAGCTATCATTATTCAAGATGAATTCAACAAGACGGGACAAAAACAAGATACAAAATATTAAATGTATGTATTTTGCATATTTAGCCCTGAAGAAGACCTGCAATTTGGGTCGAAACATTGGCTCTTTAATAAACAGTTCTCCCAACTAAAGAGAAAATTTTGACCTCCACCCAGACCTTCTTCTTCCACATATATCATCTATACTTCGAAATATTATTATTAACATTAACCGTGATATCGTGATAAGCCGGGCAGAGTGATAATTAGGAATGTCATCTTTTTAATGTGACTTTGTATGTAGGCATAAAATCAGAAACAAGACATGATGTAACTGTATTTCACCAGAAACTATTTACTTAGGTAGGCTGATGATTGAACTTGGATATTACAAGAAGACATTTGCCTAAAAACCACACAAGGGGTCTTTTTCTCCTTGGCAATAAGGAAGGAAAAATCAAAAAACGTTAGAATAGATCCAATGGTAAGGGACTAGAAAACTTTATTTGTTCATTATTTTGGAGAATTCACTTACAATCGATATAGCTCATTTCTCATTTAGTACAACAAGAAATATACAGAGGGATAATAACAGTGAATATTTAAGTTTATCAGAATGTCTTTGAAGAAATATAAATAAAAACAAATGCTGCTAAGATCTGAGCAACATATAATCATTACTTTTATTTTTAATTTTCATTTTTTTACATTCCATTATAGGAAGTCCCAAGAAAACTTAAAATCCTAAAAACATTATTATCTTACTGAAAAGTCAAAACAGAACTTGAGATTATGATTTGTGCTCATTAGAAAGAATAAATAACTAAAAGTGAGAACAAAATAAATATCAATAAAGATATATAGATACAGAGTGTGATGTATATCTTACTGGATAAGCAACCAATTATCTCTAAGCAAGGTACGGATTAGGTTAAATGCACTAGCTGTAGAAAATATATTCTTTCTTTTATCAGCTATTCATCAACACAAACTTCAGAAAATCCAAGGCTCTTATAATCAGTGTCTGATCCTTTTATTTGTCAAGGAAACTACTTGATGGCCATATAGCTCATTCCATAAAAGTTGGTCACAAAACGGCAATTCCTTGTGAAGTATCAAGCCACAGGGATAGCTATAATGGGGCTATCATGGGGTTGAAGTGACAATACATAATCATTAATAATACCAAAATGATACAGAGAGAGAAAAATGTCATCTGCAAATTAGAAGACATTTAAAATCAAATCATTATTGTACTTATAACTTTCTCCATTCTATAACATGTCAGTAAGTTAATACTATTTATGTATAACAATAGCATTCAATTCTGTGAAGAAGCTTAGTAGTATTGAAAATTATGTACTAATTCATTCAGACATGTAAATAAATTGAATATATATTTTTTTTATTGAGACAATATATTGAATATACATACTATTATTAAAATATAAATACAATTTCTTATTTCCTTAATAAATTACTTAGATAAAATATGTTTGTTGAAATAATCATTTCATCATGAAATGATTGTTTCAACAAACATATACCATTAATACTTTTAAATGTTAGTTAAAACTTTTATTTCTTGATGAAATTATAATGGAAATCTACTCATTACCAATAATTTCATTATATTCTACCAAAGCTCATGATAACTTGTATTTTTGAAAAATATTAAAAATGAAACAAATAAACAGTTAAAACTTGTAACTCAACTCAACCTGCATTACATACACCAACCTTTTTTCTAAAAATATTAAAATTAAAATGCAGAATCCCTATTTCATGAAAATCAACAGAACTATTTAAAATTTTCACTGGAAGAAATAATTTTCTTACCTATATTGCGGAATGAAATAGGGTTAGTGACAAAAAAAAATCTGAAAACTTCCATATTATCCTAGGCTACCTAACTTTGAATTACTCAAAACATGAAAAATGAAGGTTTATACCATTCTACAAAATACTATTCAATTTCCATCCATTTAATCTATAACTAATGGAAAACATATTAAATTAAATAGCTATTAGATTATTATTATTATTATAGATATGTATTATATAGATTATTATAGGTTATTAAATAGTTACAACATATAGAAACTGTATTGTGAGATGTATTCTAAAATATAATACTTGATAATACCAAATGTTTCAATCTATAAGTTTATTTATTAAAGATGAAGCATAGCTTACTTGTAATTTGTTCTTGCACTGCTTCCCAGAATGGATAGATTCTGTAAAACTTCAACTTATAAAATACCTTAATAGAAATCACCTTAAGTTTAGTTTCAACTCACTTCCCATTAGTACATTTACCATTTTACCGCGCTTTGCCACCACTGTTTCCAATTAATCAATCAGGCTTGTCTCTTGCTTTTCGTTTTACTAAAAATATAAATATAAAATTTACATTTAATCGTTTTGATTTTCAGATATACCCTTCATTAATTAAGCATTTTTATTGACAATTAGTAACATATCAACTATTATCAGTCAGATTGTTTGTTAACACGTTCCGTGCGTTGCGGCGTCAATTGACCCCGTGTGGAACTTTCCACTAGTGCTGAGAATGTAAGAGGTAAACTTTCAAAAATGCTCGAACCTGTTTCAGCTATTGATTTTTTCAAAGGGTTGAAACTAATATGGCTATATGTTATAAACTTCAATAATCTCTCAAAATTCGATAAAAAATAGAACGGGGTTAAATGACCCCGGGCCGCACTGAAGTTTAAAATTAAACCTCTAGTGCGGCACGGGGCCAAAAGACCCCGAGCTACTTTTCTCAAAAAATGAGGAGTCACTCAATTCCCTCTACTTTTGAGACGGCCCTTTATTGTGCTTTCCCCTCGTGCTACTTTTCTCGGAAATGACGAGTCATTCGCTCCCTTCCCCTTTTTGTTGCGACGGCCCTTTGTTTGTTTGCTTCTCCCCTTCCTTTTCTCACTAGAGTCTAGGGAGTAAATAACAAGGAGCAGTTTTAAGATCGGCTGAGATCGGCTCCCTTCGGTATACCCGAACCCCTATCCGCCAACTAGTAGCAAGTGTCTTTCCGTTTTCTATCTTTTAATACCTTCTGTTTATTATCAAGGGCGGATTTAGGGGGGGCACGGGGGCATGTGCCCCCACATTGTACATACTTGGCAAATTACATTATCATAGTTGTTAAAATATATTAATAAAATAACAGAAATAACATGAGTGGAAGTGAAACTATTGTTTTTTAATTTTAATAAACCGGTGAAACCTTTCTATAAACATAATATTTCTAATATAAGTTATTGTTGATTTTTTGGCCCCTATGCTCCTTGTGCCCCCCCCACAAAAAATCCAGGATCCGCCCTTGTTTACTATCTTTTAACAAAATTACTGTAGAACATATTTTAACCTTAATAGAAAAGAAAACAAGTAATAATTCATCGTTTTCAATATGTGTTTTGCTGCACCAATTCATAAAAAAAAAATACATAAAAAATTAAGAAAATTAAGAGAAAAAAATAATTAATAATTAAAAAAATTAAGAGAAATAATAAAGTTAATTGCTGTAAGCTAGATCCACAAGGGCCGCTTGGCGAGACAACAATGAAGTAATTAGCGTCATTGGCTAAAATAACAGAAAAGCGTGATTCAGCAGCTTCTGCAGCACCTATTTCTGGATAAATCACTATTATACAAAACCAAAGTATTAACTATTACATTTATTATTTATTAGTTCTAATAAAAGAAAAATAATATGATTATTAAATAATTAAACAACCACTTATAATGATATTTTGTCAATAAAAAATACGGATTTGTTATCAAAATATGTCATAGAATTCCTGGTGAATAATAATCATTTTTATGTGTTTTTTTTATGAATTAGGAAAACACATATTGAAATCTTAAAATCATTATTAATTTTTTTTTTTAACTTGCTACTAGTTGGCGAATAGAGGTTCGGGAATACCGAAGGGAGCCGATCTCAGCCGACCATGAAACTGCTCCTTGTTATTTACTCCCTAGACTCTAGTCCTTTTCTCTCTTCAGTCTTCAGTATAGTTTCGAACGTTCGAGTTGATAAAATTTCACGATGTTCTCACGTGGTCGGAAGTTGGTTGACTTGGCTTTATCGCTCAAAAATCCATCCTCCAGTGAAAGTGAATCAAGCCTTGATAACAGTATTGGAGATGAATTTGAATTCCAGTCTGATGAGTCGTCAAGTTCAGACGACGAAGATGATTTAGCTTATGTTCATCAGAAGATTTCCAGCCATTCTGGCATTCTGGCAACATTGATGATTGTCAAATAAATATTGACGATCCCAATGCCACATCTTCGATGACTGATGATGAATGGATTGAGGTAGATATTGATCCTGAATTGTTTCCGTTGCTTTGTAATAAACGCCATGAGTTTTCCGGTATTCCTGAAAATGTGAGGAACCCTCTTGAATTTTTCAAGCTGCTCGTAGATGATGAAATTATAGATATGATAGTAATCAACACAAATGAATACCAAAGCCAAGAACTATCTGTGCTATCGAAAAAAGGTAAACTAAAAGAAAAATCTCGACTTCGTAAGTGGGTACCAGTTACAGCTGATGAAATTAACAATTTTTTTTCTATTTTATTGTGGTTTAATCCGGTACCTGATCTGAAAAAACCATGGTCCAAAGACCCATTTTATCGTAATAGTTTTGTTACAAAAATAATGCCTAGGGACCGGTTTTTTTAATTCTCCGATGCTTTCACATTTGTGACAATCAGACTAGTGACTCGGATGATAGACTATACAAATTGAGGCCTTTATGTGATAAACTTCTTCCCAATTTCCAGAAATATATAAAGGTGGGTGAAAAAATAGTTATTGATGAAACAATGGTTCCTTGGCGGGGACGTTTGTTTTTCCGCCAGTACATCTCCAACAAGCGTCACATATATGGAGTAAAACTCTATAAGCTTTGTACAGATGACGGTTACATTCACAATTTTAAAATTTATTGCGGGAAAGGGGATACAGTTGGAGGCGAATTGCATACACTAACTGTGATAAAAGAGTTATTGGGGAATGAGCCTCGTGAAAGTTTATTGGGATATGGTCGCATCCTGTATGGAGATAATTTTTACTCTAGCTTGGAGGTGGCTGAACATTTGAAAGCAAATAAGACTAGATATTGCGGAACATTGAGACCTAATCGAAGAGGTTCACCAAAAAATGTAACGAGCGAAAAAGTCAAGAAAGGATCCATAATAAGGAAGCAGAAGAACGGAGTGAAAGTTATCAAATAGTGTGATAAGAAAAATGTCCTTATGATGAGCACAGTAGAAAGTCGTGACCTTCAATTGGTAGAAACAGGAAAAAATCGTAAGGGTACGCCAGTCAAGAAGCCTCAATGTGTATATTATATGTGTATCAAGATTATAATAGAGCCAAAAAAGGAGTAGACTATAGTGACCAAATGTTATCATATTACTCAGTTTTGAGAAAAGGGCGTAAGTGGTGGAGGAAAGTTGCATTAGAGCTAATTTTTGGATCAGCAACCACCAATGCATGGCTTATTGTTTAGCGTCGCGGACCGGTACTACCCGCCAGAAGGAACAAACCGATCCTTGCCTCTTCGATCGGAACTATACTTTACCGCCAAAATCGAAGGAGAGGGGGGTGACGCTTGGAGCGCAGCACTTGCTGTTGGAACGCAGAGCTGGACTGTTCTACCAGACCTTCGCAGCTACGACCACTTGCTGCTTTCAAGCCGATATTCTTCATTGAGAACGTCCAGCGTCCAGGAGGTCTTGCAGCCTGTCACGCACCAGGAGCTCTGCTGAGACACCAGATAAGAGGATAGTTGGTATAGAGAAAACACAAATCGTGAGTCCCATTTCAGTATCATAAGGCCTCAAATCGCCGACTAATACGACTGCTGATGATCAACAACTCATTGTGTTATATGAGACCAAAAGACAATTCACGCTAATTAATCGTATTAACCCTTCAGGCCGTGATCCCTTAAATTCTTCATTATATCGTTCATATTTATTTGTTATATCCTGGCCATAATGCTAGTATGGAGCAATCTCTGTTAATGTTTCTTATCGCTCCTATTCAATGTTAATTTTTAGTATTAGTAATTAATCATATTTGTTCATTAGATCGCTATTTTGCATGTTTAGTCTGTAAGGTCTTCTTGTATAATTGCTCCCATTAAGTTTAATCATTTATCAATTATTGCTTAGTTAAGAAAAAGATATTTCATATGTCATTAAAATTAATAAACGCTATGTTAATATCTGAGATTTCATTCAAATTCCCGTGGTACTTCCATTTGCTTCCTATTAAATTTCATTCAGTCTAATTACGCCCTAACACTTTTTATGTTTTACGAATGCACAGGGAAATCCGTACCAGATCTGCAGTTCAAGGAGGTATTGACAAAATCATTAGCCCAGGAAGCAGAACAAAAAGTGTTGGAACGGCCCAGGACACCTAAACGCATCCACACGCTAGCTCACGACGTTGAGAGGAAGAGGAAAAAATGTTCAGGGTGCTACGAGAAGCTGAGGAAAACGATGACCTCAAAAGAAGCTGACAATAAAGTGAAAAAAGTTCGCACATATTGTGAGGAGTGCTCTACGAAGCCAGCTCTTTGTCTTTCATGCTTTAATCATAAACACGCATCAATGCATTAAACATATTTCATATTGTTTAACCGTTTCAATTATTGTTTTTTTTTTTATTCAATTTGTATTTTTTTGCTTTCCTCAACTACTAATTTTTTTAAAAGCAATGTTATAGGTAAATTAAATGTAAAAATATAAAAATAAAAGTTATTGTAAGTTTTATTTTCCTATAATATGTAAAAGGATTTTTTTTTTTGGGGGGGGAGAGGGTGGTACCGAACCTCACAAAAAAAATTAAACTCATTTCCTATGTATAAAATCTCATAAAATTTAATTTCAAGAAGGGAAAAGGTGTCTTTATTTGAAAACAAAAATAATTTATTTACGAGTACAATTTCCATTAGGTTAATGAACTTTTGTATAAATCAATTAATAGCCCCATTCGTTATTTAGTTCTCACAGTTATAAATTGAATTATAACTGTTGCTAAAACTGAAAATTAAACCAGATATGACGAGTGTCACATTTTGTGAATCAGTTAAACCTTTAAATTAAATTATCAAATGCAAATGTCATAATTCACTTATAACCGGATAGCGTTTGATTTAAACTGAAATGATCCCTTTTTGGTGCGGTTTTTGTATTAAACTGATGGAAATATAACCTAAAGATTATAACCTCGTTAATAAAAGAGTTATAACAATTCGGTTATATCTATTATAACTCCCAAATATAATCGGTTTTCAAAACCGAATCTAAGTTAAAAGCACACTATAACCGTGAGTTATAAATAACGAATGGGGCTGCTGTGGTATACTGACCTAAACCTATGAAGTGGGAAAAAAATTGATTTTTCCTAAATTAATCAATTTTCAGCAAGCTGAATACGTTTAAACTAAGGAAAGAACACGGGGCCGATTGACCCCGTGACGCACTCGTGGCTAGTACTCCACGGGGTTAATTGACCCTGTGTCGCACTTGTGGATGATTACGGATTTTTCTATTAGCACTGAACGTGCTAATGCACTAAAGTAAAATGAGGAGTTAGAGGAAAGATGATCTAGTTAGAAAGCCAAATCAAATTATCATTCAGAAATCTAGAAACCCGTTAAATATATTTTATCTACTCTACTAAACTTCATTCTATAAAATATTTTTTTTAAATAATTCATATTATTGTTTTTTTTTTCAGCGGAACACTGTCCTCTTTCTTAGTAACTCAAAATCAACAAGATAAGATCAGTAGTATTGGGCCGATTATAGTCTATAGTCATAGTCAAACCTTCAATCAATTAATAATAAGGAATAATATTACTTGAATTTAAATAATAATATTTCCATGCTTAAGTTTATTAGGGTATTATGACAATACTATCGATATTACGATCATAGACTAACATCGATAAATTTTAACTTTTCGCGAATCTTAATTGGTCCATTTGTATGTTTTATTTATTTAAAGTCACTTTATGCTGCTATGGCAAACCTGGCGATGCTACAGTGGGATCTAAATGTTGCTTATACAGGTATAATTAGTATAATCTTTACAGAGTACCTGACGCCATACAAGCTCTGGACTTTACGTCTTTCCGAAGGACAGGATTTTTTACTCCTTTTAAAAAATCTTAAGGCCACTTACCGGGCTGCGAGCCCACGATCTTTTTAATATGGTCCATTATTTGGACATTCTTCGTTCTCTTCATAAAGATATCCAAGATACTCATTTCATTTAGATTAGGATTAGTGTGTCCAGTAGAATTTTGCTAGCTAATCCAGCGCCGGATCTAGCCCATATCGCGCCGTGTGCTTTCCTGATCTGGTTTGGCTTCTCAAAAAGTTTCGCAAGGGACGCCTAGCGGCGCACAGTGGAACGAGCGTTAGGGAGGACTGGACATTCATTAATATCTCCGCTTCTGGTTCTCCTAGAATAAGGCTATTGCTACGGTTTTAAAGCTTTTTGAATAGACTATTTAATTATATAATGAACAGGATCAGATCTTTTAGGGGAAACATGTAAAAATTCTCAATTTGATATTTCGATGTTAGATAATTTATTATCTATCATTGTACCATTTGTTACGGGCGCCGGCAGGAAGGCGGAAGCGGGGGATTAGCGGCTTAACTCCGTCAGCGGGAGACGTTTAAATAGGATTAGGACGGTTCTAGATCGTCTTCTTTTGTCGGCAAAGGATTAAGAATATTCCAGAATTATCTGGCCCCTTCGAGTTCTGGAATGTTCGGCCTTACCTCTATAAAAAGACTTCCGTCACCTCGAGTCAGTCAGTCTTAGCCTGAGAGTAGACCAGTGAAGATCTGTGATAAGTGTAATAAGTGAGTGTCAGTGTGATAAACTAGTCAGTGTTGAACCGGCCCGTGTAATAAGTGTATCAGTGAACTGTGACAGTCTCGCGAGTGTAATAAACTGTTTCTGTTTGTTACTGTGTGACAGTTTGTGATACTTGAAGAATCTTACGGTCGGTGGACTAGTGAACTGTAAGTGTTAATTATTAGTTATAAATTGTAGTGTAATTTTATAATATTCATAGAAACTATTGTAACTAGTTAAGCTATCTAGAATTAGTAAAATCTTATATAGGAGATAGGCCTAGATGATAATATTTAGAATATTGTTATTATAAATTTATAGTAGTTCAATTATTTAATTGTTAATAGTTTAATTGTATCCTTTTTATCATTTTGTTAATAAATATTAGTTTCTTTAATTAAGGAATTGTTTAATTCATTTTAATACCCAGTAGCCCGTAACAAATTGGTGTCAGAAGTGGGATCATTGTGTATTTGCTATTATTTTGCATTTTGTCTTGTATTTTGTAATTATTGGGCTACTGTATGTAAAATGGCTTCTAAAAGTGTTAAATTAATTGATTTAAAAGTTGCGGATTTGAAACGGGAGTTAGAAGAACGTGATCTTGATTCTAACGGAACTAAAAGTGTACTGCAACAAAGGTTGCGTCAATTTTTTGTAGATTTAGGGGAAAATCCAGATGACGTTCTGTTTGAAACCGATTTAAGCAAATTATCTGCAACTTTTAAAATTGAATTAGGTACTGTTAAAAACGAGTTAAGCAATGTAGAAAACAGGTTAGGTAATGAATTAGGTACTGTCAAAAATGAGTTAAGCAATGTAGAAAATAAACTAGGTAATGAATTAAGCAATATAGAAAATAGGTTAGGTACTGTCAAAAATGAGTTAGGTAATGTACAGAATGAATTAGGTACTGTAAAAAGTGATTTATTGGACACATTAGAGTCTAAGTTAGGTACATTAGAGAATAAGTTAATGGAAAATGTTGAGAATAAGTTAGCTAATGTAGATAATAAGTTAGCCGATGTAAATAATAAAGTAGCTAATGTAGAATCCAGGTTAGGAGAAAAATTGAATTCTATAGAAAACGAACTTAGGCTAAGAGTAGAAGCTCTCGAGGGACGCAAGAGCAACCCACCGAGGAACGACACTGACCTTTCCTCCGAGGGCAGACTTCATAAAACCATTATGCCCGCCAATTCAGGGACGCCACCAAATCACAACACTATTCCAGTGTTCGACGGAAAGACGCCGTGGGAGGACTACATGACTCTCTTCGAGACTGCGGCTTCGATCCATGGGTGGTCAAAAGAGACCCAAGCTTCAGCTTTGTGCCTGGCCTTGCGAGGAGACGCCTTGGGAGTACTGCAAGGGATGCCCATGACAGAGCGGTCTAACTTCGGGGAACTGGTTAGAAGACTGGAGATGCGTTTCGGCCACCGACACATGGACCAGCTTTATCGCTCACAGCTGAGAAACAGGATCCAGAAGACCAACGAGACGCTGCAGGAATTTGAAGCGGATATCGCCCGGCTGGTGAGGAATGCCTACCCCTCGGTCACCGATGATGTGTACGAGAGCCTGGCTGTCGACAAATTCCTGGATGGACTTCGGGACCCCGAGACGCAACAAGCAGTGAAGCTCGCCCGGCCTAAAACATTGGGAGACGCATTATCTCAGGCCATGGAGTTCGAGGCTGTCAGGCAGTCAGTACGGGGCCATGCACGAGTTCGAGCAGCAGAAGCGGAGCCTAATAAGGTCCCTAGCGTCGAAGATATTCTAACAAAGGTCTTGGAGGCTCTAAGGACCCGTAAGAAGGAGATACGCTGTTGGAGCTGCGGCCAACTTGGACACCCTAGAAGCAAGTGTCCATCCAAGAAGCAAGAAAAGCAACAGGAACGAAGTAGGGTTGATGGGGAGGAACAACTATCAGCCCGCTACGTCAGAGGCCCGAGGAAGACCAGTAGAGTTGCGTCTTTAGGGAGCAGAACGAACAGCTTCTACGTTGATGGGAAGGTGAACGGGCAGCTGCGAAGTCTGCTACTGGATACCGGCGCAACCAAGACAATCTTGAGCTCAAAGACAGTTCCCGCTGAGAAGATGTTGCCAACGATTTGGACATTACGGACTGCCACAGGAGAGCCAGCGAAGGTCTACGGGGAGACAGTTGCCTACTTCATCATCGGTGGTAAACATCTGAAGCACCGCGCTCTCGTGGCAGATATTGATGAAGATGTCATATTAGGCACGGACTTGATGATCACATGCGGGATCAAGCTGGATATGGCAAGAGGGGTGATGACGCTAGGAGACGAAGAAGTCATCCTGCGGCAGGGAAAGGACATCTACGCACGAGTGCGCTTACTGGAAGACACCACTTTACCTGCACGTAGCCAAATCATAGCGCATGGGACGATCGAAGGGCCTCTACCTGAGGGTCAATGTGTGCTACTTGAACCGGGAAGGCAAGAAGAACAGGAGATCGGACGCGGCGTAATGGTTGCAAGGTCCCTCATCAAGGTCGGACGTACCACTCCGATTCGGCTAATGAACCTGAACAGCTTCCCAGTAACGCTGAACAAAGGAACACCGATAGGGGAATGTACAACCGCTACCTCAGTGGTTCGTCAGCTGCAACGTCATCCCACAGAGCTGCGAGGACTGCCGGAAGAATTAAAGGGATTTGTGGACGAATCATGTTGCGACCTTTCGCCTGAAGAGAGTGAGGAGGTGAAGAAGATGATTACCCGATGGCAGGACGTTTTCGAGATCAGCCCAGGGCCACGGGGTAGAACGGATATCGTCCAGCACAGGATTGACACCGGGGATGCTAAGCCCATCCGACAGGTCCCGCGGAGGCTGCCTTTAGCCAAACGGGAGGACGCCGAGAAGATCATCAAGGAGATGGCGACTGATGGTGTCATTGAGCCTTCGAGTAGCCCCTGGATGTCTCCTGTTGTACTGGTGAAAAAGAAGGACGGCACAACGAGATTCTGCGTGGACTACCGCCTTCTGAACAACGTCACCAAGAAAGACAGTTATCCGCTCCCCAGGATTGATGATACGCTGGACACCCTAGAGGGGTGTGAACTTTTCTCTACCTTGGATCTCCGCAGTGGATATTGGCAGGTTGGATTGAAACCTGAAGATAAAGAATAGACAGCGTTCTCGATTGGGACTGGACTCTGGCAATTTACGGTAATGCCATTCGGGCTTTGCAATGCTCCTGCAACATTTGAGAGGCTGATGGAAAGCGTGTTAAGAGGTCTCTCTTGGGAAATTTGCCTGGTATACTTAGATGACATCATTGTGCTGGGAAAGTCCTTCGCTCACCATCTGAAGAATCTGGAGAAGGTCTTCGAACGACTGCGTGCAGCGAACCTTAAACTGAACCCGAAGAAGTGTCATCTCTTCCGAAGGCAAGTCAACTACCTGGGGCATGTTGTATCAGACAACGGAGTTGCCGTTGACCCAGGGAAGATTACAGCGATCACCGACTGGCCAGTACCTCGAGATAAGCACCAAGTAAGAAGTTTTCTCGGCCTCTGCACCTACTACAGGAGGTACGTGAAAGGATTTGCAAACATTGCAAAACCTCTTACCAGGCTTACAGAGGAAAAACGGACTTTCCTTTGGGATCACGAATGTCAGGCATCCTTTGAGGAGTTGAAGAAGAAGTTGAGTAGTGCTCCTATTCTGAGCTATCCACGTCCCGAGGGCAAGTTCATACTTGACACAGACGCTAGCAACACCGCTATTGGAAGCGTCCTCTCTCAGCTCCAAGATGGAGAAGAAAGGGTTATTGGATATTTCAGTAAAGCGCTCTCAGCTCCGGAACGCAACTACTGTGTCACAAGGAAGGAGCTTCTGGCAGTGGTGAAATCTATAGAACATTTCCACAAATATCTATACGGCAGAAGATTCCTCCTGAGAACGGACCACGCGGCTCTAATGTGGCTGCTACGATTCAAGTCACCAGAAGGACAAGTGGCGAGGTGGATAGAGCGCCTTCAAGAATATGACTTTGAATCTGCTCATCGTGCTGGAACGAGTCACAGAAATGCGGATGCGCTCTCTAGGAGACCTTGTGACGAAAAATGCGTGCATTGTTCTCGACAAGAAGAGAAGCAGGCAGCAGTGTTGAGGACAACGGTGGTCATGGACAGTTGGCAGGATGCAGAGGTGTCAAAGGAGCAGGACAGGGACCCGGACTTGAAACAAATGAAGCAGTGGAAACTATCAGGGCAAGGAAGACCAACCTGGCAGGATGTTGCTCCAATGTCGAAGAATGTAAAGACTTACTGGGCCCAATGGGACTCCATTCTAGTGGACAACGGGCTGCT
Organism: Arma custos; assembly: GCA_037127475.1. Classification (NCBI taxonomy): domain Eukaryota; kingdom Metazoa; phylum Arthropoda; class Insecta; order Hemiptera; family Pentatomidae; genus Arma; species Arma custos. The sequence goes on from CM073760.1 coordinate 38,132,919, forward strand.
GAAACGGGCATTGGAGAACACGGAAGGAGATCAGCGCAGACTTCAGCTCATCGTTCCAAAGAGTAAAGTGCCCGAAGTACTCAGGGAACTTCATGACGGAGTATCTGGCGGCCACCTTGGAGTTCACCGTACATTGGAAAAGGTACGTGAACGCTTTTACTGGGCAAACCTTAAGGACGATGTGTTGGACTGGTGCAGGCGTTGTGCGACTTGTGCGGCTTCTAACGGACCCATAAGAAGAAAGAAGGCCCCAATGAGGAAGTACAACGTGGGAGCACCGTTTGAGAGAATAGCAATTGACATCGCTGGCCCTTTCCCTGTGACGGATGAAGGTAACCGGTATATTCTCGTGGCCATGGACTACTTTTCCAAGTGGGTGGAAGCTTACGCCCTTCCGAATCAGGAGGCAGTCACGGTTGCGGACGTACTGGTGAAGCAGCTCGTCAGTAGGTTTGGGGTGCCCATGGAACTTCACTCTGACCAGGGACGAAACTTCGAGTCTGCAGTCTTCTCCGGGATGTGCGAAGCACTGGGAATACGGAAGACCAGGACGACATCTCTTCACCCTCAATCCGATGGCATGGTGGAGCGCATGAACAGGACTATGGGTCGATATTTGTCGAAAGTGGTCTCCGACCATCAGCGAGACTGGGACCAGTATCTTCACCTGTTCCTGCTGGCGTACCGCAGTTCAGTCAGTGAGGCAACGGGGCAGACTCCCGCAAATGTGGTATTCGGCAGAGAACTTCGGTTGCCTTGTGATCTGAAATTCGGTTTCAAGCCTGATGAGGAAATTGCCGGAGAGGAGTACGTCTCGGATCTACGGAAGCGAATGGATAATATCCACGAGAAGGTTCGCACAAACATCCAGGGAGCCAGTGACAGAATGAAGGAGCGTTACGACATCAGGGCTGAGAAGGGTGGCTACCAACCTGGAGACTTGGTCTGGCTACATGATCCTCGAAGAAGGCGAGGCTACTCACCTAAACTTCAGAACTCCTGGGACGGCCCGTATGAGATCGTCAAGAGGATCAATGACGTCATATATAGGATCAGGAAGCAGCCGAAAGGAAAACCCAAGGTAGTCCATTTCAATAGACTGGCCCCGTACAAAGGAGACCACGGCCCGAAAGAAGACCAGCAGGTCAGGTACCTAAACAACGTCAAGACAAATAACTCAGTTGCTCATACGAAAGTACCAGGGACCCGTGGAGTAACTCAGGTAATCTACAGAGATATCTTCTCGTTACCAGTGGAGTATTCTCTGGCCCATTGCGTTGCCGAAGATCTGAGGACTTCTCGAGGGATTGCAACGGTCTTCAGGAAGAAGTTCGGCGGAACTGAGGAGCTGGAACGCCAAGGACCAAGTGTCGGGAAGGCACTCCACCAGCCGCACGAAGGGCGACACCTGTTTTACTTGGTTACCAAGCGTGCCTCTGATCAGAAGCCGACATATGACGCACTGCGGCGAAGCCTCGATGACCTTCGGAGTAAGCTTCTGAGACTGCGTGTCACTAAGCTCGCTATTCCGAAGTTGGGCTGTGGATACGACGGCTTGGAGTGGAAGATTGTCAGGGACATGATCGAACAGACATTCGCCAACTCTGGAATTGCCATATTGGCGTGCACGTTCAACCCCTGGAAAGAAGGTGCGTCTCCATCAGTAGAAGCTCATAAATGCCCGATTTCTCCGGACTTGCTCTGGGGCAGAGCACTTTTAAGGAGGGGGCAGTGTTACGGGCGCCGGCAGGAAGGCGGAAGCGGGGGATTAGCGGCTTAACTCCGTCAGCGGGAGACGTTTAAATAGGATTAGGACGGTTCTAGATAGTCTTCTTTTGTCGGCAAAGGATTAAGAATATTCCAGAATTATCTGGCCCCTTCGAGTTCTGGAATGTTCGGCCTTACCTCTATAAAAAGACTTCCGTCACCTCGAGTCAGTCAGTCTTAGCCTGAGAGTAGACCAGTGAAGATCTGTGATAAGTGTAATAAGTGAGTGTCAGTGTGATAAACTAGTCAGTGTTGAACCGGCCCGTGTAATAAGTGTATCAGTGAACTGTGACAGTCTCGCGAGTGTAATAAACTGTTTCTGTTTGTTACTGTGTGACAGTTTGTGATACTTGAAGAATCTTACGGTCGGTGGACTAGTGAACTGTAAGTGTTAATTATTAGTTATAAATTGTAATGTAATTTTATAATATTCATAGAAACTATTGTAACTAGTTAAGCTATCTAGAATTAGTAAAATCTTATATAGGAGATAGGCCTAGATGATAATATTTAGAATATTGTTATTATAAATTTATAGTAGTTCAATTATTTAATTGTTAATAGTTTAATTGTATCCTTTTTATCATTTTGTTAATAAATATTAGTTTCTTTAATTAAGGAATTGTTTAATTCATTTTAATACCCAGTAGCCCGTAACACATTTATTGTACCTATATACTACAAGAATAGGTACAATACAGTATTCTATGGAAAGACAGATACATAGGTAATAAAGTTATACAAAGGAAAAAGTAACAAATCAAAAAATTTAATCATTGAACAAAATTAATATAATAATTGATAATTACTTTTGTTAGTATTATATTTAGGTATAATTGATGCATCAAAATTATAATAAATTTAGGTACCTATATAAAATTGTTTTATTTAAATAACGATCACAATTAAACCAAAATTAACAACTTAATTTTAATTAGGATTTGTTTTTCAATATTCTAAGTAACAATAAGTGATTTTGCTTCGTGTAATAAATCAGGGTTAGTGTTTCGGTCTAAGAGTCTAAATTAAAGGATCCGAATTTTCATCAGATTTGAATCTTTTTTTAATGATAAAAGTGAACATATCCTCTGAACATTTTCTAAAACTTTCCGTATGTTTCCGTCTTTGTCAATCGGATAATTGTTTGAGTGACTGAGAACGAGATGGTATACTTGCGGCTGTACATGATGACGATGAAGGTAGGTCCTGGCTAACATCTTCAGGAACAATGAAATCCAATTTCAACCAGTTTTCATGCTTCTCCAGAAAATAATTGATATTCCTGTGGGACAAAATCCAGCGAGAGTATAAGGTACCACTGATTTTCTTAATTTTTCCCGTAAGCAGAACTTTGCGGTATTTGAAATTTGTTCCAGTCCAAACGAATTAATCAATACTTCCAATGCCATGTCATAATCTTTAAAGCTTATATGATTAAATTGAAAAACTTGACGATTTGTTGTACGAACCATTGCACCTATATCGTTTAAATACCACACACAAACTGAGTTTCATTGTTAATACTATTATGTATATAATGATAAGGATTATTCGGATAATAGAGTGTAAACAAACATTGGTAAACAAAAGAAAACTTGCGTAAAGTATACGCCAATATCAACAGAAATTATTTTAAATTAATCCTCAAGAACCATAAAAGGAAAGAAAAAATGATTTTCTCGGAAAAAAGCACCTAGTAGCAGAATCCAATTTTTTTAGTTTTATCCCCCAATTTTCACCAAAAATCCCAGACGTTTGAAATAATCGCAAGTTTTATTTGCCTAAAATATCTTATTTTGGGTGAGTTGTTTTCAAGTAGGTGCACGATTAATTTAAGGCATTACCTCAAACAGTGGATTGCTTTAAAAATATGAGACTTTTTATAGAAATTTATATTTCAATTCAGATTTGTTCATTTGATTTGATTTCACAATTAATTTATCTATGGATTTTGTTGAGAAGAAGTATTAAGTATAATTTAAGATCAAAATAAAGGACAAATTTAGTTATTAGAGAATTGGTCCAATGTCCAACAAATGCGTTAATTCGTTCCACTGTGCGGCGCCCGTGTGCCCCGCACACCCTGCACATAAGATAAAGCTGGTTCTGAGCTAACCGAGATTTTTATCCCTTTTCATATTTTGAACCCCTTCAACGTTTGAGGTTCTACGTATAGATCAAAAAATCGATTTTTTTTCTCCGATCCTTGTGTACTTATTTTGTTTAGATATAGCACCAATCACAGTTTATCCTGGGACTCCAACTATTGGAGAAAACTCGACATTACTACGTGCCTGTCCGTTTCAAAAGAGCAGGCGATTAAACCTTTTTAACCCTATAACTCAATCCCTGATAAAGTTAGAGGGAAAATGTCAGCTGCATTAGAATAAAGTTGAATAATATTAGTTGGTCGTATATACATGATGAAGAAAATGGTTCGGGTGTTGGTAAAAAAAAATTCTCTTAGTAAGAAAAAATATTTATTTTTAAAGCCAACATTTCTGCTTTAGAATTAGTGTATCAAGACATTAAAAAAAAAAATCATTTGGTGCTTTTTGTCTTTCCAATGCCATCGTTGTTCGCCTTGGCTTTCTGATTTAAAAATTTTGGATAACATCAGAGATTCACTCTTTTTATGCCTCCATGGTCCACTTTCACGTAGTTTTCTGCCTTTCTCCTTTTTTTTCCTCACTGAATTCCTCAACCAAGAAATTCTTCACAATTCAACCCACCATAGTGATTGTGATTGCTAACAGTTAATTACTCTTCTATTCTCTTAACTCCTATCAAGTGGTTGGAAGCCACTTCAAAAACTGAATCAGTTCCGACCATTGCTAGTATGGGACACATGTTGGAGCTCCTCCTAATGGTTCTGAATGCTTATTAGGTTCCATGAAACCTATCCACCATCCTCCCATGATTGTCCATCTTAATGAGCCTGTTTTCAGAATTTCTGGCTGAATTAGTGTTGTTTTGGAATGATCATAAATATCTTGATAGCAATAATTGTCAAACCTTCTTAGTAAGTGTTTGAAGTTCTCAGGTTATTATTCACAGGAAAAAAGGGTCACAAGTCGTGCTAAACACCACATAATAACATTGAAAAGCCTTCAGATTGCCATGTTCATCGATTCGTAGGATTTGCCAACTAAACATTCTATTTGACGTATAAGTTAGATGTGGTACCAACTATATAACTGAGCCTTTTTCTAGTCTTTACTGTAAACACGATCTTCTATTTTGATCAATTCTAAACTTCAGAAGCAGAAATATCTTGGAAGATTATGGTAACATTGTCTCACTTATTAGCAAAATCATTCATCATACTTGTCACTCACACATAGATAATATAGCTTTTAGGAACTAGTCTTGTACCACCAAACAATACCTGCACAATTAATAGAGTACCAACAGGTTCTTGCCCATGAGGGAAGCCATTAGTTTATTTTAATTATCATAAATAAAACAAAACAAGAGCATTCATGTACAATTTTTCTCAACATTACTTTCAAGGTTTTAAAATATAATTCACTACTAAATGAGTTTGTTAAACTTTGATATGTCTTTGGAACCTCATTGTGTTAGAAGATTCCTTTAAGCAGATTTTATTTAGAGCATACTAATTCAATATGTTTATCTCAACAGATTATACCCTAACTGCAACACTAAAGTTGTTAGTTGCGTGGCATTCCCTCATGTAAACCAAACAAACCTAAGCTTTTAAAGCAAGTCCTTGAGGCAGTTAAAAGAATCATATTCTGTATCTCAGAAAATACTAATTCTTTTTGAAAATTTGTATGTGTATTCTAAGGAGGTGGTTATGCCATTTACTTTATCACAGACTTTACATGTGTATCTGTGGTTTGAATTTTGTTTATCTCAATTCCTGTACTGATTTTGCATACCACAGGAAATTATGTTGTTTTGCTACACAACATAATAACACTGGAATTTGGCAGTGTTATTCTGTAGTTCAGTATTAACTAATTCATTTCGACTTCGGTAATGTAGTTCAACAATGGTTAGGCTAGTAAATAACTTATTTTATATATACATATGTATATATATATATATATATATATATATATATATATATATATATATATATATATATATATATATTTAAAACTGACTTACTATCATTTATAAAAGACATTGATTTTGATAAACTCTATGACATAAGAAGGGCAATTCACTAGTTACATAGTTTTTCATTTTTGTATAAATTTTTATTAAGGACTGTCGCTAATTAATGATCTATATTTATAACTTATTCATTGATGTTTTTAGTTATATAAATTATATTATAAAACCTTCTTGCTGTGTTTAAAATACTAATTTTGTTTCATTTTTGTTTATTTTTATATTTGTTAAATTTTATTATATAATTTATGACTACAAATTATATTTTAATCTCACATGTAAATTATCAATTTAGTCAAACTGTAAATTTTTAATTTCTTATATTGTTACCTTATACTAATATGTATTCTGTAATTATAATACCAAACTGAACTGTAATTATTAAAATCACATGTAATGATATCTAATATGCTAATTTAAGCATGCAGCATGTCCTAATATTAATGAACAGTCCCTCCATGGAGTTACCATGGGGGGGAAATGAGATTATATATATATATATATATATATATATATATATATATATATATATATATATATATATATATATATATATATATATATATATATATATATATATATATAGATATATTAATATATATATTACTAGGAAAAACAGGCCAAATATTTAAATTTAATACTCTAACCATCATAACTGTTTTGATTATTTCCATATTGGATGGCAATATAATAAATACAACCTGCCACTGAACACAAACATGAATACATTATTTACACACTGCCCTAGGGGTCTTCGCTAATGGGGTCCACATCAGATCCCTGTTCTTCTTTCCCTGCCTAGTCACTGGATTCAGACCAGTGGAGACTGAATAAGAGCAACAGAGCCACAAACGTTCAGGATATTTGTGAAGAAGCTGGCCTGTTCCAGAACTCCTATGGCATATTTACAACATGTCTCTTGGCCATTGCTATTTCAACCTCTGAAGGGCATTATAAAGATGTGTGGCACTGAATATGGATTGCACTGTAGGATTTGGGTGATTGGATAAGTTCATATAGAAACTAGGAAATTCGGTTGATTTAAGGTCAAGAACTATAAGTATATGAAGGTATAGATTTTCATTGGAAACATAGTAGAGAGCATTAACTAATGGTTCTTAGGATTGAAAGGATTGGATTTGTTTGATGTTCAAAGCTTTTGCGGCTCCCCACAATTCAAGTTTAAATAGGCCTGAGGATAGTGTTGTAAATTAGTGTTTTTTTGATTGAGAGTTGAGAATTCCTGCTTAGTATTGTGTATTGTTGGCTGAATCTTCTGTTGAGTTCTTGTCTATTACATCTTTTATGTGAGTTCCATGTGAGTCTTTTGTCGAAGGTGAAATTGAGTTATCACACTGTGTCGGACCTGGGTAAAGCAGCAGGAGTTCCTTTTCTTATAAAATTGGACTGGTGGACAGGAGCTGTGTAATAATAAAGTGTATAAATAATCTGTCCATTTCGATTCATTAACTGTTATCCTTCATTATCTGGACCATTACTCAATCTGGGAGATGTGTATTTAGAGATTAGACAAGGCTGTTGTTGGGTCAGGATGAGATGAAAGGACAGCCATGTCATCAACCATCATAACTAAAGCCATCAATTATATTATAGTATATTACTCATCAATTATATTATAGTATTTTAATGAATGTTAATAAATAAAATAAATAATGAATGCTAACAAATATTACATTTGTGGAATATATGGTACTGATAACTATAAACTGCATTACCTGAGGCACATCACTTGTGGAGTTTAATGCGACTTATTGCAGCTGATAATGTAGGGAAAAATTTAAGGAAGAAGAAGCATCGGAAGGAGATGACACTCCTGGCTTCAAAATCTGAGATAACGGTTTCGACGTTCTACAAAGCAGGTTTTTAAAACTGTCTTATTCAAATAGCCCTGATGATTGCCTAATTTCATGACACAGATGACCCATGAAGAAGAAGATTGGTTCAGTAACTAGATGTGGGAATTAGTCTTTTTTGCAAACCCATCAATCCTTTTCATTCCTCTCATTTGGCCTGTCATAAAAATAGTAGAAGGATCACTCAAACCCTTGTTCATTACGGGGTTTTAAGCAAGTTGTAGAATTTGTCTTTTGATTAGAGTAGAATTCTGCTTCCGCCATGCCTATGAGGAAGAGACTGTTTACTCCAATCAACTGCCTTTCCCAAGCTAGTGTAAAGGAGGAGGGATTAAGGGGTAGCACCTGGTTAATAAACATGGATGCAACTGGCCCAACTGATAGTTCCCCATAAGGATTCTTGCCTAGAGTTGGAAGGTCAGATGGTAAGCACTGAGTGCCGTAGGGAATTCCTAAGGGAAACAAATTCATCAACTAAAACATACTAGGATTGGACAGTACAAATGTTAGAACCTCCTTGAGGTTAAAGAGGCTTTATTTACTGATTAGGTTCAAAACTCAATAGAAATATAATCCAGTTTTTCGGTGTGAAGTTTATAATTTCATAGTAGTAAGATATTTGTTTGCCAATCCATTGATCAACGTATGCATTCTTTTAGTTTTAATGTTGATGCTAGTCAAATGAATATACAAAATTGAATTGACTATTTTTTGTTTTTACCACTAGTCAATCAGGGGCTGAATATAACAAATTCTATATTGATATATAGGCATTGATGACCTAAGGGTTTTATGCCGTGAAACACCAATAAACAAACAATTAATTTTGTGGTATTTCGAGAAACAGGATAGTACTTATATTAACGGAAAAATACATATATGTATTCCAGGTATTGGACACAGGAATGTGGGACAATTTATTTGGAATCTTCCAATTTGAATCAATTTTGTAACTCAACACAGTTTTCTTTTATTATTGTTATTATATTGTAGAACATCCTGTATAATTTTTTTCAACATTTAAAGCAGAATATTTTATAAAAGGACTTACTGAAATATTATGAATTTGATGCAGTTTATAAAGATTATACAAATATAATAGACTAGAAACTATTGTATATGCAGACATCAATTTATGCAGTATTTATAGGTATATAGGTACATGTCTCATATACTATAGTTTAAATGTACATATACATATGTACATATCACTAATTAAGTGACTTGTTGATTCGCTAAAACTTATATGTAATTTTGATCCCTAAAGCATATCTAAATTAACGAACTGTTTCAATAAACCAAGACGCGTCAATAGACGTTATAGTTACAGAAAAATAAGTAAAAGTATAGTATAATGGTGTTTGAAATTTTTATATTATTGGATCGTTTCATATAAAATATCAAAAGGTTATTTAGTAAGAAAACTTAATGAAACTAAAAAATATTTGTATCCAAATGATTCATGTTCGTTCAATCGTAGTGATAATAAATATTATTAAAACAATAGAGGATTATAACAGTTCATCCTAATCTGTAAACATAAACATAGCCAACAACAGAAGTTCACTTGTCACATTCCGAATTTTAGAAATAAAAACAGGCAATTCATTTTAAACTATCAACTATTTTTTACTACTTAAATTTAGAATATTAAGTAAATTGTCAGTATTATGAGATAATACTTATTTCAATCTACATTACTTAAAATACAATTACAAAACAATTGTTTGTATTGGTTTGTAGAGGGCAAACGAGGGGACAGCAAATTTAACCAGCCTCCTCCCCTGGAAAAATATTCCACCCTGCCATATATATTGTTTCTTTACAAAAATAAGCAATCAAGTCAAATAAGTGGTTTCATGCTGGAAACAAATATTATGATATAAATTTAATAACCTAAAATAATAACCCTGTAATAAAAATAAAATCTGGCCGATGAGTATATTTACTATATTTACTCTATTTACGATGAGTGTATTTTACTATCCAGGGTGGAAACGTATCTTGATTTTTTTTTACCCTAAAGACTTCTTTGAAAGAATAATTTGTTATGGAGATCTGTTCCTTAAATTATATTAAACATTTATTGAAGTATTTAAGATCAAGAGTTATTCATAGAGAAAAATTTAATGTATCATTCTTGTGGATAAGATAAGGTAAACTTCGTCTTAAGTTCAATCAACCAGAACGTTGACAGTAGCCGTTAACTGGTGGTTCAACATTGACCAGATACTGTTGATCATATCATATCATGCGGCTGTGGTTATTTTAGAGAATAGATTCAAAATAAATCATTAAAAACACGTTGTCTAACAATCAAATACAATTTATTATTAATTCAATATTTGCATTGACTATAACACAAAATCTATAGTAGGTGAGTTGTTTTGACTTCACTTGTAATTTGTATTGATTATTTTTTTTTGTAAAAAACTGCAAGTAATTTTGATATGTATTATAAAAAAGAAAACTTGACATATTCAACATTTAAATATTGTTTAATTGCTTTAGAAACAGATATTTTCTTTAATTAAAGCCTATTTCTTAAATTTATTAGAAATTGTCGATCTTCGAAACTCTACTACGCATGCGTTGAATGCGCGTTGGGCTTCCAAACCAAAGCAATCTGCTCACTAACGTTCTCCGCCTCAAACACGTCAGACGTCAGACGGCTCTCAAAGGTATGCATATATATTTTTGTTTGTATTCTAGGTAATATTACTATTCTAGTGGTGTTTGTTGTCATTATTTGTTATCAAAATTAGCGTTCTTAAATTCTATTAGCTCGTGAAGCGGGAGTTAATGTTTCAACATTTCATGCTGCTTGATGACTTTATAGTTTTTAAAAATGTGATTGCTTGCTTTCATTTAGTGACAGATAAATATTGTGTAATAATTAAATTCGATTTGTATTGAGTCAATAAATATTATCGGTTCATTTTTAACGAATTGAAATGGATATTCTATTATCTTATTTGTTTTATTATTTCTGTTAATCGTTTTAACTATCAAAGTTTTTGTTAATACTTATGCTGCAGTCCAAGATGGCCGCCACATAGCAAAGCTTGGGTGGAGCTGGTTGAGTTGATGCTATAGCTCTACGTGGCCATCTTGGACGCGCAAGGTCAGACATCTTTAGGTATATCAACCTAGTTGGTTAAGTATTATTTTTCTTTCTCTATTTTTAGACTGAAAAAATGGCTGAACAATTTTGCCTGAGGTGGAACAACCATCAGAGTACTTTAGTTTCAGTATTCGAGAAATTATTAGAAAATGAAGCTCTTATTGATTGCACATTGTGGGCAGAGGGTCAAGTTCTCAGGGCACACAAAGTGGTTTTATCAGCCTGCAGCCCTACCTTTGAAGTGAGTATTGATTAATTTATTATGTACTAACCTAAAATTTATGGGCACTTGTGCGTTAACGCAATGACACTTATTTTTGCCTACTTGTTCGCATATGCAAGCAGTTATATTTCTAACTAATGATTATATTATACATTATATTTCTAACACAAACCACCCCTAACCCCAATTAATAGATTTAATAACGTTAAAGATAGCTGTTATAAAATAACCATAACTACATGCGAACATTTAGGCAAAAATAACAGTGGCTGCCTTAACAAACATGTACCAATTTAGGTATAATTTGATTAGAACCATAAACAAAATTTTTATTTTCCTTGAACTTTATTAAATTATCTCTACAAGCTTTTTAAAATTTAAAAGTGAATTTTTATGATTTTGATTCATACACATTAGTAATTTTTCTTTCTTTTGTATATATATATATATATATATATATATATATATATATATTATTATTATTATTATTAAATTGTACGATGGCTATGAAAGTTAGTCATATGAAGGTAGTTGAATCACTGTAAGTGTTACCCAGTACATCATCAGAGTATACTACTTCAGGGCTAGTCTAGGACTGAAGCAGTCAAAGGGTAATAAAGTAATATAAAACAATACCTAATTCTATCTTTCCAAAAATAACTAAGAGCTAGTTATTTAAGGGTGCTTGTTTTACTAGAATTTTAAATCCTTAAACTGATAAAGACTGATTCAGTAGAGGTTTCCTCATAATACATTAACATAGATTGACTTTTATGTAGTTTTTCCCATTTTGTAACATGAAATATATCTTCTATAACCTATCAAATATTCCATTCATGGGTTTATGCCTTAACTGAAGTCATAAGTTTAGTGTACCAGGTCCGTGGGTTGTCACTACTAGTTAAGTCAACATATTTTAACTTTTCATTTGTTTCCCTTATGTTTTTGAAAAAATAAATAATTGATTAAAATAAATAAATAATTTAGTTAAAATAAAAAGGGTATAGACATGGTAAATGTTTAGTAATCATTTTAACTATCATTTTGAAGTCCAAATGATGGCATTTGTTTGTTGAAATGTTCATTTCTTGATGAAATGATTACTGAAATACAAATGTTTCCCACAATTACACTCTTCCCCATACTAAAGCTCATGATTATTTGTATTTCCAGATAACATTAAATGAAAACAAATTAAATTTTGTAAACTAGAAACACAACTCTTAGAATTAATACTTTATTTATTCCTTATGGAGGGATTTTTTTTAATTTTTCATTTATTTCATTTTTTATTAAATACCAAAACTACCAGTCATCATAAACTTTAGTATGGAAAATAGAATGTAATTATGGAAAATCTGTTTATCTAATCATTATCTAGGAAAAAAAATATATCACCTATGCTTTGGAATGTTAGTTGAAACCTTTATTTCTTGATTAAGTGATTGCCATAATCTATTATTATCCATAATTGCACTTTTTTTTCCATACCAAAGCTCACAAAAAATTGTATTTTTTTAAAATATAAAAAATAAAATGAATATACAATTAAAACTTGTATATCAACTCAAAGCAACACCCTGCAGAACTGATATACAAGAATCTATAGTAGCATATATAAAGTAGTATTTCCTCGGACTCAGCTTGACCAGTTAATAGAAGGATATTCTATGTGAACCTGTACCTTTTACTAGTAGTTATGGAGAATTAATAATTAAATATAGTTTTCTAGATGTAACAATTTAATTTGGTCTTTAATTCAGGGCATTGATCCCATTAAACTGCTTTACGATTCTTCGACTGGCCCTTGGAAGCAACACCTTGATGTAAGTAGAGACTGGTTTGCTCATACTGGGTGTCTCAACTACTGTAGTATGAATTCTCTTGTAGGAATGGGGTTACTGTTAACTATATGTAATTTTATTTTTAATAAAAAAATCAGCTAACCTATACAATACGAGTTGCTTAACAGTTCCTGATAAAATTATCTTGGTGCTTGTAGAGATAAATAATAATGGTGTAAAAATTGTCAACAGGAATAAAAAAAAAGTTAATAATGAAAAGGTTTTCTTTTATGCTATTCCAATCTCAACTGCTAATGATTTATGCAATATTAGATAGTTAAGGGCCAAAAAATTAGGACCTTAATTTTAGCTGTATAATTTCCAAACTACATGTGCAACAATAAAAGCTATAATATAGGGATAAGAAAATGAAAAGAAAATCTTAATTGTCTATGGAAAAAAGGTTATCGATCTGCCTATTTCTGAAATAAAGGCTCTTAATAGGTTAGAGTTTTGTTTTAAGGAGGTAATTTCAATTTAATTAAATTTACTGGTGGTTCTATTTGATATGAATAATTACCTTCTTTAATCTGTGAATCCTTCAGTGCTGTTTCTTGTTCAAAATATAAATAAACAGATTTCTAATTACAATATCAAAAGCAATCATTTTGTTCTAGCACGAGCTTTTTATTTCTGTTTAGCTTACTAACATTATACATCATTTTAAAAATAGTGCTTTGAGAGTTGGTTCAGGGTTTAGTAAGCATATTTACCTTAGTCATTTTTGTTTTGGCTATTGTTTATTGGATTTTTAAATGAATTAATTTGACAATTCTTATCAGCCCTAATTATTTGACTTAGTTTATTCATTGCTAGAAGCTAATTTACTCATGAGTTGTATTAACAAAATTTGTTGTGATCTTCATAAGTTTTAAATGTCAATTCCTCTGATTTAATATTTTCCAAAAATACAAGTTATCATGAGCTCTATAATATGAAAATTATAATGTAATTATGGGAAATGTTTATATTTTTTTTTAATCATTTCATCAAGAAGTTGAGGTTTCAACTAAATTTCTAGGTATAGATGATATGTGTAAGTTGAAGTATACACATTTCACATTTTTAGATTCTCTTTTCCATCCTAAAGCTCATGTTAATTTCTGTTTTTGAAAAAATATTCAGAATGAAAAAATAAAAAATTAAAACTTGAAAAAAAAAAAATTGAAACAACACGAAGTGACAACCTGCAAAATTCCAAAGGGATTCTTTTCAATTAAAGCCAGGGCCTAACTGTAAATTTAAATTAATTTAATAAAAATTTCATCCACTTTATTTTTTTTTTATGGAACAATTTTGATGATAAAATTATTATTAAAATTGAATAATAGTTGACCTTGATGAATATGTGGAAGAAAGTGGTCTGGGTAGAGGTCAATGAATTTCTCTTAGAATTGTAGTAAACTTTAAGTAGCCAACATTTCGACCTGCTTTGTAGGTCTTCTGCGGGCTAAATGTAAAATTCAGACAATTGAGAATTATAAAGTGGTACAAAAAAAATTTTTTTAAACATAATAAATAAACAAAAGTATGGTAAATACAGGCAATTGTTGTATTTTTATATATTTACTGTGTTTAAAAAACAATTTTTTTGTACCACTTATTAATTCTCAATTGACTGTATTTTGCATATAGCCCTGACGAAGACCTACTAAGTAGGTTAAAACATTGGCTACTTAATAAACTTTTCTCCAATTCAATGAGAAATTCATTGACCTCTACCTGGACCACTTTCTTCCACGTTATTAAAATTATATGATAAAAACATTTGCTAACCAACAAATTAAATCTCATAAATCAAATACTAATATGAAGCTAACTACATTTATAACCAAAGAATAAATAATAAGAAAACATTTTAAAAGCAATATTGGTCAACAAAATTGTCCGTATACTGCCAACATTTAATAATTAAGGAATCTAATTAGGATTGATTTTTATCAAAGAATTAATAATAAATGTAATGTCCAAAGTGTCAAAATCTATTAAAAATCTTGCATTAATGACTGAAATCATATGTCCAGTTGTACTTATCTCATAAATTGTTAATGTTACAAAACATCTTTTGTATTGACCTATCTTATATTATTTCTTTCTGTTTTTTTTTTTCAGTCCATGCTGTGTGTGCAAGAAGATAAGCATCCTATAATCTTCCTTAAAGATGTAAAATATTTAGAGTTAAAAGCTATGCTTGATTATATGTACAAAGGGGAGGTGAATATTTCTCAGGATCAGTTGGATTCGTTTTTAAAGACTGCCGAGGCACTACAGGTGAAGGGGTTAACCGATCAAGGTGGGGGAGGGGGAGATGAACCGCCTGCCAAGAAAGGACCTGGTCGAAAAGTAGTGGTGTCTGAGGCACCAGAATCACCTTTGGTTGGAAACGCCCCTTTAAGGGAAGGATCCATTTCACCTCTTGGCAGTAAAAGGAGGAGGAGAGTTGCGAGGAGGCACTCTATAGAAGAAAGTGAGAGCAACGACTGTGATATGCAAGCCCCTGCAGCGCCGCCACAGGCGGTCCCTGCAGAGTCTGCCGCTAGGTTAGCACCCCCTACCCCCACCTCCCAACCCCCACCTATTATTAAGAAAGAAGTCGTCCCGCAGGAACTGATCACACCCAAGACTGAATACACGGAAGAACAACCTGAGGAAATTGAGGATCTAACATTGGATGATGATGATGATTATGGAGAAATGTCTAAACCTGGCACATCTTTCGGTCTTTCACAAGGGTCTACTAGTCAAGGTAATAAAATATTAATTTTTTTTAATGTGTCCTTCCATTTTTGTGGGTTAATAGTATAGTCATGAGTTTGTATTCTGTACTTTTTTCAGTATATTATATCTAACCATCTTAACCTACTCATACTATCTATCTATCTAAGCAGGTGTTCTCAAATAATTCATTGGATATTTTTTTTATAAGAATTTCTCTTAGTATATATACTCTTAACTACAAAAATGGAAGGAATTCATTCTTGTTTTCTAAATTTATATTTCAAATTTGATGCATTAAAAGATAAGATTCTAAGGTATTAGGAAACAAGCAGTAAGTTATCATATTTACAGGCATTTAATGTCTTCGATTGGGCCATCATTATTTTCCCAAGATTATCTTACTATAATATTTTGGTTTGAAATGTTAGTTACTTTTTGGTCAGAATAAATCAATACTAGCATTAAAAATTTTACATGAGATTATTTTGTGTTTTCATAAAAAGGCATCTGGCCACATGTTTGTTTAAGACAAGTTTTTCATTATTATAATACATTAGAATCTTTATTATAACATGCAAATTAAATAATTAATATATTCAAGGAAGGAAAATAGTATTAGAAATCTAAATTCTACCAAAGCCCTAAATATTTTCTGATTTTCTTAAACTTACATTCTATAATGCCAAGGATTCATTTGTAGAATAAACAAAATATTCCTAAATATAAGATAGTAAAATTTTTATTTTTGAATTTTATTGATTCAGTTCAAAAAGTTCCCAAACGGGTTAAAAAAATAAATACTTGGTAAACAACAGAGACGTAGCAAAACAATGACGATTGTTCACCTTAAAAGTTTTAAAATAGGAAAATTTATTTATTTTAATTTTTACCAGCATTTCTTAAGATAAGCCTTACTCAGATGCTGATAACTTCACGATTGTCTGATACCAATATCTGTAGCAAGGGATTTATCTAATTTCACTCACAGCAGCTGACCTGTCAACTTTTACCATACTTTACTACAGTATCTAATTACCTAGAAAAACAAACTAGCATAGTGATAAAGGGTTTAACATTTTTATTTTCTATAAAGGGTATCAGTTCTGCAGGTTGTAGCTTCGACTCGAGTCACAAGATTTAACTTTTCATTTGTTTCCTGTTTAATGTTCTCGAAAATATAAATAATTTAGTTTAAATATCAAAGAAAGATAACAATTATGAGAAGTGTGCAATTTAGGTTAATCATTGCATCAAGAAATAAACGTTTAACAGTTATGATGGTATTTGTTAGTTAAAACGTTCATTTCTTGATCAAATGGTTTTGGAAAAATACACATTTCCCAAAATTACATTTGTTTTTCTTTTAACTACTCTAAAACTCATGATTTTTATTTTCAACAATATTAAAAAGGAAATTATTGAAATGTTAAAATTTGTTTTGACACTTGACTCAAAAGCTATAATCTAACAATAATATTAAGGAAGAAATAGTTGGGGGTGCAGTCAAAGAAAACACCAAAATAAGAAAAACTTATTTATTATGTGCCGACGTTTCGGCCTACAATGTAGGTCATCTTCAGGGCGAATAAAACACGAGGCAGCTAGGAGAGCTTAGAATGCAGTGAGAGCAATATGTCAATGTCACAAAGTAAACATAAACTTCTCTAATGGAATACTCACGTGCAAAAATTGTTTGTAGTACTGTTGTAAGCAAATTTAGTTAGGATGATATAATGAAGAATATTATATCCCAATTTACTTAATGTGGTTATTTTAACTACCTCATTAGAGTTTGTTTTAATTGTTCATTTTTTGTTTATCAATATTTATCTAAACCTTAAACAAAAAATGTTAACTAGTCTTAGTTCCGCTTACGTATTTATGAAATATTCATGCAATTGTTTATTTGAACAGATTTTTCACAATGGCAACAAATGAACGATGATAGGACACAGGACGAAGTTTTTATGGCGGCACGAGAAGCTATTAATAACCAATCTAATGCACAAGGTAAGCATTCCGGGCTCCGGTTATTTTACTCTTTTAAACCATCAAATATTGTCACAAAGAGGTGCTCCATCGACTTCTTTAGTAAAATATCTTCTTAAAACTTGTTAAAAAATTTGATTTTTTTAAAATTGAGTTATACATATTTTTGTCATAACACCATTTCTGTTAGCTTTCATTTTAACAGACAAAAGAGTATTCCGAATTGATAAATCTACAGATTAATTCGAATCTCCTAATATCTTATGTCATTAATGGTATGCCTGCTAATGACTTAGTATTATACAGAATTTCAATTTTAGATATCTCTTTACAGTCAAATATTTGATATTGCTGAAACTGGCTTAAAATAGTATTTTTTAATTTCTGTTTCTGATATTAATTTATTATGGAAAGTAAATTTTCAGTTACCAGTTGCGTGTTTTTCACTTTTTGTGGCAATATTTGTGTTGTGAGTTATCTTAAGCTTTTTGTGGATATCCACCTAGAGTCAAAAAGAATAGGTTGGTATCCATAACATATTTTAATACATTTCTGTAAGCAAGGTAATGCCCACATTGGAATCTGTTGTCTTAATTGATTGAGATTTTAAAATAAATAATTATTTATGATGCACTGCATTAATTGGAAATGTAGGTGGTCCATGATGTTAAGGTAGGAAAAACTTCATTGGATGACCTGTGTTTCTTTTTTGCAGTGTTGATGTTAAAGTATATTATTTTTTTTTTTTAAATAATAAAAACCCTCTTTGGACACAGCCTGCTTACTTTCATTATATATCATATATTTTATGTTCATGAAATTTATCCTGAATTTCGCATGACATCCATTTTCGTAGCAACCTATATGCTTTTCCCATCTGTCCCGTCTTCCCTATTATGTCGGTTTATCATTGTTCCCTCCTTTTTTTTGAGGTCGAATATTTTGGAAAGGTAAGTATTCAAGACAATGAACCGGTTTCATTGTCTTAATTGCGGTTAATTGTGACAAGAAGACAGTGCTTTTTTTATTTTGAACAATTGAACTTAAGAAGAATAGCTGCTGAGCTGCGCTAACCAGGAATAGTGAAGACATCTTAAATTAAATAGGTGGGCATTCATTCCTTTATTTATTCTTTTATTATATTTATTTATTTTAATATTTTAAATTTTATCTATGGCCCTAGAGGATAATTTGGATTCTTGAAAAATGAGTCTGAGATATAAATAATAAATTATCCCTCAACCTCTTGAATATAGTGATCTCTTTAATATCAGAAGGCTTTGAGATAATTATTATTTACTCAATATTCAATGATGTCTAAGTAACAAAAGACAATTTTTTGATTTGCTGACTTATTCCTAGTGCTTATATGAAGATCAAATGTTTGAGGTCATTATTTATTTTTTTCAATTAATTTTGTAAGTTAAAATAACCTTAGGAAACGGTTTTATTTTCAACTATCTTAAAAAAGGAATTTCTCGTATTCAAAGGTATTTTAGTATATATCTCATTTGAATGACATTTTATTTATGTAAATATAAAGTAATATTATTTATTGGAACGTCTCTTCCGAATGTTGCTCAAGTAGTGTTGATAATTGTTCATCTTAAGTGGCAGTGTGTTTGGTTTGAGAAGATTTTGTTCAGTGCTTCAAAAAAAAAAAATAGTAGTTAGGTAAGTATATTTGTTGATATTTTACCTACTACTCCAATCGATATATAATAAAAAAAATGTTGCTGTTTTTCAACCTCCGGTTCACTTTTATCAGGTAAGTTATGAGTAAGGTAAGTTCAGATTTATTTCTTATTATAGGGAGGGTGCATTTTTTAATTCTTAGATACAATATGCACATACTAAGAAATGAGGACCCCATTTAAATTAATTTTTTTTGTGATGCAACATGCATGAAAGTTTATTGCAAACGTACAAAAATTTATTAACTGCAGATATGTTGCATACTTGATCAATTGTTGTGTAATATAGGTATCATATCAATGTATCATCATATGTAATGTATTTGCCTTTAAAGCAAATAATGTAGAGATAAAGGATTACCCAGTTTGTTAATGACATTTCACAAAAAATTGAACCAAAGCAGCTAAAAAAAAAAGACAAGTATTAGGTTAAAAATAATTTGTTCAATTAAATATAAATTATTCCCTACACTTAAGTCAGACATCTCAAAATTAGAACTTAATCAATACCCTGAATTTAACAGTAATTACTGGTTAAATAAAATCTACCTGATACACCTGTGGAAACAAGGTTTTAATTTAATAATATAGCGAATTTAAAAATAGTGTTTTGGGACTTAAATTTACTACCGGATTGAATTTCATCACAGCTGATTGATAGTATCTCAAACTATTAATATATTACCGTATATATTGGTTTGGTTATTGATATTGGGATTATTTTTATACCTTCAAAACAGAACAAGAGTGGTTTTGGTGATTACCGTATATATTGGTTTGGTTATTGATATTGGGATTATTTTTATACCTTCAAAACAGAACAAGAGTGGTTTTGGTGATTGTTGTAAAAGTTGTAACATTAGGAGGCATATTTATTTGTCCAAAGGCAGTTAAACTAGAATCCGAGGCTTAGTGGGTCCAACTCTACCGCATTTAAAGATAGATAAAATGCTTAGGCTTTGGGATGAGTATATATTTGAATTTCAGAAATATAACATTTAAAATTACCTCTGCCCTGAAGTTAGATGTATATATATATAACTAGTAATTATGACGGTAATCCCCCAAAACTTGCCGTCCAGTAATGGAAAAAACAGGTACTAAAATATCGCAATTCTATTGAAGTCTGAGGGAGACCCGTTCTCTACAGTTTAACAATTAATTTCTTGTGTAATAGGCGTTACGTGAGTACATATTTCGAAGCCAGAGAATCAAGTTGTCCAGTTCGAGGGTGATTATATTTAGGCTACTAAAGAGAACTAGAACTCTCATTCTCAGTACCTGTAGATGTCTGATAGGAACTTGAGTTCATATGAAACCTTATTCTTAGTTAATGCCATTGGTGATATTATTTTCTCCCTAAAACGTAATAAGTTTGTTTCAGTCCTTATTTTCCTAATTGCTCCAGTTAACAACTCTGGAGGAAGGAAGGGGGGGGGGGTTGGCGTGACAGTGCATAATATGGATCAGTGATTTCAATGAATGATTAGGTTATCCTAGTCTGTTATAATAGCTAAATCTTGTTTTGTTAAAATACTAAATCTCAAAATTTTTTGTTGGATTTTGTTAATATGGTATAATTGTAGATGCAGATCACTGAAGCCAGCTAAATTTAGAAAGTAGTTTGCTATAAAGAACTGAACGGGCCCAAATGCTCCTCACCGTTCAGTAATATTACATGATGTGATAGAATATGAATAAGCCACAATTTATGAGCACATTAGAAAAAGTATTGGTCATAGGATAGGCTATGGGTTGATGTAGAAAATTTGTTTGAATTAAATCTGGAAGGGATGGTTGATTAACTAGGCGTTAGAAATAATTGCATAGGTTTTCTGTTCTTTACATGTATCATACATCTTGTATGATTCAGCAACATGTAATGAGATTAGTAAATAAACTTGCAACCGATACTTGTTAAAATTTGTTTGCCGCATAAGATATGGATTTGCTGTGGCAAATTTCAAATGTTATTAAATCGAGAGAAATTTTGCAAATTAAGGTGGTGCCGAAACTTTTTATGTAAATTGATACCCTAAGTATTATACTTAGCAATTTTAAACTTCTTTTAATGATATGTTGGGGACAATTGAAAGGTCAGTCTTTCTGCACATTTTGATTCCAATTCCTTGTTTATTTTTAATATAACGTCGCTTTTGGTTGCTATAGCTGGTCGGACAGTGGGAGCGCCGAATTTTGCTTATCCAGGTTTAAGTGGGTTAGGGATTTTTAATGAGCACCTGACCTTGTACAGGCTCAGGGCTCCCGATTATGTTCCTTCCGAAGGACGACGCAACAAAGGATTTTTTAATTTTGAAAAGACCCTTCATAGTAGATAAATTATTTAATTTTTAACACCCACGGCTGTGAAAGGAAACCGTTTGAAGGAAGTTATCTGAATATGATCCGTCGTGTACAGTTTCAATTAATATATAGATGCCCTTTTAAACTTGGCCACTGAATAAAGTTTCCAAATAAGTAAAGTAATATAAGTTCTATCAAGTAATAATTTTAAAAGCATTTAACAAACCGGACTAGTGCTTATGATGGGTTTCCAAGCGTTCCTATGTTACGGATAATGTTGGGTTGAATGTTCAGTGTTGTAGTATTCTCCTAAAGATAGGGGAAGGATAGAATTTGTCAGTTATATTTTTAAAATGGTGAGGGAGACTAATTAACGAATATGTGGTATTTTTTTGGAAGTTTACCCCGAAGGGTTATTTAAATTTAAAGGGAAATTTACTTTGTTTTTCAGCTCAATGGGTTTGTATTAGGATGATTCTTGATGTGGTTGCTATGGCAGTAATGGATGTTTAGGCGCATTACATTATTACTGTTTTGAATATGTTATTCTATAATAGTGGAGATCCTTGGCTGTTGAGGTAGAAATTATTTTTGGTTTTCATAAGATGTTTTTAGAAAAATTATGGGAAGTCTTCTAATTAAGTACTTTCATTGTATTTTTCTCTGAACTTCTGAGATGTAACCGTTGTCTTAGTACGAGGCCCAATGCTGCGGGTTCATAGTCCGGGAGGTGCCCTTTGTTAAATATCTAGGCTTAGTTCTTACCTTTGTCTTTAAAGGAATATTGTGAGTACACAATAAGACACTTTAATACACACAGTTAATTTATTAACATACACCAGAACTGTAGAACCACAGGAACTTATAACCTAGAGGGAGGTTAGCAGTCATGCTAACTCTATTATCTTTGACACCCCCTCTCAATTAGATGTAGTTATTACATATTAAATGACTTCTACCTATACACTATAGTTAACATTAGTTACAATGCCAGTAAAGTAAATCAAATACATACTGCAAACTGAATACTGACGAAAAAAAAAATACATCTAATTGAATGACACAAACATTTACATGAGCTGAAATAGTTGATAACATCTTAATTAATGAAAAAGAATGACAAATATATATATATATATATATATATATATATATATACACATATAAAATCAGTTAATAAGGAGATTACTTCTGAATGGCTAAAATTTTTCAGCTCCTACAGCTTTGGTAAAAAGATCAGCAATATTATTCTTAGAACTAACATATTCAATTCTGATAACATTGTTTAAGCACAGGTGTTTGAAGAAATGAAATTTAATTTCTATGTGTTTTCTTCGTTTTGTATTTGAAAAGGTATTTGCTAAAGATATTGCGCTAGCATTATCTATTTTAAGAACTGCTTTCATTTCATCAAACTCGTGTGTTTTTTCATGTAGCACATTTTTAACTGACTTCAATACATGTTCACTTAATACTTCACTACTTGCCCTATTCATATGGCTCAGATCACTTAGCACACCACGAAGATTCACTAACTCCTGAGCAGCAAATCCAGCAGCTATGTATTCAGCCTCCCTTGTAGACTGAGCAACACATCTCTGCTTCTTTGAATACCATGCTATAGCGTTTCCAGCGTGAAAGCATACAAATCCGCTGACACTTCTTCTAGAGTCATTTTGATCAGCTACCCAATCTGCATCACTCATACCCTCCAAGCCTCTTTCGTTTTTAATAATAGGAAGTCCTAGATCTTTAGAAGAATTTAAATATCGTAGAACTCTTAAACCAGCTTTACATGTATGACTAGTTGGCTTGTCTAAATATCTACTTAAACATGACACGGAGAATGCAATAGCTGGTCTTTTTGTTATAGATAGGCACATTAGACTACAAATCAGTCTCCTATATGTCACATCCCTTATAATATACTGACTTTCATCTACCTTGAAATTAACATCCATCGGTGTTGAGATCGCTCTACTTTCCTCCATTCCAAACTCTTTCAACAAACATTCTATCATTTTAGTCTGAGATAAGTGTAATCCATTCCTTATGTGTTTAATTTCCATTCCTAAAAACGATTTGGGGCGACCTAAATTTTTTATTTTAAAATTCTTCTGCAGGTCCATTAACAATGAATTCACATTTTCTTCTGTCCCAGCGAGTATTGCATCTTTATAGTAGAGACAATAATCATAATCTGATCGATTAAATCCAAGATTTTTCATCACATTAGAAAATTTATTGTTCTAAAATTTTGGAGCGGAGAGTAGGCCATAAAGAAATCTATTAAGAAGATGAATACTTTCTTGGCATTTTACTCCTTGTGTTTTAATATAGACCTCCGAGTCCAAATCTCCATTCAAAAAGGCGGTGGGTACATCAATTTGAGTTAAAATCCAGTTACACTGGACTGCTACTGACAGAAGTCAAACAGTAGATATCCTACATACAGGTGCATAGAAAAACTCCCATTCCTCTTGAGGAACTTGAAAACCACTAGCCACAAGCCTAGCTTTCTTAGTACCATCTTCTTTAATTTTAAACACCCAACGTGTTTCTATAGCTTTAGTTCCTTCAGGTAGTTTTGCAGGTGTCCAAGTATTGAGTTCCTCGTGCGACTCCAATTCCGAATTTATTGCACTTTTCCATTCTTCTGATTCTATAGCCTGCTCGAATGTTTTTGGCTCTTCATCAGTTGACAGAAAACAGTATGCTGTGTACAGCTCGTAGTCATCCAGATGTCTTGTTTCTTCTTTTTGTAGCGATTACTTCCCCTTGTGCATTGGTATCTGTAGAACTCTTGCAAATTATTCTTCACCACATGTTCGCTGTCTTCATTAGTTCCTACAATCTTATTTTCTTCGTCGATAGTCATAACTGGATTATTATTTATCACTTGGACTGGCTCTATAATTTCTTTAGAATTATCTTCAATTGCATTTTTATCCTTGTATTCCATAACAGACTCATCAAATTGTACATCTCTTGACTTAATTATCTTTCCTTGTTGTGGTAGCCACAACCTATAACCACCTCCACAATAACCAATCATTACAGCACGAACTGCTCGAGGCTCTAACTTCCCAGGCGTAGGTGTCAGTGTATGCCATGTTCGACAGCCAAATATTTTTAATTTGGATAGATCATTTCTTTCATTCCACAGATCTGAGGGAGTTTTACCTCTAGGTAAAACTGAAGTTGGAGATCTATTTGTCTCATAGACTGTACATTTTAATGCCTCTCCCCATAAAAATTTGGGGACTCCTGAGTCGACTAATTTTGTTCTTAACTTTGACAGAAGAACCCCGTTCATTCTTTCACATCTGCCATTATTTAAGGAGAATGGCTTATAGTATACTCCATTTGAATGCCATTTCTTTCAATAAAATTTAAAAGAGAATTAGATTTTGCTTCACCACCATTGTCAAATTTAACGCTTGACTCTTAGTCCAAACCTAGTTTTTAATTCCCTAACATAAGATATTAAACTTCCAGCTGCTTCACTCCTATGTTTTAACAGTTTTACAACCACAAAATGAGAATAATCATCCAATATGACTTGATAATATCTCTCCCCATTGTGTGTACTCGGTGTGATAGGACCAACTAAATCACTAGAAATTAGACTACCTATTTCTGTTGAACGCTTGTTGTTCTCATAAAATGGTTTCCTTTTTGCCTTACCTTCAACACATGATTCACATAATTTGCTTGGAATAGGTAAACTCAATTGTGAGAGTCCATCGTTTGAAATATGACCCATTCTCTTATGCCACAATTCTCCTTTATCAATAGTTACTAAACACTTCATTAAATTTGTCTGCTTCAAAATAATAAAGACCATTATAAGGTTTGAAAAACAAAACTGGATTATTTTTTAAAATAAACTGTAGTACCTGATTTATCTGTAAGTATTTTTGCCCCACGGCTAGCAATTTTTGATGAAGAAAGCAAATTATGTTTCATTCTTAGTACAATCAATGCCTCAATTCTGAAATTTTTTCCTTTGAAATAAAGACTCAATTCACCTTTTTCATTAGCAGTCAAAATCTGGCCATCAGCTTGAACAATTTTCGCTGTGCTTTCTAATTTGGTGATGTTCTGCATAAAACGTTTTAATTCTCCTTTGACAAAATGATTTGAAGCACCGCTGTCATAGATAAAACATTTTTCTTCAAATATCATGCTTGAATTACAAGTTTCAGTTGTCAATACAGTAATTTCACTCTCACCTTGTGCATGATTAGCAGTACTATTCTTATCTGTAGAATTTTGTCCACGATTCTGTTTTGAGAAGAAATTGCCACCCCAGTTCCTCCTGGTTCTATTATGTGAGTTGTATCGCCATCCTCTTGGTCCAGTTTGTTTGGAATTGTGAATTATCCCCACATCGAAAGCAACCTCTATTGTGGGCTTTTAGACCTGTCTCAGAAGTATCTTGACATTTAATTTTCAATTCATGGCCCAATAGACGCGCCTTTACAAAGTCCATTTTTATATTTTCAACTGTTTCCAAAGCAGTTACCACTGTATTATAATCTTCAGGAAGTGAAAGAAGCAAATGACATATTTTGTCACTTTCGTCCAATGTAGAACCTAAATCACTCAGTTATCTTATAATTTTAAGAAAATGGTCTTACAAATGTTCATATCGCTCACTTTTTAAATTCACAAGTTTTCTCCATAACGTTAACTTTGAAAAAGAACTAGACCTGGCAAATATATCCTTCAAAGCCTGAAGCATTTGCTTTGATGTTTGGCAATCTTGAATAATATCAAGATGTTTATCGGACAGACCTTGAATGATAATGGCTTTTCCTTTAGCATCATTAATAAGAAAAGTTTTCTTTTCTGTCGCATCTGTCGGTAAGTCATTTTCGATTACCTCAACTAATTGTTCCTTTTCAAGTATTGCCTTGATCCTAAACTTCCAATTTGAGAAATTATTCGACGAAAGTAAACACCGACGACATTTTTAACCATGAGACACGAGGGCCGTTTTTGATCAATTATTACGCACGTTTAAACTGGGCCCATAACCTGTTAAATATCTAGGCTTATTTCTTACCTTTGTCTTTAAAGGAATATTGTGAGTAAATAATAGACACTTTTGTTCACAGTTAATTTATTAACATACCGCAGAACTGTAGAACCACAGGAACTTATAACCTAGAGGGAGGTTAGCAGTCATGCCAACTCGATTATCTTTGACATCCATAAGATTTTTGTAAGGAGTAAAAAATTGTTGGTTATGCTGTTCTTCGGAAGGAATCACATAGACCCGAGCTTTATACCTAGATGGGGGAGGAGGTTGATAATCCTTCATAACATTAAATGTCATTACTACTGCTAGGGTGAATGTGTATTAAAACTCTTGTCTGGCTTGGTGATGGCTAAATGCTATCAAAGGAGTTATATTTTGACATTTAGTACTTTTAACTGTTATTTTTCTGTGTTTGAATAACGGCATGAAATTCTTCAGCATTATTTCGGACTGGCATTGGTTCTTCGAAATAAATGGCTATGAATCTTTTTGGTGGGTTAATACATGTAATATGAAATTCAAACATTGTCATATTTCTTTTTATAGCTGAATTGGGTGTAGGTGGCTCTTAAAACCCTTCTATGTGACTTTTTTGTTGCATTAGTTGAGAAATGTTTCATAATTTTATTATATATTAAATTATGTTTTCATTATTTTATTATATATAATAAATTATTATATTTCTGTTAAGTGATAATTCGGTGTCATTTGTCTTCGAGAAACATCTGACATTCAGCTGTCCGATTTAATCAGGCCATTAATCTTATTTTAACTGATAAAATGAATTTATCTACTTTGAATAGGTAGATAGGTGATCTTGCGAGGTTTCTGAACAGAGAAACCTTGAGTTTTGTGTTCCTTTGAAGGAATATTGGAAACTGTTTCTTGTTGGGTTGTTTATATTTAAGTTGCATTATCCCATTTTCTTGCTGTTGGTTGTTTCCGCCCTACACCAATCATATGATGCGAAAGAACGTTGAACACAAATTAAAAACAAAAAGTAACATCAAGTATCTCTCTTATCTTCTCTCCCTATCAAGGCCTTGAATATTTAAAATTTTTAAAAAATGATCCTAAGTAAATAAAATTTATTAGCTTTCAAGTTAAACTAATATATGTCCGTTTGGTGCAAAGGACGGTGCCCACTTTGCAGTAGTCTCAGAGATATTCCAAATAATGATGATGCATGTATATTGGGAGGCTCGCTGGGGTATGGCACAACTGTCGTATGCTGACATTGGAAAACTAATCTAATGGCAAACATTTTACCTAATTAATTTTAGAGTAAAAAAACTGTCTATTGGCGACTGAAAACGATCTATACAAGATATATTTTACTTATACGAACCCTTATCTTTATATGTAATTCTCACAACGATAATTTATTGGATTTAGAAAAACAAGGAATTGAAAATTTTATCTAAGTTCATCGTCTTTCGAAACATATTTTAATATAACGTCGGTCCAGTAACATTTTATGGACTTATAAATATCTTCAGTTATTTTTGTAACCCACATCTTTCTTGGATCATTAAGTAATCTTCAACTATTATTTACGCTTATTATTTAAGCTCTTTGATCAAAGCGGTAGCTACCTATAATAATAAATAAATTCTTTATTTATTCTGGGACAAGTCCCTTTAGAATAACAATACAAGTTTATATACAGGGTATTAAGATATGTGAATGAAAAACATAGAAGGGTTCGGAATCGCCGATTTTGAATGCACCCATTAAGAAAACATTCGATACAACGAATAATTTTGGTGTGTAAAACGTGTTATTTCTTGTTGAAAACCAACTAAAATTCAGGTCAATATCAAATAATGAGAACTCTAGGGGGGGGGGGCATGGCCCCTATAATAATATAATGGTAATTATTTGAAATTAATATTATGATAAAGGTGCATTAGTGGCATCGTGGCGAATAGAAACTGACTGGGACCAAAAAGGATGAGATATACCCGTTCTTGGCGATTCTTACATCTGACATTTAACGACACTGACCATATCATTTATTATCAATGTAAATAACCATTTAAATAAATATGAGGGTCACAAAAGGGGTCTACAAAATTATACTACATGACTGGTTATCCAACAGTCTTAACTGATTATTCATTGTAGGTAACTTAAGTTGGTTGGATTATTCTCCCATACTAATGCTTCAGTTGAATCATAAAACTAAAATTAAGACTTTTCTTTCCCCGTTAAATTAATTTACTTCCTCTATGTTTACACATAAAAATGCAAGAAGCTTTGGATATTTTGACATTAACAGGTGAACGGGACGGAATGTCCCAAGGAGGTGAGTGCGTAATGGAAGGAACCTGATTATCACACCAAGCTACAATATATATGGACAACTTCACTAACGGCCCACCAGTGTGTTTAAGTAGTTATACAAGTATCACCTGTGGTCTAGTGGTTAACATAACCACAAGTGGCTATGCCCGAGATCGCGAATGACCTTAAGATTTTTTAAAAATCATGGTCTTGGCGTCCTTCGGGCGTAAAATGAGGATTCCGAGCCTGTACGGTGTCAGATACTCGTTAAAGATCCCAATCCTTCTTAAACCTGGATAGGCAAAATTTAGGGGTCCCACTGTATCATCATCCGATTATGGAAGCCTAAAGTGACGGTAAATGATTAAACAACAAGCACATTCTTTATCTCCACCTTATTTTTTTTTTAGATTTATGGCATTGGATTTTTCCATCCATACAGCCAGCTATTCATTTATTTGGTTTAACTGAAGCCAACAGCACGCGGTTTTTCTTAAATGGTTACCGCCTGGTTTTCCCAGGCGGTCACCCATCCAAGTCCTGATCACGCCCTACGTTGCTTAACTTCGGTGATCGGACGGTAACCGGTGTGATCAACGTGGTATGGCCGTTGGCTTATCTTCCTTCACCTTAGAAAGAATAAAATCGCAAGATATTACAGGTATTTCAGCGATACTTTCTTTTATTTAAAAAAAAATCCAATTTTACGGATGATTACATGCGATCATAAACTTAATATTTTACGGAACACTGCAAAAAGTTCTAAAGTAACTGATGCAAACATGACTTCCCATTGAACTATGAATCTCAAAGGCCTGAAAAGTGTTATTGAACCGAATTAAAATCTATAGCACAGAATAATTTTAAATTATAGCTATAATAGAACACCAACAAATCTATTTAAAATACTCAGAATCACTTTTTTTTTTCTCTCTTTTTCCCTCCATGGGGAGAGAGTTTACTAATATTAGGACATGCTCCATGCTTAAATAAGCATATCACATGTGATTTTAAAAATTACAGATTACTTTATATAATTATGTACATTAGAATACATTTTAGAATAATTTAACAATATAAGAAATTAAAAATTGATGATGTTACATGTTGTAATGTCAAACAATGAAAGTTTGACTTAATTGGTAATTTACAGGTGAGAATAAAATTAAAATTAAATTTGTAATCATAAATTATAAAACATAAAATTTAACAAATATATATAAAAATAAACAAAATATGAAATAAAATTAGTATTTTAAGTACAATATAAACTAATTTATATAACTAAAAACATCAATGAATAAGTTATAAATACAGTATATTAGCGAAAGTAATTTTAAAAAAATTTATACACGAAAACTTACAATTAATAACATAAAAAACTATGTGTTCAGTCGCGAGTAACCAATTTAAATTCCGCGAGCTGCTTCACAGTTGTTACCTTGGCAACAGATAGAGAGGACTTTTGTTTTTCCCCCTCTCGACGGTCGAGTACTACTTCTTCCAATTTCAGACCGCTAGCTCACCACATCTCTCCGTTCATTCTCGGCTGAAGCTAACATGACAACCAGTGACATTGGTGATATTCGTCCAAAGCCCTAGATCGCCTAGCGCCGGAAACGAACGTATGCCCTTGATACCACCAGATCGCCGAAGACCAGATGCAATCAGAATTGAGGTGATGAAATGAACTCCACCACTGTAAGTCCGCCTTCGCTCATTTAATTAACTAACCCCAAAGACAATATATTCACCGTTCGAGATAAAAAAAACTCTATAATCAATCATCATGTGGCCCAGATCACCCAGTGTTAGTGGTTCGCTCCTCTGATCATTCATTTCAAATCATAAACTATTATTTAATATTTCTTTCATAATATCAATCAAGAGACTCAATTATTCCTTTTGTACATATCTATTAGCTATATTTTGTATTTTCTTTATATGTAAAAATTGCCTAACCTTTTTGATATATTTAGATTTAATAAAACCATATGTTTCAGTATCTGGCCTAATTTATTTCAACGCCACGAATCTATTCAACTCATATATTCAGAATATTTAATTTTTTTTTTTCTACTCAGTCTAATCACGCGATCAAACATTTTGGTGCCGAAACCCGGGATTCAATTAGATCAATAATTTTTTTTCTCGTCAGATACTGATTCATCGCTATTTTATTGGCCATTTTACCTTGTTATTCGGCCATATTGTTTCTAGGTTACTTTCGCCACATATGTGATTCACATTAAGTATATGTACATTATCCATTAATTCCATTTAGGTTACAAATTCCATCTGATATTAATTTTCTTTAAGTTCAATTCCATATATTAATTTAAGTTGATTTGTAAATGCTATTATTGTTCTAATTCTCTTTTCAGCCAACTTATAAATTGTTAATAGTTCAAAATGGCCAATCGTCTCCAATCTAATTTTAAGGGGAAATCTCAAAAGGCAATAATTATCAGCTTATTAAAAGACTTTCAATTTCTGGCCGAGAAATGTAAAACAACTGTGAACAGTAACGAAATCCTTTTAGCTCAAAATTATATTGATCAAATAAACCAATTAATTTCAAAAATGCGTACCGCCAAGAATGCTCTAATTATCGAATGTTGTGGTAAGGGTCGATCGATCCCAACCAATATTGAGGAACAAATAATGCAGGCGCA
The DNA here is from genome assembly GCA_037127475.1 of Arma custos. NCBI lineage: Eukaryota > Metazoa > Arthropoda > Insecta > Hemiptera > Pentatomidae > Arma > Arma custos. The sequence continues at coordinate 38,164,607 of CM073760.1, forward strand.
GTTAGAAGCCGTTGATTTAGAAGCAAAGATTTTAGATCTTTATGATACCGCTGTCCCGACGCCTCTTGAGGTACCCCGGCTCAATGGGGATATTTCTAAATTTGAACAATTACAACCATTGAACATTCCAAATCGGGGGGATTATTCCAGAAACCATTCATTCCAGAAACTTGATCCGGTCACCCAGAGAGAATGTAAACATCAACATCCGGAAGACTTTCCAGACTTTATTTCCCGCCTTAAAGCTTCTTCCATCGCCGCTTCACCTTTAAACACCGCCCCGGACCATGATCTAACAGATGAGTCGTTTCCGCCCAATCCTCAACCTCCGGTAAAATTCACTCCCTCACCTAACATCGCATCACAATGCCCCTACTGTCATAAATCTCATTATATTCACCATTGCCGCGAATTTAAAAATTTATGTGACCATGACCGACTAAAGGTCATTCACCAAGCGAAGCTTTGCGTAACGTGTCTAGAATTTCATCCATCGGAGCCGTGTCAATCTAATCAGCGCTGCCATAGGTGCCAAGGCTCTCATCACACCCTGCTACATCGGGGTATCGCCGAGTCTCTGCCGCGACCGGAAATATCTAATAATTCACCGCACCGTTCTCTTCGTTCAGGTTCGCCGGAATGTAAGCCGCACCGTAATTCCGCTCAACGCCACAGCACTCCCGAGTCCAGAAATAGTTCTTCACCGACTATTATCACTTTGCAAACTTCACCTCCACCACTCGTTCGTGAATCACCAAGCCAGTCGCCAACCCCGGCTCCTCTTTCGGACGTATCCCACAAAACTCCACCTCATGATTTTACCTTTCCGCGATCCTTTCGCCCTTCTCATTTTACCTTTCTTGACGCCCCTAAAATTTACCATAATCCTCAGCGATCCTTACGCCCTTCTCATTTTAAATTTCTTGACGCCCCTAAAATTTACCATAATCCTCAGCGATCCTTACGCCCTTCTCATTTTACCTTTCTTGACGCTCCTAAAATTTACCATAATCCTCAGCGATCCTTACGCCCTTCTCATTTTACCTTTCTTGACGCTCCTAAAATTTACCATAATCCTCAGCTATCCTTTCGCCCTTCTCATTTTACTTTTCTTGACGCACCGAAAACTTATCATATTCCTCAGCGATCGTTTCGCCTTTCTCACCGGGCCTTCCATAGAAATATCTATCGTCTCCCCTTACTACCCCTCTTATTTCCGCCGGATAAAGCCTCCGCGCGTCCATCATCAACCTCGCAGGGATCACGAAAAAATTCACCCACATATAATCCGACTTGGCGTAATACACCGATAAATCATCATACTCTCCCGCATTCCATTCTTCCGTGTCAATGGGTTCTCCGCAGAGATATTTATCGTCACCGCGTCTACTCGCATGTACGTCCTCCTGAGAAATCAACTGCTCGCCGCGTCTATCCCATCTTACGTCCGCCTGAGGAAACCACCACTCGCCGATCACCAATCTCCAGTAAAACTAGGTCTACCAAAGGACTCTCTCTCACTCCGATTATCTCTTCTCTTACATACTCACCAACCTCTTCAGCTTATTCACTCCATTCGATACTAGTCTTCAGTATTATACATCTAGCTCAAGATATTTACCGAATTTGGCCTACTCATCCTCAACTCAATCTATTCTCCTGCTTCTACAAATTTTTCTCCGGGATCTTATTATCACCCATCATCTTCTTATTCGTCTACATCACTGTCATATTCTCCAACGCCTTTCTATTATTCTCCTATTTCACCATTTATTCTTCTAGACCCCATTCCTACTCACCATCTTTTATCTCATGCTCACCCAGTTCAACAATCACTGCTGGTTCTTACCTGTTCTCCACATCACTTCACACTCTCCCACCTCTCCACCTTATGCTCCTATCTCAAGATCATATTCGCCTACTTCTTCTCATTCTTCCACTTCACTAGCTTATTCCTTCTACAAACACTTCGCCCTCACCCACTTTTCGCTCACACTCACCTCTCCATCTTATTCTCCTACCTCATCATCAGGTTCACCACCATCTCTCTCATCTTCTCCAATTTCACCATTTTATTCTCCTATATCCTTCGTATTCAACCACTTCTCACTTCTTATTTGCAAATTTCACCCAGCAATGCTGCTTCCTACACTTTCACCAACTTCTCTCTCTTTTCCTCCGATTTCACCATTTTCTTCTCCTGCACCTTCTTCGTACTCACCAACCTTTTTCTTATTCTTACCCATTTCAGCAATGCTGCTTCTTATATTCACCTACTTCTCTCTTAGTCTCCAACTTCACCCTCCATCCCGCTATGCTTCCGCTTCTACTTCTAATTATTCTCAAGGTTTTAGTTCCAATTATTTCCTAACATCTTTCTCCTATTCACCTATGTTTCCCTCAGATTTATTAACCTTTCCTCCTTATTCACCAAGTTCGTCAATCAATACGGCTTCTTGCTATCTCCTACCTCACCTTCATATTCGCAGACTTATCCCTCTTATTTCTCCGACTTATTTCTTCTACACCCCCTTTGTATCTTACTACATCTCCATCAAACTCACCCAGTTCATCAAGCAATACCGCATCTTGCATATTCAGCAACCTCTCCTTATTCTTCAACATCACCCCACACTTCTCCAACCTCTCCCGCTTACTCTCTTACTTATTCCCAATATTCACGCACAAGTTCTAGCTACAGCAGCTCTCCCAATTATCACTAAACATCTTCTCATTAGCTCTTCATCTCCTACTTTTTCACCCTCTTATCCTCCATCGTCACTATCTTATTTCCCATCTTCTCCAAATCATTATTCACCTTCAGTCAACCATGGCGGTTCGCTTCCTCACCTTCTCCGGTCCGCCAATACCACAATCACCCACATACGCCTCCCTACTTTCTCTATGATGCCACTATCGTGCCATGGGGAGGGGTATGTTCAGTCGCGAGTAACCAATTTAAATTCCGCGAGCTGCTTCACAGTTGTTACCTTGGCAACAGATAGAGAGGACTTTTGTTTTTCCCCCTCTCGACGGTCGAGTACTACTTCTTCCAATTTCAGACCGCTAGCTCACCACATCTCTCCGTTCATTCTCGGCTGAAGCTAACATGACAACCAGTGACATTGGTGATATTCGTCCAAAGCCCTAGATCGCCTAGCGCCGGAAACGAACGTATGCCCTTGATACCACCAGATCGCCGAAGACCAGATGCAATCAGAATTGAGGTGATGAAATGAACTCCACCACTGTAAGTCCGCCTTCGCTCATTTAATTAACTAACCCCAAAGACAATATATTCACCGTTCGAGATAAAAAAAACTCTATAATCAATCATCATGTGGCCCAGATCACCCAGTGTTAGTGGTTCGCTCCTCTGATCATTCATTTCAAATCATAAACTATTATTTAATATTTCTTTCATAATATCAATCAAGAGACTCAATTATTCCTTTTGTACATATCTATTAGCTATATTTTGTATTTTCTTTATATGTAAAAATTGCCTAACCTTTTTGATATATTTAGATTTAATAAAACCATATGTTTCAGTATCTGGCCTAATTTATTTCAACGCCACGAATCTATTCAACTCATATATTCAGAATATTTAATTTTTTTTTTTCTACTCAGTCTAATCACGCGATCAAACACTATGTAACTAGTGAATTGCCCTTCTTATGTCTTAAAGTTTATCAAATTCAATGTCTTTTATAAATGATAAGTAAATCAGTTTCTGTCTCAGGCCAAGTCCCTCGTTTGAGTATTGTGTTTTTTATCAATTTAATTCGTTGTCTGTCGTGTGGGTCTGTCCATCTTCAACACACGCGTCTGTTCTTATAATGTTAAACCTTATACTGTTTTGTGTTTCCGTGTTCTGTTTAAAATTGTGTTAATTAGAAGTACGAACCGTGTAATTTTCGAGTGTAATGCGAGGAAGATATCTGTGGAGGCTGGGTGATTTTGTCGATGAAATCCATATAGTGTTCCATTTTTTTAATAGTCTCTTCTGTTAACTGTTTCTTGAGGTAAGACATTGGGAACTTAAGTAAGAGGGCAAGAGCTCGCTTGGCTGCCTCGTTAGCTAAACGGTCTACTCTTTCATTGCGCTCATCCCCATGCTATCATGACCCTCTTTCCTATAGTATCGCCGTCAATTTTATCAAAGTTAATCTAAGGTCTTCTGTTAAAGGGTCGTGTGTGTTAGCGTTTTTAATGGAATGGATGATGTTCTTGGTGTCAGTGTGTATGTTAATGTGCGTGTAAGTCTGTGGTGGATATTCATATAGAAATTTTACAGCCTTTAAAACAGCGCATTTCTCGGCTTAGTTGTTTGAGCACCAGTAGCTCAATTTATACAGATTTTCGATAACCAAGCCAACCATTATTTCCTCCACAACCCAAGTTGTCATCTTTGCTTCCGTCTGTGTATATGTGAGTACAGTTAGTGATTTGAGTATTGGTCTGTGAGTTTATGAGTGAATAGCGAGCTGGATGTAACCAATTACAACATTCAAAACAATTCGGTTTTATTTTCTGCTTCGTTGTAGGTCAGATTTACAATAGTTTTTTGATACTTGACTATAAACCAAATAATGACACAGCTTTTTCTATTTTTTTTTTTATAGTGGAACTATACCAGCAAGAATAGTTGCTGCCTCAAACGAAAGCGTTCTAAATCCTTTGGAGCTTGGTCACATTTATTTTACGTTTTGAACCATATATGAACTGCATACATTATTTTTGGAAGTAAAGCTGCTTCATATATAATTTTTAAAACTTTAGACTTTAAACCCCCAAGTAACTCATTGCAACAATTGACATTCGATTTATAGCCTGCAGTGTTTTGTTGTATATGTTGTCTATATGGCGTTTCCAATTGAGTTTTCGATCAAAAAGTACGCCAAGTTATTGGAGTGTATCTTGTTTGGTCAGTAGGGTCCTATTGAGTTTTATGTTCAATTGATACACCTTCGAGTAAACATGATATATTTAGTCTTATCAGGGTTGAATTGCAATTTATTCCGTCTAGCCCACTGTGCAAGTCTTATTAGTGCTAAGTTTGTCATTGTCTGGAATTCATCAAACTAGCGTCTTCTAACAAGTAGTAGAACATCGTCAGCATATGTTAATTGTCGCTGAGTTTGGTAAGTCAGTATCAAAAATAGTGTTCATCGACAAGTTCCACATGATAGGAGACAAGTTTGATCCCTGAGGTGTTCCTATTGTCATTTTTTTGTCCTCGCAACAGTATTTAGTCTGTATTGTTAAATAACGGCTATGAAAATAATTTTGTATAATTCGATACAAATTTCCTGGTTGGATGCAAATGGACAGTTATATTTATTCAAATTACACAGTATAGCAGGCACTGTCAAAGGCAGATTTAATATCCAAACTGACTACAAGTAAATTATTATTCTGTCGAAGCGTTTCAGCAATGTGCTGAATGTTTGTAGAGCGTCATCAGTACCAGACGGGTCGAAAAGCATATTGTTGCCTATTGAGAACATGGTTAGAGTTAAGATGAACCATTAACCTATCTTTTACTACAGTTTCTAAAACTTTAGCCATTAATGGACTTTTCAATTCGCGGAGAATCCGCTCGTGGAAATGGATTAAGAGATGGTAAAAATGGATGTATGCCATGGACTCTGCAAAAATGTTTACATTACAATATTTCCTTTTAGTTGTTTTATTGGAAGTTGACACCTGGATTGAAGGTATTTTTAGCCCGATTCCCTATACCACCCTTAGCACTTGGTTTAGAGTTAAAAGTAAAGTATATGAGGAAGAAAATGGTCCGAGTATAGATCAAAGAAATTCTCTTATACAGGGAGAACTGTTTATTTGCAAGCCAACGTTTCATTTATATAATCATATAAAATCATTAATATAAATATCAACTATGTTTATTTATTTTATTTTATTTGCATTTATATAAATCTCTCTTCCAACCTCGTCATATGCCCAAAAAAGTTGTTTAGTTTCTGAGCTACAATTTTAACATCAATTTTGTCTTTAAATGGGCAAGACAAACAACGCAAAGCTACTGTATTTCAAATAAGATACAAATTTATCTTTCATCATAATAAAAAAATAATTTTCTTCCCATTCACTGTGATAATGACAAGATTCTTCGGTTTTTTTCCCGGTCTATATTTTGTTTATTTATTCTAAAATAATAGGTTTAAATATTATTATAATAGGTATTAATATTTAAAACAGTACTTAATAACTAACGCATCTGCTTCTGTTCGCGGTATGAGTAAATAGAAGTAACTAAAAATGAAAGTAAATACAAACTCGAAGTAAGAAGTGGACTAAAGTCAGGACTGTCAGATACATGATTTAGTGCCATTTTGTTCGATTGTGATTTATATGCATCTACGCTTGGGTTGCAACTACAATTAATTTAAATGATAACAATCATTTACATTGTTCATCGGCGTAAATATAAATAGGATGAGTACGTTACACTAACATAAATTTAAGGGAAACCCTTTTCGGTCGCCATATGGACCATCCGATATAGAGGATGTTCTCCCTCTGTTTTACTTTCTGTCGAGGATAATACTTCCCAGGAACGATTTATATATATATATATATATATATGTATATATATACACCCACTCGTTGATTGCTTTCAAGCATCTCGCCAGGCAGGCGCAAGGGTTGCCCAAATACCATTTCTGCTGCACTACTTTTATTATCTTCCCTTATGTGCACAACTTATCCTAAGGCCCAACAGCACAGTAGGGAGCTAATCAGTCGTCTTTTAATGGCTTCATAAGGTTCGGTCGGAGGGTTCTCAACCAAGTCTGCCACATCTTTAAGTATTTCAGTGTTGAGGTTAGCTAGAATTAATTTAAATTTAATGATTGAGCTAGTTACATTATTCATGGAGAAAATAGCTTCAGTCTGACAGAATCAAATTTCTGGGTCTGCTTTCCAAAAGTTGGAATACTTATGCTCGGTCCGAACTCACAAACACAGACTTTTTTCGTCTTCGGATTCATGTTGGCTGTGTTCTTGTCTGGGTAATTTATTGATTCACCACTTTAGTGAACGTGAGGTATAAATGATTGAAATATATACGCTAATGAAAATATATATTTTTAATGCTCAATTACAAATTTATATTTTTGAATATACTGATATATAAATTAACTAGCGACAAACCCCAGCTTTTCTCGGGTAATAAGGCATATTATGCCTACATAATTTGTCTGTGTAATGTATTTTCTTTGTTTTATCCCATACCGGCCGCTAGGAACCACGTAAATATCATTGGTTAGGCTTGATTTTATTTCTTTCCATCTCAGCGAATGTACTTTATTATATAGAAATTATAAAAATAAAAACAAAACCAAACACTTCTTTATATACGAATTTTTTATCTTGCACGTTAGATAATTGCACGGAATTAGGCAAGCAGCGTCTCCGGTGAAACCCATCGAAATTCCAACCCACTTACACAAAACCTTGAAAAATTATATACCTAAACCTTCCTGGTGAATCAGTCCATTGGTGAAAACCGCATGAAAATTTGTGCAGTAGATCTTGAGTTTACCGCGAACAAACGCGGCCTAGGACTTTGTTTTATAATATGTATAGATAGATAATGAAAAAAAAACATGTGTTGGTAGCTGGCTGCTATATGTTCATTTTAGTATGATATAATTATTAATATTTTTTATACTTCCGTCTCATCTTAAAAATATTCTGGTTAAATTGTTTTATTTTTTTTTTACAGATATTGAAATTACTGGTATTCTTTCCTTTAGGGCTTTTTAATCCACTGCTTTCTCCCTACTGGAAATTGAAAAAAAAAATCATAACAGTTTCTTTCCCTATGATTATAATTATATTATAAATATAATATTATTATGAAAGGTGCTAGTACACACCAACATTTATTAATAATTTAGTTTTTCTACCAACATCTATTAAATGAGCTTATGTTTTCTCACTCCTATATTATTGATTTTATGAAAACAATATATCTACTAAACAGTAAGAGGAAAAACTCCAAAATCTATAATTTATAGTTTATTCTTAAGGAAACCGTAATAATTTTCTGAGAGACATCATTTTAAATTTCACCAATTACAGTTATTCAACTAACTACCAATAAAAGCAGCCCTAGAAAAAATGAGTCTTTTTTTATAAAAACTGTCTTTCAATACAACTTATTATTACTTCAATTTTTAAGTCATTAGTTATGCTTTAAATAAAAAAAATAACTATAATTGTATATACATTTATTTTCATATTTAATATACACAAAGGTATTTCTTAAGAAAAAACAATCTATGTATAGTCCATTATATTTAAAATTGTTTTCCTCTTGATAAGAAATTTCTGTTAATTTAATCAAAAATTAACAATGACATGATGTCTGTCAATTTAGTAAATTTGAAATGATTCATTTATTTTTGAAAATTTGTAATTAAAGAAATATACGTCGAGAATAAAGTAAAGCTTTTAACTTCCTTGTACACTTTACATACGAAAATTGGTTTATCAAAACTGATCCTGAATCAGCTTAATGCTTGCTGTAAGGCATCAACTACGACTCAATTATCACTTATGAATTCTTAAGAATACTATTACTGAGTATCATTACTAAAGAAAAAAATCTGAATAAGTGGTTTTAACATGATTCCCACACCTCCATTACCATTTGCTGGATGGTAAATAGCAGCTTTGAATTTCAAATATTAAGTATCACTTTCAATTTATCAAATATATCTAAACTTGTGGTATTTGAAATAATACTGTTAAACATTAAATTTAAAAATAATTGTTTTTTTCTAGAAGATACAATGCTTCATAAAAATCTGCTATGACCATCAAATTACAAATCACTTCTGGTGATCATGGAATGCAAACTGTAACCAGTCCTGAATATGGAATCCTTCTGGATAACCGTTTTTTGATTATAGACCAACTAGCGTACGCCATCACGACAAAAGTTTTCAAAATTGATTCAGGAATGGCAAAAATAGATATATCCGTAGGAATCTTATATAGGAAATTTTCTTAATTGCAATTCCTATATTGACTGCGTACAAAAAAAGAAAAATAGATTTGCCTATTAATTTATTTAACAAAGTTTGAGCGTTTGAAAGCAGAAATACTAGATGACAAGATTTTATTTGAGCAGGTTGGGTGATGTCATTCCCATTTTTTCCCTTGAACTGTCAGGACTCGGATTTTTTGGGCAAATCTCTCGATCGAACTAAATAATTTGATAACGTAACTTCAAGATAAACAAAAAATGCTGAATTATGTAAATGATTACACAACGAATGATCTTAAATGATACAATAGTTGTAAGTAAACGCCTTTCGGTTCAAAATGATTGACTCCGATGATGAAGTAAAACTCTTCCTCGAAGATATCAGTGTGCAGATATGCAATAGGCGATCATTTCAACCGGTTATATGAGTCCATACTTTAGGTGATGAAACTATGGATAATGAGTTAAGGTAGTTCACTTTTGCCTCATGTGATCAAAGTGAAAGTGAATTCACAGGCTGATGTGTTCTGATGATAGAACCGCTTATCAGATTGATTTTGTTCTAATAATTACATAGTGTTTTTTAAAATACACTTTATTGAAATAGTATTATAATCTGCCACTTGTGAGGAATAAGTAACAGCGCTAAGTAGCTATACAAACATACAATAAAAATATCACAATCATACAAAAAAATATAAACATGCGGATAATAAAAACAAAATAAATATTTGCGAAATGATAAATAAAGAAAATCTAAAAATTAAATAATTGCTCACATTCATACCATAATTACAATTTGTCTGGGGTCCCCGAACTAAGCTTCTTCCCCAAGGAATGAGGGTAAAGCAGGAGTCCGCCCCTGCGCCCTTTCCCAGCCGCTTCACAGGCATTAAACGCCAATGGAAGCTGGTAAGACGTAAAATTAATCTCCTTAATTTAAGGACCTTTAAGGGCGTGAACATGGACTTGGACCACTATCTATTAGTAGCGACCCTCCGATTATACCTATTAAAAAAGAGAAAATTAATAATGGAAAGTGCAATGAAGTAAAAAACAACCAAGCTTAAAGATTCCGCTTACATAAAGTATCCAGAAGCTTTACTGAGTGGACCCTTGATCAATACATGCGAGGGTCATTTTACATGCATCATACATGCGATCATTACATGTTTGTGAAAAAAGTGTTAGGTCTGTACCTAAGAGATTTTTGGGCAAGAAAAAAAAATTGGAAACCTAATTGGTACGATAAAGAGTGTACGAAGTCCATCATTAATAAGAATGAAGTATATCCGCCAAATGAATTATTAACGAAGAAATAGAAATCTGAAACATATTTAAGTGAAAAATAGCTGACTGGATAATTCTCATAATGGATTAAATTGGCCAGGGGTTGCAGTCAAAAGTAACATAATATGAAAAACTTATTTTGTGATATCTTTGACTGCACCTCCTGACCAATTTAATACATTATTCGAAATTTGATACAGGTAAACGAAAATAAGCGAAAAGATGGGAGAAAGATGTGGGTATAGAGAGAATTAGACGATTTGAAAAAACAGACACCTGACGCCATTATGTTCCTAATAAAGAAGAAAGGCCAAGGGATCGTTAGCATGAAGATCGAACTCCTTATGCCCGTTGAATTTGAAACCCTAAAGAGATTTCATAATATTATAATGAAGGCATAGTAGGTAAGTAATGGCAGGAAAATGGAGAACTGGTATAGTATCACCTGAAAAATGGATTACAAAACCTATAATACATTTCGCTTCCCTTCCACCTTTAACAGGCTCAATAACAACCTTCTTGCTTTTGCCGATCATGAAATAAAATTATGGTTTCAACTAGTGACGTGCCGGGTCTTTAAAAAAGTATATCCGCAGAGTTTGTGTTTGATAGTGCGTTATAAAATTGTCAACAAAAAAGTTTTTCTTTAAACCTTGAAAACATTGCCTGAGTCAAGTACCTAATAACCTTTATTCAGCGTTATTTTAAATTTACTGAAAACTACTTAGGTACGTGTTAGTAACACCATAAACAGCAACTTTTGTTATGGACAAACATCAAAAACGAAATAAAAATTTTGTTTTTCCATACTAACTAAGGTCAGCTGATAGGTTATTCGAATGGAAGACTGAATTTTTTTTTCATTTCGACGTTTCCCAGAACAAACGTTGCTGTTTATAGGGTTACTAACACGTACTTAAGAGATTTTTCAGTTAATATAAAATAAACCTATACAAAATTTTATCTATGTATTAAAAATTAATAATGTAAAAGATCCGCCAAAAATGTCATCGGTACGGATCTTTCTTTTCCCTCGGATATCCGCGGATATGGATGCGGATATCCGACACATCACTAGTTTCAACTCCAATACACATGTACTTTTGGTGGACTTTAATGATCATTTGTGGCAAAAAAGTAATACAGAACAATGCAAATTTAAACCAACCTAATAATATAAGTAAGTAAGGCCTAGGTTAGTAAAATAGAGCTGCTATGATCGAAGATTCCGTGAATACCTGTGAAATTAGTAAATGAAACAAGGGTAGTGTGTACACTCTAATCAGTCTCGATTCCGTATAAAGTACTCACGACCGGTTATGGGTTAAGCGAATGCGAGTGAGACAAAAATACAAGTTTTTCAAATGAAAATAGAATGGAGAATGAGAAATAATTACGGACATGTCAACTTATATAAGTTGTCGTATGTAATAAACTCTAACCACAGATAACCGTAATTTTAAAGTTCTTCAAAATTATGACGAATTTCAAGGACAAAGCTTTCAAAACAAAGTAATGTGCAAACTGACCAAGGAAGTGACTTGGCAAGTGAAATGGTCGTGAAAGAGTAGCAACCTATGAGTTCCAATTTTAGTTGATATGAAGAAGAAGTAATAATTCTTGAGCGTACATAAATGTATATCTAAGTTAGTTATGAGATATAAAAATTGATTTTACTAATTGATAAATTAAAAACAATTATAGAATAATAAATACCACTTACCTCTTTGTCTGTTTATTTCATATCTCATTGCTAGTGGTTTTTAGTTTGAACTGAAATGACCAGGGAATTGGCTGTTTCTGAAACATGACAGCAGAAAATGACGAATCTTCTGAATTTTTATTGTGGGAAGAAGAAAGACAGGAAAAATCTGTAGAAATAGTTAAACAAATTAACGCAAAAAATGCTAAGTACATAGCCTGTGGCTTAGTTATTGGCTTCATACTTTACCATGGAATTGTTCATGTACGATATGGTAGGTTACTATCTATAAGGTTAAGTTGTCATTTTGAAGTTAATTTGATTTATTTCAATTTAAAAGTAATGCCATGGGTCAATTCTGCAAATTATCTTATAAAAATATCTAGGCTATCTATTCTGCAGGTTGTCGCTTTGAGTTGAGTTACAACAATTTTTAACTGTTTATTCATTTCATTTTTAATATTTTCCGTAAATACATGTTATCCTGAGCTTGAGTATGGACAGAAGAATGACATTATGGGTAATGAATAGATTTTGGTAGTTGTTTAAAAAAAAAAATTATAAGTTTCAAGTATCATTTCGATGTATATATGATATATGTTTGTTGAAACGTTCAGTTCTAGATGAAATGATTACGGAAGTGAACACATCTCCTATAATTACATCCTATTTTCCATACTAAAGCTCATGATAGATTGTGTTTTGGGAAAACATTAAAACGGAAACGAACGAACTTGTAACTCAAATCAAAACGACAACAAGAGAGGATGCAATTGTGGGAAATGAGTAAATTTTGGTAATAATTTTGTCAAGAAATAAAAGTTTCAAGTAACATTTCGAAGAATAGATGATATATGTTTGTAGAAACGTTCATTTCTAGGTGAAGTGAATACTGAAGTTTACACATTTCCCGTAATTACATTCTGTTTTCCATGATAACATGTACTTTTGGAAAATATTGAAAGGGAATGAATAAAAGTTAAAACTTGTTGAGAATTAAATCAAAGCGATTACCTGCGGAATAATTACCATATCTGCTTTAAACATATTTTATTTGGTTGCCTTTATTATTATAGGTACTGACTCCTGCAAATGGCTGTTGTCGGGAGGTAAATATAAAGGAGATATGGAATGGCAGCCTTATGGCTGTATGATGCACCAATATAGTCAACTGTAAGAAAATATTTAACGTATTTATTTGGTAAATCAATTATATTATTTTAAAAAGAGGAATGTTTTCTTATCAGGGATACAAGGAGATGTATACGAGCATTAGCCTTCCTAGGCCGCCATAACCATTTTGTTTTTGTTGGTGACAATCGTATTCTTGAAATTTATACTGCTTTTCTTGAACATTTAATGGAAAAAAAGCCATTTGAAGAAAGACAGCCTCTTACTTTGTTGCCGAGAAGTAATCACACTTTTTCTGATGCTCAACTTCGAGTTACAGTTGACTTCATATGGAGTCCTTACATTTCGAAAGTCATGGTTAATAATTTTAGGAAGTGGATGGTAAGTTGTATTGCTAAGTGCTATTGATTTGTTTATTGTTGTGATCAGGAAGACTGGTCAGTTTTTAGATGTAAAAACTTGTACATAGGATATAAAAAATCTTGGCGTTCCTGGATTACTAGTGGATATGCTGTTATTGTTCGTAATTTTTTGTAAATAGTGTTAGGTATTTCATCTTATACTTGTTTATTGTAATTGTTTATTAATATTTTTCTATTATATTCCTCTAGTTGAAAAGATAGTATCTGGTGTTATTCCCAATTTTATAGAAGTTTCTATATCCATTAGATTCAGAACTTTGGCATCGTTGAGGCTGCTTAATATAAGCAATATTTTTTTGACCTGAGAAATAAAATCAAATGTATTGTTGATAATGTCTGATTTTCAACATAGTTTATTTGTATTAGAGGGTATAGAGTGGCATAATGGTGGAGTGGTGAGTTGCCATGCCGAAGGTCCTGGGTTAAAATCCTACTGATGGCTGATTTTTATTTAAAATTTAGATGGATTCTTTGGGATCTAGGGCCCACCTGGGGCTCACCCAGCCTTGATATTGTGGACCCCAAATTCGGGGGGAAATCTTGTGGTTGAGCGTGATCTAGGACAAATCATCTCCCTGCACAAAAGTTGTCCAAGAAACAGTTCAGTCTCTATCATGTACTGAACCCTAGACTCTTCACAGGTTGTAGTGGTACAGATTTTTTTTTAGTTGTGTAAGTGTTTTTAACATCATTGCCTACATCTAACTACCTACCGATGGTTGTTTTCTGCATCTTCCCGTCCTATTTAAGCACTATATGTTTTGTATATGATTTGTACCTGATTTACTTCATGTCTGTTATCTTAGTGACAAAATTAGCCAAGAGTGATAAAGCATCACACCAATTTGAATCCTGCTTGGGCGAGTTTAATTTATTTTGTGCTACTCGCCGAACGAATTCAATCGACCTTCCTGTTCTGGTTAGAATAGGTTGGTATCCTGTAGGAATAACCTCTCCTGTTGGCCTTTACTTGTGTAGAAAACAACATTAAAAGCTAATTATAAAAAAATATTAACATCTTACTCCTGCCAACTTTGTGCAGTACTGTCTCAACCGCTTTGATGCGTTTTGCTAGCTCCTTTATGAATCACCATTGCAACTTCATTTACTTCTCTTTTATAGATTATAATATGTTATTTTTAATCTCAATTCTTTCAATTTGTTTTTCTTGCTTCCTTCACCTCCTTGTTTAATAAATCAGGTCATTAAAATTGTGAACATTTGTTAACTTTATCTTTGGTAGCTCATTTATATGTTTCACAATATTATTATCTTTCATTTAATAGTCCCTCCCATTATTTTAATTACATGTTGAACGCCTCCTTTGGGTTTACAACCTTTTCAATCTTAATGGTTCTTCTGTAAAATTATCATATCTGGAAGTGATTATGGGACAAGGTACTTACCATAATTTAGAGAAGGCCATTTTGTGGGAGAATTGGGCAGTCCTTCTCTAACTTTCCTAGGAGCAAGTCTCTGATACATAAAATTGAACCTCTAAATAATATTCTGTTTTTTTTATTAAACAGTATTGATTGTATACAATTACAGTTTTTAACTTTGTTATATTTTTCAGGACCAGTTAGAACCACCAAGTCTCATCGTGGCTGGATGTGGAATTGAAACAATACAAAAAACTAATGGTTCTAAAAGGGGAATGAAGGAGTTTACATTCAATCTCACCAAATTAGCTCGTGTGAGATATTAACTTTAAAATATTATCTAATAAATATTTTCCTTTTGAAGAATTTATATTGGTCACAAGGTCGGAGTGTACATGAATGTATACCTATGTACACTCTTAAAGTATTTAGGAGTGTACATAGTTAGCAAGGGAATACTTGAGGTTGATATAAAAGAAAAGATCATCAAAGGAAAGAAGGTTATTGCCATTGGTAAACTCCATACTGCGGAGCCCAAGTGTTTCGTTAGAAACCAAAAATACGTTTTTCACTCATTTTTTGGTTCGGAAATGTGGATGGTTGGACCAAGAGATGCACAAAGGCTGCAAGCTGTAGAAATGGATTTTTGGAGAAGTTGTCGCATTTCCAGAATTGAGCGAGTAAAAAAATCTAACACAGTAAAAAACAATAATGCAGAACATTGGGACCAAGTAGCTTTAGTGATGCAGGAATTTACCAATTAGGTATTGATTTTTTTGTCTGAAAGGGGAACTCACAATTTTGTTTTTCATACCTTTCAAGGTGTTCAATATGTCCACCTGTAGATGCACAGCATATATCTATGCAGTATTCTAATTCGTCCCACGCTCTAGCGAGCATGTCCTGAGTTACTGATGCCACTGCTACTGTTATTCGACTCCTCAGATCATCCATTGTTGCACTCCACGTCTACATCGGATATGCTGGGACTGCCCGGTGATTTGCCTTTACACAGACAACCTGATGCCATTTTCACTAGAACTGAAGTGGGCGTTCACTCAAGCACGCTGCTGCTACCTAGCAGGAACCATATGAAACTTGAGAGTTTCCTCTTTCCAACAGTACGTTGTTGGCACATTTAGCTCAAATAACAGAATAGTTATGATTTTATGAAATCGGATGATTCTTTTTGATGCACCCTGTATTATTAAATATTTTCAGGGTAAAGCACTTCTTTATTCAACTTAGCTGAACGGCCACAATAATGCTTTTGATAATAATCATTTAAAATGTTAGTGATGATATTTCTACACTAAATTAATTTAAATTTAAATTAATAAAGGAAAAAATTTCACATACAAGTGTTTTAATATTTTTTAAAAAGTTGTAAATTTTAGTTTCATATTTCTGAATTTAAATTTGTTTTCATATCCGCCAGCCAATAGACGTTTTATCCATGAAAAAGAGTAGAGTGTTATGGATGCTGTTGGAACCTGTGAATGAAGAAAAACTTCCAAAGCAGTGGGGCAGCATCACCAATCGAGCTATAGATCAATATAATTGGGCTGCTCGTGAAGTGAGTTTGATAATTGTTATTATTACTATAGTTATAATTGCTATACAAATCAGCTTTTATGTAATATTAAAAATCATCTTTGTTTAATAGTTTTATGAATCTTCTAATTTTGTATCTAGTATTGTACAGTATTCATTATTATATGTTTTTTCTGACCCAGAATATACAATTTGGAATCAAAGTTTCAGTTTTAATTGCTTTCGTAGGGATTAATGTTTTATTTCTTATGTTTCTTTATCATTCTATATCAATATTATTATGATCAACCAGGTACTGTACCACAGTAAGGCTCAAGTATGGTCGAGCACTCGTGCACTGGTTTCAGGATTTGGTGGCTTGGATGGCCTCACCATCCCCCCCAAAGCGTTGAAGCACCATACTCAAATCCTCGCCAATCTCCATTGTAATGATCACATGGCTTTTAATGATGGAACCTGCTGTTCATCTCCCGAAAGGACTACCATTATTCAAAGGCTTACTTATTCAGCTGTGGCAGTGTGGTAGGCATTATTTGCTACTTGCAACTTAACATAACATAACAATAAGCATGTATTATCATTAATGGCACTTTTGAACATTGGAAATTTTGAAAACCTTGCCCAAAATTTGGAGTTCATCATCACTGTTCTGATACTCATTGATTAGACTA
This sequence comes from Arma custos, assembly GCA_037127475.1. Lineage (NCBI taxonomy): Eukaryota > Metazoa > Arthropoda > Insecta > Hemiptera > Pentatomidae > Arma > Arma custos. Next base: position 38,181,784 of record CM073760.1, read on the forward strand.
TTCATGATTTTTTTAGAACAGTTAGCAAGCTCACTTTTTGAGAAACGTCCTCATTAATATATCATTGTAGCCATTTGAGTTAATTATCTTTTTAAATAGACTTGATTATAAATTTTAAAAAAATCAATTGTTTAGAAAATATGGGAGGTGAGAATTTTTCATTGGTCTGCTTTTTGCTATCTTAGCTGCTTATCAATTATATTTATATTTTAAATCAACAAAAAACCATCAGGAATACTTAAGTACCCTATTTTATGTAACAGATATGTTGAAATAGTGCATTCAATATATACATTTTTATAATTTTTTGTTAATTGTTTTAATTTTTAAATATTTTTATTTTGAAGAGAAAAGATTTGCCCTGGCCGGGATTCGAACCTGGGTCGTCTGTCTCTCCGTGACAGCACTCTACCAATTGAGCTACCAGATTCGCCTTCCAGTCTATTTTTATTTCTCTTCAAAATAAACATATTTAAAAATTAAAACAATTATCAAAAAATTATAAATAGTAATATGACGTAAGTCAACAAGATCCTAAAATTAAAAGTAATGTTCAAAGAACATTCGTTCTCTTGTATACATCGCAAAAATTGCTAGAACAAGGGGACATGGGATCAGATAAGAGAATAGATTTGTCCCGACTGGAAGGCGACACCGGTAGCTCAATTGTTAGAGTGCTGTCATGGAGAGACAGACGACCCGGGTTTGAATCCCGGCCGGGGAAAATCTTTTCTCTTCAAAATAAACATATTTTAATATACATTTTTAAATTAGTATGTTGAACTTTGTTGTAGTTGTCTCCTTGGTTTACTGGTTGCTATTCGAAGGAAAAGAACGAAGTTGAAAATGGACCCTCCAACCAAGGCATATACTCTTATAATATCACTTGCGAAAATGAGTGTTATTATGGCATATTTTTATCTTTGTGATAGGTAAATAATCTTATTTAAGAAAATAATAATCTCAATTTAGTATTGCCTTTTTTAAAATGTATTATATTGATTTAAGCTGTTTTAGTCAGATATATCTTAAGACTGCTAATATAAAGGTCACTTGTTTGATCCCAACATTATGATTGAGAAATGATAGGAAGTTTGACAGAATACTCCCAGTTCACTTAGTCATTAAAGAGCGAAAATTTGAAGACTCATTAAAAGTCTTCATCATTATTGTGAATTTTGCACTCCTTTCCTGGTTTTCAAATAATATATGATTAGGCTACAATAATTTAGTAAAGTTGATTTTTCTAACTATGCTGATAGTTTCCAGAATCATTGATTATGGAACCTATATAATCTTTTGTGTCCTTAGGGATCATATGTGATTTGCAAAATAGGATAGTCACTAATTTATTGCAGTTCTCCAGTGCATAGAGATCCTTTGATTCTTTATATTATATTAAAAATTATGGATGTAAAAGCAATTACATTTCAATTTCAGCAATTTATTTAGAAGTTAATTATAGATTTCAATTTTAATTTTTTTTTTATATTTCAGAACCAATTTTTTTATGAAAGAAAATAAATATTATTCCCCAATAAGTTTTTGGCTGCCATTGGGGTACGTTTTTGCTTTGGGTCTTTTTTTTACTGAAGACAGCAGGTATACGAAATTCCTTCATAGAGATCAAACAGATGAGTGGAAAGGTATAGTTTTTCTGTTCTTATCATAAATTAAGTACCCTTATTCACCATATTTAATTACTTTATTTCAATATTTAATTAATATTAATTCTCTTAATGTTTTTTTTAATGTACAGTAGTGAAACCTCCATTAATGGGAATTCAATTACTTAAGCTTACTCTTTGGAATCTCCACTTCCCCCCCTCCATCAAGTAAATTGTAAGCAGTATCAACTTGGTTATTCTGAATGATAAAGAAAAAAGACTAGTGGCTGTCACTGAATTAGGGAATTAGGATTTTTTTCAATGATAGGATTATAATAAAAATAGGGGACCAAGTTTGCCAGGCTTATGCTAAGGGATTTTTTTCTTAGAATAGTTTAAAGAGGAACTTTCGAGGAAACTTTATATTCACTTAATTAGTGAATATATAATTTAGCGCAAATCTTTACAGTTCTTGTTACTGACTCTTTCTCTGACATTGTTTCCTGTAGCTCTGCCTTACTTTGTCCGTGATGTCACCAAAAATGAAATATGCTGATCTCATTGTAAGATAGGGCAAAGATTAAAATCTGAACATATTGTCCATTGTTCTCAAAATTTGGTTCCTATGTGAATTTTACTCCAGAAATAATTTTATTCTGATTCATTATGGATTTGCTATGAACATTAATACATCATTTTGGTTACTAATTGACAAAATATAAAATATAATCGATTAATGAAATTTGTTATCCTAAATTTTAACATGTACTATATTTAATAATTTTTTTTATTGAACTACTAATACAAAGTAGTGAAATGTTAAGACTTATTGAGAAATTTGGGAAAAAACAGCTTCCATTTATCCTATTCAAAACTAAATTCATGATTTTTAGCAGGAAACAACAGGAACTAAAGTAATGTTCATCAAAATTGTAAAACATCTGTAAGCTGACATGATGATTAATAGTTGTCAATGATCAGTGAGATGAATGATTCATATATTCTTTGCAGTGGTTTATTATTATGATTATTATTTTCATTTTTTTTTTCTGATATTTTAATCTAAATCATTCTTCTTTTGCGGCACCTGATTGTTTTTAATTATCAATGGTTTAAAAAAGTAATGATAATAATGTAAAAAATATTTAGAAAAGAGAAAGTGTTATTTTTAATATTAATAGTAACATTTATACTAAGATAAACCATAAAAACCTTATATTTGTGTTTCCAGGTTGGATGCAGTTAGTTTTGTTGATATACAATATGACTGGTGCCAGTGCGAACCTTCACATTCGAAACCATGTGCAGATATTGGTTTCTGCATATTTCTTTCTCTCTGGTTATTGTCACTTTTATTATCTTTGGCATCGTCAAGATGCTGGAATCGTAAGATTTTTTCAGGTATCGTTTGTCATATATTTTTTCTTTATTTTTTAATATGTTGAAAGCATTTAAAAATAGTTTGTTAAAAGTAATTAGTTTTTATTAGTAGTTAATGAATTAAACAGTAACTATCTTAAGGCCACAGTTATTTTGAACTGCTTAACTTACTAAATTGAATAATTTCAACTCAGTGATAATTCCATTTTTTTATTAATATATAATTTCAACTTTGGATATTAGGTTACAAAAATATCTGATGCATACAACACATGGCTTTTTATACCTGTCAAACTATAAATTGTTGGACCAAAAAGTGATGCTGAATCATATTAACTAAATCATCACTTATAACTATATACAATGCATTTAATGAATATGCACAATCCATTCAAATATAAATATATACAAAAACGAAAAAATTTGGATAAAGGATTTTTAGCACTATTCCTATACTTTTTGTCATGGAGAAGTTGATAAAAACCTCTTCAGAGTTGTGATTACTTTCAGTTTATGATCTGAAAATATATATATATCTTATATCAATTGTCCAAAATGGTCGGAGCAACTGTAATAACTAAACATTTTGCCTCTCTTGTATTTGTTTTCCTCTAAGGGTAAACAAAAAAATTAAGAAAAATGGAGTATTGGTATTGTATAAGGAGTGAACTAATTATTATAACAAACATTAGTAATTATATTGATATAAAATATGTTTGTTCCATAGGTGATTTTCAGGTTTAATTTACTGCCTGTATTACTTTGCATGTGTATGAACCGACCATACCAGTTCTATGCATTTGCACCTTTGATCTCTTTCTGGTTCTTATTTGTGTACCTGGTTCTGGTGCTACCTCCTAGGGTCTCCGCTCTTTCGGTTGAAGCCAACCCTCTCCACTATCTATATCTTGTTCTCAAGCTGGTCGGACTTTTTTCGTTGATTATAATTCTGTTTATGTCTGAGGTGAGCCAATTATCAACAAGGTTAGGCTAAAACGAAGTTGAATTAAATTTATTTAATTATTGCATCTTTTGTCTTCAGGTTTTCTTTGAAAAAGTTTTTGTAATGAGGCCTTGGAAAGCACTGTTTGTCTCAGTTGATGATGATATCCATGATTGGTGGGTCAGATGGAAAATGAACAGATACAGGTAGGTATTCTGATATTTTTAGTTATTTATATGTTTTAACCAGCTTCCATTGGCGTTTAATGCCAGTGACGCGGCTGGGAAAGGGGGCTGGGGCTTCCCGGACTCCTGCTTTGCCCTCATTCCTGGGGAAGAAGCTCAGTTCGGGGACCCCAGGCAAATTGTAAATAGGGTATGAATGGGTACATTTTATTTTATTTTATTATTAGTATTATTATTATTATTTACTTTACTTTATTATTATTATTACCGCATTAATTTCTTTCTGTTACCGCATGTATATATTTATTTATTTTATTTTGTTTATATTATTGTTTTGTTATGGAATGACTGTAAGCTACACAGCACTATTACTTATTGCCCATAAGTGGCAGATTGTAATATTTCAATAAAGTGTTAATATAAAAAAAAATTATATGTTAGTCTTGTTCTAGTTTCACATTAAATTGGTAATTATGGTTTAATGGTTTCTTAGAGTTAGAATTTTAGTTGTAAAAATAGATTCGGCAAAAAAACAAAACATAAATATTCCTTAGTGTATAGATTAACTTCAATTACTTCAAAACCAATCATTGACCCCTCAGTAAAGATGTTCAACCATAATTCTTTTTTATGCCTTTTTCAAATAAGTTTTAATGTCCAGAACTTAAAATATTCTGAAGCAATGTGCCGTTTGTTAAAAGAAATCTAACAATGTGGACAGTCTTAGTTACTTTGAGATTCAATAATGTCTGATTATTAAAATATTCGTAAGATCGGTTTTGGTTAGAATGTGTGATGTGTGATTTATAATCTTAATACAGACTTTTCATTGGTAGATAATAATCCAATGCCAATAGTAAAACAATATTTTTGAGTAATTTATAATTTCAAAAAATGAAGTAAAAAAATTTGTTTTAAAAATATTAATACATTTTGTGAAAATATTTCATAAAAACTTTAATCTTACAGTATAACATTTTTTTTTTTTTTTTTATGATTAGTTCTTACAATTTTTTTTCAGATTACAAATGTATTTGTTGTTACTTAAGTATTTGGGTTTTAAATTTATTTTCACTTTCTAGCATGTGTTACGGCGTGATTTTTGGCTTGGCCCTGATCACAGGGCAGCGATATGGTATCATAGATGACTCTAATCATTCAAACCTAATGTCGAAGAGGCCTGCATTGGCTGTGACATTTCTATCTCTGGTCGGACTCGCTGCTGCTTCAGGTTATGCTTTTATCTGCTCTAACTCGACTGACTGTGATGAAGTACATTCTTACAGCACATTTGTTCCAGTAAGTTCCTAATCTTATTTAATTTCCATCTGTTTATTTTGTTTTATTTTTAATGTTTACCCTACTGCTCATATGTTGCTTTTAAATATTTGAAAACCTTAAAATTATAATTCAAAGAATCTTCAGAACTTATGATTTAGCTGGTAGCCATGGTCTGTTATCTTCCATTATAACCTAAGCACTAATAATTCTGAAACTGATGAAACCAACCTACTTATTTATAGTAATAGAAAGTGAATTGTACTTAATGTAATAGTAAAATGTTAATTCTAGACACTTCTAGCCAAGCTTTTTTTGTTAAAGAAATATTTTACCTACACTTTCAATGAGGACATCCCCATTTCACCTTCTTGTCAAAATATATTTTATGACCTTTTTCATATAATTTGATCTTTGGAATTATTCTGAACTTCTGGAAGTATTTCATAGCTTCTTCCAAAGACGGCTATTCCCAAAGTGTTATTCTGTTCATTTTAAATAGACAAAAATGAAATTAATCAGACAAAACCACAAAATAAGTTTAAAAGACAGTAAAGAAATTTAAATACAAGACAAAAACAATTTAAGAAAACACACGCATATTACTCAAGTGAGATGAGTGATGAGAATAGGTTACACGAGATAAATGCTTAGTCTCAAGTACCGAATCCTCTTCAAATGAACTTACAGGAAGTTAATAAATCTGGATCCCAAAATTCATAAACAATGATATTTACGAATTAATATCCATAAGAATTTTATGGAGCAACTTTTACAAATTATTTCCACTTTTACGAGTATATTATTGGGGATAAGTGATCTGTGAATACTTATTTCATAAAGAATTAATTGGTAAATTCTTACAATTTTTTTATATCCTTACTTCTTCACAAAGTGCTATGGTCCATGAAGGGCTTTGGCCTCCTATATATAATTTTCCTCTTTGAAATTTAGTACCTATTATTTTGGATCGAAAATAAATAAAATTTTTTTTCATAATAAATTTAGATTCATCCTTTACTTCTTCTATTTTTCAGTATCATTTATAAAACTTTTATTGGCTTAAATTTTACTTGTTTATATTTTATTTTATACACTAGTTAAATTTTTATGATTAGAGCAACGGAAAAATATGAAATTACATTACGTAAGTGTTATAGTTTCATAGTTGCCCAAAAGACCTCTTCGTACTGTGCCTTCTTATCAAACTTTACCTCGAGTAGTTATTGTTATGCAATAATATTTTTTCTTGTCCTTCTGAAATAAAATTCTCTTATTTCATTTAATGCAAAAATCCTGATATTCTACGTGCCAGCATTTTTTTTTTTTTATGATCTTATCTTTTATGTAAAATGTATATATGTAAGGAAACATTATAGAAAACCTTCTCTAATATAATCTTCTTAATTTTTATGTGTAAACTAATATATTAATCTTATTTTTATTTCAGATAGTATCTTACATTGTGTTAAGGAATGTAAATGGAACATTGAGATCTCGTTTTTCATCATTATTCGCCTGGTTTGGTAAAATATCTTTGGAGCTGTGCTTTTGTCAGTATCACATTTGGATGGGGGCTGATGCTCATGGTGTTCTAGTCTTTGTTCCTGGATACCCTGTTTTGAATGTTCTTATTACTACATTTATATTCGTTTGCGCCAGCCATGAAGTTAGTATATCAATATCCATATAATGAAATAATAGACTTTTTATTTAGATTTGATCAGTATGATTATTTAGTTAATAGAAGAAAGCTTAAATATTTGTTTGCAATTTCACTTTAATGTAATAATGTTTTCCTAATTAAATTTAATGTTGTTTTTTTAACAATATTGCTTTGAAATGACTTATAAGCTGATCCAAAATGAAAATAACTAAACCTAAAAGATTTTATTTTCATCACCATAATGCTTTTTCATTCAATAATTCATTTAATTCCTTTTGTTTTTCATTTTTCAATGATTAAAATTAGCTGAAATTTTGTATTTTGTCAACTAATACACTTTGCATATTTATTTTAAGATATAGGCTACCATAACATATGTTTTGCTTTAGAATTAGTCAATGCATCGTCTTACAGAAACTGACAGCTGTTTGTATCCTTGGTTTCCAACAAGTCTTTTATAACTGAAGAAGTTATTAATGTTATATTTCATTTTTCAAGATATTAAAATAATGATTCAAAATAAGAATAATTTTTGTTCTAAAATGGTTGATGTTCTCAAATGGAATTTTATTGAATTATGACAAATTCTGTCGGAAACCAACAATATATTGAAAAAATATCATTATTTACTAAGAACGATTTTAATTTTTACAGATTCATAAATTGACATACATTCTACTTCCATATGCTGTTCCTTCAGATTGGCGAAAAGTTCTGCGCAATTTCTTAATATTTTTATGTCTGTTGGTACCTATTGGGATTCATGATGGTATGTTCTAAACAACATTGCTTCTGTTATGTAATTTTTCATTTAAAATATCATTCCCAATTTAGAGGTTTATTCAAAATCTTATATAAGTTTCATTTTCAAGAACTTGGTAAACTAAGTTATAAACTTTGCTTGAATTAAGTACTTAACTATGAAACTGTACCATACTTTTTTTTTGTTATTGTGAATCTAATCTTATCTAGTTACCATAATTATTTTTCCCCCATTTTGTTGAGTTTGGTAATTATCTATGTAATAAGAAAAAAAAATAATTGTTTATTTTTTAGGGAAAGTACTGATTAAAAATAATTACAGTAAATTCTCTCCTCCAGTATTATCAATCAATATATTAAGTGGCCCTATTACCTTATCTGTATAATGCACATTATATTATGTGTTTTAATTTTTAAATATAAATATTCATTAGCAAATATTATGCATATAAAAGTCTAACAGCATAAAAATCAGTGGCCTCTAGCTTTTGCTCTCGTTTTCATTCTACTAAAAATCAGTTTCTCTAAAATAATTTCCTTTTAATAACAGAGTTCATGTGAAACAAATTTAGAATATAATTAAAGTCATAGATAAATGAATAAGTAGCTTAAAATTTTGTTTAATATATAATTTTTAAGCTTCAGACTTAAATTGTTAAATCAGTTATTGTGGTTTATTTTTCAGAGTAGGTTAATTTTAAATTGAAGGTTTTAGCTATTAGTTATTATAGCTATTCATTTTTGTTTTAATAGGTTTAATAATATCTAGTATTTAACCTATTTACTCAGATAGGAATGTCAGTGATCCTTGCAATGCTGAATGAGGGAGAAAACTGTAATATTTTTGCTCATAATGAAGGTGCTTCCCTAAGGTTTATATGGTAATATTTTTAGTGATAATATAATTATCAAAGAAGTTTTACTGAAGCAATAATTTAATTATATAATTAAATAATGAGGTGTGGTAAATTTAGCACGACTGAGACAGATGCTTAAAGCCTAATTCATTTACACAACTAAATCACTTGAGCTAATGTATATTCATTGTATATAAAAACGAATAATATTTGTCAAAAAAAAAAAAATGGAAGCTGGGAAAACCGTTTTCTACTGTTTCCTTAAAGTATTTTGTTGTTTATCTTTTATATTGTGTATTTTTAGTTTAGTTATGTTTTGTTATTTATTAATTGTTGTTCCTATTGTCTAAATTATGGCAATACATTGTATGGTGGTTTAATTTCTATTTTAAGTAATGCATAACTACTTAAATATGTTCGTCTGATTAGCTATAGCAGCATAATGTGACATAAAATGATCAAACAATTACTTAAATTCTGTCAAGTGATATTAATATTGTTATAACATAATTAAATATTTAGATTTAAAATAAACAAAATATAAAACCTTTAAGAAGTATTAAAAATATTTGATAATTTTTAAATATTAATTTAATTTTAGTATGCGATATTGCCAACTAATTGCAATTTGCTCAAATTATATTTTGGCTAACACATTTCATTTACCAAATTTAATTTACTGGACACATAAGGAAGAGAAATTTACATTTTAAATTATAAATCTAAATATCAATTGACAGCCTGTGATTATTTTCACCTTAATATGAAACTTCTTAACTCCACTTTGTGTAGAACGTGGTTTAAGTTTTAAGTTGTTGATTTAATGAGGGAAATAATCTTGAAAGAATATTTGACATCCATTCACATCTTTTTTTTTATATCGATGCACATATTTTTTTCACATCCTTAAGAATTTCTTTAAATTGATTATAACAAATATATAAAATGAAATTACAAGCTTTTACTATTAGGGTAGAAATGTAAAGTAAAGCAAAAGAAAAATTACTGAGCACATTAATCCTTGTGTAATCTGAGGGAAATTGTCTATTTTTTTTTTTTCATAATCATTCTCTACAATATGATTTCTGCAATTTTTTACATTTAATTATTTCATCAAGACATTTGTATATGTCTTTTTGTAAATATTTCAATTTAAAATCTTGACTGTATAACTGAAACTCAATACTTATTTCGTATAGAAGTTGTACACTCTGAAAAAGTATATTATTGATTTCTTTAAGTAAATTAAATGGTAATCCCAAATCGAGTTTTCTCTCAGCTTTCCTCTCTCTCACTTTCTCTCTCTCTCTCTCTCTCTCTCTCTCTCTCTCTCTCTATTTTGTTTAATAAGTATTTTATTTTGTTATAATCAGGTTTTTAAGATGCATTATTAGGAAATCACCTAGCCTTTGTTGTTATTATGGATGCTTTGTTTTTGTTACTTTATTTTGTAATAATTTTCTAATATAAAAAAGTATGTATACATTATCAAAGTATACATTATTCGCTAACCTGTAAATATTATTTTCATTTTTACATAAAATGTATGTAAATAAATGTTTTAATCACATTATTACCTAGTGATGTTTAGCCAAAAAAAATGTAATAGGTAACAATTATAAAAAAAATAACTGTCCTGTTTTAGTATAAATTCAAGACTTGAATTATTGATGTTACATATTTATTTTCTTGTTAAAATATTTAGTTGGTTTTTATGTAAAAATTTCCCTGAGAAAACCATAAGTATTATCATAAGTAAGTATGAAGTATGTATTTTTTATACTCATAAAGTAACTGTCATAAAACAAGCATGCCTTTAACTTGTATTATAATTTTATCAAAGTGTTTTTTCTTTAAAAAAATGAAACAGACTGTTATAGAAAAATACATATATTTTTTTATTAAGAAATCATGTTACTCTTTATATGTGAACCACAATTAGTTATCAATTTCTTTTCAATGAGATAAAATTTAATGGGTAAAAATATTACAAAGGGACGAAAAAAGCTTCTATATTTGGGTACTACAATTATTTCTTTGAAATCAAGGTTCAGAATTTATTTTTCATTAATTTAAGTAATAAAATATTGTTAAGGTTTATGTTTGTCTTATTAAATTTTATGATGGCAGATATGTAATTATTTAGACGTTTTGTGTATTCTCTTTTATTATTATTTTCTTAAGTAACATCAACTTCATGACCAGTTGATAACATTTTTGTAAGTTAATTCTTTTACTATTTTATTTTTATGAAATCATGGAGACAGGGGTTTTATTTGTTGATTTATGGTGAAGCTGAGAACTTTATAATAGTTTATGCTAAGAGATAAATTAGAGTGGCTACTTAAATAGTGAAATATTAGGCTGATTAGGTAAACCAAAACCAAGATTGAAAGTATTTAGGAATGCATAACCATAACATTTCAATACCATTTGGGTTTTTTCTTTTCAAAGAATTGTGAACCATCCGTTTAAAAATTAGTAGTATCAAACCAAGCATCTAATATTTCTTCTCAATACTTGGTTAGATGTTAAAAAATACAATGGCCTTTTAACCTTTTTGTATCATTGATGGAATGATATTGTACCCAGCTTCTCAATATTGCACCTTTTGTGTCTTTTATACAATAGGTAAACCACACACATTAGAATGTTTATTGATAATTATTAAGGTGAAATTCAGTGGCCATGTTTTTATTCAGAAATATAACCATAACTCAGAAAAATTAAACCGAACTGTATGAAAAATTAAAGATAAAAGAAATGCCCAATCAAGTTTATTATTGAAAAGTATTCTATATTAAGAAATGTGATTTAGGTAAAGAAAGCATAATGTAGTTTTGTGATACTATAGGTTTTTTTTAAGAAATTGGAAATACTCAGGTGTGCGGTTCAACAATACAAAATTGAAATTTTGGGAAACAAATTTGGTTTCATAAGTATTAATACTTCAATATTGTTTATTATAAATGTTTCTTGTTATTATTTGTAAATAAAAGAATTTTTCAGTAGCTTAATAATTTTTTTAATCATTTATTTGATAATCTTTGTAGTTACTGAAAAGTAACTAATGTTATTAATTTATCCCACCCTACTAGTATTCATAAGTTAAATTTCACATTTATGTATATTTTTAAAGTAGTAATTGTGGTTTAACAATAAATATCAAAATAATATTAAATTTTTATTAATGGTCTGTTTCATTTTTTTTTTTAATGCTGATAGTATTAAGTATGTGCAACACGAAAAATTATGTTAGCCAAATCCATTCATGTTTTTGTTTTTTGAAATACTTGGGAAGGTGTATCTCTTTCTAGATTATGTATATAAATGTATGTTAATGTAAAAGCACATTCCTAGGTTATGTGGAATTATCTAGTCGTATACATTTAATGTTAGTTTTCTTTGCTTTATTTTCTTAAATGTATTCCATGGAACATCCCATATCAATCATTTATCTATAAATTATCAGAAGGTTGTGAATCAGAGATATATTATTTTAATACAGATGTAATATAAATTTATTTAATTTCAAACTATTGTTATGGGAAGCAACAATTTAATTTAAATAGTATTAATTATTGTTATTATTTCTGTTCGTGAAATCTAAAAGGGTTTCTATTTTATATCTAAAAACCTTACCCTTATAAAAAAAAAAGTTAAATGTTTAAAAATTTACTTTACTCTTTCAAATCAGTGTCAGAGAAATTGATTAATTTTAAATAATATTTTCATAAACTTATTTATTTTTCGTACCCTTGGGACCAAAAGAGTACATCATGACATCATGTATAACACAATTTAAAATTTGTTTTCTAATTAAGTGATGTAAGTGAAGAAAAAGGTGGCAGGAATCTAAATGTTTGGCTTGTTTTGTTTTTTTAAAGTAAAAAGACATAATTATACTTGACAATCAAAGCATTTAATTTTAATAGTTGTCATATTATGGTTGAAACGTCTTGGAATCAGTAGTAAAATGGCATCTTTATTCATATGGGTATTTATGAAATTATGAAAATGCTTTGTGTATTTTTATAAGTGTTGTTATTATTTTGTTATATTTCTTTTGTTGGTCGAAAGCCAAAGTGGTATATCTGGGAATTTGTGTAACTTATGGTTGCTGAAAGTAGGTAGCTAATATCTTAAATTAGTCAGTTTTTGTGAGATAATAAAATTATGAATCATTAGTTAGTGATGTAACATGATCAGTTAGATATTGCTAAGCAAATAGTATTATTTGGAACATCAAAAGAATATATTAACAAATTTTATCGGAGGAAAAATTAAAACTTATTAGTTACTTTATCTTAAAATTTTAGTATATGTGCCGTCAAAGTAAGTAGACATTCTTACCTTAGTATATCATGTTAGAGTTCACTGAAACAATGTTCATAAAAAATGTTTAGGGTTCTAGAATTAACTTATTTAAGTAAAACGTTTTAGTAAATTTTTGGATGTATATACATAACAAGGAATAAAACTTAGTTTTTTTTATTTGTCAGTGAATTGGCTGCTTAATGCTGTTCGCGATTTTAAATTTTCTTATAAAATTTCAGATTATCTGTCCCTAATGTTTCTGTGGCATGTTTTACTTATAATTTGTAATAACTAATATATATATATATATATATATATAAAAGGTATATTTTTTTAGTATACTATTGTTTTAACTACTTTTTTGTCAAACCAATTTATCTCCTTTTTTTTTTAACTTAAATTTCTTGAAATGTAATTTCATTATACTTATAATATGAAAACCATGGCTTCCTTGATACTGTCTAATATAATTAAGTATGCAGACAAATTTTTGGAAACGTTATTAACAGTGTATGAGGTACATTAATTAATTAAGACCGCTTGACATCAAAGCTTTAAATATTTATGTAAACTTGATATTAAAAAGGCTGAAGCTCAATAGTTTTGTATTTTTATATTACTGCCATCTTTTTTATTTTCGTAAGAAATATAAAATTCTATTTTATTATAATTGATATTTACATTTCTTTCAAATATAAATATCATATGCTTATAATTACATATAATTTATATGTTTATAGCTAACACGATTAATTATAATCTTTGTTTTAATCAAGAAACAAGTCAGATTTGTACCCATTTTTCATCACTTTCAGAGTAGTATTTATTCTTTTTGTATTCAATAAACCTATGTACTATAAAAAATGCAGTAAGCGTTCATATTATATGCTCCTGTTGTATCCTTTAAATCTATCCATTTATAATGCATTTTTCATAAAAAATTATATATATATATATATATATATATATATTCTCCCAATATTTTAGTTAGTGCTTTAGCGGTTCAAAGCCTACTAACATGTTTACCATTTTCTTCTGGATGTATTTTCCTGCATTTAGTGAGGTATAGACATTTCTACTCTAAATTGCCAGTTTTTATTCAAATTTGTGGAAGAATCTAGAAATAGTTAATATGTTTCTAACCATAATATCCAACAAAGTGGGTGGCAGTAGGAACTAAAGAGAAAAAAAAACGACATGATTTTTCCATGAATATTTGTTTGTTATAAATAAAATATTTGTTTCTGAAAAATACAAATATTAAAAAATAATTGGTTTTTGGCCAAGGAACTGTTTTATAAATGTTTAAATTATTAGCTAAACTATCCTCATAGATTTATTCATATAAAAAATCTAAGATAAACTATCCTCATAGATTTATTCATATAAAAAACCATTGCAGATTTAGATTCTGTGCACATAAAAATCTTAATGTTGAAAAAATCAACTGTGAAGGTTTTCAAAACCTTTGATCGTCTCTTTATTGAAGCTCCATAACTTGCGTTAAGTTGATCGGATATCAACCTTCTTGAACTTGTTAGCATAAGGCAATGTTTTTCTTTTTATGTAGTAATTTTTTTTTCTTTCTCAAATTAAGTAATGGAGTGGTTAAAGAGGAAATAAATGTTACATAATCAATAGAAAAATAAATAAATAGAACTACTATTAAGTATTTCACTTGAAGTTGTTTTATAATCAACAATCGTCTGATTTTCTTTTAATCTATCTACATCACTTGTAAATGACTGTTGTTGCTGGCTGCCAAAAAAGTATTTGTCAAACGGCAAAGGTTGAACTGTGAAAGGCCAAATTAATGTGAAGGTACAGCGGAAAAAATATTGTTCTTAATATTTATAGTTATATAATTTAATTAATGACCAAGTTGCATCAGATTATTGGGCAAATTTAAAACATAGTATACATGTGTATCATTAAATAAACTCAGCACTTTATTTTAAATAAAAAAATGGAAGTTTGCCACTGACTATTATTATGTACTGATAACTTCTCACAAAATTTATTAAAAATGAAAACCAAAATTTAACCATTGTATTTATTTATTATTATTTATATTTTTTATGAGATTTATACTATAATATATTTAAATGTTCTTGCTCAATGAGGTGATGTAACTGATTTCATCAACACTCAATGTAGTAACAAGATAAATCTGATAATTGCCTCTAAACTAGATTTTATCAGTTCTTCAAGGCATGCCTCTGATAAAAAAATTCACTATTCAGTTCACGAATAAATAATTTCATTGTATCAAATAAAAATATTTTTATATTTACAAAATTTATTTTAGCAAGAATGCAACAAGCAATATTTCTTTATTCATTAATGTGAACACAACTCTACAAATAAGATCTCATTGTTATTGTTGGCCATCATTGACACATCAAGTTGTCGGTGCATATCAGGAGATTTAATTAATAATTATTAAGCCTAATAAAGACGTAAGAAATACATGTAAAATACAACAATGGTGTGCAAGATTATCGCATTATTTGTAACAATAATATGAATATTAATAATATGAATTAATTAATAGAACATATATATAACATATATATATATATATTTTATTCCATTAAGATTTGGCTAATATTAGAAAATTGGTTTATATTTCTTAGTGCTATATTCACCTTAAAGAATGAAGAAATATTGCGTATTGCATTGTTGCTACTATAAATTCTGTAAATATCATTATGCATATTTAAAATGTTCAATATAATGAAATGAAAAAAGAAAGTACAAAAGTGACTAATTTTCATTCATTCCCATGGCAATGAAATAAATTAGATTTTACTAATATTTACTTAAAATAAGGTTAGGGTAAAGGGAGAATAACAAAAATGAGCATCGGAAATAAATAACAAAATAGATATATTAGGAACTAACGTAGTATTATGACTTATATTCATAAGGCACATAACAATTTCAATAAATATATAACAATTAAGTTATTTGGCACTTTTTTCATTTCTTACTCTCACTACGTGGTTTCTTTCCACTTGAATCATGCTTGACATAAGATGTATAGATATCATAGCCGAATGATATAGTACTATCATAAAATATTCTATATTTAGTGGGTAAAAAGAGGAAGTTGATAAGTTGTGCTGGGGGCCACACTACCCATTCAGCAACATAAAGTTGTTTACCTTTTTCAATAATCTCATTTCCTATTTCCTTCAAGGCAGATTTGTCCAACAATCCTGATGTTAAAAAGAATACTGTAATGTAAACTGGTGAAAAAAATATCTGGTCCACTAAAACTTTTTTTAACACAATTTCCACGGTCCTTCCAGGTAATTTTTTATCTAAAAACATATACCATTTATGACACACAGCACCAACAGTGAATCCAGTAATTGACATGTGCCAGGTTCTTTTTTCATCCCAAGTTTCCTTTTCACCCTTCAAAATCATGTACTGCTGTTGGGTCATGTCACCAATCCCAGATAGTCCAATTGATATACCCATGTTTGTGAAAAATAAATATTTCTGGCTAAACATAACATCCTTTATATGTTTAATCTTATGATATGTGGCTGAAAGACGTTTAAAAAAACGAACGTTTCTCATTTCTGAGACTAAGAAACATCGTCCTCTAAATGGTTTTCTCTTGACCTGAAGTAGATAATGTCATGCCTTCAACGAGGAAAAAATAATTCCTATCCGCCCAACCTGCACCAATTCTAGAACCTTCATTTTGCAACCTACCTCGTGTCAAGGTAACCTCTAGAAATACACTAGAGTCTAGGGAGTAAATAACAAGGAGGAGTTCGGCTCCCTTCGGATTCCCGAACCCCTATCCGCCAACTAGTAGCAACTGTCTTTCCGTTTTCTATCTTTTAATACCTTCTATTTACTATCAAGGGCGGATTTAGGGGGGGCACGGGGGCATATGCCCCCACATTGTACATACCTGGCAAACTACATTATCATAGTTGTTAAAATATATTTTATTAATATATTTTAAACCCCCCCCCCACAGTAAATACTTCGGAAATTACAAAAAAAAATTAATGAAAATTTTATGATTTCAATTTGTGTTTTCCTAATTCATAAAAGAAACACATAAAAATGGTAATTATTCACCAGGAATTGTATGACATATTTTGATACCATACTTATTAGCAAATTACATTATCATAGTTTTCAAAATATATTAATAAAATAATAGAAATAACATGAGTGAAAGTGAAACTATTGTTTTGATATTTTAATAAACCTTTGAAACCTTTCTATAAATATAATATTTCTAATATAAGTTATTGTTGATTTATTGGCCCCCATGCCCCTTCTGCCTATGCCCATCCGCATGGGCCGCTTGGTGAGACAACAATGAAGTAATTAGCGTCATTGGCTAAAATAACAAAAAAAGCGTGATTTAGGAGCTTCTGCAGCACCTATTTCCGGATAAATCACTATTATACAAAACCAAAGTATTAACTATTACATGTATTATTTATTAGTTCTAATGGTAATTGTGGAGAAAGAGTCTCCCTTCGGTCCACTGCCATTTTCGTGACGTAGGCGATAAACAGCGCCCTCTACATTTCGCTACCGGCACTTCTCACTCGCCATACAGTGTTTGTATTAGTAGGACCTAGCAGGACAAAGTTTTTTTCCGAAATGATTTGTATCAGTTGCAGTCTCTTACTCTGATTTTGATGCCAGTTTCGGCATAGATGAAGTTTTTTACGTTTGGTTTCTACGTGGAGTCATTTCCGAATCTTTTAACTGCCCCTCAGTGCACACCACAATGCAAAGAATATTTGGACTTAATTTATTAGAGGTAATTTCAATAATTGCAGTCGCATGCTTATATACTACCCTCTTAAATTGTTATATGCTACTTGATGTCTATGTGTAATATTGCATTCTAATACAGTGTGATTCCTTTCTCATCTACTAATTTCTTTTTTTATATGCCTAATGTTTAAATGCAATATTAGTATGCCCAATGTTAAAGCGCACATCACAATGCAAAGAATATTTGGACTTAATTCATTACAGGTAATTTCAATAATTGCAGTCGCATGCCTATATACTACTCTCTTAAATTGTTATATACTACTTGATGTTTATGTGTTACTAATATTGCATTCTAATACAGTGTGATTCCTTTCTTATCTACTAATTTCTTTTTTTATATGCCGAATGTTTCATTTTGGAATTATTCATTCCATGTTCATTTTTAGATGAAATGATTACCGATTCTCTTTTCCATACTACAGGTAATTTCAATAATTGCAGTCACATGCCTATATACTACTCTCTTAAATTGTTATATGCTACTTAATGTTTATGTGTTACTAATATTGCATTCTAATACAGTGTGATTCCTTTCTCATCTACTAATTTCTTTTTTTATATGCCTAATGTTTGAATTTGGAATATAAGTAAAATAGAAAATAAGTAAAATTGCTGTACCAGCCTATTATGGATTTTACAAATGATTATTTTTAATGATTTTCTTATTCTTTATTTGCGTTCTTTTTTCAGGGTCTTACTCGTCTTGTTTTTCAGCCTTACACATTTCAACAACTCCAGAAAATCGTCTTGAATAGCATTGGGTTCAGCTCAAACTTTCATGTTGATGCAGTTCAGATAGTAGCAAGGTAAAGTATAATTAATAACCATTTTACCATTTGTAGATTTTTATACATTCATTATATCATGTATAATATAATTTATTTATTATAAAAATATATATTATCATAAACAAGAGTGTGTCTGTGTTAATTTGTATATTATTCTTTTACTAAGAAAGTAGCTGCTGTTAGTGGAGATGCTCGAAGAGCATATTGGATATATGTTGTCGCGCAATAGAAATGATATCTTCTGATTCAGAAGTTGTTAAAGTATCTCACATAGAGAAGGCTCTGGTTGAAATATTTACAAGAACGAGGGTCACGTTTATTAAGTATGTAAGTATGTATTAAAATATGATTTTAGACACACTTAAAATTTTAGTTTTTATTAAATAATTTAGTTAATGCTAAGTAATTTTGTTGCCAGTATTTTAATTAAAATTGTCTTCTTTTTTTTAAATCTTAAAATGTTATAATGTTATTGATATACTTTCTTTTATATGATTTCAGAAAATGCAGTGTAATTAACCAGTTTTTATTAAGGGCTATGAGAGACGAATTTCATAGAACTGGGACTGAAGAAACTACTATTGCCCAAGTTTATTCTCAATTCAGTGTAATTATCACTCTTGAAGGTATCAATTTAATTATGAGCTATAGTTTTAAGTTTTGATTTTGGGTTTTTTTGGCATACGTTTTCAGCATTAATATTCTTGTTTTAAAAAAAAAAAGAAGAAATTTAAGAGATACTGGATATAAACAAGTTTTAAAAATTTACTGACATTTTATTTTATTTATCAGTTTTTAAAGAAATGTTAACCATTTATTGATGCACATAGTAGCCAAATGTGTTTTTTTATTTAACGTCACTTTATGGTGCTACAGCTAATCGTATGATGCTACAGTGAGGCTCTAAATTTTGCCTACCTAGGTTTAATTTGGATAGGGATTTTTAACGAGTACCTGATATCCTACAGGCTCAGGACCCCTGATAACGTCTATTCAGAAGGACAGCATAACCTAGGATTTTTTACTCCCTTTAAAAATTCCTAGGGCCACCTGCCGGGCTATGAACTCACCATCTTGAGTTTAGTAGGTTTTTATGCTAACCATTAGACCACAGTTGACCCCAACACTAAATGGAACAGTCACATGATAATAATAATAAAAGCCATAGTGAACACAAAGACTCAATGCTGATACCACTAATCACTATTTACAAACTTCCGTCAATCGATTGCTGCCAAAACCCAAATTAGTAAGATCACCATTAATGCAATCCCAACATCTAGGCCTTGATCTATCCCTACAATGCTCATTAGTTCGCTCAGTACGTATTACCTTTTCAGAAATTCAATTGTTACCAAACCCAACAACATTGTTAACCTTCTTGATCTTCATGATGCTATCACTTCAATTACAATTACTGGGTCCAAGCTCTGCTATAGAGCATTTTGCAAACTCCTATATTTTCATATATACGTGATTTTTTTTATACCAAATATTCTAAGCAACACCTAATTTTGAATACCTTGAAATGTCGTTTTCATCCTTTAAACTACCATTAATCATCCTCCTTCTGGGTTAACTTCATGTTCCGTTTGTTCGAAATCATAATTATCTCTTTACAACTATGCACTCGTATTCTGAATACAACTTATTTGAAGCCATTGCCCAATAGTTGAAATGTTATTTTTACATTTCAATTTATAAACTTCTATCCAGGTTCATAACGATTGTTTACTGTAAAGAAATATTTGAAACATAAATTATGTTGAGGATTAGTGAGAATGCTTACAAATTTGATTCTGGTTGACAACAGGAAGTTATGATTTACACAGAAACATTGGGCATTGATTGAATAACCTTGTCTATAACTCTTTTAAACCTATTATTGTACGGAAGCAATACATCTTTCACTGATTTAAGTGGTAATTTTACTATTTGAGTATCTCTTTACAGGAGTACTTACTGTAAATATAGAAATATAAATAAGCATACAAAGAGAGGTTTAAAAAAAACTTTTATTTTATTTTATTTTTTTGTAATGTAAAATCAGAATTCTTTTGACACTCTAGTAGCCTACTGTGATCGATTAATTTTATTAGCAAAATCCACCAAGAGCTTTCCAAAATTCAGATAGACTTTTTCTTTTACAATGAACATATTATATTCACAAGCATAGACACTTTTTCAAAACGTTTATGTGCACAAATTATTAATTCTAAAAACACTGACGATTTGTCAATCTTTAGAAAAATACTTTATTCGGATATAGTATAAAGTATTTTTCTAAAGAATGATAATTGTTGACCTTGATAATGTATGTTGAAGAAATTGGTCCGGGTAGAGGTCACTGAATGAATTTCTTGTGTAATTTGAGAAATTCACGAGTAATTCTCACGTGTAATTCTCAAATTCAATTCAGTGACCTCTACCCGGACCAATTTCTTCAACATATTTTTCTAAAGATTGACAAATCGTCATAGCGTTTTTAGAATAAATAATTTGTGCATATAAACGTTTTGAAAAAGTGTCTATGCTTGTGAATATAATATGTTTATTGTAAAAGAATAAGTCTATCTGAATTTTGGAAAGCTCTTGGTGAAGCAAGTGGCGAACCATCTGATGATCCTAAGGATATTAAGATAATTATGATTATAAAATAAAATATGGTGTAATAGATATTTTGTTGACTACTAATGTTGATTTTCCAGGAGCATGTAAGTGATGAATTGAAACCAGTCGACCCCAGGCTATACCAGGTTAAGCTTGGGATGAGGTATTTAGAACTGCCTCAGGTAGAAATTCCGAACAATAAACTTGACCACAATCTTCTCAACAGCAAAAATGTTTCCTACCTTGATGTGTTTGTGTGGTGAGTCAAGGTTTTTTCATCATTTAGTCTGTACTAGTTTAAGGGAATTCATAAGTAAAAACAATCGGAGGTGGGACTGAGGAGGTGTGGTGGGGGAAATTGAGGGAACTCATCTATTGCAACTGAGTCCAAAGAAAGCCAAGTTTGAAATACAATATAAAAAAGTCCAAAATGAAGTCTAAGGGTCAAACTCGAAACAACAATAATAACTCCAAGATAATGCAAAGGTAAGCGAGCTAAATAGTGGGATAAGGGCATTACTTGCCAGCAGAAGCGTTTACTTAAGTGTCAGGCTATTATTGATTTGTGTATTTTATCGACTTCTTTTTATAAATGTACTACAATCAAAGAAAGTTTTATAGTTACAACTGCTTGAATGATATTGATTTATATCAACTATACCAAACTGAAAATGAGGTTTCAACTCATTCTTGGCCATTCATTTTAAGCTGATGCAGTGAACAAATAAATTATTTATTTTATTTCTTAATTAATGATTAATGCATTCTTGCATAACCATTGCCTATGAAAAAGTTCTGTCCTTATGAAGTCCTGAACTTGTGACTCTGCATGATTTGTAGTGGTACAGAATTTTTTTTTTTTAAATCCTTGTTTTGATAAGCAAAACTCAAATTGTTTGGATAAATGATTGGCAAATAAAGTGAAGTAGCAGAAAATTAATTGTAACATGTAAAGGGGACACTATGAAAGTATGTTTAGTTCAATTTTCATTTATTTTTAAAAAATTTGTCTAGGTTCGGTAAAAAATCAACTAGGCTGGTTCGAGCTGCAGCTGTGAAATTGGTACATGAGTTATTCACAATGGTTGAAAGAGATCCAGAGGCAATGGTTACTAGAAGGAACTGAATTGCAGCTTTTCAAAGCCATGTTTGCTGGATGGGATGATGTGATCCCAGTAAATTTCACTCGTAGAGCTGAATCAGTTTCTAGAACAGGAGCCGATCTTGCTAAGTGGGCCAAACAGCAAGAAACAAAGGTAAAATATGATATTAATTAATGCCACTCAATTTTGTCTTAATTAGATTATCTTCATTTCTTACTAATTATGATTTCTTTAGGCTGATTTGGCAGCTCTTTTCACTCCAAGGCAACCTCCAATGTCACCTTCTGAAGCACAGCATTTAATGGATGAGTGGAATGATGATCTGGAGACAATGGAGGCTTTTGTTCTTGAAGGAAAGAAGTTTGTTCAACTCCCGGAAGAAGAGATTGGTAACTTTTAAATTAATATCTTGTGGGAAAGTTGTTGTTTTTGTAACATTGGCTTTATCAACTTATTTTGTTTGATAAGTCTTGTAAAAATTAGAAAAACGTATTTCCTGTAATTTTTAAAAATTACCACAAATGTGAATGGATGATTCAAACAGTTTAATCTTTTACTACAATCAATAAGGATCACCTGTGGCGAATGTATAATTCCCAAATATTATGGGTTCACAGCCCAGCTAATGGCCCCTAGGACGTTTAGGATGAGTGAATAAGAAATCCTTAGTTATGCCATCCTTCGGATGGGACATTAAATGGAGGTCCAGGCCTGTGCAATGCCAGGTACTCGTTAAAGATCCCTATCCTAATTATATAGTACCTGGATAGGCAAAATTTTGGACTTGCACTGTAGCATCATCTGATTTGCCAAAGCAGCTTAAAGTGACATTAAGTGTCGTTAAAGAATAAGCAAACAATTATCAATGATGTATTTATTTTTTACTTGTCAAGTTAAGAAGATTTGAAAAAGACCTTCAAATAATGTCTTTGATCAAATATTATCTCAATCTGATTTTATGATAAAATATTTATTTTAAATTAAAACAATAACACCTTATTTTTTAAATTGTAATTTGTTCAATTGCTTTCTGTTTGACATTTTAGGTCATTTTTATTCTAGAGATTTTTACATTCTTCTATGCAGATACTGGATAGCTAGTGATGAAGGAGTAGAGCATGAAGAAGGTGGAGATCCATCAGAAGATGACTGCCAGTACGTTATTTTATTTATGGCAAGGAAGAGATGCTGGAAACATGGGTTGGCTAACATTTACGTTTAGGTTAGTACACTGATTTTATTCTTCATTAATTTTAATTTTGAAATTGATTAATTTTTATCCTCATATAAAGCGCATAGCATATTGCTGAACATTATTTTCTTTTATTTATTTATTTTGTTTACAAAATATAAGTTCAGTGTTTAGCAGAACAAATTTCAAATTTCTAGCACACTTCAAGAGAAAATTTGTCATACACTGTGGTAAAAGGCATGCAATAAAAGAACCAAATCAACCACCACCTGTTGAATTTTATCATTTAAGAGCTAATGGTGGAGCTTTTTGCACTAGGCTTGTACAAATCAGGCCAGATGCTACAGCCTTGAACTCAGCTTTCTGGTAAGTTGGATGAAGTTTAATATTCTTTATATATTTATATAATATATTGTGTTCCTATCTGATGGTACTATGATCCAGGGAGTTCAGGTAGCCTCTGTGAAGAGATACATTTTGATTATAATGTATCACTGGTTAAAACTAGATTTATAATTAACAACAAATGTTACAAATCATAATACATTAATAACTGGTATTCAATTCTATTTTAAAAAGGAAACTTATTTTTATAGAATCTTGAAGATAAACATGAATAACTGTCCCTTATATATTTTAATAATCTTAATAAATAGTTAAATAACAACAAATTGAAAAAGTCTTGAACGTGCTTGAGTTTTGTTTAATGAGTTATTTTAATATAAGTGAAAAGTTGGAGTAGCAAAGAATTGTTTTATGCATCCCTGTTTATTATATCTTAGAACAAAGTAAAATTCAGTGGTATTAGGAGTTTCAGTCTCAAAATAGTTAAGAAATAGCTTCAGTAAATTATCTTTTTTATTATTAGCAGTAAAAAGCATTTGAAAATGTTAGTGCTTTAATTTAGGAATAAAAAAAATCTTCGAGAGGAAATAATTATAATTATTATAATATAACCATAACCATAATTAATAAATATAACCATAACAAAAAGTCGTTAACAACAGGCACAGTCTCTATGACCAAAATGTTATGTACATAACAACTTTTAACACTTATGCTGTTTTAAGTTACCACATATTGTTTTAGCTACATATCAAAAGTGCCATTTGACAGTGAAGAATCTTCTGGAATAGTATATGTGTGGATTGGTTCAAAAGCAAGCAGAGATGATTTTGTCTCATTGGAGAAATTGCAGATGAAATGTTGAATAGTGTAATTAATTTTTAATAAACTAATAATTACTTTGTTTATAAATTATATTTAATCAAACTCTTTCATCTATTAGCCATGGATCAGTTTACAAATTCTTAATGAGGGCGAAGAGCAAGATCATTTCTTCTGGGTTGCTCTCGGAGAGGAAAAACCTTACCATACTTCATGGCTTATACTGGACTGTCAGATGCTCAAATGAAAAAGGCTATTTCACTGTTTCAGAGAAGTGTTCTGATTTTTGCCAGGTATTATAATTATTATGTGATTCATAAATTGATTCGATAAATTAAAGTAATAAGTATTACTGATTTAATTCTTTATTTAAGGATGATCTGGCTGATGATGATATCATAATATAAAGAATGGGGAACAAGTTTTCTTACAGGGCTAGGTGTGAAATGTAGTGAAGTCGAAGTCAAATTAGCTTATAAATCAGCTCAGGTATAAGATTGAGACTTAATTTATATTACAACTTTTTTTATGGAATATAACTTAGTTTAAAATTGCACCAGATTTCGGAAACTCTGCTCTGAGCATAACAATGAAATTAATTTATTGATGTGCCTTAACCAACTTTCCTGAGATCTGTCTAATTTTCTCCAAATCAGGTCCCTTTTTATAAACTAACTTCAATTTTGTCTCAGATTTTTAAAATTGCATTTAGTATTACTACATAGCATATTATTAATTTCTCTAATTTATTTTTAAGGTTTACATTCAACATTTACGAGCAAAACAACCTGATCGACCAAGAAAGTTGTTTTAACATTAAAAGGAAAAGAAACTAAACGATTTACCAAGTGCTTGCATGGTTGGGGACCTCATAAGTCCCTTTCTCCATAATTTCAGAGGGGAAATAACTGAACAGATAATTATGTATAACATAATGAATAACTTTTTAACTTTTATATTTTAATTTTAAAATATTATATTGGAAAAAAGACTTATGTACTTATGAAAGAAAAATTAATTAAATTTATATTTTTAGGTTTATTTATTAATTAATTTTTTTTAAAATATTTTTTTAATATTTTCGGGACCTGTGATAAAACGACAATCTGGTTAAGTATAACCTTTCCCTTATTTCTTCTGTCTGTTTTCTTACGTATTCAATACATTTCTCCCACCCCCCCCCAAAAAAAGCTTATATTTTATTCGATTATTCGTTTAATAAAAATATTTAAGCAGTTACTAGCAGCGAAACCCGGCCTTGCTCGGGTTAAAATACATTGCATGTTTAATGGCATAAAAAATATATGAGGATACATTTTTTAACATAGATATAGATTTCTATTTTCGATATTTGGAGACTTATTCGGCCATTAAACACGCGGTGTATGTAGAGTAAACTAATTAACGAATTGAAATAATTTTAAGAAAAAGTTTAGTAAATGAAGAACTTATGTTTTATTTACATAATTATTTACATAGTATATTATTCATATACATATTACATGTTGTAACATTAACTAATGAGTTATGTAATGTTGATGAAACACCTCAACAACTTATTGGTTATTAGTTATATATCGACATATATTATACATTTACATTTTTTATTTTAGTATTATTTTTTGTTTTGAATGTATTTTTACAACACTTGCTTATACACTACATTTATAGTTTTGTTGTTCGGACTGTAAATAAACGAATTTCGAGGTGATCCTACATATAATTGGCCGTGTGCAAGGCATGGTTCCCTTAAGTCAACTCCACAATACTGGAATGTTTTTTTTTTTTTTTTTTTTTTTTTTTTATTTTTTTTATTTCTTAACCCCTTTGGTTGTTATAAATATTTGAAAAAATAACATATTAAAATTACTAAAGATACATTGTATCTCTTCTACTGCACCAGCTGCATTTTAAGAGAGGATTGTCTGAAGGATTTACTGAGCATTAATTAAATGGAAGGAGTGGGGGATCCAGTGATGGGGCTCACTAGTTCTGTCTGATTGGAGTTTGTTAGTAGTTTACTCAGTCCATGTTGAGTGTCTGTACGTGGGTTTGCCAGCGCTGAGGTCGGCCTGTCGGTGTAAGTGCGTTGAATAGTGGGTTCGTGCAGTGTTGGAGGCTATCAAAAAATTTGATATGCCTCCGTGTGATGAAGTCCGTTACCGTCGGGAGTCCGAGAGTCTCGTGTATTATGTCTGATTTCGTCCTTTGTAGAGAAGTGTGCCTTACTATACGCCTCAGCATACGGTTTTGAAATTGTTGGAGCCTTTTTGAAGTTGTTGGCGAAATGTTATTCAACATAGGCGCCCCATAAAGGAGTGCTGGTCTAATAACTGCCTTATAGATCATTACTTTGAGGCGGAGTGATAAGTTCGGTGAGGTTAAAAGATGATTTAGCCTGTAAGATTTGGTTCTCACCGATCTCATCTTCTTATTGCAATGTTGGGATAACGTCAAGTGCCGGTCGAGGGTGACACCGAGATACGTTATCCTATTCGCAGGTTTGTTAACTTTGCCTGCTACTCTATAAACCTTAGGTAGAGGGCGCTTATTCTTTTGGAAGGAGAGAATAATACAGTCGGTCTTCTTGGGATTAACTGTAATATTCAATCCGTCCAGTCTTTTAGTTATTTCCTCACAGGCTACCTCCGCCTGCCGTAGAGCTCTCTCTGCATTCAATGAGCTACTGTAGATGGCAATGTCATCGGCATACGCCGCCACAGTAGCTTTTTTGTATTTGGCACCAACGATTTCCGCCGTATAAACTGAGAATAATACCGGTGATAGCACAGACCCTTGAGGTACACCACACGTGAGTGGAAAGGGGTTGGACAGCTCTTCGCCGACTCGTACCTTTATTGAACGTTGTGTCAGAAAGGACCTTATGATAGTATATAGCTGCTCGGGAAACTCGTTGTCCTGCAGTGTCTTACATAGAAGGCTATGGGACACTGAGTCAAACGCCTCCGTGCAGTCTATGGATATCAAAGCGGTTGCCTCGTTCTTAACTGTGTTCTGGCTTACTTCCGCGTGTAGCTTCGCCAGATGGTGGTCCGGCCTGGAAGCCGGTCTGCTCCGGTGGGATTAACGCTATTTCTGAGCAATAGGTTTTGAGATAATTAAGAATAATTTTCTCAAAAACTTTGCCCATGTGCGGAAGTAAGCTAATAGGCCGGTAGTCGACTGGCTGATTACCATTTCTTGCGGGCTTCAGCAGCGGAAAGAGGATAGCTCTTTTCCATGCCTCAGGAAAGTATCTTAGCCTGAGACAGGAGTTGTAGAGGTTCGTCAGGTGAGCTATGCCTCTTCTTGGTAATTGTTTTAGGAGTATAGTTTGTATTCCGTCGTGGCCTGGGGCTTTATTTCCTCGCGAACGACGGAGTATCGCCTTCAGCTGCCTCGGGGATACAAACATATAATTATTTCCAATTTCTTCGTTCGGGATTTCGGTCCTACTGATTGTTCGACGGGCTATAGTGGCACTGTAGTGATCAGCGAACTTACTTGCTTGTTCCTCATCTGTCAACAGTTTGTCTCCGTCGTGTAGTAATGTAGAGCTTCTCTTCGTTGTGCTCGCCCTGAGTAATTTCCAAAATTTACGGTGGTCGCCATGGATTGCTCGGAGCTTCTCATGCCACTGTGCAGTCCGCCATTGTTTCATGAGATTGCGAACCTGAGTAGTAAGGGAATTCACTACCGATTTTACCTCATGATCCCTAGTCCTGTACCATTTATTCTTCCACTTATTGCGCAAGGCGATAAGTGAAAGAATGTGATCTGGTAGGGGACGCAGGGCTGGCGGAAGTGGATTAAATTTCGGTATGGCCGCATCCGCGGCGCTTCTGATCGTTTTTGTAAAAAACTCTAGGTAATCGTCTATGTCTTTCGTTTTTCGGAGAGTAGGAACAGTTGACAAATTATGGTAGACATGTGCTTTATAAAACTCCCAATCTGCTGCTTGATATTTAAATCTAGTAGGTGGAGGTGGGAATGGTGTTTCTCCATCTAATGAGTAAAGCACAGGCCTATGGTCCGTTGTTATAATATCCAGCTGTTATAAAACAACTGGAATGTTTGGCCCAGTGCTTTGTTAATAGTCATGCTGTAAGCCTACTTCACCGGGAACTGTAAGCGTTTAAAAGTAAAGGGCAATCCATTTGATATTAAAGGTATCCGTGGTATAAATACTACCTTTCCTTTTCCTTTACCAGTCATTATACTGGCTTCGATGACGCTATTTTGTAGTTGTTTGATGCAGAGTCTCGTACCATTACAGTGTCTAGGCGAGTTCGGATTTCGTAATAAAATAACTGGTGAACCAATTTTTAATTTAAGACAGTGCAATAGCATGCCTGGAAGATTGAATGAATTTAAAAATTCAGTAGGAAATTTGACACTTTCTAGCTCATCAGTCATTGTATCAATTGACATGTAAATGTTCTGTTCCGACGGAATCAATTCCTGGATGATGTCGTTGACAATGTCGTTCTTCGTAGCTAGAATAATTCGGTCACGTAACCATTCTGAATTGGTATAATTTTCAACAATATTTGGATATACTTCATTAATAAGTTTTTCAGGTGTTTCAACAACATTACATAACTCATTAGTTAATGTTATTTGGCCAGTATTTTCGTCTATTGAATAGGGACCTTCTCCTATTTGTAAAGGTTTTTCAGAAAATTCTTGTGCCTTTTCATCTCCTGAAATCTAGAAGAAGAAAGAAAAAAAAGAACCTATCTGCAAATTTCAAATTGCTAAGTTCCTGATTTGTCTTTAATTATGTACTAGTAATGGATTTTCCACAGAACACAAAAAACTGTCTGAGGGGCACGTGCCCCCATGCCCCATCATAAATCCTCCCTTGCTGTAGCCTTTGTGTTATTCTGATGTAAAATCTATATTACAGCAAAGTTTCATCAAAATCCGTGCAATAGTTTTTGCGTGAATATTATCATGTGATTTGCCTTTAATTATGTACTATAATGGATTTTCAACAGTACCTAAAAAACTGTCAGGGGGGAGGAGGGAAGGGAGGGGGACACTTGCCCCCGTGCCCCCCAAAAATCTGCCCTTGCTGTAGCCTATGTGTTATTCTGATGTGTAACATATATTATTGTAAAGTTTCATCCAACTCCTTTCAGTAGTTTTTGCGTGAAAGAGAGACAAACATACAAACTTTCGCATTTATAATATTAGTAGGATAGTAGGATATCAAAACAACAGGTTCACTCATGTTGTTTCTGATAACAACAACTTGATCAACTCTTTAACAACTATGATCATGTTATTTTCCTTTTTATTATGTACTATAATGGATTCTCCACAGTATCTAAAAAACTGTCGAGGGGGGCTCTTGCCCCCGTGCCCCCCCATAAATCCTCCCTTGCTGTAGCCTATGTGGTATTCTTGTGTATAACCTATATTACTGTAAAGTTTCATCCAAATCCGTTCTGTAGGTTTTGCGTGAAAAAGAGACAAACATACACACTTTCGCATTTATAATATTAGTAGAATATCAAAACAATAGTGTCATTCATGTTCTTTTTGTTATTTTAAGAACTATCATCATGTGATTTGCCTTTAATTATGTACTATAATGGATTCTCCAAAGTACCTAAAAACTGTCGGGAGGGGCCCTTGCCCCTGTGCCCCCCCCCCCATAAATCCACCCACCGCAACCAAACTCCCTTACTACCACTTGGAGACCAAGGGGTATTTACCACCCCAAAGGGAAGGTGATTGGGGTTGGTGGTGTTAGAGAAAACAGTGTCTTCACGTACGAACAAAGCATTTTATAATATATATTAGATTAAAACAGTTTAAAAAAAATAGTGAACATTTAAATGCCTTGGGGAGGAATGAAACTGAAAGAGAAAATGTTTCATAAGGGATCCGCCATTATTATGACTTAAAAATAGTATTCACCCATCATTCAGTCTCACTAACGGTTAATAAAACTTAAATAAAAAACTAATCAGAGAATGTAAAAGTGGAAGATGTGTGTCGGTTAGAACTCTCTTTGTGTTTTAGACCACAACTAAAACAATTTCCATCAAGGAAAATACCGTGCATCCCTAATATGAAAAAAGAACAGGCCAACGTTTGGGTTATGGGAAATATAAAAATTTTAAATATGAATGAGTTAAATATAAAGAATGATGTGGTAGCACAAAATGTTGTATCTAGGAAATCGGATTTCCGAAATTATCTGAGGGGTAAGGTAAAGAGAGAATGGAGTGTATTGAAGGCGAAGTAGATGAAGAGGCACTTCCCGAAAGGGAAGAAATTAAGGAGATAATGCTATGTATCGTATCGGGCGGCATTACAATTGCAAATATGTTTTTGTGAGCGATATTGGTTTGAAAAGGAAAAAGGTCAGGCAAAAAGGGTCATACCCTCATGGTTAAGGTGGACGAAGAGATAAGAAAAGAGTGGGGTCGAGGACTCCACTTTGAGATGGAGTCTCTGAGAAGATCCGGAGGAGGAAGGACCGAAGACGCGGAAGACTCTCTTTTAAAGGGAGTAAAAATTCCTTAGTTACGCCGTCCTTCAGAAGGGGCGTTAAACGGGGATCCCGAGCCTGTACAATGTCAGGTACTCGTTAAAAGGATTTGTTATTTGAGTACTACTAATGGATAGTCTATCTGCTTGCCTTTATCTCAGGCCATGACGTATTGTTCAGTGTAAACATGCTTTTTTTTTTTAAATAAAGAGAATCAATAAAGTGGATAATTTATATTATTTTTATTGCATTATTCTAAAAACCGTGTCAGAGCGTATTGTAAATATAACATCCAGAAAAACGATTGATAGAATAAATGATTAGGTTGCATTCAATGTAAATTTTTTATTCTGATACTAAATTAACATTGACTATTAGTTAACATAGTGCATAATATTCAATAGGAAGTTACCATCTGTCGAGTACTTTATACCGTTGTTTAATGTTTATTATAAGAGCTACATGAAGAGAGAGCCTGCCTTGCCATGGTAGAGATAATAAACTAAACAATCCAAAGGGCCTCGCATAGCCACTGACCGGAAAGGGAGGACACAAGTTGAAGTTGATTTGGCTTCAGCAGTGCGACTGGAGTTCACGGTCCAGTTTCATCTCATCACATTTCTTGTAGGAATAATTCTGTTTTGGACCCTACCGTCTCATATATATATTCTTGAGCTTCAGTCAGTTCTTTTAACTTCTATAAACTTTAGCCCAAAAAAATTTAATGAACTGACTGAAGCTCGAGGACCACAGTATAAATTATTTATGACATTCAAGTAAAGTAGAAAAATAGGCTATGTGTAGGAGTAATAATGTAACCTGCACCTACTAGTGAAGTACAAGTTTTCTGTAATGAATATTACTACTCCTGAATTTGAGATACTAATCTTTATTAACAAAGTGACAAAAAAAAATACAATGAAATTACTAACAATTAAATTATTAAACTATAAAATTTACAATAACAATATTCTAAAGATTATAACCTAGGCCTAACTCTTATTTAATTACTAAAATATTATAAGATATTACTAATATTATATAGCTTTACAATTTACATAAATTTGTATAAATACAATAAAATTACACTACAGTTTACAACTACTGATTAACACTTACAATTCACTAAAAACTCAAAATGTAGCACCGCTATAAAAGTCCGAGAAACGAATGAGTTTTTAATATGGCATAGCTATATTAAAAGATACATTAAGGTTGCCACACCACATAGTTTTGTTCAGTTCCACAAATTTTTATTTTTTAGAAAATTTTTAATACAACAAAATAATTTAGATTTTTCCGTCCGATTAGCTATAGCAGCATAAAGTGACGTAAATTGAACAAACAAACAAGAATTTAGATTTAGGTACTTGGCAGGAAATAACTATTGACAGTTCATTGGATCCATGACTCATGGTTATATTGAAAAATTTTCTTAAACAAGTGTTTAAGAAAAAAAACTATGAGAAAATAAGAGCCTTGTAAGATACTTGTGTTAACTACTGGGTAGTTACGATCATATTTATTATTTGAAAATTCTTCTGAGATCGTGTATTTGTGTTAGTTAAGATAACATTTATGCCTCAGGAGCACTTTTACCTACTTCAATCAGGCATAGCCTTTAGAAAAAGAATTCCAGAACACAAGAAAGGAAGGAATTGAGAATGCCCCCTTCCATTTTGGAAATGAAAATATTCCCCATGGAATATTTTGGGCAAAATAGGAATGTTCGCTTTGAAATGAATTCCAGAGAGGACCTAGGATTCTGGAGAAAGAAAAATGGAAATTCATAAGCTATTCATAGTTCTGCGGACGAGGTGCTCACATGCATTTGGCTAGAGAACTATTTCTTTGCGAGTTGTTTCATATACAAAGTTTTATCTCTCAACGTACATTTTTTCATGCTGATCTAACGTGTTTTCAACAGACTTGCGGTGTTACCAATTTTTTTTTTTTTACAAATTTTTATTTTTAATACAATTATTAGTTGTCATAAGCCTCACAGTTCTTTAATTCCGTAATAATTGTATTCTTATTATAATCGTATATTATTATTATTATATCGTATTTATTATTTTAATTATTATATCGTATAATAACCTCTTATTATAATCGTATTCCATATTTATTTCTCAGGATAGAGAAGTAAATATGGACCAGTTGATAAGTCCAATAATTTTTTTCTATATTTGTCACGTATCCCAACTATACTATGCCTGGTGGGGTTAGTGTTAATGAAAAAATTAATAATAAAACAGGTAAGAATACAATATACATATATCTAAAATCAAAAAAGTAGCGGTGAAAGAGCCAATAGCCATATCCAAACTTGTTTTCGTTGATAAATCATCACCCAGAAATTGTGGTATCGGCCAATAACTTTCAGCAGTAGCGTCTCACACAGGTGTGAGCAGCCATTAAAGTGTTAATATAAAAGAACAAAAGCATAATAGACATAAAACACATGTCAAGACGTTAGTGTAAAAATCCAACCAAAGAGCCTCTCTAAAACTTAAGCCTCTATAGTTTTTCCTTTATATTTCATGTCACATGACGCGCATTTTTTTTAAATTTTGTGAAGTTATATATATATATTTAAGATGGATTATAAATAAGTAGGTTATGTGGGAGTAATAATGTAATCTACCCCTACTAGTGAAGTACAAGTTTTCTGTAACAGATGTTTATAGTCTTTTGTCTCATCTTGTCAATTGTCACATCATTACTTTCCAATAGACTGAAGAAGAATCATTAATTCAGTTTTATATTTTTTGTATCAATTTTTGTTATTTGTTAGTGACTTTCTGTTTTGTTTACTAAAATTTCAGACATTTGGATGTTTAAACTGTGATTACTTATTTACCAGAACAACATTATTATTACAGAAAACTTGTACTTCGCTAGTAGGTGTAAGTTACATTATTACTCCTACATAGCTTACCTGTTTATAAAATATTTTGCATACACATATATTTATATGTTTCTTTATCTAAATAAAGCTTATCATGACCTATATGCTTCTATTCTTCTTAACAAGCCCTCGCCGTAAGCACTGCTACAGCCTTAGACCATCCCAGCTGATCGGCTATCGAGGCCGGAGGGGCTTTCGGCAAAAACCTCCCCCGGAGAGGATTAGCATGAGAATGGAGGACAACCGCCTCCGCCCCAATACGGAATATTAACGACGAAAACCGAGACATTAGTAGTCCGGGGGCGGCCCTGATCTCGTCTCGACCATCACGTAGAGCTCCAGTTATTTCTTAACATGTACCCATAAATAGCATATAATAGGATAAATAATTAATAATACTAATCTTTTAACTTAGACATAAAAATTTCAAGAGCATTAATATTTTACTTGTACTACTAATATTATTAGTTCGATTATTAATGCTTAAACAATCTGTTTATCCAAAATTCCATCGCCTCCCACATTTCCATCATTTTGTTGTTCCTAAACATCATGGATGAAATACATAAAGGAGAATGCTTAAATCCAAGCTCTATTGTACGCAGATGACATAATCTTAGAGCCTTACTCTCTGCAGAAACTGCAAGCTGTGATTGGACGGGAAGAGGAATTAGAAAGAAAATACTTCATTATCAATACGAATAAAAGTAAAGTGCTACATCTGAAAAGAGAACCTCAAGAAATCAATGTAATATGTAATGGCCAGACACTTGTACAAACTGATGAATATACATATCTTGGGGTTATAATAGACCGAAATAGGAAAATCGATGATAAGGAACAAAAGGAAATTAGCAACCCAAATTTGAACCTTCATCGTGGGTAAGAAGAAGATAGAAGGAACGTTAAATTATATAAATCAGTCTACTTACCGACTTTGCTCTACAGTAGTGAAAACGGGAAAACTTTAGACAGACATCAAAATAGAATAACCACAGCTGAAATGAGTTATCTCGAAAGAGTTGTTGGAAAAACAAGATGAGGCTGGATGGTCATGAAAATTAAGAAACGAAAGATTAAAGAAAGAGTTATAAGTCGAGCCATTGGCACAAATACTTGAGAAAAGACTGCTTAATTGGTACGACCATGGGTAGCTCAGCAATAGAAAGCCGATTAGCGATCCCAGGATCCAATCCGGCCGTGGAAGATAAATTATTTAATCTGTTAACGACGCGGGATCGACACTGTGGGATCTGCAGACCTTCTTGGGGCTCACCTGTCCTCTACTAAGTAGGTACCATTAATTTGGGGAAAAACCTGGATGTTGAGCGGGTTCTCGGAGAAATCACCTCCCTGAATAATCATGGTTCTAGAAACAGTACAATCACGTACTGAATCCTGTATTTCAACTTCATGGCTTGTAGTGATACATTTCTTTTTTTATGTTAATAATTTGTTTTTTTTGGTAAAAATTACTCACTCTATCAGCGAAACCTCATTGTAGAAATTAACAGGAGTAGAGGTCGAAAGGAGATGAGACGAAAGCCATGATTAGAGAAGGATGCAAATTGGGCGAAGGTTGTACGGATTCACACCGCTATAGCGCTAGCTCTGGATACACGTTCCTAATCAGCTAGCAACTTTATCATACACCAACTTGCTCAGAACTCCTACAGCACTATATCCAGATTATCACTTGTATGTGTGTAATATATGCCATATTCAGAGAGTAATTTACGCCGGAATAATGACTCTTTATACAATTTAAACTGCATTTAATTGCATCATTCAAAAATGCGTGTATAAGTAAATAGATAGGGGATTTAGCTAAGACCACGCTAGGCGTCAAGATATCCGAAGAGGGTGCAAACATTATGGATGCTGGGTGTGCCCTTGGAGGGTTGGCCTTCGGCAGAAACCAAAATATATGACTTTAACTTCAGTATCGAACCCGAGACTAAGAGATCTGGGGTCCAGCCCCTCACTGCCTACCTGAGCTGCTTATAATTAATCTTATTTATTATCAGGTTTTGAAATTTTCTCACATGCCAGGCCTCAATACACCTTCTCTGTCAGACGTCTATAAACCATTTCTCTCTTCTCCTTCTTCACCCATTACTTCTTCTATTCCCTGTTTCCGAGATCTTCCACTTGTAATTTCATGTTCAAATTATTTAAATTAAACAATGGATGCGTTAGACCAAAAGGCATTTTTGAACTGCGATTGAAGGCGAATTAACACCAGTTATTTCTAGCATACAATAATAATGGAAGAACACATTCCTCCAAAACCATCAGATCCCTACGATTATTGCACGACCAAATACTAAATAAATTTGGATTTCTTTTAAGGAATTACTTTTGGGAATTAAAAAATGGGAGTGAGGTAACTAAATGGTAGGGCGCTGAGTTGATTTTCCGAAGACCCCTGGTTCAAGTCCGGCTGTGAGAGATTAAATATTAAATTTGTTACAAGCCTGAGATGGACCCTTGGGATCTGAAGATCCCACAGCCCCTATTAAGTTGATCGAAGAAAATTACCTGTCGGTTGAGCATTGTCTCGGACTAATTATCATGATCATCTCCTACACAAACGTCGTTTTGGAAACCGCACAGTCTCTGCCATGGACTGAACCCAAGTATTATTTAAAATACAATCCTAATTTTGGTGCCAGCTCTTAGCACATACTTACAGGAAAGGATCTACTATGATGATAATGAATCTATAAAGGTAAAATACATATGTCCTATCATTATATATAGAACATCTTCCGCCTTCATTCATTGCAGTTAAGAGAACACATTGTTAAATTAAAATTTATTTTAAAATGGAGCATTGTGAATGACAGTGAAAGGAACTTCAGTGAAAAGATCTCAAGTACCTAGATTCCTAGAAGAAATCATGAATTTTATTTTTGAAAATAATATTATTTATAATGTTATAAGACTAAAACTACATTTTTATTCTAAGGACTGGCATTCGAAGGCTACAACAGTCGAATTCATTAAAAGCCCTATTAATCAATGGTCCGCCTTAGCGGAAGGCGTGAAGAGTGTACCTAAGAGACTCACTCCTTCCTCTTCTGAGATGAGTGGAGAAGAAGAGAAGGAAGCGAGTGGCACTAGAAGATGGAGGAGGCACTCGAAAAACTTTCTGTAATTAGTGCTAAATACTGGAGGAGCCAGGTCCTCATCCAAATGAGCCTCTACAATGTCCCCATTGTCCTACTAATCCTACTTCCTCTAATTTGGACATGCGGCAGAGGACGGAATAAACGGAATATTCACTTTAAAACATCTCATATACTTTTTGTATAAACAATAATGGGCTTTGCAATTTATATGGCGAAGCAATAATAATAAAGGGACCATTAGAGCATTGTGAGCCAGTCCTTTGATCGCATGTGACAGCTTTGATATGAGGGTGTGCGGATGAGAATGGAGGCAGTCTTTTTTTTCATCAGTGCTGAGTTAGATGCATATTCATGCTCTGTCAGTTGCTGTTATGTATTGTACCCATACTTCTGGATCGTTGTATGTATATTTGTTCTATTCTCTGTGAATTTGAAAACACACAAAACGGAAAATTAAAATAAAGTAATGATTTGTATTATAAATGAAACAATAAAACGAAATTGTTGAGACAAAAATAAAATACAAAACAAACGGCAATTTAAATAATAAATGAAACATATCAGAGCTGGGGTGACCCTACACAAAAGTCACGATAAACTAATATAAAAACAGGCTACATCCAACTTCTTTTCAAGATGAATATGTAGCGAAAAAGTTAAAAAAATATTCTATTGTTAATACCTTTAATTTATTTTTATCTCTCTTTTTCAACAAACATATATATTTATGAGAGGAAAATAGTTGACTGGATGATAAAATGGAGAACGGAGATAGTTGGGGGTTGCAGTCAAAAAAACACCAAATAAGTACAAGACTTATATTTAGTTAGTGCAGACGTTTTGATCTACAATGTAGGCCATCTTCAGGGCGGCTGGGTGAACCGGCCAACCAAAAAAATCATTTTTTTCATTGTTGGTTAGCCGGTTCACCCAGTCGCCCTGAAGATGGCCTACATTGTAGATCAAAACGTCGGCACTAACTAAATATAAGTCTTGTACTTATTTGGTGTTTTTTTGACTGCAACCCCCAACTATCTCCGTTCTTCATTTTATCATCCAGTCAACTATTTTCCTCTCATAAATATATATGTTTGTTGAAAAAGAGAGATAAAAATAAATTAAAGGTATTAACAATAGAATATTTTTTTAACTTTTTCGCTGCATATTCATCTTGAAAAGAAGTTGGATGTACAACTCCCATATATCTCCGTTCTCCAAACATATATATTATTTAATCTTTATACTTTTATGATAAAACTGAACTTCTACTATTTATATGCAACAAAGCAGAATGAAAAGCTAAATTATACTTTATAAAGATAATTCTAGGAAAGACATTATGATAATTGCAAAGGCAGAAATAATAATGAATGGAAACTGCTCATTAAAAAGGAAATCAATGCTGAAAAGGTAGGGAATCATAACTTGAATGAATACAAGAGACTTATTTTGGGTATTATTAGATTCGATATTACAAATTTCCTCGTCAACTTCTACAATTTAAATGAACAAATATTTTAATATCTTGTACAGCATATATATATATATATATATATATATATATATATATATATATATATATATATTATTTCTTAAGATTTTGGATATTTAAAAAGAAAATGTATTTATTGAAATTCACAACTCTATTTTATTAATTAAATAAATAAATATAATGAATGATACGTGATGGCTTGAGATAAATGCAAGTAGAGAAACTATCAACTGGTATTTCTTATCCGTTTTTTCTCAGTAGCAAACTTAGATTTCCACTATTCAGACATGCCCTTACTACATATCAAAAATTCAGCTCTCTTCAATTTATTGCAACCTAAGGCCCTTTGTTGGTACCTGGCCGCTGGCCTAAAACGTTAGCTATAAAACTATTGTGTTTGAGTGGGAATCAAGTTTGTCATAAAAGGAATGATGACGGGTTCGGACCAAATCAGTGAGTGAAAAATAGAACATTAAGGTCATTGAGTATTTTGGTAAAGATTTTGGATTATAAGGATTAGATACGAGGGGAATATGATGGCTTAGTGGTGTAATATGCAACGACGATCAATTTCTTGTTGTTCCAGTCTAGTATTTAATGATAAATGGGTATTTAAATAATAAAATGGCTTTTGATCGAGTCTGGCATCCGGGACTGTTGTACAAACTCCGTAAATTCTTACCTTCTACTTACTTCCTTATTATCAGTTCCTACCTCAATAATAGAGCCTTTAAAGTAAACTATAATTTTTCCTACTCTTCCCTCTTTACCCAGTCTGCCGGAGTTCCTCAAGGTAGTATTATGGGGCCCTGTCCTATACACGATATATACAGCTGACATCCCAACCCATCCAAGCAATGTCCTCACTACGTACGCTGATGACACATGTGTGTTATCAGTAAATAATGATCCATTTGTTGCATCCCAAACTATTCAATACCATATCTCAAACCTTCAAGAATGGTGTCAAAATTGGAGAATTAAAATTAATCCTAACAAATCCCATCAAATTACCTTCACCCTTCGTCGTAAACCTACAAATGCCTGCCCTACTGTATCCTTTAATAATATTCCTCTGAACCCTGTCGAACAGGTGCGTTACCTAGGACTCCATCTGGACAAACGTCTCACTTGGTATCCTCATACAAGACTGAAAAGACAAGAAACTGCTAGTCGTTTTCGCCTACTTCAACATTTACTGGACAAACGCTCCAAGCTCCCAATTAATTACAAAAGACTCATTTACATGACAGTTATCAGGCCTATTGGGACATACGGAGTTGAGCTTTGGAACTCTACTAAACCATCCAATTCATCTCGTATTCAATCCTTGCAATCCAAAATCCTTCGTAAAATCCTCAATGCTCCTTATTATGTCACAAACAAACTCATCCATCATGATCATAATATCCCATATGTTACTGATTTGGCCCAAACTAGATACCTATCCTTCCATGACAAGCTCCATACACACTTGAATCCGCTGGTCTCTCAACTTGCTTCCCATACTATTCCTGATAACCCTCCGAGGCGTCTGAAAAGAAGATGGCCTCGAGACCATCTACTATAGAACTTTTTGGAGTGCTACCGATGGGTAGTTTCTCCACAAGTGTTTTTCAAGTCGTATTGTACATATAGAAGATTTACTTATTGTAATATTATTATAGTTGTAAATATCAATAAATTAAATTAAAAAAAAAAAAATAAAATAGATCAGGGTTTCTAAAACAAATTAAACGAAAGAATTACATTGAAGCAATAGCATCATATACTTAATCTATGTCCGAATAATGTATACACACAAGTGATAACTATAGGCTACGGACAAATGTATTAAGATAAATATTCGAATATCCTGTTACAATGAAGTCTCATCATAACTTTTATGATACCTCCTTGCGTAAATGTTCTTGTGGTCTAGAGGAGTAAGGATAGAGTAATATATGATTTTTATAAAATGTTTTTGCAATATATACATAAAAAAAATTTAAGTGGAAAATCTTGCTTTGGAGCCAATAACGGAAGTAGGAAGGCAAAGGCTTGAGGGGCTGATATGGATATTTTATGTTGCGAGCGCTGGAAAGTCGCATCATAAAATTAAATAAAAATTCACTTCTATATTCTAATTTACCGTAAGACAAACTAAAATGGATATAGCCGTTCCTAAGAGACCAAAACTTTTACGTTTCATTACTTTTTTTTTTTCTGTCAAATATTTGGGGTTTTAGAATTCTATTTGTAAATGTAGTTCCAGTAAATAAATTAAACTAAGGAGTTGCAAAACTATATTACGTGATGATGTTGCTGCATTAGTTATTCCTTATAATATTCTTCTCAAAAAGAAAATTCATGATTTCCCGAGGAACCATGGTGCTTTAACACTTTTCATCGAAGTACCTATTGCTACTTTCTCAATACTCCATTTTCAACTTGCTTTTAAAATAATTTTGCTTCTAAAATATATTCGCTTTTCTATATTTGCTATAAACGATGAGCGATATAAGCGATCGGACGCATTTTACTTCTATAGATTCATCATCATATTAGATCCTCTTTAGTAGGAGCGTAAGAAGACCTGGCGCCGACATTAGGATTATCATAGGAGTATTTAAATGATACTTTAGAGATTACAGTTAACTCGGAGAAAATTGAGAAAATCTTCGGGAATCACATTGCAAAACAATAATTTTCCATTAGAAACAGCTCAAAAATTTATTAAGAATAGAAATGTAAGATTCTATGAAAATTCAAACTTAAATCGAAACCCCATGATCCAAGTAGAAGGTATATGAGAATGAAGAAGTATTGGGCGCAGAGTAAGGAAAGACACGCAGGGAAGTGATTGATTCATCATACTCAAAAGAGAGAAAACGAAACAAGGGGATGAATAAAACAAAATTACTTGGCGATTATAGATTCGTAATCGCCAACTTTAAAGTTTAAAAAAGTAGAGTTGAAGGTACAGTAAAGTTTTAAGTCAAATATAATTAAGTTTAAGTAAAGGTAGACTAGAGTTTAAGGTGGGGTAAAATTAAAGAAAAATGTTTTCGTAGTAGTTTATTTTAAACTTGTTTTTTTTTTTTTTCACTTCATCCATTATTTACGGTTTTGAAAAATTTCCGTTTGTTATACAGCTTCTGCTGTGTTTACTTTTAGCAAGTGTTAATTGTAACACAAATACTCCCTCATTTATATATATATGCCATGCATAGAGTAAGAATAAAGAAAGGTCTATTGTAATACAGTTAGTGAGAACAGGAGTACAGGAGAAAAGAGAAGCTAGAACAAACAAGAAGGAGGTATTCCCGACACGTCCGGGCTGGCTCCCAATTACCGGGCCCCATCCAATCTCCCACCTTTCATTAGCTCCTCACCGCTTCCTTTTAATTTCTCCCATTATTCGCGGGTGGGGGCTCGCTTTTCCGGATTAGGTACCCCCCCCCCACCAGCACACTAAACGCGAAATTTAAGAAGCTCTTCGCCCGAGGGCCAGCCCTAAGTGCCTTTTATTAAGGCGATATTCCACGAGAGCCGTATTTCTCCCAGTTTTTTGTTTCACCTCCAGTTCTCTCATCTTGGATTCAGAGCGGGTTCCCTTCGTCGCCTATTAGACCCCGTACCCTCCTCGTTGTATTGTTAGCCTTTTTAATGACACAATAATGTCCCTGTCTTCATTGCTTTACTTGTTTCGAAGGAAACAACCATTACACAGTGTTCATTGCTTATTCATGGATGCTTCGAATTCTTGAATTAATTTGCCATAACTTTTATTATAACCCTTGTTTTATTACTTGTTTTCTACCCTTCCTTATGTATTCCCTAACTGCATTAAAATAGACTTTTCTTCAATCTTCCTCTATGTACAGGATTTATAAATCAGATGGTATATTTAGGATATATTTAATCACTAGGAAAAAATAACAGCTTTTGTTGATTTAAGTAGCAATGATGTCGCACAAGCTCTAAAACAATCGCTTTAATTTGCTGCGAAGCTGAAAAACGAAACAAAAAAAAAATGGTTTCAGTTCCGCAGATTGTTATTATTGTCGACAGTAAAAATAATCGTGACCGTAAGTATGCAAAAGGAGTCTAATTATGAGAAATATGTATATTTTGGTTATCTTTTCATCGAGAAATGAACATTTCTCCCAAACATCCCGCCCAATAATGGGTTTCTTAAGACAAGGCTTTGTAGTACATTCGTTAACTTACAACCTACTCATAGAAATTTTTTATAATTATTGGCAACTGTTTATATTTATATTATAGCAAACTTTCTATATCTAACAAGTACTAGCTATGTACTTGCCATCTTTGATAAATCTACTTTTAAAAACTAGATTTTTTAAAAAGTATTTCTTTACAATTTTTATTAAATTTGTTAATATTTTCTATTATTATTATTTTTTTAGTATAGGTACATCTTTTGAATAAAACCGAACTTTCAGATTTGAGTATCCACCTTAAACCTCCAAAAATTGCTCTAAAAACATTTCTCTCAATAACTAAATTTTAAAAACAGTACCTTTTATATTACTTTTAGATTTTAATGATATGGCCTTGCATTTGAATAAAACAGAAACATATTGTTTCAAGTAGCATAATTCGCTATAGGTAACCAATGATTTCAAGAAATCGTCAAATTAATTCAATCCAATAATTACACGTAGTTTCATCGACAGATTTAGAATTGAGTTTATAAACTTATTCTAATAAAACCAGATGCTGCTCAAAAGGATTTATTGTCTAGCAAAACTTAAGTCTCAGTATATTAGCTAGTATATAAAACTTAGGAAGTAAAGTAAAACAAATAATTTTAACTCTCTTTTTTTACTGAAAGTTCAATCAACTTTAAAGTTTTCATTAATTCCCAAATACTTCAATCATTCTCAAAAGTTTTCATCAATTCCAAAACAACTCGGTTTGGTTACAACGTCAAATGTTAAAAAAATGTATTTTTAAATTTTGATTATTCTTCGTCATGCCTTCCAGGTCATTTTTTTTTTTCAGTCAGCCAATCTGCTGATTGTCAATTACTTGTATTTGACAGGTGTGGATGGAAATATAAAGAGAAAAAAAAATTTGGTTAAGAATTTCATTTCACGCCAAAAGTGAATAAGTTTAAATAAATACACAAAAATCAACAAAAATGTCAGAATAGATGATATATAATTAATATTCAATACGTATATAAATTAAATAGAAAAATTAGATACATAAGAGAAATGTGTTTCTACCTTTGACTCTCCATAAAAAAAAACGATCATTCCAGATTCCCCATCTTCATCTCCACTCTGACTTCTTGTCTAAAACAAAACAGACAGGATAATTTAAGATTCCTAAAATTAGAATTGAAATTATAATCAATTATAAACATTGATATATATTTTATATAAATATTAATATATAGTTTATCAATTACTCAAAAATCACTACTAATAAATTGTTTCTAACAAAAATTATAATATTATTTCAAAAAAACTTAATTATAATGAGTTTTCAGATGTTATACTTGAGCTAGGGTACACCGTATTGAAGAAACTGCTTTAAATATATGTGATATATAAAATTAATCTATGAAAGAGAAGGTTATAATAGTTATGCAATTATTAATAACTTACCCTGAAACAGGAAAAAGATAAAATACTAAAACAATAAGA
Source organism: Arma custos (assembly GCA_037127475.1). Lineage (NCBI taxonomy): Eukaryota > Metazoa > Arthropoda > Insecta > Hemiptera > Pentatomidae > Arma > Arma custos. The sequence continues at coordinate 38,226,168 of CM073760.1, forward strand.
AATTCAATTCCTCTTGAAGTACAGTTTAATTGAATCACTTGAGCCCAACTGAAAGCACTGTTCGACGCTGAGATCATCTAATTAGGGCAGTTTTGGCGGTCCACCGCAAAACATCAGCAACATACATAAAAATTATAATTCTTCTATAATAATTAAAGGAATGATGTCATCCATAATAAAAATTTCATTGTTGAAATGAATTATTTATATTCACTTTAAGACGTTTTTTAATAATATACACTAATGCAGTATAGTATCTAAACTATACCTATTAATTTATTATAAATCCAGAATGTATAAAGTAATACGTTTATAATTTATAATTCAAATAATAGATAGTAAAATATAATAATTAGTTAAAAACAAAGAATATATAATGTATAAAACTATGTTTGTAATGTGTTATTCCTAAACTGAGTCATAACAAAATAAAATAATTAATTAATACAAATTAATTATACATTTTTAAACCATTTTCAATTCAAATATTTAAGTTTTGATTCTGAAATTATATTAACTTTTCGCGGTAAAACAGGAACCCATTTTAGTTTAGTTCGGGAATTCTAATCGTCAGTATCTAGTTTCTTAATAAATTAATATTATGTAGTTCCCTACTGTCGGAATCGGTATTTTTCTGTGTCGGAGTGTTTTTTTAAATAGTTTTGTATTTCTGTGAATAGTGTTGTGTAAATTTCAATGATATATTTGAATTTAATTTTTAAGTAAGTATTCTCTTACATAATTTCACTAAGAAATGGCAATTTTTTTTTCTCTCTTGATTTATAGGATTATCCACAATGGTGATCAACAGTGTGTAACCTCTCTAAACATTTTTATGACAGAATGTTTTATTTTTTTTTTAAAAAGGTTTAATACAAAAAGGTCATTTAATATGCGCTTTTACTGGGTTTAAACTTCTTCAGTTGTGGGATATAATGTTATTTTTTTCAGGAAACAGATGTCATTATTAGTTTAAAATGTTGTAAATGTTATATCAAACAATTATTGTATTAATAAGGAAACACATGCAGCACATATTTCATATTTAAATATGTTCAATTTAACAAATTGAGATATGATTTAAATCCTCTGTACCTTTGCGTCAGAGATGGTGAAGTATAAATTCACACAATGTAGAACTGAAGATGAATATTTTTCTATCGAAAAGTTCATACGTATCTTTACTAAAACATATATTAATATTGTATTGAGTAAGTCTTAATCTTAGACCAAATAACTATGAACGATGTTGTATTAATACTGAAAAGCACAAGTTTTTGTAAACTCATTTTACATGACGGCATTGTTTAAGTTCTGTGCATTATTTAGTTGATTATATATTTTTAAAATGAAAATAGAGATATCCAATGATTTGTAATTTTCGACCATTTACAATTGCTGAGATCAAGAGTTGTAATCTCCATGATATCATTGTTTCTGTCATTGATGTACTTCTAGAATGGACTATCTGAAAGCATTGTATTTTTCATTTGTGTTATTTCTTTATTTTTTTCTGTTTCAGGACATCATCTGACAATTATTTTTTAATATTTTTTTCACAAGTAATTGGCAACTCTGTGAAGTAACTTTAACTGTTTCGTAAATTTAAATATTCATAATTTATAGTAGGTACAACAGAGAAGTGTTGGTCATTCAAGGAAAGCGATTCCAACTGTCAATAGCCCTTAATATGGCATATTACTATTAGCACAACTGTTTCTTACATTAATGGAAATGATTATATGTCTTACCATAGATTCTTCTTCAATGAATACCATGTGTCTCCAACCTATCACAAAAGAAAAAATTACAGAAACTTCTGGCAAATAACTAATTTAAAATAAATGAGGTCTGCGATGAACAGATAACCTCTAATAGGCTGATAGGGGAAGGATTAGAGGAAAGGAAGGGTCTCTGCATTCTCCCCTCCATGACCAGTCGACATTTATTAGTCTCATTCTACTATACAACATATATCTGTCAATAAAACTACAGATTTATAAAATCCAAAGCATTAAAAATAAACTTCTTTACAGAAATTAGATATTGATACAAATATAAATTAAACATAATTATACTATTGAAACCAACAACTTTTGATGTTAAGAAATTATATAAAGTATCGTAATATTTATTCAGTTTATAACTTTTATTATAATTAAGTATTAAAATAAGAATTGTTTTATTTTTGTAAACTAAAGAATTTTTGATATCCATAGAAGAGGCTCTAGAGGAGAATTGGCATTGCTTTGTACTGGGTGTTAAAGTCTCTTATCCCTCCATTGGCTCAGTATTTATAATGAATATTAATTTATGATGGAATTCAGTATTAGAAGAAACACATTTATTTTTAAAAATTGAATTTTTTTTAATTACTTGTATTTTCTAACTGTACCTAACTTACAGCAGTATAAATTAATTATTGTAACAGTTATTTTGCTTGTTTTTTTTCTCAGGCCTGATGATAACCTAAAAATTAAGCCAAAAGGTTGGCACAAACAAATTAAGTTGAACTTTTTGTATGTAAAATTTATTGACTCCATTCCTCCCTAGGACCATTTTCAACATTTCTCAAGATACATTTTTTCCATCATTATAGCAGTATAGTGTTTCTAGCAGTCTTTTTGCAAACAGTATTCCATAATTAAGAAAGCATTTCTAAAGTGAAATAGATGAGTTGGGATGAAATGTTATCTATTTTAGATTTCTCATAAGTCTGATTAGTGATTGATGATCTATACTAGACCTGGAGTTCCTCTTATTGAGTCTCAGTAAAATTATTCAGATTACAGTGATATTGAATTAAAATAAGAAGCACAATTTTACTAAATAATTTTTCTGTGTTTCTTAAATAATAAATTTATTAGTACAACACAGATCAGGACAGCATAAAAAAAAAGTTGTGTTTTTAAATTTTTTTTTATTTCTTAAAATCACATTTTCCCTTGTAATATCTTATTTTATAATAATGATTTTGAATTTAAGTGTTATCAAGAGGATGTGGTCAGGATGCAGATCAAGAGGAAGCAATGCAGGATCTCGAAAGTGACAGCTGTAGTTTTCCAGCTGGCTAATGATGACACTCCAAAGGTTAAAATTATTACAAGAATTATGCAATTATTATTTTACAGATTTATGAACAGTCGAGTAAAATTTTTTTTATAGTTAATACTCGTATTAATTCATAATTAATATCAAATTAATACAGATTTAAAATCATATCCTACCATTGATATGAAATGATATTCATTATATTGTTTCAATTTAGTGTTGTCATCATGATATTCTTGTTGTCGAAAGAATTCTAATAATCACATAATTTATTATTGCAGTTTTTATTTTTAATTAAAAATTTTATGATTAATGTTTATTCAATACTACTTTTTTATAATGTTGAAAAAGAAAGTCTTCATATTAAAAAAAATTTACTATTATGGTATTTTGATTTACAGAAATAAAACCATATTTGAAAAAAATTTAAAATTTAACACTATTTAAAAACTTTGATCAATACTTAGTTTAGTGTAAAAAAATACACGGTCGGTTTGTACACGGTCTAAACCAGAAGAAATTAACCAAGTCTTTTATAATAATAGTGGCAGTGGAAACCTAAAAGAATATTTAAAACTGATATTGATAAAACTTATATATGCACTGTTCTTATTCCCTTCTTCCTGTCCAAGATGATTGCCATTTCATGAGTTTGCTGCGCATAGGAAAGCCAAATCCTTTCCCCCACTACCTAGCTTCACTCATCCTGTGTTCTCATCATACTCTTGGAGTTATTATTGCAGTTTTGAGTTTGAATCAGCTACCCTTGGAATTTAATTTGGACTTTTATTTTTTATTGTGTTTTAGACTCAGCTTTCTTTCCAATAGATTTGATTTGTTGATGTCCTAGTTTTAGCCAGTTGATAGTCTAGATTTAGCCACAGGTCATTTACTAAATTGTCAGTTGTTGTTGTTGTTTAAAGGCATAAAACCCTTAGGTTATCAAGTGCCTGAGTTTATTCCATAAAATCAATCAAATTGGATGATGAAAAAAATCAAATACAATTCTTGATTTTGTTATATTGCAGACAGTAGTCGATGTGTTTTCAAAAACTGAAACACCATTGGTACTTTCCTCTTCCATGAATCTTCACTACTTCACTACTCGGGATGGTATGGGTGTCCAGCTTCGGGAATCAGCAGTAAGCCTATTTAGCCATACAAGTCTTTTTTTTCTAACAATCCGCCCTGTAGAGTACTGGTGCATCTCCCACAGAATTTCGTCTTCTTATTCTTTGTCTTCCTCCTTTGCCATTTATCTAGCATCGAGGAGCCTCAAGCCAGAGCAACCATTCTTCCCGGCCTCTGCTTAGCCGCTTCGTTTCATTGAGGGATCTACCTCTTTGCTTCCAATTCTCTGGATAAGTGATTCTGGCGATTCAGGCATGGGACCCCACGCGCCTCTAATACCTTTATTGGATTCATATCCTTGTACATGGGGCAGACCACTGGAATTGCCGTCTTTCTAGAGTGGTTTTAAGTTCTGTGACTTCTAATTGCTCTAATGCGTTTGTTTCTAATGTATTAACATCGTTAATGCAAATGCAAAGTATGGAGTTAAAAAAACAACACATTTTTTGTTTTCAGACTATAACCATTGGTTTAGAATTGATGATTGACATTAAATTAATACAGAGTCATCTATATATGGCACAAAAACAATATATAATGATTTTCTAACTCAATAATTTGCATTTGTTTCAAAGTTATTAATCTGTCTAGAATAGCATTTAAAGTTAAATTGTTGGGGTAGTGTTTGAATAATTTTATATTTCCATATTCTTATTAAATTAGCATCCATGATCTTGTTTGACAGAATGTAATTTCCATTGAAACGTCTTTCATATGAATATGAGAAAATCATTTCATGTACATTAGGCATTATGCATGATTTTAACTGGAGTATGTCGGTTTTGTTTAACCATCGATTTCATTGCTCGTTTGCTTTTGTTTCAATAGTCCAATACAAGATCTTACTTTTTTGGGATTTATTAATATCTGATTGACCTGAGGTCCAAATATTGTATAACCCTTTAAATTTTTAAGTTTCTGGTTAATGATTTCATCCTCCATGGGACTTTATTTATTGATGATTTGGATTTGAATCAGCTACCGTTTGACTTCAATTTTGACATTTTTTTTTTAGTTTGTGTTTTAAATTTGGCTATCTTTGAACTCTATTTCCAATCTAGCGGCTACTGAAATTTTTAAGACAAAACACAGAAAGGCTGTCTGTCTACGTTTCATTTCATTAGTGTATCATTCGTGATTCGGTGGGTTACTGAACTCTAGGCCCTGAGTTCAAGACCGTCTATGACATATAGATTATTTATTCTGATCCTTTATTTATAGTTATAATTCACAGCAGCAGGCTTTGTGGGATCAAGAGACCATCCTGGGGATCACCCAGCCTCTGTAGAGGGCGCATGCTTGATTAATGATCTTGGCTGTACCCCTCCTTATACAGTCGTTGGCTTTGATGCATTATGGCTCCTACCATGTATTGAATGTATGATTTGAAAAAAAGAATGGGTTTTTTTAATGATTGATGATTACTGTCTGTGAGTTGTGCAATCATGATTCTGTATTTTGTTCTCAGGAGGCTAATTAAAAAATAAAAATTGTTTGCACTCTTATTCTCTTAAAAGTTGATCAAGTACCTAAACTGGTTGAAATTTCTATCACAGTTCTGGAATCTTGATATGGAAGCCGAGAGAGGTTCAGTTTTGTGATCTTAACTTTTTCCACATCTTCATAAATTAGTCTTCATTGTGTACTCTTTTCAACATTTTTTGAAGAGTTAAGTTTGGTTCCATACCTTAGTAACTTGAATATACAGTCATTTTTTTCTTGAATTTTTTTCCATATCTCAAAATTTTTAATTGACATTATTAAAATTGATCATTAACCTTTTAGGGTTGACTAAACCCTTTAAAATGGCCTTGCTCAAAACTCTTGAGTTGGTACGTTATCAATAACTTCTTTTTGATTAGTGAGTGACATGGAATCTTGATATAATGCTAGAGTAAAAAATGAAATAAATAACACAATATACCTATACAATAAAAAAAAACAACCTTAATTTTACCTCGGTTTCAACCAAATTACACATTATACCCACAGATACTTATCTCCTGACTAGAGGAAGGAGCCTGACTCCCCTATACACCTGCCAACTTGCCCTTACTTCAGAATGTTGGTTAGCATAGGCAATGTTTCAGATACTCTAGAAATGTTTCTTACTTTTTGTTTTCTTATTAAATAAATTTATTTATAATATTTTAACACAGCGCGTCATTTGCAAAATCTTTATCCTGTTAATATTCTAGTTTTTTACACAAAGACTGTTGTAATTGCCATGCAATACAATGGAAAATAAAAGAGAATTTGTTGTGATTTTTGTTATAAAAAGTTCAGTAACAGGTTTATACTTAGAAACCCAAATCCAATGGATTGATTTTACTGTTTTTCTTGTTTCTTTTTTATTTTTATTTGTGAGTTCTATATTTCAAAAGCTTCTATTATCATTAATTTAATTTTTTTTTCCAACTAAAATTTTTTTTAAATCCTAACTATATGATATATACTATTCTAGGATACCAATTCAACAAATAATTTAGGAGGGAACCTATTAAAGGCGAACAACAAAAATTGATTACTTCAGTAATGTTGAAAGATAAAAATTAGTCATTGTCTATAAAATATATATTTTCTATATAATGTATAACGACGTATATAATATATTTATGGCATATAACGACCTTTTTAATAAATTTTAACGCGATTTCATAAAATTCGTAAATAACATAGAAATTAATAAGCTGACTATTTTCGTTTTGTTTTTAAATTAATTTTATTATTTTAAATATCTTGTTTTTGTAACTGGAGTGCATCTTTATTAGTCAATCATTCACATGAGTAAATTAAAAACCTTTTCCAGTCATTATTATTTTTCTTTATTCTAAAAAACGTTTCGACAAATCCATGTCATTTTCAATTTACATCATTTTTTTTTTTTTTTTTTTTATAAATCTTTCAACACTATTTAATTTTAAAAATATTTTCTAAAAAATTTTTTTAATTTAATTTTGTACATTTTCAACCTTTTTGGTTAATTGTCATATAATTTAAAAATAAAGCTTAGAGTTATAGTGTACTCCATGGTCAATTGACCAATTGACCAAAAAGGTTGAAAATGTACAAAATTAAATTAAAAAAATTTTTTAGAAAATATTTTTAAAATTAAATAGTGTTGAAAGATTTATAAAAAAAAAAAAAAAAAAAAATGATGTAAATTGAAAATGACATGGATTTGTCGAAACGTTTTTTAGAATAAAGAAAAATAATAATGACTGGAAAAGGTTTTTAATTTACTCATGTGAATGATTGACTAATTAATTTTATTTAATATGGCATAATACAGAATTAATTAGTAATAAAAATTAGTACTCACTATACTTGACTTCAGTACGAAGTCCGTCTGTACTTGACCAATTAAATTAGTATTTTTTTATAATTTTCTAATTGGAAGTAATGTAAGTAGTAAATTGTATACATTAGTTTATTGATAGTTTATAATGTTATATTGTAAGATGAAAAAGACTATGTAACCTTAACAGTATGTGTAAGTTGGCTCTTCAGCCACTAACAGAATATTAAAAAAGAAAAGAATGAAGAAGTTTAAACTCGAAACGACAACCTGCCGAACTAATACGGTTTTATATCGTATCCATCTGAAATATCTAGTCTTTTTAGATGATTAGAGAATGAGGATTCGATTTGAATAAGGATGCAAAAAATATTGACGAGTATCTTTACTTCAAAAAATCAATAGAAAGAAAATCCGTTCGGAAATAAAGGCAAAGGTAATGGTCATCAGACTTCTTATTTTTTTTATTTCTTGTATAATTTCCTACAATTCACAAAATTACATGCTGTACCAAATAGACCAGTCTCAAATTAAAAACAATTGTGCAAATTTGTATCTGTATCAATGCAGAATCATATTTTACAATGAAAGAAAAAATGTTTAAAAAAACTTCCAACAGAAGAATTCTTCTTTACAGTATACAAAACTATGTATACACTGTACTACTTTTTACATAAGTGAAATTTTACCACTTAATTTTCTCCAAGAATTTTAAATTTTGCGTTGGGTATTTGACCCAGGAAGGTATTTGACTTTATAAAACCGTGACATATATCAGGGAAATATAGTTCAAGCGAATCACTGAAATTAAATGGACTTGTAAAGTTGTCGGTATGGATAACGGGCCTCTAAAAGGATGCCTTGCATTAGTCCGCTCGAACAGAGTCCGACCTTAATGGGAAAATTGTTCTACCTTCATATGTTGGGATAATAATGGAATTGAGTAGAAGAGGTATCTAAGCAAATACTGTAACCTGGTTCGCCGTACCAATTTTATTTGTTATTGACAAAATATAAAAGTTTTTTTTTCTTCAAATTTATTATTTTAGTCTAAACGATTAAATATTGTGTTAGTATAAGCTTTTTCTAAAAAATCATTAGGTGAGTGAAATTAAAAATTATTTCAATGTACTAATGGATTTTGTCAAAGATGTTGAAACGTTGGACACGATACAATGTTGACCATCATTGTATATGATCTATGTTTAGGAAGACGAAATGTTTTCAAATTATTCTCTGGCATCTTCCCCTTCTCGAATTATTTTGTTTATTATCATTATGTGAGCGGAGCGGAGTAACTCAGTGGTAGAGCGCTGAGTTGCCCTGGGTCCTATTCCCGCTCGCTGGGTGACTTATTTAATCTGTTTGAGTCCTCAGATATCTTGGATATCTCTTATAGGAGAGGAACTAGGACCCACTGTGGCTCTCCCAGCCTCTTCAAAGTGGGTACCCAAAATTAGGAGGGAAAGTCAGACGGACAAATACACAAAAATTTACTACTACAACCCATGGAGGGTCATATGGCAATGATTAATTTATCTACAACGGTTGTGCAGAGTATACACCATAAAATGTCCTCATATGGTGTCAAACTGACTTTGATTGCCAAAGTTTGAAGACCCGATGGTCAGAGGCCCCCCCACAATTACCTGTACCAGTAGAGAACCAGTCACCTTCATATAAGGTAAATGTACCAGTAGTGGACACAGCTAAGGACGTTTTGACAGTTTTTTCTGTCTCCGCGGTTACCTCTGGCGGTGATGATATTTAATGTGTGGCCAAAGTAAGCTCAAACTATCCTTCTTCAAATTCGTAACCATGAAAGTTTTTGTTTTTGCCATTTTAACATTTTTACATCAATTCTACTAAACTTAAAATTTTTGTCAATAGTGGACATCTATAAAACTCAAATTTTTAATAGTGGACACCTCATGAATTTAGTAGTGGACATCAAAGTTTTTCTTTGAAAAATAGGGATTTACTTATGTTTTAATTAATTTTACTTGTGTCTAATTTACGTATGTAATATAGAAAGAGGATATGATATTTTAAAAAAATAGATGAACATAAGAGCATTTATTTGTAGAAAAAAATACATAAGAATGTCAATCCAAAAATAAAAACTGTTGAAAATAAGAACATATGACATAAAAATAATGACTTAAAAGGGCAGTACTTAAGTATTTTAAGAGGCTCATAATTACCAAGTTACTTCAGCAATTGAATGTGGAAACTGGTACCGTTCGCTCCCAGTGTTAGCTCCAAAGATCAAGGGTTTCGGTAGTTTTGTATCCACGTCTTTCACATCCAACGTTTTAATTTCCGTTTTATTAATTACAAAGACAGTCAATCGACAGTTCTAAAATGGTGATGGTCATTGACAGATTGTTATGGTTGAATTTGAGGAGTACTCCGCGTTTTTCTTAATGTATTGAGAGGAGCTTCAGGGTTCCATGGTACCAGTCCACACTTACGGTATCCATTTTGCATGATTGAAGGTTCAATATTTTCATCTAGCACTCCTTTCAGGAGCCATGAAAAATCTTTCTTTTTCAGTTTTGGATTTTCCTCCTGGGCTCTTCTGTAGGTATGAACTTTGTTTTTCCAGTGAAGTTTTAGTGAACGGAACAGAGCTACATCCATTGGTTGGATTAGATGGGTCGCATTTGGGTGGAGGGCTATCAACACTATAACATTATCCTTGAAGGATTCACTAGTCTGTAAAGTCAGGTGGGATTGATGACCGTCAATGAATAGAATTAAAGGCAGAGGAATGATGGACCAACCAAGAGTGGAAAACATTTGTGACATATTGGTAAAATAGGTTGCCAGTCATCCACGCACTCTCAGATTTTCCTAATCCCCATTCTGGAGGTACGCTGGCGATAATATCCTGCGGGATTCTTTCATATTTGAAAACAATTAAGGGAGGTCCTAGCTGTCCGTCTGCGTTTGCATTCATAAGAACAGTGACACACTCTTTTTCGTTAGCATTCACGTGTTGATAAATAGTTTTGCCCCCTTTTATCGCCAATACTCTACCCCCTTTAGGGTTTAGGAAAATTGCAGATTCATCTGCGTTGAATATTCGGCTGGGTTCACTTAGAATATTATCTAAATTGTGGATTTTTAAATAAGAATCAACTTCTGAAAACCATGCTTTCAGGTTTTCTTCGGTAATTGATGCCCTACTGGCTGTTAAATTTTATGGAGTTCTCATGGTCACACATGGATTTGTTAAAATGAAACGCTGGTACCAGGTACGCCCAGGACGATCATCAGTAAAACTATTTGGCCTTTTTAAGTCTTTTAACAGCTTTTGAACGCTGTCGAAAAGCTCCTCCTGGGTAACAGGAAAACCTGTTTCCCGAGAAGAAGCTATCCACCTGACCAATATGGTCTCTTCTTCCTCTGAGAGGATTGCTGGAGGTGCCATTTTTTTAAATGCTTTAGTTTTACGTTCAACATATCTCCTTAGGCTTGTTCGGGGGACGTTGTGTTTTTTTGCTGCTAAGTAAGATAAAGCCATGCCCTCCAAAATTTCAGCCGCTGCGTCCTTCAATTGTTGTTCATCGTAAGCCCAAAACTGTTTTGCAGAAGGAGCCATGCCGACAATCTATAAGAAAGGACAGAATATTAAGGCCCTTTTAATGCTACCTTTTATAATGATCCTCATAATAATCCCATATTTATAAATAATGATCCTCATAATAATCCCATATTTACTTAAATTACTTTTTATTAATTAAAATAAGTTGATTTAATAGTGGACACACGCCGGATTATTAGTGGACATGTGGTGTCCACTACTAGATATAGCTATAATGTAAACCCAGGATCAAAATCATAAGAATAAGAAAGCATTACATGTTCATTCAGAAGGTTCTCAAGTGAAAAAAAAAATAAAATCCCAGAATTAGTAGTGGACAGGTCGTGTCCACTACTAAGATTACTTGAAATATTCGTTTCAGTAGTGGGCATGTAACATTTCCCCTCCCGTAAAGCAAATATTGAAGATCAAACATCAAAACATGAATTACACACTCTAATTAATCAGTAAATACTTGAGGGCATTAATAAAAAGCAAGTCTGGCCGTCAAAAAGTTAATAAATTTGTACTCACCTTCTTAAAGAAATTGGCTAGAAGACAGCAGATAACAGCGTGCTCACTGGAGTGGCAATGTGCAATGACTGATTGTTGGCTTCCAAGGCACCGTGATATCGTGGAATTTGCAAGAGTCGCCACCAAAGTGTGCAGAATACGATCTCTCTTGATTTGAAGCTGATTGAAGGGCCTAGATATCTTGTTTTTTAAATTAAACTGCGCAGGTGTCCACTACCAGAGCAGTGTCCACTACCGGTACATTTACCTTATACATTGCTTTGATTATTTTTGTGATACTTATTTTAACAGCAATATTAGCTCTATACTACATAAAAAATCATTAGTACTTTCACTTGAAATTATGTTTAAGAAACTAAAAGTTTGCTTTTATATGTTTATTCATTCATTATAAATTCATTTCCGTGATACTTTTACATTAAATATATTGATTTACTAGTAATTGCCATTTCGCAAGCTTAGAAGCTGCCATTTTGATAGGAATGCGGATAGAAAATGTTCTCATTATATTTTCTTACATGCTATTATCTTATGATTAATTTACAGGATTGGTATAATTATAAAAAATTTACTCTATAACATTTAATTTAAAATCGTCTAAGAACTCGGTTTGCTTTATGATTGAGCTATTTTTCTCTAGAAGAAAAACAATTTCATTAAACACCACAACATGATTGCCCTTCAGACTTCTTTACACAATGATGTAAGAAAATAATTATAGTTTATATCCATCTCTCTTCCGTTCATTTGTCAAAAGCCTATATTATTAGTAAATATATGACACCCTGTCCTCGGCCCAAGTGACAAATATTTACAATGATCCAAAATAAATTTAAGTTGCTCAAGTAAACTAATCTAGTATGCTACAAAAACTCAAGTAATAGCTTTTATACCTCGCATTTCGCATCCAATATAGTTTGATTTGTTACTAGCAAAATCCATTAATGTAACAAAATCCAGTTTTGACAGATTTCTGGAGTCAGCTTTCAAAAAACCCATTGGTAAATCCATGATTCTAATGCTGCGTATACACCATGTTCACGAATCAATGGAGCTCCCTCTTAACCGTCCAAACCCTAGTGTGACGTTTATGTAGAAAGAAGCCCGGGTTTTCCCGGGTCTCTTTTAATATTGTTAAGGGTGAATTACCGTTGCATCTACCTGCAAGGGGCTCTGACAGTCAGTTTAGTGCAATTTTTTAAAATTATTGGAGACGTGATTTGTGAACATGACCGAACAGGGTGATCGTGATCCGCGATGTTCTGGCGAATCTTGATGAACACATTTCGTTCCAGATAGCGGCAGTCTATATTTTAATTATTTATTTGACGAAATACTACAGAAGACATCGTTTTTGACGAGCTAACTTGTATGGATAGAGTTTTTATATGATATTGAATATACTCTTTAATATAAATACCATTTAGTTAAAGAGTATATTCAATATCCTATCTAAAATGTTATTCTATCCACAACTACAACTTAATTGTAAACTGTTACAGGCTACTGGGTGTGAAAATGAATTATACTACTCCTGAATTTGAGATACTAATATTTATTAACAAAGTAACAAAAAGAATACAACGAAATTACTAACAATTAAATTATTAAACTAATATAAATTTACATTAACAATATTCTAAAGATTATAAACTAGGCCTAACTCCTATTTAATTTCTAAAATATTATAAGATATTACTAATTCTAAATAGCTTAACTGTTTACATAAATTTGTATGAATTCTATAAAATTACACTACGGTTTACAACTACTAATTAACACTTACAGCACTCTAATTAAAGTCCACCGACCGTAAGATTCTCCAAATATGACAAACTGACACACTGTTATAAACAGAAACGGTTTATTACACTCGCGAGACTGGCACAGTTCACTGTGACAACAACTTTAACTTTACGCCTTGTTTAGGTTTGGGTTTTTGGGGACTAAATCTGGAGGTTGAATCTAGGGATATGCTTCTCTTGGTATTTAGCTGGATCTGCTAGATAATACTTGGTGGTGGAACTTCATATTTGCTATATTCAATTTACAGGAGCTGAAATAAATAAAGGAAAAATGGTAAAACACATAGAGGAAAAATAAATAAAAATAAATAGATCGAAAGAGAACTGATCTACCAAAAGCAGTTCAACCTCATTCGGTGCCAGGGGCCGTATTGGTAACTGATGAGTTCTACCCACAGAACATAGAACCAACGTTAGTTCTATGTTCTGTGGTTCTACCTGATGTTGTGGGTGGGGATGGACCCGCTGCAGCCTGCGTGCATGATAACGAACTCCTGTCTCTTGAATCACTCAATTTTCTAATACTGTCAAATTATGAGTCAGTAGTTTACTACGAAACTTCACATTTCACTTCACCGAAACACGACCTATAACTATCTAAATGGCCATGGGTGTACATTAAAAGTTAAAGATAAAAATAAGAAATGTCACAGAGGCGATGTTGCTCACTCCAGGACGTGCTGAGAACTGAGTTATGCTACTAATTTAATATAACTAGTGGTATTATTGGTCATGTTAAGTTTATTAGGTACTCCCCTTGCTAACAGAATATTTAAAGTTATTAATTATAAAAGAACATTTAAATAACAAGCCTGTGTACTCTAAGATATAATATTGAAATATGTATAGTATAAATAAAAATACGTATGATCCTTAACACACACAGCCTGGCCAGATACCGCGTACAGTTAACATTTAGCTACCTCTCTTTTAGTCATCTTAACTAACATTTCTTTCTTACTCGGTTTATTTCATCAATCTTGATTTATTATTATTATTAAAAATCGATCTTCCCTATCTGCCTGTGAATATTTAAAAGTGAGTAAATGTGATTCTTAGTGAGTTTCTCTGTACGTATCTCTATATTTTAACTTGCACCAGGAATCCCCTGAAGCATACCCCACCTGGAGATCCGAACGGGAGAATAGTTTACCTTCAGATAGCGAGCGTTTTACCTTTGAAAGATCCATGATTATTGGAGATATTGGTACTTGTGTGTTAACACAGCCACCGTTCTTTTTGCCTACTTGTTCGCATGCGCGAGCAGTTATATTTCTAACAGATGATTATATTATACATTATATTTCTATCACAAACCTCACCTAACCTCCCCTAACCATCCCCAACCCCGATAAATAGATTTAAAAACGTTATGCAAGGTAGCTGTTATAGAAGATAACTGTTACGTAATATAACTACTCGCGCATGCTTACAAGAAAGCAAAAATAACGGTGACTGCGTTAACACACAAGAACCAAGATATTTTTAAAGTAAAACATAATGTTAGTAGGGCGTTCCAACCTAAGTTATATTCCTCAACCAGGCCTGTGGGGCCGCTCACATTTTTGGCAGTGAGTCCATCGGACTAGCCGGGGTGAACTTGCAAGGAATTTCCACCGACTATCCCCAGAGCTGCCACCCATGGGTAGGGTTCTACCGATACCCAAAAATATCGATACCAGGCCTTTGCGATATATCGGAACAAAGTATCGATACCGAAAATATATCGAAAGAAAAATATCGATATCACTCGGTATCGGAAGATTTTTAGTCGTTTAAAAGCACGGTTCGTCAAATGGATAAAAATTGCCAGGAAAACGTCACACATTGGATAGTGAAAGTCAAATAGTGAAAGACCTTTTATTTTTTATTAGAATAATATGGTTCTCATTCGATATTCTCGAAGTATCGAAAGATCTTTCCGATATTTCACAGTTGACTGATATCTAAATTTTTTATTATGTTATTAACGCTATCTATACATATCAGGGAAAGTAATTAAAGAGAAAAAATAATATACACGCATAGGAAAGGACATTCTTTCGATTTTAGAAGAATATATACTCATTCGATATTCTCAGAGCATCGAAAGATCTTTCCGATATTTCAAAGGTGGTTGATATCTAAATTTTTTATTATTTTATGAACCTTATCTGTACATATCAGGGAAAGTAATTAAAAGGAAAAAAAACAACGTATGCATGCACAGGAAAGGACATTCTTTCGATACTAGAAGAATATGCTACTCATTCGATATTCTCAAAGTATCGACAGATCTCCGATATTTCACAAATGGCTGATATATAAATTTTATATTATGTTATGAACCATATCTGCACATATCAGGGAAAGTAATTAAAAGGAAAAAAACATATACATGCATAGGAAAGGACATTCTTTCGATACTAGAAGAATATGGTTCTCATTCGATATTCTCGAAGTATCGAAAGATCTTTCCGATATTTCACAGTTGACTGATATCTAAATTTTTTATTATGTTATTAACGCTATCTATACATATCAGGGAAAGTAATTAAAGAGAAAAAATAATATACACGCATAGGAAAGGACATTCTTTCGATTTTAGAAGAATATATACTCATTCGATATTCTCAGAGCATCGAAAGATCTTTCCGATATTTCAAAGGTGGTTGATATCTAAATTTTTTATTATTTTATGAACCTTATCTGTACATATCAGGGAAAGTAATTAAAAGGAAAAAAAAACAACGTATGCATGCACAGGAAAGGACATTCTTTCGATACTAGAAGAATATGCTACTCATTCGATATTCTCAAAGTATCGACAGATCTCCGATATTTCACAAATGGCTGATATATAAATTTTATATTATGTTATGAACCATATCTGCACATATCAGGGAAAGTAATTAAAAGGAAAAAAACATATACATGCATAGGAAAGGACATTCTTTCGATACTAGAAGAATATGGTACTCATTCGATATTCTCAAAGTATCGAAAGATCTTTCCGATATTTCACAGTTGACTGGTATCTAAATTTTTTATTATGTTATTAACGCTATCTATACATATCAGGGAAAGTAATTAAAAGAGAAAAAATAATATACACGCAAAGGAAAGGACATTCTTTCGATATTAGAAGAATATATACTCATTCGATATTCTCAGAGCATCGAAAGATCTTTCCGATATTTCAAAGATGGTTGATATCTAAATTTTTTATTATGTTATGAACCTTATCTGTACATGTAATTAAAAGGAAAAAAAACAACGTATGCATGCACAGGAAAGGACATTCTTTCGATACTAGAAGAATATGCTACTCATTCGATATTCTCTAAGTATCGACAGATCTCCGATATTTCACAGATGGCTGATATATAAATTTTATATTATGTTATGATAGGGTTCATAACATAATAAAAAATTTAGATATCAGCCATCTGTGAAGTATCGGAAAATATTTTTAGAATATCGAAAGAGTACCCTGTTCTTCTAGTATCGAAAGAATTTCCATTGGTATGTATATATATAATTTTTTTCTTTTAATTAATTTCCCGGATATATACAGATAGGGTTCATAACATAATAAAAAATTTAGATATCAGCCATCTGTGAAGTATCGGAAAATATTATTAGAATATCGAAAGAGTACCCTGTTCTTCTGGTATCAAAAGAATTTTTCTTTGCTATGCATATATATTATTTTTTTTCTATTAATTAATTTCCGTGATATGTACAGATAGCGTTCATAGTAATAAAATAATAGGATTCATATAGGGAAAGGAAACATATCATTCTATTTTTTTGAGAATATGGAAAGAATGTGCCGTAGGATATATACAACAAAAAAAAAACTGTTTCGATATTTAGTTTTCCTTACCGATATCGATAAAATATCGGAAGAAAAGAATCGATACCAAAATATCGGTATCGAAAGGAAAAGTATCGATACTGTACCCATATCGGTAATATCGGTAGAACCCTACCCATGGGCCGCCCCCTCCGCTGCGAGGTAACGATTTGCGGGGTATTGCTGAAAGTATTCCTAATATTATTTTTTCAAAATTTGTTAAGCGAATAACAATGAAATAAAGATTATTCTGTTGTTATGATACTTGAGTGTATTTAGATAAAAGAAAGAACGAAATTTTTTCTCATTTGTCAACTGAGTTTCCGTTGGAATAGCCAATTTAAAACAAGAAAATTAGTATAAGCGAATTTTTGGAAATATCAAAGAATCCTCAGTGTCAATGGTTGAAGAGTCTTATAGAGTTTAAGGATTGCAGAAGAAGTTACAACTCCATCACGAAGCTAACTCACGTAAGTAGAAAATTTTTTTTTATTTATAAATATTTAGGCATTTACTCTAACAAATCTATTAATCTGCCACTCATTTAATAATTTATCTAGTAGCATACTACGAATTATCAGGATTGTTTGATTGAGGTTGAGAGAGAGAGAGAAGAACTTGAAGAAGAATAAGAGGTCCGCGTTGCTGGAGCCTGGCATTGCGACGAAGTGGTGATGGATAGTTATCTGTGTTTTTTTTTACTGATCGCATGTGTTTTTTTTACTGTATTTCTTTATTTCAATTAAGTTTATTGATATATTAATTCTCCATGTTGCTATGTTTTAAAGTCTTAAATATTTTTTAAATATTCAAATTGATTTGGGGATGCCAGAGTAATCAGTTAAGATGATTAATGAAATTATTATTTCTTTAAACGTCCTAACTTTATATTCTAAATTGGATTCTTTTCCAGAGGTTGGTTGTGTGTTTACCAACTTATTATTATTATTATTATCATTGGCTCTACAAACCAGCACGGGTCCTGGCCGCATCAAGGCGTCGCCTCCACTCTTCTCAGTCCTGCGCCAAGGTCTTCCAAGCCCTGGATCCGATGATGCTGCCAGCATCATTCTCAACTTCATCCGACCATCTAAGCCGTGGACGCCCACGTTTTCTTTTTCTATCAACGAATCCAAGCAGCAGTCTTTTCAGGATAGCGTTGTCCTCCATTCTGGCCACATGTCCAGCCCATCTCAGCCTAGCTATTCTTATGTGCTTCACCACGTCAGGCTCCCGATACAAAAGATACAGCTCTGCATTTTGTCTCATTCTAAATTGATCGCCAACTCTTACAGCTCCAAACATTCTTCTTAATATTTTTCTTTCGAAGAGCAGTAAACTGTTGGCATCTGCCCTGGACTGAGGCCAGGTTTCCGATCCATAAGTTAAAACAGGCCTGATGATTGTTTTGTACAGCATGACCTTGGCTCTTCTTGATATCAGACGACTTCGTAAAATTTTTGCCAACCCAAAATAACACCTATTAGCGGCCAATAAACTTCTTGAGGTTGAGCTATCTGCTTTGACCAGAGAACCGAGGTAGACAAAACTGTCAATACTTTCGAATGTGTAGGCACCAAACGTGATGGTGGGATCCGATTGTCTTGAAGGGTTAGCCACCATATACTTAGTCTTTACTTGGTTTACCAGAAGACCTATACGCCGTCCAGCATTATCCAAAGCAAGAAAAGCCTGTTGTGGATTTTTCGGTGTTCTTCCCACTATGTCTATGTCATCTGCATAGGCCAGTATTTGGATGTTAGTAGTCAGAATCGTACCAGTGACTTGCAACCCTGCGTCTCTTATGACCTTTTCTATTGCAAAATTAAATAACAGGCACGAGAGTCCATCACCTTGTCTCAGACCCCTAGTTGTCTTGAATTCTTCAGACAAGTCATTCTGGATCTTGACCTGGCTTCTCGACTCCCTCATCAGCAATTCCACGAGGCTTATCAATTCTCTGGGGACATTCATTTCTTCTATACTTTGATACAGCTTTCCCCTGATGATACAGTCATAGGCATTGCTGAAAAAAGCTCTAGTATTAGCTTGTCTACTTAATACCTCAATCTCTCTTATTCTTTCTCCCTCTTTTTTCTCCTATGCAGGTGTTTCTCCTCCAATCTTACCACTCTGTAATCAGAAACAGCCTGGCGAGTCCTATGCACATTTATCATCTTCCTATAGGCCTTGTTTTTCCTGTCTGTAGCCTCTTGACATTCTTGATCAAACCATTCAGACCTCTGAGGTGGCCTCTCTAAGCCCAGTACTTCTTCAGCAATTTGTTTAATAACATCCCTACACTAGCACCATATTTTATCAACGCCATTCTCCTCAAACCTACGTTACAAAGCTACATCTAACCTTTGGGCAAACTGTAGTTTGTACTCTGGCTCCTGCAGCTTTCGAGTATTTATTCTCCTTGAACGGGTACCACTAGTCTTATGCACGTTGCTAATTTTGGCATGGATACGTGCTATTACCAGTTTACCAACTTACTAATTATTCAATCCCTCAATATATTCAGTCATAAGTATATAGTGCCTTTGGGTTAAATAACCACCAAAAGAATTTTCATAAATATACTTTGTTCATACAACTTGAAATACGATTAATGATTCAGCAATACAGTAAATGCAAATTACTTATAATTTTAAGTAATAAGCATTTACAATATTGCTTTTACTATATTATATTAGTCCATTGACTATTGACTTGATCTTGATATAATTCCAAAAAATAGATTTAATAGATACAGAATTAAGGATGGATGAACACTAAAATACGCCAGAGGTTTTTTTTTTTTTTTACATAACTGAAGATAGTAATTAATGTGAGAATTAATCATATTAATATTGTATAAATTAATATGATTATTTGGAGAAAAATAATTATATAAATAACGAAATTGAATAGAGACAAAAAATATTATTATTATATTATTGATATATCGGTAGCCACAAATGCCTAGATAGTGTAGTCTTGATAAAAGATGACAAAAATGCAAAAAAAAATAATGATAATAGCAGGTTTTGTAGGAATTAGTAATATTAGATAGTTTGTTGTTTACATTATGGCGCATTACTATCAGAATTATCAGGAGTGTTGAATGGATGTTGAGAGCGAGAAGAACTTGAAGAAGAAGAAGAGGTCCGCGGTGCTCAAGTCTGACTGGCACTGCAACGAAGTGGTGGTGGATAGTTATCTGTGTCTTATTTTTTACTCAATTTGTATATATCATTTCTCATAATCAAGTATGTTCTTCTTTCTTATTAAGCCTTACCAGTTATTACACAATGCACTACAACTATCATTAACGATTTTCATGCATTATCGTACCCATTATTGCTTCACTACATTTCTCTATTTCAATTAAGTTTATTGATATATTAATTCTCCATGCTGCTATGTTTAGTCTTAAATATTGTTTAAATATTCAAATTGATTTGGGGATGCCAGAGTAATCATTTAAGAGTAATCATTTCTACATTGGATTCCTTTCCAGAGGTTGGTTGTGTGTTTACCAACTTACTAATTATTCAAACCCTCAATATATTTATTCATAAGTATATAGTGCATATGGGTCAAATAAGCACCAAAAGAATTATAATAAATATAAACTGCTCAAAAATTGAAGTGGACCATTCATCAAAAGTTGAGTAACTCTCTTTTTTAACCATACTTCTGGTTATTTTTTTATGTGGTTGTTTATTTGTGCTTATTGTACCTCACTTATCGATTGCTAATGGTGTTTGTTCAACAAAAACAAATACACCAAACAAAATTTAAGAATAATTTATTTTTTAAAATTAAATAAAATTTTTTCACAAAATAAACATTTAAATTTTTACAAACATTGTTTTTCATTTCAATTTAACCTTCTTCATTAGGGTGTTTGACCCCCTCTACTTTGAATTAATGCTTCACATCGGCGATTCATACTCCTTATTAAGCTCAATATGTAATCTTGAGGTAAATTAGCCCATTCCTCAATTAAGGTGGTAGGCAGCAAGTTCATCTAAGTTATCTGGACAAGGTGAACCTATGTCTAATTGCCGTTGGAGTTTATCCCAGACATGTTCAATTGGATTCATGTCTGGTGAACAAGCAGGCCAGTTCATGCGCGATATTTCTTGCTCTGCTAAATAACGTTGAATCATTCTTGCCCTATGAGGACGAGCATTATCATCAACAAGAATGAAGTTCTAACCCGTTTCTTGAGATAAAGGGATAATTACAGGTCTGATGACGTTGCTCAGGTAGGTTTTGTGCGGTCACATGATCATTTCTAAACAGTACAAGCTAAGTTTTTCTATTACTCATTATCCCTCACCACACCACAATTAAGCCTCCTCGATAAGAGCGAAGTGGTTCAGTCATACCTGGGCTAAATCGCAGGTTTGTCTCTCGCCACACTCTAAAACGTCGATCTTGATGATGGAGAACAAATTTCGATTCGTCAGTAAATAAACAATGGTCCCAGTCCTCATCAGTCCAATCAACATGCTCAGGAGCCCATAGGAGTCTTGCTGCCTTTTGTTTTCTGGTTAAATAAACCGTCCTCGCCGGTCTTCTTGCCCTCAAACCAACTTCATGTAGGCGGTTTCTAACCGTCTGATTGAAGTGCGGACTCCCGTTGCTAGTTGAAAAAAGCTTTGCAGCTGCCGAGCTGTTAAACCTCGTCTAATTGTTTGGATTTTGAGATATCGGTCTTGCTGAAGGGTGGTTTTTCGAACTCGGCCTCCTCCATGTGTATACTGAGTAGTATCTGTTGCCTGGTATTGAGACCATGCTCGTCCAATGACTGTGTGAGAGCACTGAAGCCTACGACAGACATTACGTTGAGAATGACCTAACTCTAAAAGTGTTAATGCCCTCCCGAGTTCTTCAACACTAAGCCGTCGTAAAGACATTGTTAAACACTGCCTAGTGAACTGGTTGGAGTAATACTGACGAAAAAAGGGAAATAATGTTTACAAAACACAAGTGGAAAATAAGCAGCTCAGCTACTAAGTAGTGATACTAAGACTTTGTTTTTGTTTTCATCTCTTTAACACCGTGAAAGTGCTGATAAAATAGTTTTTTTTTAAATGGAGGAAAACCTCAAATCAATCAAGTAGATAAATTATAAAATATCTTCATTTTCTTAAGTGGTCCACTTCAATTTGTGAGCAGTTTACTTTGTTCATACAACTTAAATACGATTAATGATTCAGCAATTTAGTAAATGCCTATGACTTATCATTATAAGTAATATGCATTTACTATATTAGTCCATTGACTATTGAGTTGATCTTGATATAAATCAAAAAATTGTTCACAATTCAGCTAGACGACAGTGCCATTATTATTAATTTATCGGTAGCCACCAATGCGTAGAGAGTCTTGATAAAGGATGAAAAAAATGCAAATAAAAATAACGATGATAGCAGGTTTTGTAGGAATTAGTGATATTAGATAGTTTGTTATTTACTTTACGGCCCGTTTGTAAATAACGTGGTAACAAGGGAACTTAACTGGCTAATTATTTGTGAAAAATAAGGTTTTATCGCCTCTATAATAATGTTCATGATTTTTGATAAAACGTTTTCAGTTTTCAGTACTTTCGATGTTAGTTTCTTGATTATTTTTTTGATCAGGCTTTAGGACGGAAGATCCTAATCCTATTTATACCTGGATTGACAAAATTTAGAGCCCATAATAGGCCGATAAGCCATATCAACATAAAATGAATTAACAATATTTTCATATGCAATATGAAGGTATAATTGTCATTTACAATATTATTGTATCGTGTATTATAATAATCTCTCAAATTGCGTCTGTTACTGCACTAATTTATAATGCATGTATTATAGATCGTCTACACCATTGATTGCTACCTAAAGACCTTTTTTTGGAATATTGTAGCTATTCTAAGATGTAAAATGTCCTTTGGACCTCTAAAATATCCATGTCTCTAGCTGGTTCAAAGCTGCCAGGCTACGAAAAATTGATCAACTCAAGTTGTTTGCTCAGATGGTTGACTCCCAGCTAGCGAGGTGAGGTTACTCAGAGAGATTGGACAACTTTTAAATATTTGCATATCAAAAGGTTCATCATCCGCGGCGGTACGCCTCTCCTCCTCTTTGTGCCTTTGATGAATAAAAGAGAAACCCTGGCGGGATCGTGCTCTCGAAGGAAGGGGAGGCGGGCGAATTTAGAAAAGCCGTAAAATTACGTTTAGCCAATGAATCTCGTTTCTTCTTTTTATCATTATAATCTTCTGTTTTACCTTTAACAATCACTTTTATCAACCCTGTCCTCTTCAAAGGGCACTTATGTCGTTTCGGTTCTAACTAATTCTCGAAGTCTCTTGTTAAGAATTTACCTTGCTAAAAAGTTACCTTTTTAGCCCTTTGTTGTATGTATATCCGGAATTATATTCCTAAGCTCGTGGTGGTTAGAGGAGGAATTGGGAAAATTAAAAGATTGAAATGAAAAAGAATTGTTAAGAGTTCAAAAGCTTTCCTAACCAAGTTTAAGGTTAATTAAATGCAAATAAAAGGAGAAAGACCAGATTGGTTGATACATGAAACAAGTTATGGTTGGATTGAGGAATTATATGTATTATATCGGAAGGAGAGGGGTCAAAGTTCGGAAATGTTGACACATGAGAAGATTTTATCATTTTAGAACAATTAATGCTCACTTAATATCTTTACAGTTTTGAATTTTAATTTTTTATATTTTTTATTTTTCTAAAGGGGGAGCTGAAGCTCTATAGCTCAGTTGATAGAGTAGAGCAAGGGATACGATAGACGACCTGAGAGCGTTGTTTTAGGGGAATGGGATCTTTTATTACGTTTTTTAAAATAATAAAAAAAAATATGTTTTTTAATTTACTGTGTTTTTTGTTGCAAAATATATGTTAATTTATTCTTCCAGTAGTCAAATGTTGGATGACTTGGTGCATGCCTTAGTACTTGGCACAAGACACTACCGCGTCTTCGGATATAAAAAATGTTCTATTCCTGAAGATCCTCGTCAGGCTAATGAGACATTTATTAAATTATTTAGTTATTTATTCTATTGCCTTCGTCCTTGAGAGGTGTACACAGTTTTAATTTAATTCGATGTTTTGAAGTGGCCGAAAATCGAGTTCAAATATTCCGTTACATACCTACGAACATACAGGCTCAGGCGAAGCTAATAAAAGCTTCTTGAAAAGACTAACGTTTGCTTTGGGATCCAGATCTTCTTAACAACAGTCAGACACCAATTTAGGACAATTTCTTTTATAATATATGAATTTAGAAGGTTAATTTGTTTTAACATTTTTTCATCCTGTTCAAGTTCCGTGCAGTTTTTGGATTGGTTTAGAGTTTTGATTCTTCGCAAGGAGATAACCTCACTACATTCCTTATTGTTTAGTTTGATAGGCGTCCTCTTATGTGACTATTGGTTGGTCCCCGCATTATGTTTCCCTCGACTTTGCCTCCTCTTCCATTGCGGCCGTTCCACCCCATCTGCTCGGCCGGTGGTTAACGAGAGGCGACCTCAGACCCCCCTAGCCTTGTATCAGCGCTCATCGATCGCTCCCTGTACTCGCCTGTAGGAGGTCTTCACTAAACCGGAAACAGCCTCTGGTTCGTCCTGTAGTCAGCCGTTTCATATCTCGAAGCGGATTCTATTTTGTCAGAAGGACTTAAAGGCACCAGCTCCGCAGGTGGTCGCGTTGAATTTAGCCGAAATAAGTTCTAACTTTCCATTCGTTTCCTTTTTAATATTCTCGAAAATAAAAATGGTGAGTTTCAGTACGAAAAAAAAGGTGTAATTGTGGGAAATGTACTGATTTCATCAAGGTTTCAGTAAATATTTCCAAGTTGGCTCCTCAATAAAAAAGTTATCCCTACATAAGATAATTTTTTTTAACTCCTTCCGGATCATTTTCTTTCTCATTTCGAAGTATAGATGGTTATGTAACCTTAACAGTATGTGTAAGTTGGCTCTTCTGCTTCTAACAGAATATTAAAAAAGAAAAGAATGAAGAAGTTTAAACTCGAAACGACAACCTGCCGAACTAATACGGTTTTATATCATATCCATCTGAAATATCTAGTCTTTTTAAATGATTGGAGAATGAGTGTTCGATTTGAATAAGGATGCAAAAATATTGACGAGTATCTTTACTTAAAAAAATCAATAGAAAGAAAATCCGTTCGGAAACAAAGGCAAAGTTGATGGTCATCAGACTTCTTATATTTTTTATTTCTTGTATAATTTCCTACAATTCACAAAAAAAAATTACCAAATAGACCTGATTTGGTTTGATTTTAACTTCCGAAGGGAAGATTCTCTAAAAAGTTTTTAGTGATGTCTATTGCTAAAAACAATGATATAAAAGTTTCCTTGACTTCAGCCCATTTAAAATTTTCCGTTTTATTAAAAGTTATGCCCCACAAGTCAAAATTAAGTTTTTAAGAAACGAGCATATCCTATTAGAAGTATTAGTCGAAAAGGATTTTATCAATTTAAAAAATATAAACATACCTAATAACGATAATAACGAAACTAATGCCAAAATGTCAACAAAACCTCTGTGAGATTTCTATCTATCTATTAAGTTGTGAGATCCAGTTAAAAGTCAGGTCCTGTTTTTTCTTATCTAGCTCCACAAGTCTATCGAAACATTTACGGGGTAATCTATAATCAGGGATAGACAGTATTTTTAGGCAGAAGTTAACAATTTTCTTTAGGATTGTTACGATAAGTGGGTTACGACCTGTTTCTAGACGTACAATATAATTTGGAGTGCATTTCGGCCAATAATATAGGTATTTTAAGAATTTTAATTGAGCTACTTCTATGTTTGTATAATAGTTTAAACTCCAAATTTCTACAGCATAAAGGAGCGTTGAGGATACCATAGAATCAAAGAGTGTCGTTTTTGTCTCCCATGCATCACTTTTACCTCTTCTGAGAATGTCTCTCACTTTCGCACCTGCTACGTTAGATTTTTCAATAAAATGCTCAG
Source organism: Arma custos (assembly GCA_037127475.1). Classification (NCBI taxonomy): domain Eukaryota; kingdom Metazoa; phylum Arthropoda; class Insecta; order Hemiptera; family Pentatomidae; genus Arma; species Arma custos. Next base: position 38,252,430 of record CM073760.1, read on the forward strand.
ATGCCAGAAAGAACCTTCCGGAGGATGAAAATGGGACTCCTAAATAGGTGTAAGATTTTGTATATTCCAGAATTTTAGCATTCCAAAATAGTGGCTTTAGTTTTTTTATTTTGGGGGATTTATGCAACACATGTTTTAGATTTTTCAGGATTTAAAATTAAAGAATTTTGAACGCAATATAATTCCATTAATTCTAGGTTTCTATGAGTATCATGCTCCTAAATCGTATATTTAATAGTACTATATCGTCGGCTAATAGGAGCATTTTAACTTTGTTTTTATCATCAATGGGGGCTCCTTTGGCACCATTATTTTGGAAAAACGTAATTATATCCGACAGAAATAAGATAAAGAGGGTTGGACTGAGACTCTCCCCTTGTAAGAGACCGGAACTAATACCTATCTCCTCGGATAATTTGTCGCCGATTTGAATTTGCATTATTGCATTGTCGTAGAGGGCTTTCAGTAATCTTATTATTTTACCACTGACACCAATGTCCAACATTCGGTGTCAAACCATTTATTTTTTGCCTCAAAATTCACCTTATTATTTTGGTTTTTGTATACCATTAGGCCAGAGTCAATTAAAGATTCGGACATGCATGTAACAAAGTTATCGTAGACTGCATTCAAATCCCCTGAGTGGAAGTAAATTCTGTTTGACGAGGAGGTATATTTTTTAAAATATTTAGCTTTATTACAATCCCATTTTAAAAACTTCAGTGATTTTTGACCGGGGTTTTGAAGTTTAATGTATTTTGTTGGATAATAGTTAATTGTGAATAAGCAGGCTAAATGATCGGGAAAATCGGAAAAAATCGAAATATTTATATCTCTAAATAACCCGATGCAATTTTCATTCATCCAAATCAAGTCTATTGTGCTCCTGCCTTTCTTTGAGATATATGTGAATTTGCCCGGCCTATCAGATAGTGACCGTCCATTACACAGAATCAGACCCAGTGACTCCATTGCATCTACGAGTATTTTACCGCGCTTATTAGTGGTTTTATGACTAACTACTCTTGTTCCGTAGAGGTATGAGTTTTCGAATATACTTTCATCCAAATTATTTAAACGGCCAACGTGACTGTTAAAATCGCCGCATAAGACTATATAGCTGTTAGGAAAATCAGTTATAATATTTGACAATAAATGAATAAAGCTATCTATGCAGTTATCAAACTCACATTCTTGTGGTAAATAAAAATTTCCCAGTATTATGATCTTATCATTAATATAAAATTTCACTATAACCATATATTGATTACATTCTATTATAGTAATATTGTGAGCCATAGCTTTGTTTATAAAAGTGATAATGCCTCCGCTTGCTCTACCGGTACGTTTCGTTTTAATACAATTACTAATAACAGAGCTATAGTTCCTCAACCAAAATGGAGTAATAAATTTATTATCAGTTATCCACGTTTCTACGATGCATACTGCTAAATTGTTATCGGAGATATTAATATCAGAAGGGTTTACATTTAATAGATTTGAATAGCCTTTTATATTACAAAAAATTATATTAGTTGTTAGTGTGTTAGTGACATTTTTTATACCAGTTTGTATTTCCTGTACACCTAATTGGCCTGTAGGGTCCGAGGGTTCGAGAGGAATAGGGCAAGAACTGTTTATCTGTGTCGATGCTGAAGTAGAAGCAGCCGCTGAATTAGATCTTGGCCGGAACCGAAACTCCTCCAACTTTTCTTCTATTTTCCTTTGCTTGTGTGAAATATTTTCTACCGCACTGTTCTTTCCAAAGGAAATATTTGCAATTTCTTCTGCTTCTTCTAAACGATAATTAATTCCTCTGAATTTAAAAAATCCTCGTTTATAGGTAGCATTATTATCAATCTCTTTTAGTTTATTAATGCAGTTATAAATTCGCTTCCCTTCTTCCCTTTCCTCTAAAGTTCTGTCATGGGTGATTCTTAGGCCTCTCTTCTGAAAAGCCTCTCTTTTATTCATAATAGCCTCTTTTATGATGTAACTATTAAGGGATATCACTACGGGTTTGGGATCTGGTCCATTTCCTATACGAAAACAATTGTTAATAGAGTGTTCGGGTAAATATATATCTATTTCTTCTAATGTCTTAATAATTTTTGTTGACAATTTTTCATTTTCCGAACTCGGCAAGTTAAAAACCAAAAAGTTGTTTCTTTTTTTGTCTTTTCTCAGCTTTTTTATTTCATTTTCGAGAAAGTTTATTTTTGTTTCTTGGTCCTTACATTTTTTCCTTATCTCAGAAACTTCACTGATTAACGAGTCCAACAATTCGGTTAATTTATTTAATGAGCTTTTTGACTCCTCGTTGTTTTTATTAATAGTTATAAGGATTTCTTCATTTGTGACTGGCATATTTATTTATATTGGTATAATCTGACCTTCAGAAAAGATGGTTTGCGGAATGGGGGCGAACAGAATATTTCTTGCTTAATCCTAACTGATCCTAAGCGAAACGTTCTAGAAAATTGGTTTCGGTTGTTCCTCTACACTCTTCTGAGCGCCTCCAAACTTTGTAAGCACACTGTTTAATATAAACTGTCGAATCGCACCAAAAATTGCACTTAATAAGCGAGTTTAACTTTAACTTTTAAGGAAATGAACACGGACACGATCTAACACCGTTGACTGCTCGGGCCAGACTCCTACATATATATATATATATATATATATATATATATATATATATATATATATATATATAATTGATTAAAAAGATATAATTCCAAAAAATAAAAAATTGTCCAGAATACAAATTAATAAAAACTAAATACGCCAGAGTTTTTTTGTTTTTTTTACATAACTGAAGATAATTATTAATGTGAGAATTAATCATATTAATATTGTATAAATTAATATGATTATTTGGAGAAAAATAATTATATAAGTAACGAAATTGAATAGAGACAAAAAATATTGTTATTATATTATTATTATTGATTGATTTATCGGTAGCCACAAATGCGTAGAGAGTGTAGTCTTGATAAAAGAAGACAAAAATGCAAATAAAAATAATGATGATAGCAGGTTTTGTAGGAATTAGTGATATTAGATAGTTTGTTATTTACTTTACGCTCCAGGCTAGCGGTTAAAGCGGTTAACATCAGTTTCAGTGTTATTCATATTTTCGACTGGGGGTGAGTTTATTATTATTTTTTTAATACCTTGGTAATAGGCACAACCTTTATAATTGGCAGCATGTCCTTGATTACAATTAACACAGTAAGGTTTGCCTGTGAATTTCAACGGACATTTTGAAAAATGGTAGTTTTCCTTACATTTAACACATCTGGGTTATAAATTACAGTAATTTTTTGTGGGACCATATCTTTGACAGTTTGTACACATGTCCCATGTACACATGGGAATATCTTGATATTTGTGTTTTGGTTCTACAGATATTATAGCTGAAAATTGATTAGTCATATTAAAAATATCTTTGGCCTTTTCATTATTAAATGGGGGGACGGAGCAGAGAGGTTTGTCATTTTTCCTTATTAAGAATTCGCGCAGCATGTAGAACATCGTTTTTTCCCACTGAAAAAGTATGATATTCAATTCTTTCATCATAATACTTAGTTATTATCCGAAAATCTTCGACAGATGAAAGCATAATTTTTGTGTCTTCGCCGACTAATTTTATAGTGAAAGTGTTTAAACATAGATCATTAAGGCCATTTAACAATGTTTGATAATTATTTGCATTATGTAAATAAATTGACGGTATTATCACTGTGACAGGCTCAGGTGTCGTCTTAATTTGACTTATCTAGGTTATAGAATAAACATTCCTAAGATTAGTTATTAAAAATTCGTTGAGCAGCCGCCTTGTGCAGATAGAATTTATTCAATTATTTGAAGAAAATATTAAAAGAAGAAAACTTATTTTGGAGTCAAGAGGAAGACCTTTCTTTAAAGCGTATATTTTAAATTTTATCATTTTTAACATTTTTCAGCATTTGCAATATAACAGAATTTACCTCATCATAATTTGACGTATCTAGGCGATAGAATCAACATTTCAAACATTTGCTATTCAAAATGCGTTGAGTAGCCGTCGAAAATTGTATTAACTAAAATGTTACAAAGAATGGGCGATAAAGATGATCCTTGTGGGGTTCCTAGTGTTGTTAGAGTTTTTAAGCAGGAGATGGTATTCGTGTAAAAATTAACCGTCTATTTTCAAGGAAATTTCTAATCAATAAATATAAATTCTTTGGACACCTATATTGTTTGAGATTATTTAATATAGTAGACCACCAAGCATTGCCGAAATCCCCTTCAATGTCAAGGCTGATAACCAGAAGTTGATCTTTTCTATTTAGAGCTTCGCTGATATTCGTGGTCAGTGAATGTAATGCGTTTAATGTCCCAGTCTTCGGCATAAATGCAAATTGATTTTTGTTTAAAGTTTTGTTTTTAACAAGAAAATTAATCAGTCTGTTTTTAACGATTTTTTCGGTAATTTTGTTTATGATCGGAAGCATACTAATAGCTTAGTAGCTTAGACCAATTAGTATGGTTCCGATCATGAGCAAAATTACCGAGAAGCTAGAAGGTTTTGGTACTAAGACTAATAGACCAATTTTCCAGTTGTCTGAAAATTCGTTTCTTCTGAAGAGCAATTTGTACCAATGTAGTATTAAATTTGGTACAAATTCAAAGACTTTTTGAAAAATTATAGGAGTAATCCCATCGTAACCCGGAGATTTTTTTGTTTTTAACGATTTGATTGCGATCGAAATTTCATGGTCCCCTATTGGTAATTCCTCAGTTGTATCCGGAGGTATCATAACATGGGATCTATTTATAGTATGTCTGCTGTCATCTGATTCAGGAGTATCTACATTTATTAGTTCGGTCATTACCTGATTCAAAGTCTCCTTTAGATATACTGGTTGTTAGTCGATGTTTGTATGGTTTTAGTAAGCATTTGATTCTTTACTTTTCCTGCAGCCCATTTATAAGTCCCGTCCCATGGTTTAGCGTTAGTGCAGTACGATTTCCAAGATTCCATTTTGGATTGCCTAATTAATTTATGGTAAAGATGACTTTCTTTATTTCTACAGTTCTTGGTTGTTTTTAATCTTCTAATATTGCTGCCTGAGCTTGTTCGTTCTTTTACGTAGAGCTGACAGTTCATCATTACACCATGGAACAGGCTTATATTGTTTTATACGGGGGCTATTACTTGATTTTTTAAACGTCATATTTGCAGCTTTAATTATTATTTTAGTCATCATTCTGGAAATTAAATTTGTGCTCATATACTGTAGTGATTCAATAATATAGTTTTGTAGTTCTTCAGCTGTGTATTTGTTTTCAGTACGCGGTATAAATTCTTTTTCAAGTTGTGTCAAATTTATTCCAATCAGCATTTGACGTAAAGTATTTTCTTGTTTTATTTGTATTTTTAAAAGACCTATTACATTTAATTTCAAATAGAATACAGTTGTGGTCTGTAAGATTAGTTTCGTTTGAAATGGTCCAGTTTTTTATTCGTCCTATAGCTTGTATATTAGACAGAGTTAAATCAATATTACTCTGCCCTTGATGCCCATCAAAAGTAGGAATATTTGACTTTATGTTCATTATTAATAGCTCATTAGTTGCGATAAACTCTTCCAAAAGTAATCCCCTTGTATTAGAAATCTTATCATGCCTCACTTTGGATCTGCTGTTCGAATCAACGCCTATCACTATATTATAACCTCTATAGCTTGTGATAAATTTATTAAGCTTATTTAAATTGATATTTATGTCCCTAGTAATATCGAAATAACAGCTAGCAAGGATATATTTGTCTCTCCCTGTAATAACCTCCACTGTTATCATGTCTCGATCTGAAAATTGTGTTATCAAACAGCTGTCTAGGTTAGGATTTGCAATTACTATTGCTGATCTAGGGATGTCGTCATACGTTTGATAAATTTTATAGCCTCTATAGCCTGTGATATCTTTGTTGTAACAGTATGGTTCCTGAAGCAGTAAAATGTCTAATTGTTGTTTATAATTTGTTGCAGTAAATTTGTGCAGTATTTAGGGTGTTTAGTATTTAGTTGTTAAACCTTCATGTTTATATTACTAGTACTATTCACTTGAAAACATATCTTTACTTATTACACATTTTCCTATTCATTTCTATACAACTCAAAAGTGTTATCTTATAACTATTAACTGGATAAAGCAAGTTACAGATGATAGTAGTTGAAAGTTGTTGGTTAATTTCTGCTATTGGCGACTTTATATTTGTATTTATTGTATTTAGATACGATAAATACAAATACGAATAGTGGACTGATTTCTAAGTAGATACGATTTAATTAGAAATGTTCCACCATTCTTAATATTTTTAATATTGATTAGCATACAACTTACTATTAAATTTATACTATTTACTTTTAAACAATTTACTATATATAATAGATAATCAGATAATCCTCTCTAATAGATAATCCTCCGATAATCCTCCACGGAGCAGGCATGGTGACCCACGAACGTCCTGCCAGCCAGCAACTTTCTCGCTTTGGGAGTTATCTCCACAACTGCGTGCTTCCATATTTTAATCTGTGAGCCTCCGTCTGTGTTCCTGTGCTGGCAGAATTGTTTCTTACTTTCAAGTCCTCCTCTTGTAACCTATTTTGCTCAATAATTGTTGGGACTATTTCCTCTTTTTGTAAGTCTTGAGGAATATTTTTTATTATAACTATAGGGTTGTTTTTTTTCCAGAGTTTTCACTATCAAATTATTGCCATGGTTACTGACGATTTCATTTTTGATAAGGTTAAGATCGGCTTCTGCTTCTGAACCACTAATTAAACCTCCGCTCTTGGTCCCTCTTAATGTTTTTATCCCAACTCTTAACTTTCTGAGATTAATAGCTTTTTTGAAAAGAGTATACAACTTACTATTAAATTTATACTATTTACTTTTAAACAATTTACTATATATAATAGATAATCAGATAATCCTCTCTAATAGATAATCCTCCGATAATCCTCCACGGAGCAGGCATGGTGACCCACGAACGTCCTGCCAGCCAGCAACTTTCTCGCTTTGGGAGTTATCTCCACAACTGCGTGCTTCCATATTTTAATCTGTGAACCTCCGTCTGTGTTCCTGTGCTGGCAGAATTGTTTCTTACTTTAAGTCCTCCTCTTGTAACCTATTTTGCTCAATAATTGTTGGGACTATTACCTCTTTTTGTAAGTCTTGAGGAATATTTTTTATTATAACTATAGGGTTGTTTTTTTTCCAGAGTTTTCACTATCAAATTATTGCCATGGTTACTGAAGATTTCATTTTTGATAAGGTTAAGATCGGCTTCTGCTTCTGAACCACTAATTAAACCTCCGCTCTTGGTCCCTCTTAATGTTTTTATCCCAACTCTTAACTTTCTGAGATTAATAGCTTTTTTGAAAAGAGTTTTTGTATCATCTTTACTATCCGGATTAGCTTTTTCTATGAACACTTTAAATTCTTTGGCTGTAGGTCTTTTGTTACCTGTGATATCTGCATAAGAAGGGGGGGGGCTGCGGCAAAACGTGGTGTTGAGGTTACTTTCAAGATCTCTTTCCTTTCACTCTCCAACCTTTCGTTATCTCTTCGGAGATGCCTAAATATTAACTTCAAGGAGTCAATAGATACCTTCTTTTATAGAATCTTTTATCTTCAATTGTGTAAGACTATTTAAAAACTCGAGAGCTTCTAAGAAATCTGCCTCGTCCGACGCCATTACAGTTGACATATCATCGCTATGACATATGCCATATAAGGATATCTAAACATCTAATTTTATTTGTTTGCTTACAATGAATTTACAATAGGCTAACTTCCGTTTTCCTTAATAGAGGAATATTTGACATTGAATTAATCTTGTTTGAATAAAAATTGTCTATAAATATACAGTTGGCTGTATACAAATTTGTTTTAATATGTATACATGAGATTTTAAATCAATGATACCTGTTGAGACAAGCTCGTAAGTTCGGTTATAAATTTCTTAAAAGGGAGTGCAGGTTTTGTTGAATCAAATTTCGCTCTGGGTGTGGACTGTATGTTGTAATTTAAAAAGCGTTCGTAACAATAGAGAAATAATATGGAGAAATCCAAAACATAGAAATAAATTTTACTTACCCAAGACGCAGGCCGGGCAGCTTCGTCGATAAAACCTTGGCTCCTTGAACGCGCTCAAAGACCAAAAGAAGCTGGTAACGTCCTTCCAGGTGGATTCCTATGATTTAGAAATCTTCCAGGGGAATTCACACTTATTTGCAGGTGAAACGGGAATTACTTATAAAAAACATGAATAGAACGGAATCACGGGAAGTAGAGAACTGGTTATGAACTAAACTCGCTATAATTGAGCTGGATAGCTGGGGTAAGCAAAAAAACATGAGACTGATTTGTGTGACTGCTCGCTCAAGACTAGACTAAAAACAAGTGCCACATGTGAAATAGAGAAACGTTGGTTGCCCCAAGCAACCGCTAGATCAGGTGTAATGTGCTATTTTAAGATTTTACCTATTTATCTTGTATGGAATTAATTTATTTACAAAAAAAACGCCAAATGGCGTGAACAGTACCCATTGGTAATTTTATAAAGGTATGAATAATATTGTAATGTGTAGAACAAAATATTTTACTAATTTGTTATTTTTAAGAGAATAAAAAAAAATTTAAATATTATAGTGAAATGATAAAATGAAATACATTATAATATATTTTACTGTTTGTCCAAGAACTTCCGAATTGTTTGATATTAATTTTATATTTTTATGCAAATTTCTGATTACATCAGTCACTAAATTAGAATGAACTATTTCCATTTTATAAAATTCCAAAGACAAAGTTAAGCTTTTAATTTTATTATTAAATGCATAATATGAATGTATCAGTCGTAGACTTTGCCTTTTTGTTTTTAAGTGTTAAACTTGTTTATAAATCATAAAATTTTTGTTAATTGCCTTTACGTCTCTCTTATAGTCTTCTATCAATATTTGCTTAATGTTTACTGTTTTTTCAATGTTATGTTCAATTTTATATTTGTTCTTTTCGACTTTTGAAATAAGATTTGTTAGATCAGATTAAGTGAAACATTTTATGATTTTTGAAATCAATTAGATATGTTTGTTATTTCTACTTTTAATAATGTGGATTATAAAAGTGATATGTTTCATAAAACTGATTGATTTCTCTAATGTTGTTTATGGAATAGTGTAGGATTAGTCAGATCCATTACTTGTATCGTCAGAGTCTTCTGAAGATGTATTGTCAGTAATATTAACAAGTAAATAAGTCCTCATCTGAAAAAAAGTGATGTTTCTTTCTAAGTTTATTAAATCTTCGAATATTGTCAACGCGTGCTTTAATTGACGAGCTCCTTGGACTACATAGTATATTAATTTTCTAAATTTGTCTCAGTTTTTAATTTTTGCTTGGGTGTTTTTTTAGGAATTCCTGGTCTGTTAGTTCGGGTGGATCCTCTCGATTTTTATTTAATTTATCGGGCCTTTTTTCTTTTTCACTTGTTTTTTTCCGTGTTAATTACCGCAAGATTTGTACTTCATTATGATCTTTTTGAACGTATAGTTCTGTAATATTAATATCAGTTTTTTTATTATTACCTTGTATAATTCCGACGGTTATTTCGTTTGGAGTTATTTATATTGTAGCTAGCGTTTGTTGTACGCTGAGACTGCGATTCTTAATTTTTGCTTGAAGGTATACTTTTTCTTTTCGTGTGAAATTATTCTTAATAATTCGGTAAATGTTAAGTGTACCCTGTTAAGTAACCCTAAAGAGTTTGAATGGCTCGTAGATGTGTAATGGAAGATTATATTATTATAATCACAAAACTGTTGAACTAAATTGTTCTTCATCTCTGTATCATTCGTAAAGTGATCTGTGTTGGTGTTGCGAAGTATGGTAAATAAGTTTTATTTCTTTGTTTCAAAATCTCGGTTTATTCATAAAATATTTACATACAATATATATATACGATACATAATAAGTGACCCATTATAATGATCGCTCTTTTTTGGTTTTGACCTCTTATAACTTCGCTCTCTAGATCTGCATAGAATTGCTCCTTATCTAGAACATCGGCATCCTCTGTTGTTATACTTGCATAACACCTACTTTCTTAACACTTACTTACTTTTCCTATTGATAGTTCCATGTACGCCACCATTATTCTTGAAGAGATTGGCTCCCAGTCTTCTATTTTGGCAAACAGCCTTTCAGACAAGATCACGCCCTCAGTCCAGTCGCCTCTCCTGAGTAAATAAGGACATAGCCTTTGTTTAAGCCTCACTTATCCTTGTCATTTCTTCCTTACTTCTCCAATTCCCAGGATTTCTACCCTGTTGGCCCTCATCTCCTCTACTATTTCAATATTTTTGTCAGTTAATATATTTCTTTATATTCCACGTTCCAAATCTGATGTCCTTGAATCGATGATTCTCTCCTACGAGTGATTAGCCCAGTAGAAGAGGCCCCATGCCCAGGGACAACGGGGTCCCACTGTTTATCAGGAGTTGGGATCCCTAGTAGATTGTCTTCTCCACGGCTAAGAGCTCTACGAGTACATCTGCCTTTCGCCCGATTCCAGCTCTGCCCGATGCTTCCTGGACATGGACCAAGCTGACTCCAACTGTCTTCGGCTCCATGCCAGCACTGTTGCTACTGCTACCTCACACCATGCGTTTTTATCGACCTCCCAGTCTATATCTGCCGTGTTCAGTCGAATGAACGGCAACCTCGAGCAGGATGCGGTTCTTCACCGTGCATGGACATTCCTTGTCTTTCAGTATTCTCAGAGTCTCAACCCAATTGGCTTCATGAACTCCTCCACTATACCCCTGAAAATTTGTGAGGACCATTTTCCAGGTCTCCCCTAGAAGAGGTATTAGCCCCCAAAACTCCTTGACCCCTCATTCAATCTTAAGAGTCAATTATATCGTATGTTTTAGGTTGTTCTTCAATGGATTGCATTTGGTATTGTTATATGTTCTTCAATTGTAAAGCTTTTAACAAATATTCTTACCCTTGCAATGTCTAAATAAGAAATACTACATAACATGGTTGAAAAATGATTGCTATGGTATGTGTGTTTAAATGAAATAGAATACTTGACATTATTAAACTTTGGAACATTCAACAAAACTTTTTCCAAAAGTAGTATTATATATTTTTCTCTGATATTTTGCGTTTGCAAGAGTAGAGGAAAATATCAGAGAAAAAGAACTGAGGAGTGAGGAGAAAGAAGGAGATATTCGTGATCCGAAGAAAAGGCATTTACACACTGACTGCGAGATCGGTAGGGGGGAACTAAGATACTAAGAATGATATTTAAACGATCAACTGACAAAGAACAGTCCTTCATGAGAAATCATTGACGGCATTAAAAGTTCGCGATCACTGTTACTGCATTCAGTGAAGCAAATTATCTATAATAATAATATTATAATAATAGAGTATTAGATAAGATGGTGATTCTAAATAAAAGAAAAAGAAGGACAGTAGATAAGGCACTCATGGACTAAAGAACATGTATCCAGAACATAAGAAAACAGAGAAGGTAGGCTTGAGCTTGTGAAGAGGATGGAGTCAAGAACACTCTAAAAACAAAATGCACATTGGAAGAGGAAGAGGACAGATTGATGGAATGGGAGCAGGAACTAAAGAGTGAGAAAAAAAGGGGAAATCACAAAAAAATTGACATGGTGGACTGGAGAGGATGGAGCCAAACAGACTGTCGAAGAAACGAGAACGACGGATTGATGACGTGGGAACAGGGACTGAAGGTGCAGTGGTTTCATAGGGCTACACTCATTCCATTAGCAGGCAGCCATTCCTGCTACTGGATTCAGTGAAGCGAATCATCCACTATAAAAAATTGGTAACGAAGCCACAGGCAGAACCTCATGGGTGGCTTGGAATCCTGCCCGCTGTTTGAAGTCAGAATAGGGAGTTTTTGAAAGATCTTTTTCCATAAAATCGGAAATTTGTTCGGCCACATCGGCATCAAGGGAGCAGTCGCTTTAGGGCTTCCCCGACTTAAGCTGGAGGTGGTAGAAGAGGGCTGGATAAGAAAATTCGAAAAGAATCAAGATCTATCCATCTGAACATCTGTACGTTAGCGCACATACGCTAAGTGTCATATTTGTTAACTGATTCTCCGATTGAATAGTCAATTTAAAACAATCATATTTACTTCTTGTTGCACTGATAGTGTATAGCAAAGCCTCGATCAAGAAAAGAAACATTGCACTCCAATAGGATTACAAGTATAGACCGAATTATAGAAAGATCAATGGGCATCACATCAAAATAGTAAAGTTTCCAAAAAAGATAATACCAATGTTCAGAATAAAAATAGTGTGATCAAAATTTTATAATTGAATTTACTGAAGAACGCCAACAAAGCGTTTTGAGAAACAAAGAAAAATTTACAATATAACAATGGACAATGGATTTTTTAAAAAAAATGAATTTTTAGATTATAGTATAGTAGCATTCACAAAAATACTCATTTTATGTTTAAAAGATCATTTTTCGTCAGAAAAATCGCGTTCAGATTATGAAAAAGTTTACGCGGGAAATGAAAACTTTTAAACGCTCCATTTCGGCTTGGTGACATCATCAGGCTTGTTGGCATTTTTGTGATAAGAAATCTATATGATGTTTTTGCATTTTCATATAGAATATTGTGTTCATATTAAGAAACAAAACAATTGCTTATTAATTCAATTAACTTATTTCAAGATAGAGTCAATTTTTTATATTATTGGCATATTTTTATTCAATGAAAAAGAATAGAATAGCCTTCGGATTCTATCTGCTTTTATTACTGTCTCATTGTTTATTGCTCAAAACTTGAAAATTATTAAAATTTTACTAAAAACATACCCCTTCGTTATACAAATTTTACCTATTCTAATTTTACAATTACAATAATTGACCATTTAAAATAGTACTGATATGCATTAATTATTTTACTTAAGAAAAACTAAATTTCTGGAATTTAACCATTCCACATCTCTAGTTGACTTATTGACAGGGTGACCTGGTAATTTGATACAAAAGAGACTGCTGCGTGCTTGCTAAGAGAGGAAACTGCAAAAAAAAAAAATTAAGTAAAAAGAAAGCTTATTATTATTTTAATTTTGAAGAGAAAAGAGTATGTCAATTTTTCAATTCAAACCCGGGTCGCCCACGTCTCTAGCGCGGTGCTCTAACCATTGAGCTACCAAGGCACGCATTCCAGCCAGACAAATCCATTATCTTCACTGATCCTATATCCCTGTGTTCTCGCAATTTTTCGAGGTATACAAGGGGAAGAATGTTCATTGAATTGTCGTATGTGACCCATTTCTCATCCCCCGTCACCATCCGATTAAGAAATGGGTCGATTTCATTCAGTTTGGCCAAAGCTTCGCAGATGGAAATTCGATCCATCATGTTTTTTGGTGTTAATTGGTGTGACACCCAGACATCGAGCTTCTTTTTAAATCCAGCTTTGCGCTTACGGTTAAAAACTGTTTTATGGTTGATCTTTAGCTCCTGGGCGATGCTACGACTACTAAAATGCCGGCCAACATCGACTATTTCTGTGATTTTATTGACATTTTCGACGACGGGCCTGCCTGTGCGAGGTGGATCTTTAACATCAGAAATCCTTGAACGGAATCGACGAAACTAAAACTGTAAGTAATTAGCTGTTACAGTATCGGCTCCATAAACACCGTTCACAATTTAAGCTGCCCGGTTTGCATTTTCGCCTTTATCAAAGAAAAACTGTAAAATGTACCGAATTTTCTCTTTGTTGACTTCTATTGTTAACACTCTGTAACTCACAACTGAATGGAACACACTAAAAACAGCCAAAGAACTTTTTTAGTGTGAAATGTCACTTTGACAACAAGCATAAACTTGCGATTGTTTAAACGATACTTTACGAGAGATCGATCACTACAGCCATCTACCGACAAAATAATTGATTTCTGTTTCCCCACTTAATATAAGTATCTATTACTCTAGAGTTTTGGGACTCCCAAGTCTGAAGATGTGAACATCCCTTCCAAACGACGAATCCAAAGACTTTTACTCCCTGTGAAAAATCATGATGGCAATCACCTGCCGGGCTGCGAATCCGCGACCTTGGGCAAAGAAGTTGTTTATCCACCGCTAGGTGGAAGTATTATGCTCGGAGTGATCTGGCAGGTTTGGATTTGGGTAGTGGTCCGTGGACGGAAGTTAGTAAACAAAGATATGGGCTCCGAGCCCTCTTAATATTATTATTGCCACCTTACCCTGATGAACATTATTAAAATCATTTGTATAATAGAAGCTAGATTATTTTTTGTCTTTTAATGGCGGAAGGAAAGAGAAAGTTTTAATAGTTCTGGCCACATCCATGAACATCATGAAGTTTGACTTTATAGGTTTCTACTTCTTGGATATCGAGTTGCAAGTCCCCTCTTAACGTTATTTGTTTCCCCTGGCTGCTTCTTTCCTTGTCTAAAGAGGTTTTAATTTTAAATGAAAGCTGGTACGAGGAAGAGCGAAAGATTTTTTTTTGTTATTTATGATTTCCATCTTTTACAATGGCTTTCTGGAATACAACAACATAATACATTTTTTATCCAAATCGATCATTGAAGGGCCTAAAAATATTTGTTTGTTATTAAACGATCGAGGTGGTAGTACTTTGAATACATTTGATTCTTTTGTAAATATAGATCTTATATTGCATTAGAATTGTGCTTTTATGAAGCAAGCTATGTGGGAGTGAAGATGGTTTGCTTTTGTTATTTATAGCCAATTCCAAAAGTTCATTGTTTTAGCTACATGAATAATATATTCGTGTATTATTTGGATATCACCGCCGATAATACACTCACATATTATTTGTTTTTTGGTTGATGTTATAGACAATTTCAAGTTCTTACAAAACATGATTATCTCCAGTGTTCTTCGCACCGATCTACACAAGGACAGTGACAAAATGGTCTAAAAGGATTATAGGCTGTTAGGAACATGAGGTGCCCGAAGAACTCCAGGTGGCTATTATAGTTCTGGAACCTTATCGATACGATTCCTGGTGATGTATAAATCAGTCAGTGTGATGCTATGACAGCAGAGAACAATGAAAACTACCTTTTCTAAACCATACAAATTTAATTATCTTGATAGAGTAATAAAATAAAAAAATTGCCAACATAGATCTAACTAACTTCTTATGCTTTTTAACTAAAAAATCAATCCCAAGAATTAATATCGTCGAATGCTGGGTTTACTGTACAGTTATGACAAAGGGGTTAGGTTGCTATAACTACACTTACACAAATAAGCATCTCGTATTGCTATAACAATTTTCAAAAATGTATTTATTGAAATTTACAACTGTATTATATCACAAGTTAATAAAATTAATGACACATAATTACATGAGATAATGGTATAGTAAGTGTTAAAAACACTATTTAAGAAAAATAATACATTGATGAGACAAAGTTTATAAAGGCACTGAAAACGTGTTTAATTAAGAAAGAAAAAATATATTACATTTTTAAGGAAATAGCTTTCTTACTGGAAGTAGATATTTATGATCAAAGGATTATCGACACTAGAACGTCGGCGTGTAGTTTTCCTCAATTTTTAATATTTTCCACAAATTCAAGTTATCGTAAGCTTTACTATGGGAAAGAGAATATAAATATGGGTAATGAGTAAATTTCGGCAATCATTTTTTCAAAAAATACAAGTTCAACTAGCATTTCGAAGTACAGATGATCTATGTTTGTTGAAGCGCTCATTTCTTGATGAAATGATTACCCAAATCTTCTCCTTTCCTATAATTACATTATTTTTTCTCCACTAAAACTATTAATATATATTATATTAATGTTCATTCATTGCCCTTTTAAAATGGTACCCTGCGGAACTTCTACACACATTAGAAGTAATAAAAACGTATATTTCATTTGAAACAACCCAATATTTATAAACGTTCATACCGGAAGTGAGTATTTATGCTTGGAGGATTGTCGACGATGGAACGTCGGCGTGTTTTAATAAAAACTATTGTTTTTATTTCATTTTATATAGTCAGATATTTGATATTATCCTAATATAGGCATGGTATAAACATCCCTATTGAAATTAGTTTATACCAATATATCAAGGCTGCCTCTACACTTTTTGCTTCATCTACCTTTGGTTTTTTCCGCAGCGTTAAAACCTGACCCCTGTAGCAGTAAGCTAGAAAAACGACACTAGAGTAGTGGTGGGGCCGAAATAACGTAACAGTCTAAAATAACGTGTTATTGGAAAATAACGGTTACTGTGATAACGTGTTACCAGAACGAGCTCGTTATTGGAATAACTCCTTCATCGTTTCACTCGCCAATAACCAAATAGCACTTCGACATGATTTCAATAAGAGCTGAAGGCCGAGGCGTTTTCGTTCCCAATTACTGATTGAAAAATTAACAAAAAAATTCCAAGTAAATATGTTTTAAAACAATAAAACTGCCTTAGAACTTATTGAAGCAACGACATCTATTAGACGTTATCGGAACTATTAAAGAGTTATTGGCTTCGTTGCCTATTTTTTGCGAATATAGAAGTATTTCATTCACAATTACTGATTGAAAAATTAACGAAAAAATCGGACTTGCTAATTCGCACAAAAAAATGGAAAAAATGTCAAGTAAATATGTTTTAAAACAATAAAACTGGCTTAGATGTTATTCATGTGCTGCTATCTAAGTTATCGAATCAGTTATCGGAACTAATAAACAGTTATTGGCTTCGTTGCCTATTTATTGCGAATATAGAAGTATTTCATTCACAATTACTAATTGAAAAATTAACGAAAAAATCGGACTTGCTAATTCGGACAAAAAAATGGAAAAAATTCAAAGTAAATATGTTTTAAAACCATAAAAATGCCTTAGATGCTAGTCATGTGGCGCTGCCAACGTTATCGAATCCGTTATCGGAACTATTAAAGAGTTATTGGCTTCATTGCCTATTTTTTGCGAATATAGAAGTATTTCATTCACAATTACTGATTGAAAAATTAACGAAAAAATCGGACTTGCTAATTCGGACAAAAAAATGGAAAAAATTCAAAGTAAATATGTTTTAAAACCATAAAAATGCCTTAGATGTTAGTCATGTGGCGCTGCCTACGTTATCGAATCCGTTATCGGAACTATTAAACAGTTATTGGCTTCGTTGCCTATTTTTGGGGAATATAGAAATATTTCATTCACAATTACTGATTGAAAAATTAACGAAAAAATCAAACTTGCTAATTCGCACAAAAAAATGGAAAAAAATGCCAAGTAAATATGTTTTAAAACCATAAATAAAACTGCCTTAAACGTTATTGAAGCAGCGACATCTATTAGACGTTATCGGAACTATTAAAGAGTTATTGGCTTCGTTGCCTATTTTTTGCGAATATAGAAGTATTTCATTCACAATTACTGATTGAAAAAATAACGAAAAAATCGGACTTGCTAATTCGCACAAAAAAATGGAAAAAATGTCAAGTAAATATGTTTTAAAACAATAAAACTGGCTTAGATGTTAGTCATGTGGCGCTGCCTACGTTATCGAATCGGTTATCGGAACTATTAAACAGTTATTGGCTTCGTTGCCTATTTTTTGGGAATATAGAAGTATTTCATTCACAATTACTGATTGAAAAATTAACGAAAAAATCAGACTTGCTAATTCGGACAAAAAAATGGAAAAAATTCAAAGTAAATATGTTTTAAAACCATAAAAATGCCTTTGATGCTAGTCATGTGGCGCTGCCAACGTTATCGAATCCGTTATCGGAACTATTAAAGAGTTATTGGCTTCATTGTCTATTTTTTGCGAATATAGAAGTATTTCATTCACAATTACTGATTGAAAAATTAACGAAAAAATCGGACTTGCTAATTCGGACAAAAAAATGGAAAAAATTCAAAGTAAATATGTTTTAAAACCATAAAAATGCCTTAGATGTTAGTCATGTGGCGCTGCCTACGTTATCGAATCCGTTATCGGAACTATTAAACAGTTATTGGCTTCGTTGCCTATTTTTTGGGAATATAGAAGTATTTCATTCCCAATTACTGATTGAAAAATTAACGAAAAAATCAAACTTGCTAATTCGCACAAAAAAATGGAAAAAAATGCCAAGTAAATATGTTTTAAAACCATAAATAAAACTGCCTTAGTCGTTATTGAAGCAGCGACATCTATTAGACGTTATCGGAACTATTAAAGAGTTATTGGCTTTGTTGCCTCTTGTTTTTGCGAATATAGAAGGATTTCATTCACAATTACTGATTGAAAAATTAACAAAAAAATCAAACTTGCTACTTCGCACAAAAAATGGAAAAAATATCAAGTAAATATTTTTTAAAACCATAAAACTGCCTTAGATGTTAGTCATGAGGTTATCGGAACTATTATGCCAATATGAAATATAAAATATATATGGAACTATTCCTGCATTTCCTATATATGGAAAAGCATTGACAATGCTAATAGGCACCATAGATTTGTTTAAGAGGGTGACTGGTTATTATAGTATGAACACAAAGTAGCAAAATACTGTAATAGAGATTACTGTACAACAATAAATTATAAAATGCAATTGATGATGAAAGGATATAATGAATTTAAAATACTAATATAATGATAAGCTTTTATTAGATAATGAAGTACAAAAAGGAAGAACTACAGATAATTAATTAATATCATAGCCTAAATAATTTTACTATAAAAAAAATAAATAGTTTCTCCAAATCAAAAACAATAAATATGTGTATTATGAAGTTCGTTATGAACATCCACAAATTTAATAAACTCAATAAACAACAGAAACACAAAATATAAAATTGTTAATATTAATCAATAATGCATAAATTTGTTTTATGTTAACAGGGATATATACTGATTTAATGTAGAACATTTATATATACGACTATACCAGTACATTACAGAAGGTAAAACAGGTATTTGATCCTATTAAAGATCAAATAGAAAAATCTGCCAGCAGTATAACATAAACTCAAAATTAGGCATTTTTTAGTTAAGCTTTCAGAAGCAATTGTATTGATTGATTCAGAATTCAGAAAGAGCATTGTATCTGATATTCCGTTTCCAACATTTTTAATAAAGTCATATTTTGAGTTGTATTATGTTTGAATTGAAGTTTTATGGGAATAATGGCATTGAAAGAAAAAGTTTCAAGCTTTTAAAAATTTTCTAGTCGTTAGTAAAAGACTTATAGTAAGTTAGTAAAAGATTATTATAACTATATAAAGCTAAAATGAATAAATACTTAAATAACTATCTAGTAGACAGAATAAAAAAGGAAGCATAAGCTCATCTTAATGATTCATTTAATACATGACTATTGCTGCAGACATTACTTGCGATTACGTCATGTAAACTGTAGTAGGAGCACTTGAAGAGTTACGGCAGAAGTTCAGTGCACTCTGATCTAATTTTAACAATGTCACAGAATAAATTAAAACCTTATTAATACATTTTATTTTAACTACCTTTTTATATACAGAATAAACTATCTTTAAAAACCTGTTTTGTTTATGTATTAAGGATATGGTCTGGGTGGAAGTCAGAAAATATTCTTTTTAACTTCAAAGACTTGTTTTTAAATTTCAGAAAAATAGTTAATAGCTATCAATATAATTAATATTTAATTTTTACTAAAATAAACATAACAACAAATTTAATAATTAAGTTTTAAAAGAAAAACAATTGTATACCTTACTTTCTGTAAACATCCAATTATAGGAATCAAAACTTCTCTGTAGACTGCCTAAAAATTTCTTGATTATAATTCCATTTATTAATAAATTAAAATGAGGTCAATCTAAAGCATTTATAAAATGTATTGATTGCACCCCCCTCACCAATTCAATACATCATTTGAATTATCCAGTTTATTATATATAGGTATTACATAATTGTAAATGTTATACTTGTTGCACAACTGTCTCTCTTCATTTAAATTATTCTTATAATGTCAAGTTCTTCTCTTGATTGTTTAAGGAAAGAAAGAAAAAAGGAAAAGGTGAGGGAAAAAAGACTTTAAAAGTATTATAATTTTAGAATGGAAAAACTTTGCTTTCATTTCTTTTTTAATGTGCAGTAATACAAGTGTTGTTTAAGCATTACAATCTCGATTTAAAATTGAAAGTGAATATAAATATATCACATAATATTATATATTAAAATAGTTTCATAAATTTTTGTAAGTAGGTGTACCTTATTTTAAGGAAAAAAATATTTTTGGTACAACTGTCTCTCCTCATTTTAATATTTCTTTTTTTTTATGTAGTGTCTCAACAAATTTTAGAGGGTACTGCTATTATTCAGCAAATTAAACTTTATAGTAATTTATAGTAAGTATAGTTATAGATTGGTCTCATACAAAAATGTATAAAATTTTAAATATTATTTTAAAAATATGCATATAACCTGTTTCGTAGGAAAATGAAGTTACTGAAGATTAGACGGTCAACTGTATGATTGCTAGAATGGAAGATCAATTCAACCTCTTTCAGATAACTGATGTTCACTGGAGGCTGTACCAAAAATATTTTTTTCCTTAAAATAAGGTACACCTACTTACAAAAATTTATGAAACTATTTTAATATATAATATTATGTGATATATTTATATTCACTTTCAATTTTAAATCGAGATTGTAATGCTTAAACAACACTTGTATTACTGCACATTAAAAAAGAAATGAAAGCAAAGTTTTTCCATTCTAAAATTATAATACTTTTAAAGTCTTTTTTCCCTCACCTTTTCCTTTTTTCTTTCTTTCCTTAAACAATCAAGAGAAGAACTTGACATTATAAGAATAATTTAAATGAAGAGAGACAGTTGTGCAACAAGTATAACATTTACAATTATGTAATACCTATATATAATAAACTGGATAATTCAAATGATGTATTGAATTGGTGAGGGGGGTGCAATCAATACATTTTATAAATGCTTTAGATTGACCTCATTTTAATTTATTAATAAATGGAATTATAATCAAGAAATTTTTAGGCAGTCTACAGAGAAGTTTTGATTCCTATAATTGGATGTTTACAGAAAGTAAGGTATAAAATTGTTTTTCTTTTAAAACTTAATTATTAAATTTGTTGTTATGTTTATTTTAGTAAAAATTAAATATTAATTATATTGATAGCTATTAACTATTTTTCTGAAATTTAAAAACAAGTCTTTGAAGTTAAAAAGAATATTTTCTGACTTCCACCCAGACCATATCCTTAATACATAAACAAAACAGGTTTTTAAAGATAGTTTATTCTGTATATAAAAAGGTAGTTAAAATAAAATGTATTAATAAGGTTTTAATTTATTCTGTGACATTGTTAAAATTAGATCAGAGTGCACTGAACTTCTGCCGTAACTCTTCAAGTGCTCCTACTACAGTTTACATGACGTAATCGCAAGTAATGTCTGCAGCAATAGTCATGTATTAAATGAATCATTAAGATGAGCTTATGCTTCCTTTTTTATTCTGTCTACTAGATAGTTATTTAAGTATTTATTCATTTTAGCTTTATATAGTTATAATAATCTTTTACTAACTTACTATAAGTCTTTTACTAACGACTAGAAAATTTTTAAAAGCTTGAAACTTTTTCTTTCAATGCCATTATTCCCATAAAACTTCAATTCAAACATAATACAACTCAAAATATGACTTTATTAAAAATGTTGGAAACGGAATATCAGATACAATGCTCTTTCTGAATTCTGAATCAATCAATACAATTGCTTCTGAAAGCTTAACTAAAAAATGCCTAATTTTGAGTTTATGTTATACTGCTGGCAGATTTTTCTATTTGATCTTTAATAGGATCAAATACCTGTTTTACCTTCTGTAATGTACTGGTATAGTCGTATATATAAA
This sequence comes from Arma custos, assembly GCA_037127475.1. NCBI lineage: Eukaryota > Metazoa > Arthropoda > Insecta > Hemiptera > Pentatomidae > Arma > Arma custos. Next base: position 38,274,425 of record CM073760.1, read on the forward strand.
TGTTCTACATTAAATCAGTATATATCCCTGTTAACATAAAACAAATTTATGCATTATTGATTAATATTAACAATTTTATATTTTGTGTTTCTGTTGTTTATTGAGTTTATTAAATTTGTGGATGTTCATAACGAACTTCATAATACACATATTTATTGTTTTTGATTTGGAGAAACTATTTATTTTTTTTATAGTAAAATTATTTAGGCTATGATATTAATTAATTATCTGTAGTTCTTCCTTTTTGTACTTCATTATCTAATAAAAGCTTATCATTATATTAGTATTTTAAATTCATTATATCCTTTCATCATCAATTGCATTTTATAATTTATTGTTGTACAGTAATCTCTATTACAGTATTTTGCTACTTTGTGTTCATACTATAATAACCAGTCACCCTCTTAAACAAATCTATGGTGCCTATTAGCATTGTCAATGCTTTTCCATATATAGGAAATGCAGGAATAGTTCCATATATATTTTATATTTCATATTGGCATAATAGTTCCGATAACCTCATGACTAACATCTAAGGCAGTTTTATGGTTTTAAAAAATATTTACTTGATATTTTTTCCATTTTTTGTGCGAAGTAGCAAGTCTGATTTTTTCGTTAATTTTTCAATCAGTAATTGTGAATGAAATACTTCTATATTCCCAAAAAATAGGCAACGAAGCCAATAACTGTTTAATAGTTCCGATAACGGATTCGATAACGTAGGCAGCGCCACATGACTAACATCTAAGGCATTTTTATGGTTTTAAAACATATTTACTTGGCATTTTTTTCCATTTTTTTGTCCGAATTAGCAAGTTTGATTTTTTTCGTTAATTTTTCAATCAGTAATTGTGAATGAAATACTTCTATATTCCCAAAAAATAGGCAACGAAGCCAATAACTGTTTAATAGTTCCGATAACCGATTCGATAACGTAGGCAGCGCCACATGACTAACATCCAAGCCAGTTTTATTGTTTTAAAACATATTTACTTGACATTTTTTCCATTTTTTTGTGCGAATTAGCAAGTCTGATTTTTTCGTTAATTTTTCAATCAGTAATTGTGAATGAAATACTTCTATATTCCCAAAAAATAGGCAACGAAGCCAATAACTGTTTAATAGTTCCGATAACCGATTCGATAACGTAGGCAGCGCCACATGACTAACATCTAAGCCAGTTTTATTGTTTTAAAACATATTTACTTGACATTTTTTTGTGCGAATTAGCAAGTCCGATTTTTTCGTTAATTTTTCAATCAGTAATTGTGAATGAAATACTTCTATATTCGCAAAAAATAGGCAATGAAGCCAATAACTCTTTAATAGTTCCGATAACCGATTCGATAACGTTGGCAGCGCCACATGACTAGCATCTAAGGCATTTTTATGGTTTTAAAACATATTTACTTTGAATTTTTTCCATTTTTTTGTCCGAATTAGCAAGTCTGATTTTTTCGTTAATTTTTCAATCAGTAATTGTGAATGAAATACTTCTATATTCCCAAAAAATAGGCAACGAAGCCAATAACTGTTTAATAGTTCCGATAACCGATTCGATAACGTAGGCAGCGCCACATGACTAACATCTAAGCCAGTTTTATTGTTTTAAAACATATTTACTTGACATTTTTTCCATTTTTTTGTGCGAATTAGCAAGTCCGATTTTTTCGTTAATTTTTCAATCAGTAATTGTGAATGAAATACTTCTATATTCCCAAAAAATAGGCAACGAAGCCAATAACTCTTTAATAGTTCCGATAACGTCTAATAGATGTCGCTGCTTCAATAACGTTTAAGGCAGTTTTATTTATGGTTTTAAAACATATTTACTTGGCATTTTTTTCCATTTTTTTGTGCGAATTAGCAAGTTTGATTTTTTTTCTTTAATTTTTCAATCAGTAATTGTGAATGAAATACTTCTATATTCCCAAAAAATAGGCAACGAAGCCAATAACTGTTTAATAGTTCCGATAACTGATTCGATAACTTAGATAACAGCACATGAATAACGTCTAAGGCAGTTGTTTTTTTTTTTTTTTTGTTTTTTTTTTTTTAGCAATTAGGCATTATTGGCTACGTCTGTTTCTATTCTCATGTAAATTTATATATGATTTTCTTTAATGAAATAAAACGTTACTCAAATAACGTGTTATTGGAACACGTTATTACATGGTAGCAGTTATGCCATAACGTGTTATTAAGATTTCACTGTTTAGCCCACCCCTACCTACTACATCCCCACCATCTTTCCTTCCAACTTCCCCTCCGTTTATTGATAATATGACTCAAAACAACCGATTCCTACATATTTTAGGTTATATCTTTCGTAATATGTCTTAATATTTGTATTTTTTAGGATATATCTTTCGATATGTTTACAAATGTTTCTTGAGACCTTCATTTACTCACGCTATTTATTTCGTTAAATAATTACTAATATTAATAACTCGAAATTAACAAATGTTTAGATTACAAACGTTTGGATATTTTAGGTCATATCTTTGGATATATTTCCAAATGTTTATTGAGACCTTCATTTCCTCAAGAAATTATTCTTAAGATGTTATTTACGTTCAGTTTCTAGGTGATTTTTGGATTATTCTAGGTGATAATAGAGTTGGTTTAGAATCTATGAACCCCAAGTGCAAAACACAATGCAAACAATGTTTGGACTTATTTCATTACAGGTAATTTCAATAATTGCAGTCTTTATACTACTCTCTCAAATGTTTATATTTTACTTGATGTTTGTGTGTTAATAGGTATTGCATTCAAATAACAGTGTGTTTCGTTTCTCATCTACTTATTTCTTTTTTTCTATACCTTGTGATCGATTTTGGAATTATTCTAGGTGATAATGGAGTTGGTTTAGAATCTATGAACTGTCCCAAGTGCACAACACAATGCAAACAATGTTTGGACTTACTTCATTACAGGTAATTTCAATAATTGCAGTCTTTATACTACTCTCTCAAATGTTTATATTTTACTTGATGTTTGTGTGTTAATAGGTATTGCATTTAAATACCAGTGTGATTCGTTTCTCATCTACTTATTTCTTTTTTTCTATGCCTAGTGATCGATTTTGGAATTATTCTAGGTGATGATGGAGCGTTAAGTTAAAACTTGTTATTACTCAACTCTAAGCGACAACCTGTAGAAGTGATACCAGTATTTGAGTAGCATAAGGTACTGTTTATTTCCTTTAACCCACAATTTATTCAAAGATTGTTTCATGGTTTAATATGTAATAAGAGTATCATATGTAATAAGTTTTACATTGACGGTGACAGAAGGAGGAAGAGTGCATTTACTAAGTCTTTTAAATTTGTAACTTGGCTGCAAAATATCAGAATAACCTATACTTAGGTCTGCCAATTTGTATGTATATGGTTAACAATTCCTCCTCCGAGGAACACACATAGTATGGCAGACCTTGGATTTTCCTCAGCCACTGAAGTAGATTGGTCTGACAATTGCAGAGACATTTGTTTAAATTCACTCATCCTGAAGGATAATGCTAGTATTGCATTCAAATACCAGTGTGATTCGTTTCTCATCTACTTATTTCTTTTTTTCTATGCCTAGTGATCGATTTTGGAATTATTCTAGGTGATGATGGAGTCGGTTCCGAATCTATGAACTGCCCCAAGTCCACAGCACAATGCAAACAATGTTTGGACTTATTTCATTACAGGTAATTTCAATAATTGCAGTCTTTATACTACTCTCTCAAATTTTTATATTCTACTTGATGTGTATGTGTTAATAGTGTTGCATTCAAATACCAGTGTGATTCGTTTCTCATCTACTTATTTCTTTTTTTCTATGCTTAATGATCGATTTTGGAATTATTCTAGGTGATAATGGAGTCGTTTCCGAATCTTTGAACTGCCCCAAGTGCACAGCACAATGCAAACAATGTTTGGACTTATTTCATTAGAGGTAATTTCAATAATTGCAGTTATTGTTAATAAGTATTGCATTTAAATACCAGTGTGATTCGTTTCTCATCTACTTATTTCTTTTTTTCTATACCTAATGATCGATTTTGGAATTATTCATACTGTGGCATGTTGCTCCCCACCAATTTCAATTGACTATATCCTATTTACGTTATCCCTTAAAAGAGTAATGGGTAGATTTTGGTAATCATTTCATCAAGAAATAAAAGGGTATCTGTTCTACAGGTTGTTGTATCATGTTGAGTTTCAAGTTTTAACTGTTTTTTCATTTCATCTTTAATATTTTCCATTAAACGCATGTTACCATACCATGAGGTTTAATAGGGACAAGATTATGTAATTAGGAGAAATGAGTAGATTTCTCATTTCATTCAGAAATTAAATTTATTTTAGTAAAAATTAAATATTAATTATATCTATACTTGTATACTATTTTTCTGAAGTTTACAAACTAGTCTTTGAAATTAAAGACCTTAAAAAGAATATTTTCTGACCTCCACCCACACCATTTCCTTAATACATATATGAAATCAACTATTATTATTAAACAGATTATTAAAAATAGATTATTCTGTATATAAAAATATAGTGGAAATTGAAAGTATTAATAAGATTTTAACTTATTCTAGGATATTCTTCAAATTAGATCAGAGTGCACTGAACTTCTGCCATAACCCTTCAAGTGCTCCTACTACAGTTTACGTGATATAATTGCAAGTAATGTCTGCAGCAACAGTCATGTATTAAATGAATCATGAAGATGAAGTTTTGCATCCTATTTATTTCGTCTACTGGATAGTTATTTAAGTATTTATTTATTTTAGCTTTGGATAGTTATAATAATCTATTTAGGAGAAAGTGACAAGCACTTAAGGACCTTAAGAAACTTTGTATTTACTTCAAAATAAGTTAGGTTTTTCATTGCTCTATGCAGTCTTTTTCTGTGTTCCAGAGAATCTTGATAGATTTTTAGCTTTCATTCGAGTGAATATATTTAGATTACGGTGCCTCTTATGCTATCTTCTACTATTTATGACTATTTAAGCTTTATCCAATCACAGCTCTAGGTGTTAAATTATTGTTTATGTTAATTCATTTACTTATTTAATTATATCACCAAAACCTAATCACGAGAAACCTAACCAAGGATGAAATATGTTCAAGGTATTCATTTTCAATATAGATTTATTAGATTCAAGTCCCCCTTGCAATGAAAATTATTCGGTCTTGTGATGATTCAATTTTTGTAATGTATTTTATCCCTTTAATTAATCTTTTTTATTTTATTTAGTGTTAGTTGATTGTCCAAGTTTTCAATCTATTCTCGTATTATAATCTATTTACTAGGGAAAATACAAGTTTTATATACTGTTTTGTTAATTTCATAAACCTTAATAACAAATTATCTTAAGATATAAATTCTTTAAAAAAACCAGAGTTAGTCTAGAATATTTTTTTCATATTGTGCTACATTAAATCTATATATATTCCTTTTAACATCAAACATATGTATGCATTACTAATTAATATTAATGATTTTATATTTTGTGTGTTTTTTATTTAGTTATTAAATTTTTGAATGTTCATGATGAACTTCACAATACACGTATTTCTTGTTATAAATTAAGAGAAACTAATTAATTTTTTTTTGTAAAATTATATATGCTATGCTATTAATTAATAATTTGTAGTAATTGTTCATCCTTTTTGTATTTAATTATCTAATAAAATCTTATTATTATATTTGCATTTTAATTTCATTATACCCTATCATAATCACTTACCTCCTATAATTTATTGTTGTACAGTAATTTTTTTAGTTAGGGTTTCTTTAGGGTGACAATGAGATAATTTAAACTCTCATATTTAATAACTTTTATATTTAAGATCCTATTTTAAGTATTTACAGATTAAATTACGTTGGGGATAACAGCAAAATTTTTCTGGAGGTCGGTTTCTATCTTCTTATTAAATATAAAATATAAATTAGCACAAAAGGACCATTTATATCAAATAATTTGTTTTTATTGAATATTTTTAAGTATTAAACTATTTTGGAATTTAGAATTTATTTATTTAATTATTATTACAAAAAGTATTGTATTTATTAATGATCATTTGTGTTTTGATTTGTGTATCTTTTGTGATGCTTTAAAGGGTTGGCTGGAATAAAATTTTCAGGATCTCCTAATGTTCATGGTTCAAATAAAACTAATATAGAGAATATAAATAATGTAATTATGGCTCCTATTAAATCCTTAATTTATCGTAATTTGAATTTAATCCTGAAGGATTATTGCTATCAGTTTGGTGTAAAAATAATAATTGAATAATAATTAAGGCTGCAATTACAAAAGGCAATAAGAAATGTAATGTAAAGAATTTTTCAACTGAAAATCCTCCTCATAGTCATATTACTTAGGTTTTTTCTAGGTTAGGTACTGCTGATAAAATGGTAATAACTGTAGCACCTCATGAAGATATTATACCTCAAGGTAAAATGTATCCTAAAAATGTGGTTCCTATAATTAATAGTAATAGGAATACTCCAACTGATCAAGTTATTCATAATTTGTAAGATCCATAATATAATCCTTGCCCAGTGTGTTAATATTGACAAATAAAAAATAGGGAAGCCCCATTAGCATTAGTGTATCGTATTAGTCCTCCATTATTTACATCTCGACAAATATGTACTACACTTCTGAAAGTAAGTTCAATATTTGCTGTATGATTGCTCGTATTGTGTTATTCTTAAGGGAACTGGTCCCAGAATAAAATTATTTTTCTATTCTATTCTATAATGCAAGGTCAGAAATAATACTCTAATAATTTGAATTATTAAACATATTCCTAATAGTGAACAAAAAATTAGTTATACTGAAATTGAAGTTGGGGATGGTAAATCAATTGATGATTCATTAATAATAATTTTGAATTATGGACGTGTTTTTTACTTTTAGATTTATTCATGCTTTAACTTTTTATTTGTTAAGGACTTAAATAATTTCTGCAATATTGGATTCTACGATTATTGTAAATAATAAATAAATAATTATTATTGCTGTTAATTGTTCGTTGGTTATATTTAAAATTTTGATTAGTCTTAAATTATCATTGTAAAAAATATTGTTATTGAAATAATTTATATTATATAAATGTTATTATAATTAATATAAATATAGTGGAGATCATTATTGTATTAAGAGTAGATTTCCATTTTTAATTAGATGCTACTCTTGCTATATAAATTTACTATATATATTATAGTATAGTATATTATAATATAGTACTATATATAAATTGCTATATGTATGGTGCCAAGCAAAAACTATTTTGTAAAATACACTTATTCTGATTTTCGCTAGTCTGAACCCTAAAGAAGCAGAAGTTACACTAGAAGACAATGCTATTTAATTTTAAACATATTGGTGTTTATTTTTTGAGGTGAGGATGATAAGAATAAGATTCTGCCTTAATAATTCTCCCCTTGATCCACCCCTGACATCACCAAGCCATTTCAAAAGTGGTTTCTCTCGCCTCCGCCTACTTTCAGTCATTTCTGAGAAGCTAATGGGTAGAAGTGATTTTTTGGAAGATCAGTTTAAATGGTTTTGTCAAAATTTTTAAACTTTGAAATGTGTATTTATAAAATTATATAACTGTTACTGTTATACCTTAGCTCCTCCACCCCTCGTATGTAACCTGGAAAAACTGAAGTAATTAAAAAATGTGTTTTATAAGAAATATTTTATTTGTTAAATCATAATTTACCACAGTAAACATTTCTATATTAAAAATAAATTAAAACACCTCATTACAAAATTCATACTTGCTTTAATAAAATATAAAACCACTTTAATTTTGGGCGGGATAAAATCTTAACAACTACATTTACGTGATATCAGATACCAATTTTATTTAGTTGGTCTTTCATGAAAATTTTAAACATTATTAATTATGAACAGCAATAAACTTTAGGGTTTTGTACGTTTTTTGAAAGTATTAAGATTAGTTAATATTACAATACATATAAGATCTGAAATCATAACATCGGGAAAAAACATACATTAAGATCAATATATAAATATTTTCTCTTCAAAATAAAAATATTTAAATAATCACAATAAAATAAAAATAACAAAATTAAGATCAATAATTTGATGGGGACCTCATACATTTTATATATTATTAACATCCTACTTAAGTATAATTATCATAATTGTTAACAGTTTATAATTTTTATTGTCAATAGGATCACACAAATAACAATAAAAATTAAGAAAATCTCAAAAGTTTTACATTCATTAATTTTGAGAGAATAGAAAAATGTAATATATATTTTAAAATTGATCTAAACTGAAATAATTTCATAAATAAGTTATAAAATATTAATTTATCTACCACACAGTTTTTAGTCGACAGATAAAAAACGAAAAGGCCAATATTTTTCACTTTCGGTGGAGCTACTTTTTTCGTGGATAGTGATAATTACACAATATTCCCTATTTCCTGGAATTTCCTTCCTCTCCCCAATTTGTTGTAAAAGTTGTAGGAGCAATTTGACAAGTTCTTGACCCCAATATTTTATCAGCTCTGGAGCAATGCCACCACTCAAACTGCTTTGTCTACTTTCATTTTCAGAATAGCTTCCACCACCTCTTCATGAATGCGAATGCACTCTTCAATTTCTTGATTAATATATGATGAGACAACTGTACTGTATAGCTGATTTTGCTTGAGAACTACCCTCCATTGAATTTCTATGCTTGCTTCATCTATGATTATTATAACTCTTGTTTCATTGATATTCCTTACTGTCTTGCTTCGTTATCATTTGAGTAACTTTATATTTCCCCAAAACATCTTGATACTATGTCGGTGGTCTTCGTCCAGGCTTCTTCTAAATTGCTCCCATGATTCTTTCTTTGCCCGACGAAGTGATAAAGATTTAACCTCTCGGGTTCTATCTTGCAAATACACTTTCCACATTTTTTTTTGTCTACAAAGCGCTTAATTTCATTATTCCACCATTCCGAATATATATTACTTGAAATTTGCGCAAACCATTTACGGCCTATATCCAAGACGCCTATTTTTAGAAAATTCCGCAGTTGTTCTATGTCCTCTTTGAGTTCCAAGGTTCTCAGTCCATCTTCTTACTTCTCTTACATTGGTAGGTAAACGATTCTTCTTCTGTTTCTTTTGTGATTCTTGAAGAATTTTTCTCTTTGCAATCAGGAGTAGATAGTAGCTGCCAATTTCAGCACCTATAACAACTTTGATGTCAGTAAAGTTCTGCTTGACACCCCTATCATAAATGAAGTACCCCATCTTGGCTCAAGAATATAATATTTTCTATTCTCTTGTGGGTGTTGGAAGGAATTATTGTCGATAATTTTATAAGTCATCCATTTCTTGTTCTCTCCAAAATGTATTCCCTCCCAGGACTCCATACCCAACTCTAGGATCATAAATAATTCTTGTGTTTAAGCCTCTATTCAGTATCGCTTATCTTCCAATGTTCTCAATGTAAACTCCTCGATGCAAGTCCGAATAGAATTATCTATATCTCCACATTTTTGAGAGCGAAAACAAGTCTCAAAAGTTAAACTGTAATAGATAAAGACTTTTTTTTTTTTATGGCTCCAACAATTATTTGAAAGTTGCAACTAAAAATTGTAATTAAGTTTACAAAGAAAAAAGAATATTTTAATTTCCAAAAAAATATTATAATTTCAAATTTCTTTATTTAATATTTAGAATTTGAATTGTTTTGGGTTCCTAATGTGGAGGGAATTACAGTTGTTTATTAAATAATATAAACAAAAATAAAAAGTTCATTTAGCTTCAACTCTTCCATATTCATGGATGTAATAAAAGTGGTTTATTGATTTAAATGAGTGAAGTTCATTCAATTCCTTTAATTTTGTGCTCTCTTTTTTTTTTTTTTTTTTTAATATTTTATTTTTACCAGATCGGCCTGGTGGGCCTTTACATGGTTGTTATAATAAACTCTCGTAATATTTTATAGTTCAATATATGTGTATAAAAATATTTGAAGAAATAAAAATTTGGTAAACAAAATGAATAAACAAGGTTGATATTTGCATAGCATTTTTAAAAATATCTGGAATTGCTTAAGTCTTTGCGACTTTAAATATGTTAGTTAACTTCTATAAAGAAAACAAACATGATGAGCAAACGTAAACATTTATATAAAAACAATAAAAAGGTAAATAGCACTTTAAAAGGGGGAAGTATAAATCCTCTATTAAGATTAATGAGAAAAGTAATTTATTTTATGTGATGAATGTGTTGTAGCTTTAGGTTAATATTATGAACTGGTTGTAGTCATTTCTAATATAAAAATAAAAATAAAAAATATAAATGGTGTACATATAATTATTACTGTTATGCCAATTATATCTGATGCTGTTTCTATTTTGTTTTTTGTATTGCTACCTTTAAAATTATTCATTTTAAATTTAATAAATTAATACTTTTTAACATACATTTCTTTATTCAGATTAAATGTCTCTGTTGAAGAAATAAAAAAAATGGTCTACTTTAAGGAATTCATACAAAGGGGGACAAAAGAAAATGACTAATTCTAAGAGGAGTAGGGTATGATAATTAATATTTAGTTATCTTTTTAATGTTGTTATTGTATGTGTTTGTATATATGTATATGCATACTATATGTGTATTTATTTAATCAGTTAATTAATTCTTGTCATCGTATTTTGTAAATTCATAATCATTGATGATGAAGCATCTATATTTTTCTTTTCTTATTTTTTTCAGAAAAACAAGCCTTCCCTGTATTATTTTAAGGAGATGTCATGTTTAGATGAAAATGTGGAAGCAAAACCCTCCATATCACATGACCCACAATTGATTCTGGTGAAGACAGCTCAGTTATCCGTCCTGAAATAATACTTAATGAAGAACCCACTTCTGAATTAAGCAAATCTTCCCACATCCCACACTTATTGAAATAATTGAGCACTGTATTGCTCTGGGTACTACCATCATTTCTAGTATGTGGGAAGGATATAATCCTCTCAGAAGCCATCCCGACTATCTCCACATAGTTGTGGGCCGTAGTGAGAATGTAGAAGCTCACACTCAGAACATCAGAAGGATGTGGCGACAAGTGAGGTCAATTGTTCCTAAATCTGCGGCTGAACACCTCGAAGGGTATATTGCTGTTTTATACAACACTTGTTTATTTGTATGCTTAAAATCTATTTAAGTTTTATATTTTTCTCATCAAATTTAATAACTGCATCTTGATACTTATATACTTTCTTTATTTCATCTTGTTTTACATTTAAGGTGTATTTATTCTAGATTTTAGGAATATTATGCATTTTCTATAAAATATTATTATTGTTTGTTTGTTCATTTAACGTCACTTTATGCTGCTATGGCTAATCGGACGATGCTACAGTGGGAGCTCTGAATTTTGCCTATCCAGGTATTATTATATTATTATTGTTCTATTAATCATTGAATTACAATATTCTGCATTATCCCTATTGATTAAACATTTTTACTGAATAATGAATAAATATATTCTATTAGGTATTTGGCAGAATGTCTGTGGAAAAAGAGTATGAGTTTAAAGACCGTGTACATTATTTCTTGGTGGAAGTGGGAAGGCATTTTGACCCTAACAGGGATGATGATAGATAAGGAAAGGTACGATTAACAATATCATATCCTTAGTAATAATTAAAAGGACTAGTAATAAAAAATGGGGTGGGGTGGCTCAGTGGTTAACCACTGAGTTGCCATGCCGGGGTTCAAATCCAGCTGTGGCAGATAATTATTTAATCCATTAACAGCTGGGATGGACCTTGTGGGATCTAGAGACCCTTCTTGGGCTTGCCAAGCCTCTAAATTGGGGAAAAACCTGCCGGTTGAGCATGATTTGGGATAAATCACCTCCCTGCCCAACCATTGTCCTGGAAACAGTACAATCTCTACCACATACCCAAGACTCTTCATGGGTTGTAGTAGTACAGGTAAGTAATAAAAAAAACCTTCAGGGTTTATATTAGTCCAGCTAAGGCAGATAATAATCGTGTTTATTTAATTGTTTAAACTTAATATCATCCATTTGTTTATCTTTGTTTCAGATCTTTACTGACATCGTAAAACTCCTCTGCCTTTTTATTGGCCCCACATAATTTTTTTTTTTCACAACCACTTCCCCCACATTATTGGCAAAATTATTTGTCTTTTCAACATCATTCCTGGAGACAAATTTCAGATAAAGTTTAATTCCAAATAGGAATTTATGGTTAATCATTTCAATATCATTTTATATAATAATTTTTTTACTATTACTTGTTCTGTTTGCCGTTTCAGGCTACTTCAACATTTACTGGACAAACACTCTTAAGCTCTGAATTAACTACAAAAGACTCATACACAAGACAATCATTTGGCCCATCAAATTCCTCTTGTATTCAATGCTTACAATTCAAAATCCTCAATGCTCCCCACTTTGTTACGAACAAAGTAATCCATTATGACCTTAATGTCCGATTTGTTGCTGATTTGGCCTGAATCCGATATCAATCTTTTCATGACAAACTTTATTCCCACTCAATCACACTTTAACCAGTTTCAAACCTAGCAACTTCAATTCCTGATAATCCTCCTATTACACAGTCTTGAAAGAAGATGGCCTCATGACCTTCTAAGTTGAACTTTTGATTTATTTGAGTACTACCACTGGGTAGTTTCTCTATTTGTCTTTATTCATGCCAATATGCACCATTCCTGCCATTTACTTCTATTATAATACAGTTGTAAACTTCAATGAATAAATTATTAGTGATTCTGTAATTATAGTAGTTATAATTATAGTAGTTCTGTATTCTGTGTAGTAGATATGCTTTCACTGATTAATGTTTTATATAATTTAAGGTATTAAAAAAAACAACAGGAATTTAGAGAGAACCCTTACTGGGCAAAGTTTGTCTATGGATAATAGATATGAATGAATAACAGATGAAATCATTATTCGAGATGTTCGGGTAATGGATGAAAATACAGTCTGTTATCTGTCATTCAAATAAAATTTATTTCATTAATGCCCAACTCTGGAGGGAGCTAGTAGAATACATATCAATCGATAAAAATCCCCCTCCCACCAATTCATTATATAAAATGAATCTTAGCATTAACAAAAATGATTTAGTTTTTTTAATGAGCCGAATAATAGCTCTTGCCATGTTCTGTTCCTGGTTCTTCCAACATTCTGCTTCTTCATTATACTTATTTTAAAATATGAATAAACAAAAAACCTTTTTTTATCTAGATTTCTATATTAAAGCTAACAAATTACGATAAATTACCGTTCCATCCTTACTTTTCAATTCAGGATTTAATAGGAGCCATAATTACATTATTTATATTCTCTATATTAGTTTTATTTGAACCATGAACATTAGGAGATCCTGAAAATTTTATTCCAGCCAACCCTTTAAAGCATCACAAAAGATACACAAATCAAAACACAAATGATCATTAATAAATACAATACTTTTTGTAATAATAATTAAATAAATAAATTCTAAATTCCAAAATAGTTTAATACTTAAAAATATTCAATAAAAACAAATTATTTGATATAAATGGTCCTTTTGTGCTAATTTATATTTTATATTTAATAAGAAGATAGAAACCGACCTCCAGAAAAATTTTGCTGTTATCCCCAACGTAATTTAATCTGTAAATACTTAAAATAGGATCTTAAATATAAAAGTTATTAAATATGAGAGTTTAAATTATCTCATTGTCACCCTAAAGAAACCCTAACTAAAAAAATTACTGTACAACAATAAATTATAGGAGGTAAGTGATTATGATAGGGTATAATGAAATTAAAATGCAAATATAATAATAAGATTTTATTAGATAATTAAATACAAAAAGGATGAACAATTACTACAAATTATTAATTAATAGCATAGCATATATAATTTTACAAAAAAAAATTAATTAGTTTCTCTTAATTTATAACAAGAAATACGTGTATTGTGAAGTTCATCATGAACATTCAAAAATTTAATAACTAAATAAAAAACACACAAAATATAAAATCATTAATATTAATTAGTAATGCATACATATGTTTGATGTTAAAAGGAATATATATAGATTTAATGTAGCACAATATGAAAAAAATATTCTAGACTAACTCTGGTTTTTTTAAAGAATTTATATCTTAAGATAATTTGTTATTAAGGTTTATGAAATTAACAAAACAGTATATAAAACTTGTATTTTCCCTAGTAAATAGATTATAATACGAGAATAGATTGAAAACTTGGACAATCAACTAACACTAAATAAAATAAAAAAGATTAATTAAAGGGATAAAATACATTACAAAAATTGAATCATCACAAGACCGAATAATTTTCATTGCAAGGGGGACTTGAATCTAATAAATCTATATTGAAAATGATACCTTGAACATATTTCATCCTTGGTTAGGTTTCTCGTGATTAGGTTTTGGTGATATAATTAAATAAGTAAATGAATTAACATAAACAATAATTTAACACCTAGAGCTGTGATTGGATAAAGCTTAAATAGTCATAAATAGTAGAAGATAGCATAAGAGGCACCGTAATCTAAATATATTCACTCGAATGAAAGCTAAAAATCTATCAAGATTCTCTGGAACACAGAAAAAGACTGCATAGAGCAATGAAAAACCTAACTTATTTTGAAGTAAATACAAAGTTTCTTAAGGTCCTTAAGTGCTTGTCACTTTCTCCTAAATAGATTATTATAACTATCCAAAGCTAAAATAAATAAATACTTAAATAACTATCCAGTAGACGAAATAAATAGGATGCAAAACTTCATCTTCATGATTCATTTAATACATGACTGTTGCTGCAGACATTACTTGCAATTATATCACGTAAACTGTAGTAGGAGCACTTGAAGGGTTATGGCAGAAGTTCAGTGCACTCTGATCTAATTTGAAGAATATCCTAGAATAAGTTAAAATCTTATTAATACTTTCAATTTCCACTATATTTTTATATACAGAATAATCTATTTTTAATAATCTGTTTAATAATAATAGTTGATTTCATATATGTATTAAGGAAATGGTGTGGGTGGAGGTCAGAAAATATTCTTTTTAAGGTCTTTAATTTCAAAGACTAGTTTGTAAACTTCAGAAAAATAGTATACAAGTATAGATATAATTAATATTTAATTTTTACTAAAATAAATTTAATTTCTGAATGAAATGAGAAATCTACTCATTTCTCCTAATTACATAATCTTGTCCCTATTAAACCTCATGGTATGGTAACATGCGTTTAATGGAAAATATTAAAGATGAAATGAAAAAACAGTTAAAACTTGAAACTCAACATGATACAACAACCTGTAGAACAGATACCCTTTTATTTCTTGATGAAATGATTACCAAAATCTACCCATTACTCTTTTAAGGGATAACGTAAATAGGATATAGTCAATTGAAATTGGTGGGGAGCAACATGCCACAGTATGAATAATTCCAAAATCGATCATTAGGTATAGAAAAAAAGAAATAAGTAGATGAGAAACGAATCACACTGGTATTTAAATGCAATACTTATTAACAATAACTGCAATTATTGAAATTACCTCTAATGAAATAAGTCCAAACATTGTTTGCATTGTGCTGTGCACTTGGGGCAGTTCAAAGATTCGGAAACGACTCCATTATCACCTAGAATAATTCCAAAATCGATCATTAAGCATAGAAAAAAAGAAATAAGTAGATGAGAAACGAATCACACTGGTATTTGAATGCAACACTATTAACACATACACATCAAGTAGAATATAAAAATTTGAGAGAGTAGTATAAAGACTGCAATTATTGAAATTACCTGTAATGAAATAAGTCCAAACATTGTTTGCATTGTGCTGTGGACTTGGGGCAGTTCATAGATTCGGAACCGACTCCATCATCACCTAGAATAATTCCAAAATCGATCACTAGGCATAGAAAAAAAGAAATAAGTAGATGAGAAACGAATCACACTAGTATTTGAATGCAATACTAGCATTATCCTTCAGGATGAGTGAATTTAAACAAATGTCTCTGCAATTGTCAGACCAATCTACTTCAGTGGCTGAGGAAAATCCAAGGTCTGCCATACTATGTGTGTTCCTCGGAGGAGGAATTGTTAACCATATACATACAAATTGGCAGACCTAAGTATAGGTTATTCTGATATTTTGCAGCCAAGTTACAAATTTAAAAGACTTAGTAAATGCACTCTTCCTCCTTCTGTCACCGTCAATGTAAAACTTATTACATATGATACTCTTATTACATATTAAACCATGAAACAATCTTTGAATAAATTGTGGGTTAAAGGAAATAAACAGTACCTTATGCTACTCAAATACTGGTATCACTTCTACAGGTTGTCGCTTAGAGTTGAGTAATAACAAGTTTTCACTTAACGCTTGTTTCCCTTTTAATATTTCGAGAAATATAAGTTAACATGAGTTTTAGTAAGGAAAAAAGAATGGAATTATTGATGAAATGATTACCAAAATCTACCCATTATCTCACTTTTAAGGGATAATGTTAATTGGATTTAGTGAATTGAAATTGGTGGGGAGCAACATTGCACAGAATAAAGTATTCCAAAATCGAACATTAGTAATATAAAAAAAAGAAATAAGTAGATGAGAAACGAATCACACTGTTATTTGAATGCAATACCTATTAACACACAAACATCAAGTAAAATATAAACATTTGAGAGAGTAGTATAAAGACTACAATTATTGAAATTACCTGTACTGAAATGAGTGTAAATATTGTGTGCACTATGCTCTGCACTTGGAGCAAATCATGAAACTAGAAATAACTTCATGTTCACGGAGATAATTGAGATATCGAGGAGGAATAGGCATATAAAAAAAGAAGGGATTCGAATGTAGTACTATTGACACGTAAACATCAAGTGGATTATACAATTTTAAAGCAAGGGAGGGGCAGTAGTAGCGAGAGGGGCAGGAGGGGAAGTGGTGGGGAGAAAGTGCCGGCAGAGATATGGGCGGTGTGTAGACAACGCTGGCTGTCACCGACGTCACAAACACAGCTGCTATGATCAGGCTCCTGTCTCCTATTTTGTCTCTGTTTATATTGATACAATTATGATGTGGAGAATATAATGACTTAAATATTTTAAGGATCCTTACATGCCGATAAATTTTAATTTGGCTTCAAAAATGATTCATTTTAATGGGAACATATAAAAATAATTGATTGATATCATATCTTAAAATTCTAATACTTTATATGTACAGCTAAAATACAGTTTTAAATTGACAGTAAAAATTATCACTATAAATTATATAATGCTCGTATAAATTGTTTGTAATGGCAACACTGCTTAGTGTTTGAGGAGGTTATTTCATTTATGGTAGCTTGTGTATGTTTATCGTGAGTGTTTTTGCAGTACATGTGAGTGTTGTCTCTTAGTTTTCTATTCAAGATTTAAATCATGTCTGACTCACGGAGAGTTCAACTAAAAGAAGACTTGTCTTTTGTGGAGTTCGAAACAAGCGAAAATGTCGAAGTTATATCATCTTTTCAAAGCATGGGGCTTAAAGAAGATTTGCTTCGGGGAATATATGCTTATGGTATGTTGTTTCTTAATTTGTATAGTTAGTCCTCTATTAAAGTTGTTGTCAGGGACTTGGAAAGAGTTTAGTTCACTGAAACTATGGAAAGCAAGGAGTTGGATCCATGCTTTTTTAAAACCAAATGAATATGCTGATAAGATTTAATTAAAGGGCTTACTTAAATATATATTCATGATTTATAACATTAATTAGGCTGTACATACTTATGTATTTTTGAATAATTACAATATGTTTTTTCTCCTACTTGATGTGATGAATTTCTAAGTTGTTTAGCTAAAAAAGGTTGGCTAACATTCGTTTTAGTGTACCCTCGCGAGGTGGCAACCATATATATCAATCGAAAGCTCTTTCGATTTGTAGTCGAATGACATAACTCCCAGTGTCCGCAAAGGTCAAATAAAAAAGCTACGCGTCCGTTAGGTTAGATTAGGTTAAGTTTTTTTGGTGATTAGATGGTTAGGGGTGGTGGTTACATAGGGTATCTAGCGTTTTGAACGTTTTTAAGAAACTTTTTTATTTGACCTTTGCTGAGGCGTAGCTTTTTTATTTGACCTTTGCGGACGCTGGGAGTTACGTCATTCAACTACAAATTGAAAAAGCTTTCAATTCATATATATGGTTGCCACCTACCGAGGGTACGCTAAAACGAACTTTTACCAAAAGATTATTTTTTGTAATAACAGGATTGTTATAATTTGTTTTTTTTAGTTATTCAATGGAGTATCCATAACATTCCATGTTAACAATATTTCAATAGGTAATAGCCCTTTTCTTACAGATGTAGTTCATTAATAAGAACATAGCATAACTAAACCTTCTAGTTGGAATGTGCTTCATGTTCTGTTATGTTTTTAAGAACTGACTTATTTAAAAGAGCTAATTTTCAAATGCTGAAAACAGTAATCACAAAGATGACTTGATCCATTTATTATTGAACTCTGGACTGACAGCCCCAAATTGCAAATGGTATGGTTCTGTCAATAATTTAGTCTCAATTTTCACAGTTTGTTATTGTTGTGTGAAAAGTGAGACTAAATTGTTGACAGAACCATACCATTTTTCTCTATTTCCTTTGAAAACAGGGAACAACAAAGTTAACACAGAGTAGTTGCCAAGAGTGTGTGAAGGCTCCTAAATATTGGCAGGTCTAACGTTCATGATACTCTCCCATCGTGATTTAGAACTATACTGAAGCCGAAGATATCTGGTTTACTAGTAGTTGATTATAAAAACTGTGTTTGCTTTGAAGGCCAACATTTAGATCACATGGTTAAATTTATTATCAGTTAAAAATCATGAGCCTTATTAAACACTACGTAGTTGTTGCCATTTTCTCATTTATTAAAATAGTGCACTTATATCCAGTGCTTCCTATACATTGATTTATATATTTCCCTTTTTCCTTTCATGCTATGTATATTCATAACAGTTTACTATCTGCAAAAACTGTCTAAAAATAATGAAGTATTAATTTATTTTTATGATATAGCTTCGTAAGCTGTTGCTTATTCTATTCTTTCCTGTATCTGTTACTTTACAGATGGTAACAAACGACATGGATGAAACAATAATGAAAAATCCTGATGTAACTAGCTATAAGCCATTAAGGTTAAATGATGTTTTAACAAAACAATGCTGACCGAGTAATTGCATGCTTTAATAAGGGTTAAAGCAAAAAATTAAAAAAGGGTTTAATAAGGAAAGATTTATCTACTATCTATTTGACTAGAATGTCTTTAATTAGACATTTAATGAATAATATTAATGCTAGTTACCTTTATTAAAAAAAACATTACTTTAATTTTGAACAAAATGGTATAATTTCCTACTTATTCTGATTCCGAAGTTTGTTTTGATTTAATCACAAACTAAAATTAACGGAGATAGCAAATTTAATTATGTTGTAAATTTGGATCTATCTTTTTATTTCTATTTGAAATAAATTATTGTAGAATTTGGACATGTTTTTTTGATCTTTCACATTCTGCTTTATTTACCTTCATTAGCAACAAAGAATCAAATCCGTTTATGCCGAATTGGTATCTTTATCTTTTTATCTTGTTAAACTGTGATTTTTTTTTTTTTAAACAATTGTGATATATTTGAAGCTTAATTGTTTTTCTTAATGATTTATGCTTTTTGATGTTTAGGATTTGAAAAACCATCCGCAATCCAGCAGAGAGCTATCATCCCAATAGTTCGTGGAAGAGATGTTATCGCACAAGCTCAATCTGGTACAGGAAAAACTGCAACGTTTGCTATTGCAATTTTACAGTCTTTGGATACCCAGACTAGAGACACTCAAGTTTTATGCTTGTCTCCAACCAGAGAGCTGGCCGTACAAATACAGAAGGTGAGTGAATACTTTTATATTTTAATTTTAGCTGACTTTATTATTTTATACTAATCAGAAACATGCTAATTGAGTTATTGTAATTTTCTTAATGCATAATGTTTATCTCATGTATTTTTATAGTATACCCCCACCTTCATTCTTCCGAGATGACCACAGCATTCCAATCTCTTTTTCTCTATATTTTGTTGGTGTTGCATTTCTTTCTGATTTTGGCATTAGTCCTTTCTACCCTGGACATCTAGGCAGCTCTCCTCCAATAGTCCATCTCAGTAGCAAGTAGCTTTTTTCCTAAAGCAGCACTTATCGTCCATGTCAGCTCCATATATGCTTTCAATTATGGACTTGTAAATAAGCCTCCTGGTAACTTCCTTCATATTACTGCTCCAAAGAACCGAGTTTAGTATAACAATAGCTTTATGGGTTGTGTTTATTTTTTTTATGTTTTCAGATGTTCAAACTATATTCAGATTTTAATGTTAAACTAAAAAACTATAAACATAAGTTAGTTTGAATATTGGCCAGTTTTTTAAAGTGAATTGTCAGTTAAATTTCAAATATTTTCTAACATTTTTTCAATAAATAATATGAGTTTATGATGTGTACATCTTCATTGAATTGTATATTTAAAGTGTAAAAGATCTTTTTTTTACATAAAACACAGAATATAAATTTTAATTGATTTTATTTAGAATATTTATTTTAAAGTTTATCATATCAACAAGCGTTTTAGGCCTTATTGTATCATTATCTGAGTTTTTTTACAGGTTATTCTTGCTCTGGGTGATCTTATGAATGTCCAGTGCCATGCTTGTATTGGAGGAACAAGCTTGGGAGAAGATATAAGAAAATTGGATTACGGCCAGCATGTTGTATCTGGTACGCCTGGTCGTGTTTTTGGTGAGTATAAATATTCAGTGTATTTAATTTAAACATATGTTTTAGAGGAGTTTCCAGAATAAACATTAACTCACTTATGAGATTACCCTTAAAGAATCAGTTTTTATTAGTATGGTTGAATTTTATATGTTGCTAATCAGAGATTTTAAACAAAATATAAAATAAAAAATGCTTTTATCAGGTAATTCTAAAAACAAATTTCCAAAGTTTATTATTTTAAAACATGTAGCTGTTATGTTTAATTAAAATAAATATGTTGCATTACCCTGTTTGCATCATTTGACAGAATAAATTGCTTACAATGACTGTTGTTTTTATAGTGATTATGTGTATGGTAAGGCTGTTGTGTATTTGTTGTATTAGTGTATTTGTGACGTTAAGCGGTGGTTTCAAGGCTGTGCAATGCCCGGTACTCGTTAAAAATCTCTATCCTAATTAAACCTGGATAGGCAAAATTTAGAGCTCCCGATGTACCATCTTCCGATTAGCCATAACAGCATAAAGTGACATTAAATGAACAAACAAACAAAATGTAAGATCTACATGCTAGGTCAGTTACTTTGCCTTTACCAGTATCATTATTAACATATTTTTCCTTATTTAATTTTTACACTTTCTGGAGGAGTTTTTTTTTCTTCAAAGAAGTTTAAGACAAGTTGATGAAATATCACCAAAAATATTGCGTAAGCTTTCCCCGCATTACCTAGTGGTAATAAATTAAACTGACACTAGATGACTTGCTGACCATTAATTCATCATTACTTCCTTGCTTGATTATGTTTTATTTAATAATTTTAAGCTTAATATATTTTATGTTTTTTTATTCTAGATATGATAAAGCGACGGACTCTAAGGACAAGATCAATCAAAGTTTTAGTTCTAGATGAAGCTGATGAGATGTTAAATAAAGGTTTCAAAGAACAAATTTATGATGTTTATCGCTTCTTACCTCCAGCCACTCAGGTTTGTTTAAATTTATTTATTTTTTAAATTTATTATAATTATTGTTCTGTTTTTTCTACTGTTGATTCCTTTTATAATACAGATCAATTATGGGATTTTGAAAAATACTCTTAACCCATTTTTGACCTTAGTTGCTGTTGAAAAAAAAATTTAATATCAGGATAATTCATGAATAATAACGAAATTTCATTGAACAGTTTTAAAGATTTTTTTTTTTCAAATTAGAAACCAATTGTTAAAGATAAACTGTTTTTCTTATAACTGTCATAAATTGACCTTGTGAGATCTAAAGACCCTCTAGAGCAGCGTTTCTCAATCTTTTTAGTTTTACAGACCATCAATTTTAAAAGGAAAACTTCAAGGCTCACTAATAAATATAAATATACAATAAATACACAACACCAATAGACAACTGTACACATTTGACGAAAATGTTTGAACATTACATTTTCAAATTTCACACTGAAATGTTTTAATAAAAAAAAAAATTATTTTATTTAGTGATGATAAAATATCACTCGCTCACGTGTTTAATATGCTATTGTAGTGGAAGGGGAACACTAATCACAGCTTATAAGCTTATATTTAGTATCATAGTTGATGTTTCGATCCACTCCTGGATTAAGCTATGCAACCAGTAGTTACTAGCAACTGAGTGACAGAAATTGTTTACTCAATTTTTTTAATCTACTCTGCACGGCCCAGAGGTTGGAACCGCTGCTCTTGATGCATACTCAGCCTGTTACTCTTACTTGAGGTAAAAATCCTGGCTGCTATAAGTGATCTTGGCCAAACCATCTTCCTGTCCAACTGTTGTCTTGAAAACAGTCCTCCTAGACTCTTCATGCATTTTAAAAATGTTTTTACAATGAGTAATATTAATTTAAATACAATAATATTTTCATTTAGCTGTCCACTTTCACTAAAATTGTCATTTCAATATTTTTTGTGTTTATTGGGAGTAATTAATAGTATTTTTTATGAATCTTTCAGGTAATTTAATTCTCTACAAAGTTAGTTATTATGAATTTCAAATCAAACTATGCCTAGTTATTATACATTTAAAATTACCACTAGAAAATCTGTTTTATTAGAAATATGATTAGGAATGAATTAACATCTTTATCCAATTCTTACAAAGAATTTTATTGGAATACAATCAGGATTAATCTTAGATAACTATATTGTTTATGTTTTATGTAACTAATGTAGATTTTCTTTTAATGGATTACTTAGAAATTAATTTAATTGATTCAAGAAAAACTTATTAAAAATTATTGTTTAATGTTCTTTTCTTATATATTTACTAGGTTTATAATCATGCCAATATAATATCATCTATCCTTATTTTTTTTTTCCTGGGGTTTTTTACAACTTAAGGTCCATCCAATCCCCTTCACGGAGTCCTCTGGCTGCCATGCATTCCTCCACATACTCCATCCATTTTCTCTTTGGTCTTCCACGCTTTCTTCTTTCAGGTGGTATATAGTTATAAATTTTCTTTGGCCAGCGGTTTTCGTCCATCCGCATTAAGTGGCCATACCACTTTAACCTTTTAGTTCCGATCTGGTGAAGGATGTTCTTTTGACATCCAACCTTGTCTCTAATTGCTGTGTTTGGGATCCGCTTGGTTCTCGGTATACCACAGCTTCTCCAGAAATCCATTTCCATGGAAAACAACCTATTCTCCGCCTTTTTCGTGAGTGTCCAAACCTCTGATCCGTAAGTGGCTACACTTTCTACAAAGGAATGTTAGATCTGCTTTTTAGTTTCCAATCTTATTTCCTTACTCTATAGGGTGGAATTTATCAAACTTATTATTTTTTCCCCATATTTACTTCATGTTCAATGTCACCCTCCAGAAGAGAGCCAGCATCCGAGGTACTTGAACTGTTTGCAAGCATTGAGCGTCCAGTCATCGACTTTATTTATTTGTGTTCTATATCCATATTATTTGTGCATCCAGTTATCGACCTTATTTATTTGTGTATGGAAATTATATCCTAGGTCTATTTATTTGTTAATCAATGCCTTGATAATAAATGAATTTTATTATTTTATAGGGTAAAAATCATTATTTTAATTCTGTTATAGGTGGTTCTTATTTCTGCGACTCTACCCCATGAAATCCTTGAAATGACGAGTAAATTTATGACGGATCCAATCAGAATTTTAGTTAAACGGTAACTATTCACCTACTAAAAACATATTACTGTTTTTGTTCTATCATACTTGGTATATATATTTTTTAATAACTTAAATGAAAGTTAATGAATTACTAATATTACTTTTTTAATAGTGATGAATTGACATTGGAAGGAATAAAACAATTTTTTGTTGCTGTTGAAAGAGAAGAATGGAAGTTTGATACACTCTGTGATTTGTACGATACATTAACTATCACTCAAGCTGTTATTTTCTGCAATACAAGAAGGAAGGTAAATACATTGTAATATAACTGCAATAAATTTAAGTAATTCAAGTATAAATTAACGGTCATCTGTGGTCTAGTGATTAGCGTAACAAACTACTAAGCCCATGATCGCGGGTTCGTAAGTCGGCAGGTGGCCCTAGGAATTTTTCAAGGGAGTAAAAAATCCTTAGTTACGCCCTCCTTCGGAAGGAACGTTAAACGGGAGTCCCGAGCCTGTACGATGTCAGGTACTCGTTAAAAATCCCTATCCTAATTAAACCTGGATAAGCAAAATTTAGAACTCCCACTGTAGCGATTAGCCATAGCAGCATAAAGTGACGTTAAATGAACAAACTACAACAAGTATAAATTACTAATACCTGAGAAGAGGTATAAAAGTCATAAATGTTTGTCTGAAGAAATTTAATAAATCAATCTTAAATTTTGTTGTAAATATTACATTGTTGGTGTAAGAAAACTCCATTAAAAATCTATAATCAATAATTATATTGACCTAAAAAAGACGAAATAGTCCTAGCACAATGTACACTACCCTTGCTGAATGCTTTCGATAATCCCATTTAATGATAAATCTGCCTTAAAATTTTGTGTAATGCAAGCCATACAATAACCATATTTATATTATTTTTCTATTTATATTTATTTCTTCTTAAGATAGAATTATTGTTGCAAATTCCTTGTCTTCTAAGGAATTATTCAATCTTAGGGATTCTGAAATGATATTATATTGATGGTAGGTTATTCTTGTCATATTTAGTTTTATGAATTGCAGTTAGTTTTGTTTTCTGATTTGAAAAACTCAATCCAATAATTATTTTTGACTACACATTAATTTCCTACTACCGCATTTTCTTATTCTTACCAATGATGTGTGAAATGTAGAAAAGGTATTTATTTAAACTGAATGGTCTCCACAATTGTTATTACCATGCTATTTCTTGCTTGATGTTGATTTTTAAAAAATAAAGAATTACCATAATTAATGAGAACATAAAATAGCTTATGTGGTTCTTGAAATTATTCAGTATTTTATTGTGTACAAGTTTGTTACTATTGTAATTCTAATTATTATTTTGGTTTATTGTATAGGTCGATTGGCTGACTGAAAAAATGAGGGATGCAAATTTCACTGTTTGCTCCATGCATGGTGATATGCCACAGAAAGAAAGAGATGCTATTATGAAGGAATTCAGAGCTGGAAAAAGGTATTGCAATATTTATGATTTTTTTTTAAAGTTGTATATTTGCAATTTTGTCTATTAACAAATTTCACTATTTACAGCCGAGTACTCATAACAACAGACGTATGGGCTAGAGGAATTGATGTACAACAAGTTTCTCTTGTCATCAACTACGATTTACCTAACAACAGAGAGCTTTATATTCACAGGTGAGTTTAATGTGATCATGTAAAAAAATTTTGGTATGTCGATGCGAAAAAGAGGGCTGTAACTAGGAAATAAAAAAATAACAAACAAATTGTTATAACATATTAAGCTTCAAGAAACAGTATTAAGAGGAAAAGGAGTACCAAGAAGCCAGATCTAATGCAAAAAAGGTTCTAAGACAAAAGAAAAGATATGCATTGCAGGCCAACTTGCGTAAGATGGAAGAATACAGCAGGAACAATGAGGTCCAGAAGTTTTTTGGTGATGTGGGTAAAATAAAATCAGGCTTTATGAATGACTGTCCAATGATAAAGCGTTCAGATGGTAAAATGGTCTTCCTGGATCAGGAGGAGCATTTTCAGGAATTACTAAACCCTTGGGAAGATGAGGAGTACCCTGATGTGGAATTTCAAGAAAATGAAAATAACCATGAAGTGAGCCCACCAGATTCAGAGGAGGTTGGTCTGGTTTTGGACAACTTCAAGAATAACAAGGCTGCAGGCTCAGATGGCATCCCAGCGGAGTTTTTTAAGATAGGTGGGTCAACACTGGCTGAGGAACTGACCCATTTAATCGTTAATATCTGGGAGACCGAAAAAATACCGGATAGCTGGAAGGATTCAGTCATCATACCGTTATTCAAGAAGAACTGTGCTTCCACAGACTGCAAGAATTACCGGAGAATCAGCCTCCTGAACACGTCTTACAAGATATTCTCTGCTATTTTATATAACCGAATTGTGAAATTTGTGGAACCTCGGTTGGGCGATTATCAGGGGGGTTTCAGGAAGAACAGATCAACTATTGACCAGATATTTAGCTAAAAGCAAAAGAATTTAACAAGATTATATGGATTCTGTTTATCGATTTTAAAGCGGCTTATGATTGCATTAGTAGAAAAGAGCTGTTCCTGGCAATGGAAGAGATGGAATCCCACCGAAACTAATCCGACTTGCAGCTTGTACTCTGAGAGAGAGCGTAAGTCAAGTGAAAATAAATGGGAAGCTGGGCCAACCTTTTGCGGTGAAGTCAGGAGTTAGACAGGGTGACCCCCTGTCCCCTCTTCTATTTAATATTGCCCTCCAAGTGATGGTGAACAGAGCCGAGATTAATCAGTCCGGCACAATTTTTACTAAGGCAACCCAAGTGCTTGGTTATGCTGATGATGTGGCACTGATTGGACTATCCCTCGAACCGATCAAGGAGGCCTGTAAAAGATTGAAAAAAGAAGCTGGAAGAATGGGGCTATCCATAAATGAAAATAAAACAAAACTTATGGTGCTTAGAAAGAAAACGCCTATAAACCAAAGCAATATGTTGTGGGACAATACGCATTCCAATGCGTTTCCAGTTTTAAATACCTCGGCTCCATAGTAAATAATCGGGTGGACGAAGAAGAAGAAATTCAAAATCGCATAATGAGGGCTAACAAATCATTTTTTGCCCTAGGAAGTTTACTTTGTAGTAAACTACGAAGTCGGAGTACCAAAATAAAGCTATAAAGCAATCATCCGACCTGTACAGACCTATGCCTGTGCAACCTGGACCCTACGAAAGATCCTGAATGAAAAGATTGACAGGTTTGAAAGGAAAATGTTGAGGCACATCATGGGGCCTGTTAGAGAAAATGGTATATACCGTTTAAGAAAGAACAAAGAGATCTACGACTTATACGACAATCTCCGAGTTTCCCATTTCGTGCGAATTCAGCGCTTCAAATGGCTGGGAAACCTTGTCAGAATGGATGGTGGGAGAGCAGCGAAGAAATTATATTATGGAACTCCGCATGGAGCCAGGCCACGTGGAAGACCGAAAGGAAGATGGAAGGACGCAGTGGCTGAGGACTTGAGGATGATTGGAGTGTCCAGCAGACATGCTGCAGACCGAAATGAGTGGGAAAAGGAGGTTGAGAGGGCCAAGGGCAGCTTCAGGCGCCTGTCGAGCCGATAAACAAACAAACATGTAAAAAAATTTTGGTATGTCGTTGCGAAAAAGAGGGCTGTAACTGGGAAATAAAAAAAAAACAAATTGTCATAACATATTAAGCTTCAAGAAACAGTATTAAGAGGAAAAGGCAAATTACTATAAAAGAGAATATTATAAAGAAGTTTTAATTTTTGAGTTGAGCGTAGATTAATAAATGATGGGAGATAACAAAAAAAAAATAGTTTTTCTGTATAATATTTGATAAAACAACTGTAAAATTACTAACTATTTCAACATTTGAATTAACTAAAGAATAAAGTTTTATTTTGTTACTTATTTGACTGACGCCTTATAAGTAAATATATGACCCTTAATCTTCTCATTATTTAACAACTACTATTAATGTTCTCGTTGTTTTACAGGATTGGTAGGTCAGGAAGATTTGGAAGGAAAGGTGTAGCCATCAATTTTGTGAAGAGTGATGACATCAGGATTTTACGAGATATTGAACAATACTACAGTACACAAATTGATGAAATGCCTATGAACGGTTAGTCAACTTTTTTATTTTATTTTTCGGCTTTTACTTTATTGAAAATAAGTTACTATTAATTTTAATAGTTTTTCATTCCGGAGGAATGAAAAAATGGATGCTTTAATTAAGGTGTCTTTTACTTACGGTCCACAACTTCATTCAATCGTATTTAGATGATGCATGGTTTGAATTGGGTTTACAGATTTTTAATCTGTTTACTGCGTGGCTATGAATGTTTACCTTAGGGGGTGTACCAAGATTTATGGATCATTTGGGGAAGCAATGGCTAGTGAGTGAGGGCACTTGCAGGTTAGCACACTAGCCAGGATTAAAGTAAATCACAGATAAAAAGTCAGATGTTTTTTATTTAAAAATTGAAGAAATGCTGAAACTAGCTTACATCAATAGGACTACTGAATGAATTAAAAATATGCTATTCTTTTTAAATTAAAAATTGTTAACTACCGTATTTGAACTGAAACAACATATTTCTGTTTCATATTTATATGTTTCAAGCTTTTGATAGGGCATGGCACCTGGCTCTTCTTTTTAAACGATTATGTAGTATTATTGATACAATAACATATCATATTTTTTACCATCCATTATTATGAACTGCTAACTTAAGTTAAAAAAATAAATAGGAAATTTCAGTTTATAATCTTAATAATAATTAATTTTATTTTTGAACAAATATAGTAGAAATAAAAATAAAACAAAATAAACAAATAAGAGAATACCCAAGTACAACAAAAAGAAAGTTTTACAAGAATATCTATCTGTATGACACTGGTTGATTTAAAATATTATTGATGTCTTGAGGAATATATGCAATAAAAAGGAATTATATATTGCCTCTAAATTTATAGATAAGATCAATACATTTTTTTAAATATATTAATAAGCTATAATAAAAACTAAAAATAAAAAAATTTCAGTTTTAAAAAAAATGTATGAGTTTATTAGTAATGAAATACTAACGATTTTCACTTATTTTAAATTGTCTTTTTAAGAAAATAAATTAGTTTGTTGGCGAATTAAGTTACAATAACTGTATAATTAATCAGCACACATTTAACTGTACAGTATTAATATATATACAAATATATTATAAAGGAAAACAAAATTACACAAAAATGAACTAAACATATACAATAAAAGGAAAATTATTGATATGAAACTTAAAAAGTTATAATTAGTTGGCAAAATGATACGATCAGGCATGCCTTGCTAATTTGATATGAGGAACACTTAAATTAAGTTGGTCAATCCGATGTGTTCTTGTAATAACTGAGCCATCTAAATACAGATGACAAATTTTTGACAGGATTAAAAATTCGTCACCAATAATATCATCAGTGAAAAGAGAATTGCTCGGATTGCATAATTACAAATCCCTTTTGGGTCATATCCAAGAATAATAACAGCAGTTCACCTCTATATTTGACAAATTATTGCATATTAAATGACGTATCATGGGGAGTGTTGTACAGAGACTTATGTACAGAAGGAAATGGAAGGAAGAGCTACCTGGCTCAAGACAAATTTTTAAGTGAGAGAAGGAACTGGCCTTGCAAAATATTTCAGAGGCGGAAGTAAACTCTGCCTTTAATATAAACTAGTAAGGACATTACTCTGTGCAAACCACAACTTACCTCTTGTAATAACTTTCTGAAGTTACTTCTGAGTGACTAATTAGATAGACTGGATTAGTTTTATTTAAGAATTTTATTAACATACATTAAAAGATTGAAAACCTCATGCTTGATTGCTGCATGATAATCTGAACTAAAAAGTTTCCATTTTGATAATGTTATTGTCATTAAAGATACATATTGTATGCATTGTAAATTTAGCTGTTGCATCTTCTTATTTATATTATATATTGATTATAGATGAATTAAGATTCTTCACTCTTCATTATTTACTACATCAATCTTTATTTATCACCCATTTCATCATTTTCGTTTTTTACTTCATTACTCTTCTCCTTAATTATTTCACTTGTTTCTTTGTTTTCTTCACCTTTTTCTATATTTACTTCATCTTTTTCTTCATTTACTTTGCTGTCTTTTTTGTTTAATTCACTTTCTTTTTTATTGGTTTTGATTTCTTCTTTATTTACTTCATTTTCTTCTTTATTTACTTCATTTTTTTCTTTATCTTCATCAACTTTTGTCTTTTCATCTATAACTGGTTCCTCAACTGACTTCTGCAATGAAGTTACAGTTGTGGGAGTGACACAGTGTCGCCCTCCATCAACTGGTAAATTCACACCTGTAACAAAAGATGCCATCTCACTGGCCAGGAAAGTAATCACTTCAGCTACCTCTTCTGGCTGTCCTACGCGCCCGAGAGGATGGTTTTGCTTAGACCTTTCGTAATAGTTCTTGACATCAGTGCCACCAGCCCTGGATTGAATCTGCGAAACTATTGTTCCAGGATTTACACTGTTGACACGGATCTGTTTGGGTGCCAATTCCAGTGCTATGCAATGTGTCATCTGGTCCACTGCACTTTTAGACATGGAGTATGCCAGGATCCCTGGCAATGACCTGTGGCCAGCTATACTTGACACATTAACGATATTGCCCTTTGTCTTGCTGAGGTGAGGAACAGCCAAGGATGTGAGGAGGAGTACAGGTCTCACGTTGACACTGAAGACTTCATCATACTGTTTGAGGATATCCGGGTTCTCTATTGACCCCAATACTAACATACCTGCGTTGTTAACGAGCACATCCAGCTGGCCAAACCTTTCGATGGTTGCCGTCATCAAACTCCTTACGTGACTTTCATCAGACAGATCGCCGATGGTGATGAGTGGCTGCTTCTCGCTAAGGGCTTGGCACTCCGAGGCGACTCCTTTCAGCGCTTCTTCGTTCCTGCCGGTCAGTGACAGATCCGCCTTCCACTTCGCAAACAGCTTGGCCGTCGCCGCGCCGATCCCCGAACTTGCTCCCGTTATTAAAACTACTTTTCCCGTGAAATCCATTATATGAGATGAGGTTATCGGGCAGAATACCGATACAGTAATAGTAATAATAGAATATCGTAGAGTACAATACGAACTAGCAGTCGATAGGTGCCTAATGAGATGAGGTCAGGCCAGACGGTAGGGAACTGTTGAACATATGATCAGGTATCAGTTGGTTGAGTGCCAGGAGCATGGATACGTACGTAACCGTTTCGTAGTCCTAGCGTAAAGGGAAGAATTTGTACTTGTTCCAATTGGCAATCTTACAAAATCCCAGATGATTTACCAAGTTTATTTAGTGCTTCCCTGTAAATTGTAGACAGAATAATTAGCAATGAAATATCTTGTTTTTAATAATTCCATATGGTTTATATTTGACAATGTATTTCCTCACCTGGCAATATGTATTTCAAATTATAGAAATTGTTTTGTACTTATAAACAAAATCAAGTTTTATCACTTCTATTCGATCAAAAATATTTGGTTGTTTTTCGATACGAAATTGAAGTATTTTTGGGTTTTTAACTATCGTATACATCGTTTATTTCATAATAAATTGCATACTTTTAGGAACCAGTCGAGAATTTTTACTGTTTTGAATAATTTTTTGTTATTATGTTATATGTATCTGTTATTTTCTGATCAATAATTTGTTCCATACTTGTAACCTTATCTTAGTACAATTTTCCTTTTCTAAATCGGGGCTTCGTAATACACTACCCGTACAATACCTCAATCTTTTAAATTTATGACATGTCGGAACTTTTTGATATATATTTTTACTCTGACGCGATCCAAACGGTAAACAATGAATAAAAAAGTACGATACACACTTTTGAACGAATATTTTGATAGTTTTGCTTAGAGATATTTTCGGCCGTGACTTTTAAACCGTTTGTAGGAAAGATCTTACTTCCATGCATTAAATAAACAGTCATTCTCTCCATGTGTAGTTATTAGTAGAAATACTAGTGAACATTGCCTTTTGATTTAATTTAAACCCGAATTAACTGTTTATTTCATTATTATTGAATAATTTTAAGTGGTTTAAATTGATGATTCTTATTACCTTTCTTTGATGACTACATTTGGTATAATAATTTATTAATCCAGCTATCATATCAGTTCCCTATACACTGGTTTTCAATGCACAGAAGCGTATGAATAATCTTTATGTGCACTATATTGTCAAATTTATTTTATTTGTTTTTTTAGCCTGTATGGTACATTTTAAGTCTTATATCTTACAATGAAACAAATTTTTTATATTCATTTTAATTTTATTTGTTTCAGTTGCTGACTTGATTTAGACCTCTGAATCTGAAAAAAAAAATCATTTTTAGTTTGGTCACTCAATTCTTTTTTCTTTTTTTTTGTAAATTGGAGAAACTTAAGTAGTTAAATTCTTTTTTACATTTAACTAAAATTGTATAAAATTTAATTTTTTAAGTATATTAGTTAGAATTTTGCCGTATACCTGAATTGTATATTTATAATAGGATATAAGATATGTTGTACATGTAAATAATCTTTATGTCAATCAAGAAAAAAAATTTCTTTATTTTACCTTTTTAACTACAATAAACCTATCTATATGTAATTTATTAATTTTTTTATTATCCCTCCTAAAGAAAAGCAGTTTATGGAAGGTAGGCAGAAAACATTTTATATTTATTTGCTTGATTAAATACAAGTTTGGTATTGGGTATGAAGAGTGCTGAGGGAAAATGAGGTTACTTGATCTTTCTCAAAAATTGGTAACTGCTGTTTCTGATTTATTTTCGAATGACGAACATAACGGTTTGGTTAAAAATAAGCTCTAACGGCTGAAGGAGTCTGTAGACGGAAAAACTAGTTCATACGAGAACAGAACTGGCGAAGATCAAGGTAACATTACTTCAAGCAAATCAAAATTTCAAAGCAACAAAAGCAAATCCTGTTCACTGTCAGATTGACAAAACTGGCAATCTATATTGACTTTTAAAAAATAATAATGATAATAATACTGATGAACTTTGAGATTGCTTTTGCTCTCCTGAACATTTAGAAAAAAGTGAGTTACCTCATCCCCCTCCCCCCCTGTAGTTTTCATATTAAAAAAAATGAAAATATGTACAATAAAAATATGATTTAAAACCTTGAAAAGTTGGTTTTAGTCAAATAGGGAGCAATGAAACAGAAGTTAGACATCTTTCCGTTGGATACAAGGAAAGTATTTATAAAATTAGGACATCATTTCACAGTAATCTGCAATATTTTATAGTTATTTTTTTATTAACTCAATATTTTAATCCATAAAATTAATCAGTAGTGTACTAATGGATGCTATTTTAAAAAATAAGTCATTAATTTACTCAGGGCTGCTTGCTGTTCTTCCTGGATGAGCTGATGAATTCCATCACTCTAATAGTTTGTTGCTAGTTTCAAAAAGTATTATTAAACAGGTGATGTCTATTCCCAGATGTGAAATAGGCTATGATGTTGAATAGGGATTAAGAAATCACATTTTATTGCTATATAAAAGGTGTTTTAAATATTCTGCCCTCCCCATGGGTACCTCCACCTTGATGTGGTGGGGAGGCTTGAGTGTCATGGGGGCCCATAGGGCCACCCATGTCAGACAGGTCTTTGGTGAGTAATCAGACTAAGAGAGGTAGGAGAGTGGTCTGAAAAATTTCCGACCTAACAAAAATGCAAGATATTCTTTTTTTTTCAACATAGTCTCCTTGTAACTCTACACACTTCTCACAGCGATGCTCCCAACTATATAACCCGTCCAAAAAGCACTCAGCGTTTTTCTCTGCAAATTAATTGTTCATGAAGGTGATTGCCTCTTCATTTGACGAAAATCTCTGTCCTCCGAGCGCAATTTTTAGATGTGGTAACAAAAAGAAGTCGCTTGGGGCTAGATCTAGTGAGTAAGACGGATGGTCAAGCAGTTCAAACCGTAATTCGTGGATTTTTGCCATGGCAATCGTTGAGGGGTGAGACGGTGCGTTGTTTTGGTGAAACAGAATTTTATTTTTCTGCAAATGTGGCCGTTTTCCCGCAAGTTCTGCCTTCAGCTTGACAAGTAATGATGCATAGTATGCTCCTATAATGGTTTTTCCTTTTTGAAGATAATCGATTACAATAACCCCATGGCTATCCCAAAAAACAGTCACCATCATTTTCCCAGCCGAGAAAACAGTTTTTGCTTTTTTTGGAGCCGGTTCCCTCTTTGCAGTGCACGGTTTGGACTGTATTTTTGTATCGGGCTTATAATGGTGTATCCAAGTTTCATCTACAGTAATTATTCGGTGCCAAAACTCGGATTTATTCCGCTAACAGGCGTTGGAAATGTTCATTCGAGCACATTTTTGGTCTAACGTGAGCAAATGCGGCACCCAACGTGCGGACAGCTTTCTCATATCTAAATGTTGATTTTAATATGTAACAAACACGTTCTTTTGACATGTTCATAACCTTTGCTCTCTCTCTCACTTTAATTCGGCGGTCGTCTAGCGCCATTTGGTGATGTTCGGCAGAAACTTTTCAGACCACCCTCGTACCACTCCTCTTATGTTAGGGATAACTGTGCTGGACTAGCTCCCCAGTCAATGAAATAACTTGCTAAAA